>BTHU01000002.1:148762646-149410146 GCA_036184795.1 Tokudaia tokunoshimensis
TTCCTCTGTTGGCTTCTGCTCTGGAAGCAGCTAGGTCCCCACCTCAATATCACAACTGAGTGAACATGGGCTCCAAACCAGGGCTCTCAGAACAGCAAAACAAGAAACTGCAAACCCAGCCTCTCCTTTCGCTTAGGAAGGACTGGGAGTCACAGGGTCCAATCCCACCCTGCAACTCTAGGCACTGGAGCCTGGGCTGCAAACAGAGACACTTAGTGGTCAGGAGCGAGGCAGTAGCCCCATGCACTCCAGCAAGCACCTGTCCACCAGCCTCTTCCAGTAGGAATGGACGCAGGCACTCCTAAGGGAGCTTTGGCATCTATTTACTTAATGTCCCAAAGAGGTGTAAAATCTACCAAAAGGGATACAATGGATCAGAATAGATCAGCTTTCTCAGGATAAACTTTCCTGAGAAACAACTTTTGGTTATTATTTCAAAGGGACTTAGGAATAGCTACTGACTGCCACTTTCTTAATTAAAGACTCAGTTTTAAGTCCAATATACTTAGCAAACCCGAATAAACTGAAATATCAGCTTATTTATTTTTTGTTAGAACAAGTATAAATAGACTTTTAATAATATAGCACTCCATGGAATGCTTTTATTTTATCAGAACCATGGCCTACAGTTTAGCCTATTATCTCTCTCTCTCTCTCTCTCTCTCTCTGCCACATCTGCTAATAATCTACATTTAAGTTGAGTACTTGTCGTTAAACTAGTTTTTCTTTTAAGGAACTTACTGTACTCTTGTACTTCTCAGTTCTAGGGTAAGCAATCAGGGTCAGGATCTACTGTCTACAAATGTAAGACATTTCACCTAAAGTTTCCTCTCATGCTCTCTGATTTACTACTGTGCAATTCTCAGAAGCAAATGGATGTCATTTGGAAAAGGCAAAAGATGGACTTTTAAGCAAAAATAGTCATTTAGACATGACAGAAAATTTCAGAATGAGCCAAAAGACCTATTTCTAATGTCATGATTTTCTCATACCAGAAGTAAATTCGAGTAAAATGGGTATTTGAAGCTTAAGACAAACTGAAGATTCCTTGCTTATAATAGTTTCCACATATATTGATGTTTTAAATTGTCTTTTTTGTAAGAAACTAGAACGAGGGTCTTTGCTCCAGGGCACATGTAAAATACATGAGACAATGGGAAGAGGTATTCACACACTGAAATAACTCTCAAGCCATGCCTAGGGTTAACTGGAGGGCAGTGATGGCTGCAACAATCATAAGGCTATTGATTGTACACAATTTCAAGGGTTCCAGAAATGATGTTGAAATAGACCGAGGCCAAAGTTGAATCTGCATGGGAGATTTTTGCCAAATGTCAAACGTAAACCTTGTAGAGTCAGGGAGATAGCCCAGCAGGCTGAGGCTTGTGTCCAATCCCTGATGACTTGATTTTGAGCCTCAGATCACATAGTAAGAGATAAGTAATCCCTGTGCTCTCATCTCCACATGGCCACTAAGGCAAGTGCCTGACCCCACAAAATAAGCAAGTAAGTGTGTAAAATGATAAACCCGGTGGCATCCCAACAACTATCACGCATTTATCAAGATTAACAAATCTATACTAGCCCTCGAAACTTGAATGCCAATGGTCAAAAGAGGCTGTTGTAAATAAAAAGCAAATCTGTGACTAAATCATAGTATTAAATATTTACACTAATAAAGGTTAGAGGAGCTGGGTTTTTTCATTGCTGATAATTGTGGTGTGCTAATTAAGCAACGGATCTTTTAAACTAGCAGAATAAAACTACTTAAAAAAAAACCATGGAAAACATCATTCATTACCTTTGGACATAGTTCTAAGCCAATGTCATTTCCCGAGAAGTGTGTTTGCTGAGGGTTGAGCAATTGTGAGTGGGCTGAGAATGAACGTGTCCTCCCTGTTTTAGTGTGTACACTGGGGGAGCTATATTTTGAACTACTGAGGCAGAAATCTAAGCTACATTTGCGTATATTGAGACAGAAATGGAAGCTCATATGAGTACACATGGCATTAGGAACAGGGGTTCTAGGGAAAGACAGAAGTGGGAGGACTCATTGTGATAGCCCAGCTAGCATCAAAACTGGGCGTGCTTTCTCCCATTGTGAATCTTGTTCTGGCAGAGAAGAGAGAGGAAAAGGGGCAGGGTTACACAGCCCTCAGTGTATGCTCCTGAGCCAATTCTGAGGGAGGAAGAAGGACAGACAAAAAGGATGTAAGGAATGCACGCATGATTTTTACTTTGCAAAGACACATGTTTTATGCCATACAGTATCAACATTCAGAGATCAAGTCGGGGAGTTGTCAAGGGAGACAGAGTTCACCCATTCTGTCTCTTTTCCAAGATCTCAGTGACATTCCCTGCCTCCCAATACACGTGATAAAAATGTTCTTGTAGAAAATTAGCCTTCTAGCTGGAGTAAGACAGTTTAGTGGGCATTTCTCTGAGGGCTAAGGATGCTATATATGAAAAAAAAATGTTTCTCACCTATTTTTAGTTTGTCTTTTTAAGAACTTTATGTTTAGTTCCACACTAAGCTTTTCAGTGAGTTGTTTGCTTTCTTGGTGTTTAGTTTTCTGTGTTCTTTGCATGTTCTAAATAATAACTCCTTATAAAGATTTTATTCTTCCTATTCTGTAGCCTACCTCTTCACTCAGATGGTGGTGTCCTTTGCTGTCCAGAAACTTTGTCGTTTCATTGAGTCCCATTTATTATTTGTTGGTCTAAATGTTGATACTGCCAGGGTCCATACGGACCGAGAACCTCAGCATAAGACCTGGAACCCCAATTATAATTAACATAGAAGATAAGAGATACACATGAACTCACTGGTACAGGAAAGGGTTTTCTGGACAAGACTGGTACAAAATGGAGGACTATGTTTTATTAGTGGACTTTTTCTTCTCTGCCTGATTTGGGAAGTCCAACCCATATTCTACCTGGGAAATGTCACGTAATCCCTGTTCAACTTCCTGGAACACTTCTCTATGCAAATAAGGCATCTCCAATACCTTAAGCCTCAGCAATGAAACTTCATCCTAAGAAGAACCTTTCCTAGTTTCTAAGGTTCATCTATCTATCTATCTATCTATCTATCTATCTATCTATCTATCTATCTATCTATCTATCTATCTATCTATCTATCTCTCTCTCTGGTTCACCCCAAATAAAGTGAATGCATACAAGTCCGAATAAAGTAAAGTGTGCAGTGGCATTTGGACACCCTGAGAGGGAGAAAATAGAAGACTCTGAATCAAAGCTGAACCCAACATTCATACCACACTAGCCCCCATAGGTTTGTAGTCATATTATAATGCAAAAATGCATTCAGTCCAACTTCAAAAGTCCTCATAGTCCATTATAGTCTCAACACTGTTTAGAAGTCCAAAGTTCAAAGTCTCTGAGACTCATGGCAATTTCTTAGCTGTAACTCTCTGCAAAAATCAAAATATAAAAGCAGATCGTTTACTTCCAACATACAATGGCACAGGACATGCATTACTATTTCGAAAGGAAGGAGAGGGAGCAGAATTACGAAATACTGGACCAAAGCGAGACCTAAAGCCAGCAGCGCAAACTCCAAATTCTGAATCTCCCTGTCTGATGTCAAAGTGCTCTTCAGATAGATCTTCAACTCCTTTGAGCTTTGTAAACTGCAGCATCTCTCTCTAGGGCTGTATGTAACTCCTCTTGGCAGGTAGTTCATGACTCTGGCATCTCCAACGTATTGGACTCTCCAAAGAAATCTAGGTTTCAGCTTCACAGCTTCACAAAGTGACCTCTCTGGGCCTCCATGCAGAGACAACCTTGACACACACCTGCCCTCAGTGGCTTTTCTTAGCTGAGGAGAGAGATTCTGCAATCCTTTTCTTGTATCATTGACTTTAAAGCCAAACTACTTCTGCCAACTCTGGCTGAAACTACCAAGTTCTGCCGCTTGCTCGGGCTGGAACGTGGCTCCCTCCTTTAATTAAATTTGCACCAAGGAATATTTATTGATGGTTGTTGTGGTGGTTTGAATATGCTTGGCCCAGGGGGTGGAGTTATTAGGAGGTGTGACCTTTTTGGAGTAGGTATGACCTTATTGGAAGAAGTGTGTCACTTTGGGGGTGGGCTTTGAGACCTCCTCCTAGCTGCCCATGAGATAATCTTCTCCTGTTTGCCTTTAGAACATCATGTAGAACTCTCAGCTCCTCCAGCACCATGCTTGCCTGCATGGATGCTGCCATGTTTCTGCCCTTGATAATAATGGACTGAACTTTTGAACCTGTAAGCCAACTCCAATTAAATGTTATCCTTATAAGAGTTGACTCTTCTCACAAATGGAAAGCCTAACTAAGACAGTTGTGTTGACTAGTTTTTATGTCAGCTTGACAAAAGCTAGAGTTTTTTGAAAGGAAGGAACCTTAATTGAGAAAATGCCTCCAAAAGATCTGGCTACAGAGCATTTTCTAAATTAGTGATTGATGGAGGAGGGCCCAATCCCTTGTGGGTGATGCCATTCTTGGGCTGGTGCTCCTGGGTTCTATAAGAAAGCAGGCTGAACAAGCCATAATGAGCAAGCCAGTAAGCAGCACTCCTCCGTGACCTCTGCTTCATCTCCTTCCTTCATGTTCCTGAAAACATCCCTAGAGCTATCTATACCACCTGCAGGTTATCTTCTTTCCACATCTGCCCTGAGTCTCCTCAGTCTCCAGGAATTGTTTATTCTTTTTTATATTGCCATGGTAGGGTATGTGATTTTTTTATTTTCCTCCTGAAGGTCGTGAGCCTTCCTTTCTATCTTGAAGGGAATGTGTTAGTTTGGAGGAAGAAAATGTCATGTAATACATTGTCTTAAAGCTTTCATTGTACATATCTTTTACTCTCTTGGTTAGATTTGTTCATAGGTATGTATACATAATTTATATGTATAACATATGTATATATGTATATATTGACTACACACACACACATGCATGCATGCACTCTACTATGTAGGTAACATTCCCTCCCAATTATTGTGATTCTTCAGATTCTCCTCAATAACTGTAGTCAGGTGGTCATGTTAGAACAACCAATCAGGTACCTACTTATCTACCTATCTAAAACTCTGCAATGAGTTACAAGGTGAAAGCTAAAGTCCTAGTGATGACCCTCAGTCCCCTACCTTTGAGCATGCTACCCTGAACAGAGGAATTACATGAATGAACACATCTAACTACCCAAACGCTTTATATTTTCAAATTTTGTTGCATCCTGATAGTCTAGGGCCCCATTCTCAACCTGTGGCTCAAGACTCCTTTGCAGGTGGGTCGAATGGCCCTTTCATAGGGATCACCCAAGGCTACCAGAAAACACCGATATTTACATTATCATTCATAACGGTAGCAAAATTACAGTTATGAAGTAGTGATGAGATAATTTTATGATTGGGGGTCACCAGCATGAGGAGCTGTACGAAAGGTCTGGGAGACCTCGGTTCCAAATTCTCTAACTGCATGACGAGAGAACTTGCTGGCTGCCTTTTCCTTTCTGTAAAAGAATCTTAGTGGATCCAGAAGCCCGTGTTGAAAGTTTATACAGAAACTTTTCACTTCTATCATTTTTTTCCCCAGGTTCTTCCCACTTTTCTGTCCTCAATGTAAATTCATTACCACAGCAGGAATGCTGAGTCAGACAGAGAGTAGATTACAGTATTGCTCTCCAGTTACAAGTGACAGGCTTCAAGCAGCACAATAGACTTCTTTTAAAAAAGGGGGGGGCAGCTTTTAAACTTAATTTAATTTAATTTTTATTCTTTTATTAGATATTTATTTACATTCCAAATGTTGCTCTCCTTCCTGATTCCCCCTCCCAGAGTTCTTCATCCCATTCTCCTTCCCCTTTGCCTCTGAGAGGATGTTTCACCATTCTCCTCCACCCCCACCATTACCTCACCCCCTCCCCCCAAACGCCCCCCTCTCTGGGATATCAAGTCTATAGGATTAAGTGCATCCTCTTTGACTAAGTTTTAAAATGACAAAATGCTCTGTAGTTACCCTCTTAATCTGTGCTCAGTACATCTCTCCCTGAGCTCAGGGCTCTTTTCTGCTTCCCACCTGCTGTGATTTCTGATTGTTCCCGGAGAAAGACTGTGTTTTTATTGTGTGCATTTCTATGTTGAGCTGAAACAGAGTACGTTCCTACTTTAATCTAATCTCCTCCACCTCTGATTCTATCTATTTTTCTCTGTTTTGGGGGTTCAGGTTCTGTATAGTTCAGCTGCCCAAACTTGAGTTTAAACTTGACAGAAATGAAGCAAATCATTCAGTTGCACTCAAAGCTCCGAGCTTTCTATAATGAAAACGACAGAGGCCTCAGACTTGAAATGATGCCATTTAATGGAAGGAAGGAAGTGGAGTTGACAAGAAGTCATTGTGATGGAAGAGTCTTCAGGATGTGAGAGACGCTTGGTCAGGCTCTCTGTTAGGATGGTGACCAGGAGAATAGTTTATTCAAAGAAGGAGTCTCATTCCTGCAGTTTAAAGCATAGTTTAAACAGTAAATACACATGCAAATTCTCTCTCTCTCTCTCTCTCTCTCTCTCTCTCTCTCTCTCTCTCTCTCACACACACACACACACAAAGAGAGAGAGAGAGAGAGAGAGAGAGAGAGAGAGAGAGAGAGAGAAAGTGAGAGCTCTATAAACACAACATGCATGTGCATGCTGATGTATAAGTACATGCAGATATATTTTTATAACCTGTCACGGTATTAAGAAAAATACGAGAGGCTTTAAGAAGTGTACACATGGCTTCCGTACAATGCCCTTACTTTTGTTTTTTCTTTGGGCTTCTTTGTCTTATTGGGAATCCGAAATGCTATTGATGTTGTAAGAATCAGAAGCATATTCATCTGGAAAATAAAAAGAGTATTTTTCTTTACCCGATCTCCAACTGCGTGTAAGATTCTAAATCTAATCTTTCCAATAATTTTTCAAGGGAAGTAACCTCTCATCCATTTTATTAAGCCCTAAATAGTCTACCAAAGGAAGTCATATGATAAGGAGTGCATTAAATTAGTAAAGGACAGACCGTGCTCATCTCCTCCTAGACAGACTTTGTATGGCATCCAACGAGAAACTAACCAAACTCACTTCCCAGGGGATGTGTCATGGTCTCCACAGGTCACTGCTTTGAAGCATAATCTGTTACGTTTTTTTTTCCTATAATGCTTTCTCTTCCATTCTTAAGTTGAAATCATAGAAGTACCATGCAATAGTAAGTCTTTGACTCAGTCACAATGATAAGGAAAAAGGCTTGGAAGGTTAGCATCATTTATATTTCAAGTTAAGGATGAATCTTTTCACAATATAGCAAAGAGATTCTAAGTGTTAGGATACCCTGGGAACTGGCACAGTCAGAATCCACGTCATGAAAATAAAAAAAAAATTATCCCAAAACATGAAACCATCACTTGCTCGCTTTTTGAAGATGGATGGTGATTGTTTGGGGTAAGCCGTGGCTCAGAGAGTGTGAGCTAAAGACACTCAATGTGTCAATGGCTGTGATGTGGTTGTTTACCTTTTTCGTAGTTGTGGACTGTGACTGGGGCTGGCTGGATGTTGACCACAAGGTTGGTTTGTTCAATAGAGAAGGTGAAGCTGGTTGCTTCCTTGGGGACCTATAAAGACATGATTGATAAACAAGTCCTAGTAGGTCAGAAAAAAGAAAGTCCTGAGAAACTTACTCCATGAGCTCGTCACATAATTTAGACACAGCCCACCACTAGCTTATACGATAGCAAAACAATGAGTTAGCTGACATTAAGTTATGTAAACATTTAAGCTGCACTACTCATATTAAGGTGCGTAGGTGCTTATATTAAGGAATGTACCCAAACATGTTAGAGAGTGTAGGTTGGTGTGAGTGGGACTGGTGTATGAATAGAAAGAGTGCTTTGAAAATCACACCACAGTTTGGAGTTTCTCATGACCAAAATAAAAATAGGATTACGATATGATTCAGAAAGCCTACTTGAGAGGATGCGTCCAAGAGAAATTAGATTATTATCTTGAAAAGGCGCTGTTATGCTCACATCAACATTGGCCACAATTGCCCAGGTACGGAAATAACTCACGTCTGTTTACTAACAGATTGATGGATACTGAAACTGTGGCATGTGCATGATAGGAAATTATTTGGCATTTTTGAAGAAGGACACCTTCCACTATTGACAATGGATGTGGGCTAGGCAGGGAGAGCCAGTTTTCTTCAGGGGTGTGGCTTGTGGTAGGTTGAACATGTCACAGTGGATGGTTCCATATCCATGTGCATATGGATACTACTAATTAGACTTTGTGGGTTACTTAAAAGAGGACATGAAGTTGTGTATGTTTGTGTGTGGTCCTGGGAGGAGGTGCAGGGGATGAAGAATGAAAATAATCAAAATACCCTGTGTATGTATATGAAATTAAGTAAGAATAAATTTAAAAATATTATGCTGAAAAGGTAATTTTATGAAGAGAGGATTGTTAGTTGGCTTGTTTGTAATAATCAACTCACAATATATATGTATGTCAAAATGTCACAGTATATACTTTACATACAGTTTAAGCAATAAAAAATCATGCATTCTTCATAGGCATTCAAGCTGTAGAAGAATTATTCATCTCTGTAACTGACTACATTACATTTTGTAATGTAAAGATGTTTCTAAACACGAGTCAGGTGACAATGGCTTACACAAAATAACCTGTTAATACAAAGGTCATGATGAGTGAGACAGAACACAGTCTATATTCCATATCTCATTAAAACAATAAGATCTTTCCCACATGTCCATAGTAAATAGAAGCTTCTTCAGAGGACAAAACCACAAAACAAAACTTAGAAACAAAGTCATGAAAGAAAAAAAAAAGCTATTAGCTATTGTTGCACTTACGTTTTTCAAATAGAAAAGAACGTGGCCATTCTTTAAGTCCGTCTTCATTACTTGACTATTAAATTTAAGCTTTGAAGAGATTGACAAGAAGAGTTGAGGATCAGAATACCTGAGTCCCCCTCTAGAAATGAGCACTATGCTGTCTGTTTAGGGAAAGTTCCCTTTGTATCTCAGAGTTTCGGTGGGTACACAAGGGAACTGGACAAAGAAACACATGATGAACACTGGGCATAATGACTCTGCATTTCTGCAGAATAAAAATATCATCTCTCCTATTCCAGGACAGACAAAATACAACCATGAACTCTGAAGAAATGTGCTTAGATGAAGAATTCTGTTATTCAGCTTATCTTTTATGCTCTCTCACTTTCTCTGTGCTGGGGAACAGGGCTACTCGTATTTACCTCCTCGATGGATGAGAAGACGGGAGTAAAGCCAGAGAGCATCCCCACATCCACGAGGACTGTACCAGAGCTTTCATGAGCTCCAGTGTACCTGAAATGAGAAAGCAAACATATCTCTACGTGGGTTTAGGAACATGAGCTCTCTCAGTGAGGGGGGCAGGTGGGCAGGGGCACAAATAAGCTTGAAGTCTGGAGAGCTGGCATAAGTGAGAAAGGAGCTGGGAAACCCCATCCTCAACCATTTGAGTGCAGTCAGCCAGTGACAGTGGTCGAGATGCCGGGTGGGTGAGGTGACATCAGCTGGTTCCGATCATGACCTCTGTGAACACACAGCCTTCCCGAATCTCACAGACCCCACAGACAGAACTTCCTTGTTTACGTCATGTATGTTCCTGTCAGCTTTAGATCTGCCCAACACCCGAGGAGGACATCCACACTCATAATCGGTCAGCCAGGCAGCAGCTCTCAGGTTGTAGCTGAGGAGTGTGAATCATATGTGTGTAGATATTGCTAAAGATCTATCTAATAAGCCAGTATCTAAAAAGGGCAGAGAAGTGGCCATTCATCACCCATCAATATGGGACTCACTGTGGTCACTGCCATTCAGATTTGGTTTTCTTCAGTCCTATTTGAAATAACTCTTTGATAGAGTTCTCTAACCTGGGAGCGGATGTCAAAACGTTACACTTACTCGAGGGTCACTGTGAAGTCAAACTTGGTCTGGAATTCATCTGAAGAGTTGCTCTTTCCAGTTTTTATGGAAAGGAAAAATCCTGAGGCCTCCTTAGGAAGTGGCACATTATACCTGAGGGTGGCCTGGGAAGGATAACATCTTGAAAATCATCCTGTAGTAAACACTGAAAAACCTGTTATCTCATTAACTCCATTATTAATGTGCTTTATAGCATTATCACCAGGGGACCAGGATCAATGAAATGTTTATGGGGGACAGTGTGATGATGCAATTGGATGAAGACAGAATACTTTTCACCAGAAGAACATATTTAGTTACTAAAAATGTTTAATTTGTGTGTGTGTGTGTGTGTGTGTTGGGGGGAGACAGTGGGGGAAACTAGAAAGAGCATTATGAAATGGAAAGAAGGGCTCTTATTTGGGGAGAAAGTGGGGTGCATATGACATGAAAGCAGAAGGGGAATATTGATGGGGTGGGCCTTTAACAAAAGGGGGTGATGGGAGTAGGGATGGAAGACAAATAATAAAACAAACATGAAAATGTTATCAGAAAACTTATACTCTGTTTGCCAACTATACTATTTTTTTTTTAGGATTTATTTATTTTATTCTATGTGTGTGGGTGTTTTGCCTGCATCTATGCACCACATAGTGGTGTTCAGTGCTGACGGAGGCCAGAGGAGGGCATCAGATCTCCTGGGACTGGATGTGGATGGTCAGAAGTGAACCCTGACCCTCTAGAAGAGCATCCAGTGTTCTTAACTACAGAAACATCTCTCTAGTCCCTAAATGTTAACTTTAAAAAATAATAAAAATGTGAGTAACTTCTCTATAACATATCTTGCATTTTCTGCTGTTGTTTAGACAAAATTGAGAGAAGAAGGAACCAGGACAAGTCAAAATGACAAGACACATCACATGTAGCTGAACAGTGGTCTGGATTCTTATGGATGGACTCAGTTCTCTCTGTGAGGAAGGCTTCCATTACCTGGATAAACGAGCATCCGTCTCCTTCTACATCCAATGTGTATTGTCTGGGGCCTTTGGATACTTTTGAGTGCTGTACCAGAAGGCGATTATCTCTGTTAACATGGAAAACCTCCTCAGACTCCTCTGTGCTCAGGGTGACGGTGTTTTGAGGGTTAGAGCCAGTTAACTTCATGTATCGGGTTAGAGCGAGAAGGCACACTGTGGTGTCCTGAACAGAACAGTGGTACAGGTCAGCCAGTGTTGTCCACGAGCTTCAGTCTCCACAAACATCCCCGAAGCTACCATAGGACAAAAATTGATGCCGCGAACACCAGAGAATGCTCAGTTGTGTGAGTTGCTGCCAATTCATTGTCTTTAGCAAATTAATTGGATTTTAGTTTTCAGAAGTTTTTTTTTTTTTTTAATAAATCACAATCTCCACTGTTGACATCATGTCAAATCTAGTCAGAAAGGGAAGGTACCACACAGTGTGATGACCACACTTCTATCCCCTTATCCTCAAAGAGAGACAAAAGTCAGAAGGGGGGGGTCTTTGAAAATTCACCCTGCCCTCTCATGGGGACTCAGCCTTAAAGGAGGAGAGAAAGAGACATTATCCTCTTTAAATGAAACGTTATTTCCCCTGACTTTCAGTTTTCCCTGTTAGGGAAGGGATCACCCACGGCTTCATGGCCATCCATTTTCTTGTTTCCTGTTCTCACTTTTGCTTTTTCTGATGTAGAGAACACAGAAGCATAGAGAAATCTCTATTCCTAGTTGACATGTGCTTTGACCATTGTACTTTCAGATATCTACAATGCCTTGATTGTGTTCTTATGAAGAAAAACTCTTCTAGACCTTCATTCTCTTTTCCACTGTGCAATGGAGACACAATCAGCCTAAATTTCCTTAAAGGGAAACTCTCATTTATTACCTAAAATAGTCTCCTCGCAAGAGTGTCTGAAACACAAGGATGAGCCCATGAATAATCATCAGCTAAATAATTCTGAATACGATTCAGAGTATGAAATGTGAGGACTGGAGATATGGCTCAGAGGTTAGGAGCACCATTGCTCTTGCAGAGGACCTAGGTTCTATTCTAAGCACCCCCAGGGTAGCTAACAAGCATCTCTAACTCCAGATCAAGGTGATTCAATGTAAGTGGTGCACACACATGCAAAACATTCATATACACAAAGCAAAATGCATAAATCTTTAAAAAGGATATCTAACGCTCTTCGTCTCAGAAGCTCTGTTATCTTAACAATTATTATCGTCTTGAGTGTCATCTTCTGCATTAAACATATTCATCCTGTATCAGCCAATCACCTGCATAGCAGAGAAGCCTCCATGGGAGTTCATCCGTTGGGCAAGCCACTGCACAATCTTGCTGGCATAATCGAGGTCCTGGGTGTTTTGGGAAAGGACAGCCAACAGCACATAGCACGTCTTCTCTGCCTCCCCAGAAAGTGCCGAAGGAATGAATGATGGAGAGCTGTCTGTCTCGGATTTCTCATCTTTCTCCCAGTATATCATATTATCTGAGAAAGTGGGGGAAAAATCAGCCTTTCTACAGAAAGAATTTCCACAAGTCCTTAAAACAAGCTCCTATAAGTTACCAACTCAGAGGGGACAGGTTCTGTCCTTTGGATTCCTGTTGTAGCCTGAATCTTAAATGCATGTACTGAAGCCCTGACCTCAACTTTCAGGATAGAACCTTTAAAGAGGTGATAAGGTTAAAATGAGTTTTTAAAGGTGGTACATGATCCAATTTGATGGTGATTATAAGAAGACAAAATATGGACAAATAAAAGGGAACCAAAGATGTCCACACACAGAGGACACACGTGAAGGCAGAGGAAGAAGCCGTCCACTTCAGGCAAAGAGCCCATACTTCCTGCTATCAGGATCTTACACTTCTACCTTCTAGAGAGAAAAAAACATTCTGAGGTTTAGGTCAACCAGTCTGTGGTATTTTCTTATAACCGATCCTAGGCAATAAGTATGACATCTCCTTAGGGTGTTAAGTAGTCTCAGAAGTAATTATTGTCTGCAGCTTGTTTAATTTCCTTTCCTTTATGTATTTGAGAAAAATTGGTGGAAAACAGAAAGAGGGAAATTAAGGTAGCTGGTAATCTTTGAAGACATAGATGCTGACATGTTCCGGAGATACCGAAGCACTTTGAGGAGGGAGGGTTCGATCCGATCTCTCAGTAGGCTCTGCACTTTGTTCTCAGGAGTTTTGCCAACCAGCAAAGACAAATTGGTAATTAAGACTTACTTGTTTTTCATGAATTCATTGTTTTTAATTGCAGAGTAGTATTCCATTGCGTAAATATACCACACCTTCTGTATCCATTCCTCCATTGAGGGACATCTGGGTTCTTTCCAGCTTCTGGCTATTATAAATAAGGCTGCTATGAACATAGTGGAGCATGTGTCCTTATTGCATGCAGGTAAAGCCTCTGGGTATATGCCCAGGAGTGGTATAGCCGGATCCTCCGGGAGTGTCATGCCCAGTTTTCTGAGGAACCGCCAGACTGCTTTCCAGAGTGGTTGTACCAGTTTGCAATCCCACCAGCAGTGGAAGAGTGTTCCTCTTTCTCCACATCCTCGCCAACAACTGCTGTCTCCTGTGTTTTTGATCTTAGCCATTCTGACTGGTGTGAGATGGAATCTCAGGATTGTTTTGATTTGTATTTCCCTAATGACTAAGGATGATGAACATCTCTTTAGGTGCTTCTCAGCCATTAGATATTCTTCAGGTGAGAACTCTTTGTTTAGCTCTGTACCCCATTTTTTAATAGGGTTACTTGCCTCTCTGGAGTTGAACTTCTTGAGTTCTTTGTATATATTGGATATTAGCCCTCTGTCGGATGTAAGGTTGGTAAAGATCATTTCCCAGTTAGTTGGTTGCCGCTTTGTCTCTTTGAAAGTGTCTTTTGCCTTGCAAAAACTTTGTAATTTAATGAGGTCCCATTTGTCAATTCTTGATCTTAGAGCATAAGCTATTGGAGTTCTATTCAGGAAATTCTCCCCTGTGCCCAAATGTTCAAGGTTCTTCCCTAGTTTCCTTTCTATTGGAATACTACTCTGCAATTAAAAACAATGAATTCACGAAATTCCTAGGCAAATGGTAAGAACTTGAAAATATCATCCTTAGTGAGGTAACCCAATCACAAAAGAACACATGGTATGCAGTCACTGATAAGGGGATATTAACCCAGAATCTCGGAATACCCTAGACACAATTCGCATATCAATAGATTTCCAAGAAGATGGAAGGAGAGACCCCTGGTCCTGGAAAGACTGGATGTAGGGGAATGCCAAGACAGAGAAGCGAGAGGGGGTTGAATGGGGAAAAGAGGGAGGGAAGGGGGCTTATGGGACTTTCGGGGAGGGAGGAAACGGGAAAGGGGAAATTATTTTGAATGTAAATTAAAAAAAAAAGTTAGAAAAAAAAAAAGACTTACTTGTTTTTGTAGCAGATTGGTCCAGGATTGGGAGTAAGGATTTCACTTCCTCTTCTTTCCCAGCTAAGGCAAATCCATAAGCCAGAACAGCTTGAGTATAGCCATTGGTGACACCATTCGAAAATGCCTCTTCCAGGCAATAGAGAGCATTGCGGAGGGCAGGAAACTAGTTGGGGATGGGGAAAGATATGCTTGTAAGTAACCCCCAACATTTTGGGAGTTTGCTGAATACTTAAGCTAACTTCTGCTTATAACATATATACTGTATCCCTGAAGCACATTTTACATCCAAATCTACCATATATACTCATGTTTTATTTTTGCATATAAACCTATCATATAGATTCACACACTATAATCTTAACATAAATTTGGACTACTATTTTTGTAGGAGGAAACAAAAGTTAATGAGCAAATCATCAGTTTACTATCAGATTAGCAATCTTTTAGATATAATACAAACTTCTTTCATGTCACAAAACATAATCATATGTGTGTGTGTGTGTGTGTGTGTGTGTGTGTGTGTGCATAGCCATGTGTATATGCAGGTGTCATGGTGGCCAGAAGACATATTTGGGTGGCAACCTGAAAACCACTAATTACCTCATTTGAGATGTCTCTCTTTAGCTGGGCCTCACTAAAATTATATTAGCCTTGCTGGTCAGCAAGTCCCAAGACCCTCTTTTCTTGATTTCCACAGTAATAGGATGATAGGCATGTGCCTCCATGTTCCCCTGCATTTGTTCACGGGTTCTAGGAACCTGCACTCAGGTCCTCATGCATGTGAGGCAAGTACTTTAGTAAGTGAGCTAACTCCCCAGATCACATATAGTTTCTTTTAGACCTAAAATGTTTTGCTTTCATGCTTTAAATAGAGGTTTGCATTTGAAGATATACTAATGACTCCAGAAACACATGGTTTCTCTTTTAGTAACAGATTTGGTAAATGGGTTAGTCCGTGGGTTGAAACCATATTGAAAAATGCTCCAGTGATTTGGAAACAAACTTCTAGACTATGGCTTTGCTGAGAGCAGACTTTCTTCTTCAGTGACAGGTGCTTTTGTTTTTGAGTCTGGGTCTGGCTATACTAGGCAAGAGCGGCATCAAATGTCATGATCCTCTTGCTGTGATTTCCTGAACACCAGAATTACCACTAATACTTGTGTGTGCCCTCATGCCTGCTAGAGCAGAGGTTCATAATCTGAAGTTCATTGCTGCACTTCAGGGAACAAATAAATACCCCAGATCATATGAAAAACTGAGTTTTCTCAAGAGTGTATCCAACCTGGAGGGAACCTCACTTCTATCCATCAAACGTATCAGTGAGTCAAAAGAATTTTGAACATCATCAGTTTAAAGGATGGTAACGAATTAAATGTTGTCCTGGTATCTTATCCTGTCTAAGGATTTCATCTTGATTCTAGAATCTATCTAAGGTGCATTCAGCAGAGCGAGGCCAGAGATGATGAGAATCCATACACTGGAATTGAGTCCAACTTCAAGGAACACCCCGACGACGTATGCGGTGAGTGCAATATCCTCCTTGTCACCCTCACTGCCCTGAAAACAAAGGGACAGTGAACTGTTCAGGAGAGCAGATCATGAAACAATGGTCATGTTTCTGAATTGAGACTAACTAGAGAAAAGTGTTTGAGCAAACAACCTTAGTCACAAAAGCGCTTTAACATAGAGTTTTTAAGTTAGGTGGATAGTAGTCATGATATCTGGTGAGACTCATTAACATTCAATTTTAAATATACATATGTTGTGCATTGTATTCTATGGCCTGGTGTTTGGCTTGCATCCTAAGCTGTTCAAGTGGCTGTTTTG
Source organism: Tokudaia tokunoshimensis (assembly GCA_036184795.1). Taxonomy (NCBI): domain Eukaryota; kingdom Metazoa; phylum Chordata; class Mammalia; order Rodentia; family Muridae; genus Tokudaia; species Tokudaia tokunoshimensis. The sequence continues at coordinate 148,778,917 of BTHU01000002.1, forward strand.
GCATTAATTTGAACAAAGCAAAGAAACATTTTGCTGATGAGTGAGTCAGAAGGACGCTGAAAGACCTCAGTGGTTGCAGAAGGGTTGGAATGTTTCAGATCCAGAACTAGTTCAACCGTCTTTAACCTCCTAAGTTTACCTCTGTGTCTGACCTAACATCTATGAGTAACAGACAAAACCTTTGGGACTGTGTTAATTTAACAAATCCCTAGTTTCCACCAATAAAAGGCTAAGAGTGTCGTAAGAAAGCTTCCTAGTCCCCTTTTTCGCTGTGACAGCCTACTTAGTGTCACCATCAATGCATTTGAAAAGTTTTCAGAGTTATGACTTTCTTTGTTTTGTTACTTGAAAAAAAAAATCTTAACCAAACAAAATTGCAACATGGAATTTGGAGTGACCTAAATCTGTATTCCTGGACCATGGTCCCTCATGCTTGGCTTCCGAATAAATTGTCTCTTATTTTCTACATGAGACCTTGATAATCTTGACCAAACAAAATTGCGACATGGAATTTGGAGTGACCTAAATCTGTATTCCTGGACCATGGTTCCTCATGCTTGGCTTCAGAATAAATTATCTCTTATTTTCTACCTGAGACCTTGATTTAAACCTCAGGACTAAGGTGTGGAAAGAAATTCCTCATACACTCAACTCCGCCTCCCCTCAATGTATTGTCTGACTCCAAAATTCCCAGATGCTTTCTTTCTCTGCTGAGTTCCTTTCCCTTCCTACTCCCAGTTTAATGATTGCAGAAGCCTGATTCAACAAAAGAGGTATGCAGGCTTCTGCCCAGGCTCTGGTTAAACATTCAGGAAGCAGGACGGATGCTCATGGAGAGGACACATGTGACCCACACAAGAGAGACCTGTGACTACAGTGGACTCAGAAGGCATGGCATTCCCAAGGAGGCAAGGCAGCAGAGGTCTGAGGAAGAGAGCCTCCTTGTGAGTCCCGTACCTCCTGAGCATTGTTGACAGACTTCTCATCCCTTCTAAAGCATCCATTTGATTTCTGTTTCTTTACAAGCCAGATTAAGGTCTGTTTGGGGACGGTCTCTTCGATGAAAATATATTCCTTCATTTTCTCAAATGTCTTGAAAGAAAGGGCACTGAGCCTGTAATGGGACCATCCAAGCAAAAGTTAGAGTGAAGATGTTGTCACCAAGCCACAGGTTCACCAGTGACGTTCCTTTTGGTACAGCATTCATACTTGACTAATGTTGATAGTTACTAGTATTGATTGACTGTGGACCTTTCATTGGGGTCAGTAAAATATGGTGAACGGCAAATCTGTAGAAAGCAGAGAAGGTGGATTTTGGCCACTCAAAGGTCTGACTGCACAGTTGATTTGATTACACATGCCCAGAAACAGAACTGGTATGGTCTAGAACTAGATGGCTATGGGGCCTTCTAGTTTCCCTTTCCAGTATCTAGATGAGACTGAGAGGTACAGAGTAAGATGCGACACTAGCCATGGAGCTGATGAGCTGTGTTGTCACAGAAAGCCGTCACTAAGTGATCAGATGGCTAAGCAAGTTGCATGAGACTATGGGGAATATTGCTGCATCAGACCGAAAAGAATACATTTTTGGGTTTTATTTTCTTCTCTGTAAAACCACTTTGAAAACCACCTTTCTGGAAAAGCCCTCCCTGGGCACTAGCTGCTGTCAGCTCCCCTTCCTCCTCTCTTCCCAGTCTTATCCTTACAAATCCCTCCCCCATTGCTCCCTTTCCTTCTCCTCAGAGAAGGGGAGCCCCCCCTTGGGGAAAACGAAGTTTTAACCTCTCACCATGTGCTTCCTTCCCCGTTGCTCTGGCAGAATGCATTGTAGGACCCATCATAGTTTTTGAATGACAAGTGATTCTGGTAACCTAAAACAACAGAGTAAGAAGCCGTGTCTTAGCCTGGGAACGAAGGAAAAGTCTGAAACAGACTAGGTAAATACAAGGCCTCGGCAGGGCTACTGTGACAACTTCAATGTTGGTCTCTAGACAACGCAGGTTATCTAGCTCTGCGAAGAGAGAGAGAGTACCTTACTTAAAAGCTGGTTCCACATAGCACTTAGCAATCAGTACCTTCCCTTAAGGTTATGGCTCTGCACTGTACTTAGCAATCAGTACCTAAAGCCGGCTCCAAATTGTACTTAGCAATCAGTACCTTCCCCTAAGGTTATTTTACTTCACTCAGTTTTACCTTCCTAGGAAGAAAACCCAAAATGCATTTCCTCCTGGACTTGTCCTCAATATCCCATTTTAATGTCGCTCGTAATGCATATTTCAACATTCAGATTCAGTCATGTCACTGCATTGGAACTCAGCCAAGCAGGTAGGTCTACGGGCTGACTCGTTTTTTTTCAGACACTATTCCCAGCAACAACAAACAAGATTGTATGGTAACTATGACACATTTATGGATTCATTGATATTAACTCCATTACTGCCAAGGTCCAGGAGTTAATTCTTTCTGTCTCACAGGAGGAGACAGAAAGAATGCAAGAACCCGGTGACGGGGGTGCATGTTCTATGCTATGGAATGCTGTCTTCAGAGCATGACATGACCTTGACAACTGTGAGCTCACATGAGCTGTGGCTGCCTGTACAAGGTCTACAGAAGATCAAGCCTATCAAAACCCTGGCACAGATGGAGTAAATGATCTCTAGGCTCAGTTCTATGCTAAGGGGCTATTGGTAGTGAGTGTTTGCAGCAGGTGGGAGACACATTGTTTATTGAGGGTGTGGCCGATGGGATCTCTTTCCTGTTCCGGGAGAGGGCCCTATACCATGCACATATGGACTGTACTATCTGGATTGGGTGGGTCATAAAAATAAAAACTACAAAATTTTGGAGGGGGCATGTTGGGGAGGGTAAGGTGAAAGCTGAAGGAGAGACATAGGGTTGGGTATGACCACATTGTGTTTGTTGTATGCATGTATGAATAAAGAAAATTTAAAGATAAAGATGAGTTCACAATTTCAAACTACAGTTCTACGTCAGGAGGCTAAATAATGAACAGAGATTTTAAAGATAAAAGAACACACAGCTAGGATTCAGAGGACCTAAAGGTCTACTCTTGTCTCACCAGGGGACAACAGAGTAAGACTGACCATGTTTTGATATTGGTTGCAATTGATTTCACCTTTGTGGGTGGAAAGTACTTAACCCTCTCACCATTAGATAAGAGAAGCAGAGCCTTGGATTTGACCTCTTCTGTCAGCTGCTTGGTAGCTCTCAGGTAGTCAAGTATGTAAATGTCAGATGCTAGCTGGGCAATGTTCTGTTCAGCACACCCATAGGGTGTTTGGAGAAGGCTCTCCAGATTCTGCATTGCGACTCCCAGAATGTCTCCTAAAGGCAGAAAGGGAGAGTCAGGCACTTACACGAATGCTAAGTCACTGCCTCAGCATTAATAACCACAGGGCACAGTGGGAACAGAAAACTATTTAAACTTCACTCTAAAAGGTGTAAATAGAGGCTGGAGAGGTGGTTCAGTGGTTAAGAGCCCTTGCTGTTCCTGAAGCAGACCCAAAATCATTTTCGAGCATCTGTCTTGGGTGGCTCCTGACTGCCTCTAACTCAACTTCTAGGAGGAAATCAGTGTCTTGGGCCTTTGTGGACACTACACTTATATGCATATACTGCCCCCATATACATAATTTAAAATAAAATAAGTAAAACATATAAGCAAACCAAGTTTCTCAGAGGGAATTTAGGGGGAGGTGGTTCTGAAGTGTGGAATTAGAGGAGTTTCGGGGATGAAAACGTTTTGAAAAATCTCACTTCCAGAGCAAAGAGAAATCTCATTCAGAGAGCAAAGAGGAAGTGTTGGAAGTGTGCTCATTTGCTGACTTGCTTCTGATTTGTGTTTTGAGATGCTGACCTGAAATATAAACTATAACCCATCCCTCTTCCAGGAGACATCTCTCTCTTTTTACTGAGAAAATCCCCAGTATCACAACATATCGTACTCTCCAAGAGGCATTCATATGCACAGGTTAGAACGGGGTCTCCTGTTTCCTGAGCGTCTGCCATTACCCACCAGGGCAAGCGCTTCACAGAGATGCAGGTCTGAAAGGGCCATGCCTTCAGATCCCACATGGAAACAGACAGAAAGGACGGTCTAAACACAATTCCTCCCTTGATCACTTATGAAAATATCTCCATTCTGTTATTTTAGGACTTTTTATAGATCACCTCAAGTAAGATTTTCTAATCACTATGATACAGAATTTGATAAACTTACCCACAACGGTGACAAAGGATCTGGCTGACCCTTCTACTACATTGCTTGGCAATTCCAGAAGTATTTGCTTTGAGGCTTTGGTACCTGAAAGAACATATCCATACAAACATTGCAAAGACTCCCTTACTCAAGTCACAGCAGTGGATTTTTGGAGCAGCAGTATTAGAAGGAACAGGCCGTCAGTTAGTTTTACTTATTAGGCAAAATGAAATTGCAACCTTGGGCCAGTGAGATGGCACAGAGGGTAACAGCATATGCCACCAAGCCTGGTAATCTGAGTTCAATCCCCAGGACCTAATGGTAGAAGGAGGGAAGCAACTCCTGCAAGTTGTCCTTTGACTTCGACCCCCCAATGGTATATACATGTACACTCATATACATGAGCACACACAGATACACATGCATGCACCTGCGAACACACACACACACACACACACACGTGAATGCAATGAAAATTTAAAAACTAAACTGAGAATTTGAGCTAGTTTAGAATATCAATATACCCTGAAAATGATGTATACTTCGTTTTAGACAATGGTCTCTATTTTCTATCTGTTCAGCCCTTAAATTGTGCATGGAAAAATAGAAGATATAAATAAGACTCATAGTTTATAGAAGGAATGCTCAAAGGGTGAATAAACATTAAGAACAGTACTTATGATGGTCACAAATCAAGTAACTGAGGACCAGGAGTGAATCTACAGAGTATTTCACATCAAGAGTATAGAAGCAACCCCTGTGTTAGTGTTATCTAACAAAAGTCTGAGTTTTCCATTGGCCAAGACTGTGAGACAATTATATGAACAAAGAGACCAAAATGTAGAAGATGGGGAAGATAGGTACTGAAAGACTAATCTCATTAGACAAACAAACAACATTTCATAAATATATGCTTTATATTTGCTAAAAATTACACAACAAAGACAAAAGGGGAAGTAAAGTAAATCCTGAGAGAGAGGAAGTTAAAATGTACCCACATGACACTGGGCTCAGGACTTGTGACTTGTGGTGCATGGCTCATGGCTGGTGCATAGGCTGAGAAACTATATCTGCCATGCTTACAACTTTCTCTAGGACCGAGTGTTCACAGGGAGAGCCCTCTTACCTTTTGGGCAGATAAGGAAACTTTGGGTTGTTTCTTTTTCAATACCTTCAGACTGTTAGAAAGTAAACAAAACAAAAACAAAATCAAAGTTGGATCATTTTTTCCATAAAGGAAAAGAGACCAAACATCAGTTCTCACAGGTACGGCTGGCTCACAGTTGTTCCTGAGAGTCATTCTTTGTCCCTGTCCTTCCTAGTAGAAGTCTCTGTACACGACACAGCCCTCAGGCCTTCTGCTCCCATAGGTTGTACAGAATAACTCTTGTCACTGAGTGACACTTTCAACTGCTCCATTGGGCTTTTATTGAGGATGACAGGAGCTGCTCAAAACATAGAGCAAGATAAGGATTTGTCTCTTAGACTTGAGGGTCAGTTAAAAGGGTGGCAGTTGGGGACAGGCTGCTGCGTGCCAAGAAGACAGTCATAGGAAAGCACGTTTCAAGGGGGTTCGTCATCCTTCATGAGGCTCCCTTTGTTGCTTGGATTTGGAGACACTGAAAACAGAACCCGGGTCTTTGCACAAGCTAGGCAAGTACTTACCCATGGCACCACATGTCCAGCCAGGGCTGAGGCATTGATTAAAGAAAGGATGCATGCATAAAAATGCAGTTTGTTCAAAGTGGAAGGTTTATGCCCAAAGCCAGTTAAGCACTTCCAAGAACAATGTTTTAGTTTATCTCATAGACACTGTTTACCGTCAGGAATAACTTCGCATTTCACACTTACATACCTCTACCAGTAAGGCTTTGACAACAGTGTCTCTCCAGTGGACATCTTGCTCCTGACTGGCATCGTTTGGGCAGGCACTACTCTTTTTGGATGTAGCCACTACAGTGACATTCACTTTACCTGGAAAATATTGCCAAGCATAAGGTGAAGGATAGTGACTCCTTCTCCAGTGGGAGGGACGCCAGGTTGAGCAATCCTGTCTTCAATGGGATGAACCAACTTTTATCATCCCTTGAAAGTTTAGATCAAACTTTTCTCCTGCCTGGAGATAAGGCAATATTATATGTCTTGTTCTACTTGTTTCAGGATTCCCTGCAGTAAGTTAGTTATTCCCTGAGAAATTACAAATTTTAAGAAAGATAACATCTTATGAACCTTTACCACCACCTTGACGTTGTTTACAGAATGACATTGAATAGTGCAACATCAGAAAGCTGCCAGTTTCTTCTCTCCTCTCCTCTCCTCTCCTTACCTCCCCTCCCTCCTTGCCTTCCTCCTCCTCTGCCTTCCTCCTCCTCCGCCTTCTTCTTCTTCTTCTTCTTCTTCTTCTTCTTCCTCTTCCTCTTCCTCTTCCTCTTCCTCCTCCTCCTCTTCCTCCTCTTCCTCCTCTTCCTCCTCTTCCTCCTCCTCCTCCTCCTCTTCTTCTTCTTCCTCTTCCTCTTCCTCTTCCTCCTCCTCCTCCTCTTCCTCCTCTTCCTCCTCCTCCTCCTCCTCCTCCTCTTCTTCTTCTTCCTCTTCCTCTTCCTCTTCCTCCTCCTCCTCCTCCTCCTCCTCTTCCTCCTCTTCCTCCTCCTCCTCCTCCTCCTCCTCCTCCTCCTCCTCCTCCTCCTCCTCCTCCTCCTCCTCCTCCTCCTCTTCTTCTTCTTCTTCTTCTTCTTCTTCTTCTTCTTCTTCTTCTTCTTTATGAGATAGGGTCTCACCATGTAGCCCTGACTGGCCTAGAGCTCACTATATAGACCAAATCTAGAGTTCACAGAGCCAGCCTCTTCCTCCTGAGAACTGGAAATAAAGGTGTGCAGCAACATTCCTGGTTCCTAAGGTTTCCCAGGATCAAAGAAAAACACCACCACACCTGTAATAACTGGGGTTTCTAATGTTTCCTACCAAAGAGAGATAGTAAAATATAATACAGCACAAGGGCCACCAGGTACAAACTGAGTGCTGGCAAGGAATTTGTTGTTTTCAATTTCTGTGGTTTCACAGAACGTAATCAAAACTGATCTCCTGTGTCCTTGTTTATAGAAATTGGAACGGACTGCCCTCCGCCATCTTTGCTCCAGTGACCAGGTAGTTGGGACCGCCAGGCTCAGAGACAGACAGGCATAATATCGCTTCGGTTTCAGGCAGATCAAAAATAGACAAATGGGACCTCATTAAATTACAAAGTTTTTGCAAGGCAAAAGACACCGTCAAAAAGACAAAGCGGCAACCAACTAACTGGGAAATGATCTTTACCAACCTTACATCCGACAGAGGGCTAATATCCAAGATATACAAAGAACTCAAGAAGTTAAACTCCAGAGAGGCAAGTAACCCTATTAAAAAATGGGGTACAGAGCTCCACAAAGAGTTCTCACCTGAAGAATATCTAATGGCTGAGAAGCACCTAAAGAGATGTTCATCATCCTTAGTCATTAGGGAAATGCAAATCAAAACAACCCTGAGATTCCATCTCACACCAGTCAGGATGGCTAAGATCAAAAACACAGGAGACAGCAGTTGTTGGCGAGGATGTGGAGAAAGAGGAACACTCCTCCACTGCTGGTGGAATTGCAGGCTGGTACAACCACTCTGGAAAGCAGTCTGGCGGCTCCTCAGAAAACTGGGCATGACACTTCCGGAGGATCCGGCTATACCACTCCTGGGCATATACCCAGAGACTTTACCTGCATGCAATAAGGACACATGCTCCACTATATTCATAGCAGCCTTATTTATAATAGCCAGAAGCTGGAAAGAACCCAGATGTCCCTCAACGGAGGAATGGATTCAGAAGATGTGGTATATTTACACAATGGAATACTACTCTGCAATTAAAAACAATGAATTCACGAAATTCCTAGGCAAATGGTCAGAACTTGAAAATATCATCCTTAGTGAGGTAACCCAATCACAAAAGATCACACATGGTATGAAGTCACTGATAAGGGGATATTGACCCAGAATCTCAGAATACCCTAGACACAATCAGCATATCAATAGATTTCTAAAAAGATGGAAGGAGAGACCCCTGGGCCTGGAAAGACTGGATGTAGGGGAACGCCAGGACAGAGTAATGAGAGGGGGTTGAACGGAGAAAAGAGGGAGGGAAGGGGGCTTATGGGACTTTCGGGGAGGGAGGAAACGGGAAAGGGGAAGTGATTTGGAATGTAAATTAAAAAAATAAAATTAAATTAAATTAAAAAAAAATAAATGTAAAAATTGTAAAAGAATAATCAAAGATAATAAAAAGTGATAGATATGCAAAAAAAAAAAGAAATTGGAACATTGGTAAGGCTTATTCTCAAGGCTTAACATCATCCATGTGCTGTTGACACAACCAATATATTGTTCCTGTTTCTTTGTTGTGGGTTTTACTTATTTCTTTCTTTGCTTTGCAAAGCCTTTGAGCGCCACAAAAATACAGCAGCTAGTGTGGGGCTCTGCCTCACTTTCTAGAGTGAAGTATTTGAAGATCTTACAGTGCATAAAAATTAAGAAAGTTTGAGTATAATAGAAAAATGGTCTGAGGTGAATCACTGTCATAGCTGAATTTTAAAAAATCTTATATACAACAAATATACTACATGAAATAAAATACTTTTAATGAAATAGGTTTTAAAAGTTTCTGGTTCACCAAACTTTTAAACTTTCTCCTTCTTTTATATCAACAGTCAGAGTCTTCTAAAGTTACCTTTCTTTTCTTTTTTTAATAAGAATTTTTATTAGATATTTGCTTTATTTACATTTCAAATGTTTTCCCCTTTCCTCGTTACTCCTCTGAAAACCCCTTATCCCCTCCCCCTGCTTACCAATCCCCCCTCCTACTTTCCTGACCTGGCATTCCCCTCCACTGGAGCATTGATCCTTCACAGGACCAAAGACCTCTCCTCTCATTGATGTCAGAAAGAGCCATCCTCTGCTACATATGTAGCTGGAGCCATGAGTCCCTCCATGTGTACTTTTTGGTTGGTGGTTTAATCTCTGGGAGCTCTGGGGGATACAATAGTGATAAAAACTGTGTGGTATTGGTACAATGACAGGCAGGTAGATCAACGGAATAGAATTGAAGACCCAGAAATGAACCCACACATCTATGGTCACTTGATCATTGACAAAGGAGTTAAAACCATCCAGTGGAAAAAACACAGCATTTTCAACAAATGGTGCTGGTTCAACTGGAGGTCAGCATGTAGAAGGATGCAAATGGACCCTTTCTCATCTCCCTGTACAAAGCTCAAGTCCAAGTAGACCAGAGACCTCCACATAAAACCAGACACACTGAATCTAATAGAAGAGAAAGTGGGGAAGAGTCTGGAGCACATGGGCACAGGGGAAAATTTCCTGAACAGAATACCAATAGCTTATGCTCTAAGATCAAGAATTGATAAATGGGACCTCATAAAATAGCAAAGCTTCTGTAAGGCAAAGGACATTGTCAATAAAGTCACTTTTCTTTTCTTTTTTTTTTTTTTTTTTTTGTTGTTGTTGTTTTTCGAGACAGGGTTTCTCTGTGTAGCCTTGGCTGTCCTGGAACTCACTTTGTAGACCAGGCTGGCCTCGAACTCAGAAATTCTCCTGCCTCTGCCTCCCAAGTGCGCCACCACCGCCCGGCTAAAAGTCACTTTTCTAAATGGCCAAGAGCTAAAGCAAAGTTCTCAGTATTTGCTCCTCACTCAATGATTGGTAATTTTGGTACCTTGTGGCTTGTTTAGTACATTTAGTTAAAATCATAATAATTCCAGTGACTCTCATAATTGATGATTGTGGCTAAGGAGAAGGTTTTGTAAAACTGGCCCTTGTGTGAGGGAATGTCAGATGAAGCAGCAGTTGTAAAGAATCAGGGCAGCATCAAGGAGACATGATCTTCACCAACCAAGGAGTGCACAGGGAGGGACCCATGGATCCAGATACGTATGTAGCAGAGGATGGCCTTGTCTGACAGCAATGGGAGGGGAGGCCTTTGGTCTTGTGGAGGTTTGATGCCCCAGCGTAGGGGGGTTCTGGAGCAGTGAGGCAGGAGAGGGTGGTAGGGTGGGGGAGCACCCTTATAGAGGCAAAGGGGAGGAGGGAGAGGGCAGAGATGGGGTGGGAGGTTTGCGGAGGGGTAACCGGGGAGGGGGATATCATTTGAGATGTAAACGAATGGAATGATTAATAAAGAAAACAAACAAAAAATCATGGCATTTGAGATATGATGTGTGGAGTTGACAAATCACACAAATTAGCATTCCTGCCATGGCTTAATCTTATAATTTCTATGTGACTGAACGGAGTTCTGTTGCACAGAGTTTTGATAATAAGGAGCTATAGGGCTGGAGAGTGGGCTCAGTGTTTAAGAGCACTTGCTGCTCTTACAGAAGGACCTGGGTTTGGCTCCTAGCACTAATATCATGTAACTCAAAATCATCTATAATTCAGGTTTCAATGGAATTCTGGATCCCCTGGGTACCTGCATGCACATGGTGACATATATACATACAGGTACATGCATATACATAGAAATAAAACAACATCTTTTTAAATAGAGAAATTGCGTTATAAGAATTTTGAATATAGAGAAATGAATAAAGGAAGTTAAAAATATGCCAAAGAAAATTATATTTTTTTGGAAAAATCTAAGGAAAACAGAGGTTGATAAAATGTGATCAATCCATGAAAGATTGGCACAGTGGCTTACCCAGTGTCTTTGGAATAATGGTCCAGACATAGGTTTTCCGTTCTCCAGCCTGGAGGACTTCACTGTCAGTGTTACTCTGGGTATTGATGCTTGCTTCATAATTCTCAGATGCTTCTAACTGAACAGAAATCTAAAAACGGAATAATGGCCACAGGGGTAACATTTTAAATTCTCTCTAATTTATTGCACAATGGTTTCTTCGATGTCTTCAAAGAAGAAGCTGACATTTGTCATCTTAAGAAGATTCTATTCTAACTTAGCAAAATGAAAAGATGCCCAAGGACCCATTCACAAACTCACAGAATAGTAAAATGTGCATCATCACAAAATCTTATTCTCACTGAAATTTCAAGTCATTGTTGTAATTTAAAACAATTGTTTCTGGAGTCACAGTTCACTCAGCAGTTAAGAGCACTAGCTGCAGAGGACCTGGGTTCAGTTCCCAGCACCCATGTGGCAGCTCACAACAGTCTATAACTGGAGTTCAAGGGATCTGATGTCCTTTTCTGACCTCTGTGGGTACCAGGAATGCACATGGTGCGTGTGCATACGTGCAGGTAAAACAATCCTACACAGAAAACAAAATTAACATTTTAAATAATTATTTCTACAAATTATAGAAAGAAATGACTTCCTTAGAGTATGTATTTACATTTGTTAATAGCGAGACTATGATGATATTTAGTGAAAAATAATAATAAATAAGTTAGCTTTCCTGGATTTTTGTTTCCAGATCAAAGGAGGTGGCTTACCTCTACACATGTAGTCAGGTAGTTGAAGACAGTGACAACCAGGTCACTCTGTTCACTTCGAACAACGGAAAAGGGTGAGGTGACTTCCATGAAGAAGGGCTGGGAGATCTGTAGGGACACTTTGGGTGAAATGCCAAACCCAGCATTGCCATCAACACAGAAGGCGCTGGTCTCCCATTGGGTGATAGTATCAGGGACAAGGAACGAGACATTTGCTGAGCCTGAGGAACTGAAAAGACAAGCTGTTGGTGACACACATCCTGTGAAAGGGAACCTGAGATTATGCAGAACACACACTGACAAAGTGATGAAAGGTTTGGAAAATGTGTAGGTAAGGATTAGGTACATATCCCTCATAAGGATTAGGTACATATCCCTCATAAGGATTAGATGCATATCCCTCATAAGGATTAGGTACATATCCCTCATAAGGATTAGATATACATATCCCTCATAAGGATTAGATTCATATCCCTCATAAGGATTAGGTACATATCCCTCATAAGGATTAGATACATATCCCTCATAAGGATTAGATACATATCCCACATAAGGATTAGATACATATCCCTCATAAGGATTAGGTACATATCCCTCATAAGGATTAGATACATATTCCTCATAAGGATTAGATGCATATCCCTCATAAGGATTAGATACATATCCCTCATAAGGATTAGATGCATATCCCTCATAAGGATTAGATGCATATCCCTCATAAGGATTAGATACATATCCCTCATAAGGACTAGGTACATATCCCTCATAAAGATTAGATAGATATCCCTCATCTGATGTCTGTGGAATAGAACCTTAGCAATGCCATATTTCTATGACTATCTTCTTAAAATTTTTTTGAGGTAGCGTATACTACCTGCATGAAATGTATAGAAGTGAAGGTCTTGGTGGAAAAGTGACGCTTTACTGAAACAAATAAGCAAACTAACTATCAAACACATATTGGGACGAACAAATGAAGAACTTTTTTTTAAAAAACAAAACAAAACAAATACTTCACTACTTTATTGTCCAGGAATAAAAGTTAACAAATCAAAAGAAAAAAAAATAGAGATGGAGACACAAAGGGGAAAAATCTGTTTAAGAAAAAAAAAAACCTAAGAAGCATGGAAAAATAAAACTCACTCTACACTGATGAGGTCCCATATCCATGTCCTGGGGAAGATTTTCCTGACTGTCTCTTTGATGGCCAGTTTTGCATGGTTGATGCTGCTGTCTACAGTGTCATGAACTAAAACGAGAGAGAGAGAGAGAAAGATGCAAAGAAATGTCCTATGCAGAAAGAGCAAAAGTATGTGCTGTGCTTCAATGCCACATGCCTAGTTAATCTGTGTGTGTGTGCATATGTGTGTGTGTGCACACACCCACACACGCATGCACCCATGGGTATGCATGTACACTTGTGCAAACGTCTGATGTGTGACCACCTGTGAGGTACCAGTGGAGGCCACAGGAGGATTTCAGATGTCTTCCATACTTGCTTTTCATCTTAACTTTTGAGGCAAGGTCTCACTGAACCTGCACCTTGCTGTGTCAGCTAGACTGGCCAGCCAATAATCCCTGGAGACTTCCTGTCACCGCTCCTGAGCACTAGGGTGACAGGTGTGTACTGGCATGCCTGGCATTTACATGGATACTAGGGACCACACTCAGGTCCTCACGAGTTAACCCATTGAACCATCTCCCAGCCCTTTTAGATAAGCTATTAATTTCTCATAAATTCTAATCTCAACCAAGGTATCAATCACTATTTTGGTGCTCAAATTTCAATATTTGTTTAAAAATTACAACAAACAAACAACACATCACCTACAGCCAAGACTGGATGAATTAAATGTCCTCACTGACTCTTGTCTGACATGCTGGTACCCACCAACTCTGCTGACCGGGATTATTTTTGCTTATGTTTTTTAGTCTCATCAATACTTGTAATTCTCTAGAACACATCCCTTTATAGGAGTGACCTATAGGCTACATATGATTGCTTAGTTAGTGTTTCTGCACCAAAATAGAGATCCTCATATTTGAAAGGTGGAGTCAGGATAATCAGATGTTCAAGGTCATCCTTGAATACCTAGCAAGTTTGAGGCCAGCCTGGGCTACATGCATCATACCATGTCTAGTTGCTGCCTGTATTATCCTTGATAGTTGTTTTCATTTCTATTTTGAGGCCTTCCTGGGCTACAGGGTAAGACCCTGTCTTAAGAAACAAACAAAAATTTAAAAAAAGAACCACAACCTCGACTTCCTTTTATGTTAGAAGCTAATTATTATCACCAAACATGTTTCCAGCCTGTCTCATTGAACTGCAGAAGTTCTAGTTCTTGCTCCAAATCATCCTAAATCATCTATAAGTCCTTGTTTTGCATGGTTTTTATCTTACAAACACAAAATCCAAAGAATTCTACTGACCACCACTCACTCCAATGGGAAGTTCTAGATTACCCACAGGCAGAAGAAGATGGTATGCCACCGCCGTACATCATTATCCGTTCATTTGGGTGGACGAGTGTCCTCAGCGAGGGCTGGTTTTCCTCGGATGAACACACTTCCGGTTTCCGGTAATGGAGATTTGTAAAGATTTTCAGACCCATGTTCTTTCAGAGAAAGACACACACACACACAAATTATACATTGCTTTCTTGAGAGAATTAAGATAGGTCTACAGTCATAATAAACAGACAATAACTATGCATATTTTCTGTGCAGTCAGGATTAAGGATCACAGAAATCAAGTCTCCAATAATTGCTATTTCTATTATTATTAATGTGCTGATATTTCCATTTTTCCATTTAGGCTTAAGGGAATATAAGAAATCAGCACCTTTACTGTCTTAATTAGTAGCAAATATGTATGCCCACATGCACATGTCCATACAGTGCACATGTGTTAATCAGCAGAACTGGGACTTGAACTAAAGCCTGTCTGATTCAGTGTCCTCTTCTTCATCCACAGTGACTCTTATCATAAAGATCCTTGCATGACCCCTGAGCACGTGCCGCTGGCAGCTCTGTTTATGTGGAATACAGGCTGTAAGTAATCTACTTGGTTTAACTATAGACACATAAGATACATTGCAAGAAATTGAATGCCATCTCATCAGGGGTCCCATGATTCTAGCCATATAACTTCTTTTTAGCAAAAGGGAAAAAAAAGCCAACGGGATTAACATCTTTTTTTTTTTAAGAGTACTCTGCCAGCGCAGTATAGAAAGAATCTATAGTGTGAGAGAGACAGGGTCAAGACCACTAAAGCTACAAGAAGAAATGGTTTACAGACTCATCTGTGATCTTACCCTGACAAGATTAGAGAGGTCTCCATCCCAAACATTGCTTGTAGGTGTATAATAAACTCCATTGTGGAACAAGTCCTTCTGAGGAATGCACGGGTCTGCTTGCTCATCATCCAAGTTGAGACCATTGTAGAAATAACCATATTGATGGATATATGGTAGCATGTTGTACACCTAGGAGGTGAACACATGGTCCTAGGTGACTTGAAGCACTCCTCGCATAATTTTAAGGTTGGAAAAGTTTGTGTCGTAACCATTTACTACTGAGTCAACTCTCCAAAAATCCAAATGAGAAGACTAATATCGTTTTGTGTAGTCGATGCTATTTGCAAACTTTTCTGGCCGATAGTGCAGGTTTGGGGATAGCAAATAAGACAGGTCATGGAGAACTCTTGGTTGCTCCAAAGCCTAGCACACAGATAACTGCCTGAAGTTATCTTAGTAGAGTTCCTAGACCTGGGAGGGTGACGTTGCTGCCTGAATCTAAGTATTAATGAATCAAAACCTTCCGGGTAAAATATCGCATCAAGCAATGATCAAACGGCCAAAGTACTTCATATATTCGTAGGAAACAGTTCTTATGATGCCCAGAAATATGTGCAACGAATATAAACCAGTCAAAAAGTGAACAAGGAGTGAGATCAACAACTTATACTTGGGGGACAGTGATTATTCCTTTAATCTTTCAGTCGTTGGTAGAATTATGGGCACCGTGTTCTGAAAGACTGCAAGAAAAGTTGAGACTATGCAAAACTGAAGGAAGGCTTAGGAAACTATATGCATGGAAGGAGAACAACTTGAAGGGGTTGGAAGAAACACAAATCAAATTGTAAAACACTCCACCATGTAAAAACACTCCAACAACTCATGTCAAAACAGGAACTATCTTCCCTGGACACATTAGCTCCCAGTAAGAAGGAGGGGCTTGAAATGAAGGGGTGGCTCCCATTCACTCAAATGCATGACTGGCATGAGTGGGGGTTTTCAGGTGGGTATCAGGTTGGGGTAACAGTGGTGTCACTAGAGGACACCACTTGGAGATAGTACTTAATATTGAAGACAAAATATTTGAAAAGATCATGAATCAGAAATTCAACAAAGAAAGTATAAAAACAGGCAAAATCAAGAAAGAGATAATTGAGAATGAACTCAGAAGATGAACATGCCAGAAATGAACTTTAAAGGCTAAAGGCCCCAAGAGAAAAATGACAAACAGAAATCCGTCATTGTTTGCTTGTTGCGGCAGGGGATCCTGGCTTTGAACTCCTGATTTCCCTGCATTTGCCTCCCAAGCAAAGAGATTACAGATGTGCATCACCACGCCCAGCACACCCAGCTTATAGAAGAGAAATAGAAAAGAGAAAGAAAGAAAGAAAGAATCAAAGCAGGCCACAGGCAAACTTGAGGGTTGGAGCGCATTTGAAATGAGCTAACACATGAATGAAAATTTTCAAGAAAGGGAAGAAGTAAAAAAAGCTTAATTTTTAAGTTATAATGCAGACTAAACTTTGAATTTTTCCCCATATAAATCCTAAGAGATATCTTACCAAAATTTTAGTTTAAATATGAAGGATTAAAAAAAAAACTTTCTGAGACCTCCAGACAATAAGGTCAAACAACCTACCAGAGAGAATGTTAGTCTGACAGCATAATTTTATTTATTTATTTATTTATTTATTTATTTATTTATATCACTTTCCTCGAAATCTTCTGTTTTTATTTATTTTATTTTATTTTTGTTAGATATTTGCTTTATTTACATTTCAAATGGTATCCCCTTTCCTCGTTACCCCTCCAAAAACCCCTATCCCATCCCCCATTTCCCTGCTTACCAACCCCCTTCCCACTTTCCTGACATGGCATTCCCCTACACTGGGGTATTGAGACTTCACAGGACCAATGGCCTCTCCTCTCATTGAAGGAAGACCAAAGTGTGGATAATTTGATCCTTCTTAGAAGGGGGATCAAAATACTTGTGGCTCACAGCCAACCAATAGACTGAGCATAGGATCCCCAATGGTGGAGCTAGAGAAAGGACCCAAGGAGTTGAAGAGGTTTGCAACCCCACAGGAGGAACAATAATATGTACCAACCAGTACCCCCAGAGCTCCCAGGGACTAAACCACCAACCAAAGAGTACACATGGAGGGACCCATGACTCCTGCTACACATGTAGGAGGTCCTTGATCCTGTGAAGGCTCGATGCCCCAGTGTAGGGGAATGCTAGGGCAGGGAGGTGGGAGTGGGTGGGTGGGTGGGGGAGCACCCTCGTAGAAGCAGGGGCATGGGGGTGGGGTAGGGGATTTACGGGGGGTGGGGAAAGGGGATAACATTTGAAATGTAAATAGATAAAATATTCAATAAAAACTGGCCAACAATACAAGAAAAAGAAAAATGATTCTGAGTATGAAGATGTGATGGAATTCTTGTGCCCTTCTGAGCTGGCAGAGAATATGCTTTGTGTCACTGAAAGTGACATGGACACTGGGATAGCTTAGGGAGCAATAGAGAACACAGCTGTAAGCGGGATGTGCTCCCCCAAGGAAGGAAGGACCACCTTTAACGTGAGAAAAAAAGAACAGTCAAGACTATTGACTGTGGAGCTGGTCACTGGCTAGGTGACTCTTATTTAGAATGGCTGGGTTTCAAGGTTAAACCAGAAAAAACGTGAAGCTATACTTTTCTTGAGAAAGTCACTACCATAAAATGTCAAAGCTATGTAATGACTTAGACCTTTAATTTCAGCACTCAGAGGCAGAGGCAGGTTAGGAGCATTGACTGCTCTTCCAGAGAACCTGGGTTCGATTTCCAGCATGCACAGTCATATATGCAGACAAGACATTCATACGCAGAAAATAATAAAATATTTTATCTTAATCTCTTAAGAAATGTAGCAGAGCTAGCATCGATTGAGAGACAATACTTAAATGAGTCAACTTTTATAAAACAAACATTGGAAGTGGTTAAGAGATTGTTATTCACAGGTCACTGGGAGCTCATGTTCCTCTTCTTTCTACTAAGGACAGAACAAGGCAAGGATGCTGCTGGGCCCACAGTGTAATTCTGTGCTGGAATCAGGCAAGGAGAAGACAGGCATTGAATGAAGAGGAAGGAAGCAAGTGGGGAAGGGAGGAAGGAGGAAAGGTGGAGAGAGGAGAGACAGGGAGGGAGGGTGAGAAGAAAACAGCTTTCTATTTAATGGCAACATTGTATTACATGGAAACAGAAAACTAGTGAAAAATAAAATTCAATTAACCAAGTTAGCAAAATATAAATTATTGCGCAAAACAGTTGCTAGGTTCACAAATAACCGTAGAATAAATAGTGGAAGAAAACCTTGTTTACAGCAGCAACAGAGTTATTGTGACACACTTGTGAACAAATAAAAAGTTTACATAAGAACACTGTTTAAAATGTGATTTGTAAATAATAGAAAAATTATATTTGGAAAAAAAAAGAATATTCCCCCATTAGGGGGAGTCAGGACTGAAGTTAATTTGTAAATCCTATATAATCACAGTAAGAATACCAGTTAGCTCTCCTTGAGCTAGAAAAGTTAAAAAGTGAATTGGATATTAAAAATTAACTGGAAGGGGGGAGGGAATGCCCTGGAGTTGAAAGGCATGGAGTTGAGAAGCATGGAGTTACCCGACCAAAGGAATTGATTCCCACCAAAAATTAACCTCTATCATTAAAACTGTGGGACTGACACTGGAAAAGAAAAACCAATGGAATGTAAAACAGAGAAATAAACAGAATAAATAGAAATGCAGTCCAGGATAAGGGCAGTGTCTCATGTCACCCGAGCAGAGATAACATGGCAACTGGATATATTTTATTAAAAAAAAAATTGATGACCTAGATTGATGTCTCATACTCAAGGAATGAGGATTCCTTGAAAAAAAATTAGTTTTCAAGGCTGGTATAAAGAGAGTAAAGTCAGGCCTGGGCCATCCTGGGCCAGGAGATTAGTTGATGTTAAGAACATAATTGGGCATTGTCAAAGAACAGAGACCAACTTAAAAAAAAAAGATCTCACTACAATTTTAAAACATCAGGTTGTTTTAGGGTTCTTACCCTCTTATAATTATTTATAGAGTTCCATATTACTGTGGATGCTAGACAGAAAACTCACGTAGTTAATAAACCATGCTAGTAACTGAGAAAGGAGCACAGAAGTAAAGACCTGATACTTTCAACACGTCCCATCCCAAGTAAAAGCATCCTAGGAAGGGCAGGGCTTACAGCCACACAGCTTGGGGACACCGGGAGACAATGCTGCTTACACTCTCAGGTGTCATTTCTTGTCCGTGGTTCAGTAGAAGGGCACTTTTGTCCACCGCTCGCAGGGCACAGAAGGAGTCAGGAGCTGCTTGAAGATGAAGACTGGTGTTGGAACCGGGTAGGTCCTTCTCCTTTGAGAACTTTATGCTAACCTGAAGTGGAGAAAGGGAAGTATAATCACATGCGAAAAACACTTGAATAAATCCTGTTTTTCCCAAACAAATCCCGACCGATTTCTGTACATACATTTTCCTGCCCATTCTCAGTTCCCCGTGGGAATATCTTTCAGTCTCCCCAACTCCCCCAGTTTGACACGACCAGGTGTCAGCAAGATAACTTTTTCATTCTTTGTGACTTTCATTCTTTGGTAATTTAACTGTAAGAGTAACAGTAAGGATCATGACGGTGCCAGACAGAGACAGGGCTGGAGAGAAGGCACAGTGAGTAAGCATGCTTGCTATCAAGGTTGACAACTTGAGGTCTATCCTTGGAACCCGCAGGGTGGCAGGAGAGAATGTAATCCCCGCAAATTGTCCTCCGATCTTTACGCACTCGCACTCACTTCATGGGCATGCATGCATGTGCGCATGCGCACACAATACACGCCAAATAAGTTCATGTAAGAACAAACCTTAAAAAAGAGGTAGCAGGAAGCAAAATGCTCACCCTGCTGATGAGGGAAACATCACCTTGTTTTTAAAGCACTTCTCCACCTGGAGCTTGACACTGTCCGCAATGATTTCCCCGCTGGGGTGGAGGGTGTAGACAAACAGGTCAGCCTCTGGCGCCAGATCAGCAGTGATGCTGACTGGGAATGAGAAGCTCCCATTCCGGGCTGTGGAAACAGATGACAGGGTGCTGGCGCTCGCTTGTCTCTCTGGGTTGGCTTAGATGAAGGGGAATGGCGTGTGAATAGAGAAATGACCTGGGTCTTGCTCAGATGCAAGTAAAAAGGAATCTTATACACAGATGAAGATTCTACAGTAGGACTGCCTTAGACATCACTTTTCTCTGATGTACGTGATTAACTGATTAATAGATACAGCTAAGCCTTGTCAACTTAACACAAACTAGAGTCAGCTGGGAAGAGGAAACTTCAACTAGGGAACTGCCTCTGTCTGATGGATACGGAGGGCCTAGCTTGTGGGTTGGTTGTGCCACTCCTGGACAGGAGGACTTAGGGCATGTAAGAAACAGGCTGGGCAAGTTGTCAAGGGCAAGCCAGTTAACAGTGCTCCTAAATGGTCTCTGTTCCAGTTCCTGCCTCCAGGTTCCTGCCTTGAATTCCTGCTCTGACTTCCCTCCATCACTCTACCTACTGCCCTCCAACTGCTCGTGGTAATAAGTGGTCATCCTAACTTGTGGGAAGTATGAAGATAGGGTATGTATTCCAAAGCAAGTGCATCATATCCACCTTGAACTCTGACTTCCTTCTGTCCACTGAGGAAGATACCTCCTCTTACCATCACCTGTGCCAGACAGAGAAGACCCAGTGTGAGTACTGAACTTATATTATGTTCTCATGGGCTAATCCAGTGCCCATTCTGTCCTGTAACAAGGTAGCTTCCACAAACAAATATTAAAAGGGAACTTCACACATGTTGAGTCGGAACAGGGAAAAAACCCAAAACTCTGTGAAGCCATCTAATGCATGTGAGAGGTAGTGGCTTCACCTGCCTGTTATCTACCTGTTGAGGGAAATAATTCAAAAAGACCACCGGTACATTCCAGCACAAGTGCCGGCAAGGCAATGGCGATCTGCAGACCTCACACCGGGCCACAGGGCCTCCTGCTAGCCGGCCAATGGACCTGCGAACTCTCCGCGGGTTAGGCCCACGCTCCCTTGATCTGCCTGCCTGCCTACTTTCCAGCCCCCACTCAGCCAACTCTCTGGCGGGGGCGGAAGGTTCCGTTGAGTTCATCTCGCTTCCACACAACGCCTACACATCCCACGATCTGCCAGCTCACCTTCAATTTTCCTGGTAGAAGCATGACTCTTAATGCTTAATTAGTTAGCCAATTAGATATATGTATAAATAATATTACAATTTACAAGATGTCAATACAATAATTTGAGAGTCAATTGATAATGATAAAGCCTTAAGCCAATTGTTCTAACCTTTCGATAACACCACGTCGGACTCCATTTCGGTTCTCCTCCCTTCTTCTCCTGAGACCTCTGTCCCCCACCCCCCCGACTCCTAGCTTTGCCTCCCTTTTCCTGTCCAATCACAGGCCTTCCACTGTCCTAATGTGACTGGACATGGAAAATCCTGCAGCATCTACCCATTTGTCCATGCTGTGAAGTGGAATGCCCATAAGGCCAACTAGATGACTCAATATGCATGGAACTCTACCTAACAGTGCCTCAGGCCTACTTCCTTTTCCAGTTTGGTGAGTCTAATTGATTCCACTAATGTTTCCAGTTAGGAATATACCAGAGCTTAGAGTGTCAGAGCAACGTATCCAAGGTGGACACACATGCTTGGGGAACTAGGAGAGAGTGGAGGGATGGAAGTAGGAATGTTTTAATTTCCAAGTCTGTTGTCACTCTCTTGGAAGCCTTGGTGGGAGGGGATGAGGACAGATTCCTTTTCTGTTCATCCTTTTGAGCTTTCCATGTTACTTGACCCTTCACACATGGTCATAAACATCTGATGTGAAGTACAACAGAATGATTGAAGAAGCAATTGTCCTCAGTCTTAGGGGAACTTAGATTGCTTGGGATAATTTTACAAGGGGAACTCATTTATGGAGCCAAGAGTATTCAACAGCAAAGTGGGTAGATGGGGCTCACTCAGATCGACAAGGTCTGTCACCTCCTGAGCTGGGCTGTGCTGATTAGACAGATCCACCCACTGAAACTTACCAAATAGAAGAAGGTCACATCTGAGGCCTCCTTGTAGGCTTCAGGGTTTAGGGAGTAAAGTACCGAGACCATCTTCTCTTGGTCACACGGAAGCTGCTTTGGCTCGAGAATGATCTTCATGAAGCTGCCGGTCTGGGAGTAAAAGCGCCAGGCTGAGAAGTAGGCGTCCATATACTCAGGGTACAACCAGTCGAAGCGATGGCAGCTTCTAGGTCGGACATAGACAGCCTGGCAGGACAGAAGCAAAGCAAAGGCTTTAGAACAATGGGCTCCCCCAAGACAGGGAGTGCTACCGAACACAAGACTTGTCATCTCTCCCAGCTGTTATTGCGGAGGCTGGTGAGATGACTCACCATGTGACTTGCCACCAAGCCTCACCACCCATGTTTTATTCTCAGGACCATTGTGGTGGGAAGGAGGTACAAAGTGAGATAATAATACCATTCTCTTTCATAGATATTATATATATCCCAGTGTGACCTGCAACTCAAGATCCTCCTGTCTCAGCATCTTGAGTGCTAGAATTACAGGCGTGCTGTGAATTTTTCTTTTAATTACAGTCAGAGAATTAGATTTAAGTTCTGTATCCTTTGCTGCATGCAAACCATGACAAACTGTTTAACTGCAAACTTCTGTGGAAGGTTCAGAAAAGAAATCTCACGGCATCTCCCTGTCTATGCGCCGGGTGATGTAAGGGAGAAGGCCAGATTTTCTTACATGCTACTTCTACTTCCACAGAAGACATACTGGTCATGATAGTCGATGTGAGAGAGTGGTAGCATCTCGCCTTCTGAACCCTGCTCTCACTGAGTACTGAATGTGCAAGCAAGTCACAGAAAAGATGCTACTGTCTCAGAGCCTTCTGTACTCCA
The DNA here is from genome assembly GCA_036184795.1 of Tokudaia tokunoshimensis. Taxonomy (NCBI): domain Eukaryota; kingdom Metazoa; phylum Chordata; class Mammalia; order Rodentia; family Muridae; genus Tokudaia; species Tokudaia tokunoshimensis. The sequence continues at coordinate 148,801,957 of BTHU01000002.1, forward strand.
AGTCCCTTGTATTGTGGCTTCTGTGGGATTCTTGACAGTCTCTTCCAGCCCTTGGATGTCTTACTTTCAAGCTGAGCTGTGCATCGAATATCTCTGAAGTGTTAATGGAAAACTGAGCTTCTCCATTCTCATCTGTGGTGTAATTTCCTACAGGTTTGCCGTTGAGCTCCAGTTGCAAAAGCTTGTTCACCATTGGTGTGTTATTGGGACCAGAAAATTTAAGCTGTACAAAAGCAGAAGTGTTAATATTCTTAGGACATGAAACTCCACATTTCTACAAGGAATTTTTCATCCATGATAACAATCACTTAACAGAAATTTCAGTGAATAGAAATATGCATCCCACTAACTGTGCATATGTGTTTACACGTAAAGCAGAAGCTGCTGTTTTAATACATTGGTTTCTTTTAGCCCTAGAACTTTTCAAGCATACCAGACAAAAGTGATATTAAAAATAGATTGTAAACCTACAATAAAAGTGTCTGGGAAATTTCAAGGGATAATCTTTGAACAGAGAAAAACCCAAAGGATGTCCTTCAAAGGTACCAGGCAAACCTACAGTTCCAAAATAAGCAATCCCTCTCCTGTAGAAAGAGTCCACATTCTCAAAGCTCACAGTGCCAAGCACTGAAGTGATAAAAACTGGGTGTGTTTTACTCATCTGCACACCTGTAAGAAATGATGAAACATAGCATCAGAAGGAAATTAATCATTTGAGCAAACACCCCCAGGGTGGGACATGCATCCTAGTGCTATCTTAAGGATGTGTGAGGATCTGGATTCAATCCCTCCACTCCCCACGAAAGCCACCATTAAAGATGTTTCATTTTACCATAGTGAGGGACAATTAATTCATAATTAACAATTGATGCTGCTAACTCCATATTTTTTTCCCTCAGTGGTAGGAAGTTGTCCATAAGATACAAGTGTTACCTGTTCCAAATTCTGTAACCATTACGTTAACATTCAACGTCATGAACAACCCAGAACGGTGCAGCTGGAAGACTTTTGTACTGACAATATGAGAAGCACAGCCATCTTCCAGCTAAAAATGAACAGAAGTAGAATGAAAAAGTTAGGGACCCAAGAGTCTCACAGAACTTTAGCACAGGTGCCTTCCACCCCTGTGTACTGAGGTCTCCCTCACTGAAATGGACAAAGAAAGAGTTAAAGCAAAGAGACCAGCTTCGAGTAAGTCAAGAGAAGGGGATATCTGTGCTTTACAGGTTCAAGGACAGCCTCCTGGAGTAACGTAGGCATAAAATAGTTAAAGGAGGAGAATAAAGCTAATGATATCCTGAGAATAAGAAATTAACCCCCAGGAGAAACACTAACAACAGAGGAACCAACACTCTTCAGACGAAGCATGCTCAAGTCAGCAGCTGTTAACATCTGCTATTTGAAATAGGGGAAAATGTACATTTTCACTACTTACAGCAATAAGTAGAAAACTGTAAATTTAGTTATATTTTAAAATAAGAAATAGGTACTAACTTCAAATGTTAAACTTACAACAGTAACTAGAAAACTGTAAATTTAGTTATATTTTAAAATAAGAAATAGGCATTAACTTCAAATGTTAAACATTGAAAGGATACACGCATTCCTTTGACCCTTGAAGCTATCTATCACTTGCTCTCTAGGCAGTATTATTACACCCATCATGTAGGCATACACATGCACATGAATTTTAAAAAGCTCTTAAAAAAGAATTAAAAGATAAAAAATTAAAACCAGTGACTTACAGACATGCAGAAAAACTATTCATTAAGATAAAACTTAGCAGAAGAGGTGAGGTTTTCATAACTGGGATTTAGAATGAAGGAGACTGGAAGTCTGGAACAACGAACACAGAACATTCTGGGTTGCGGTGTTTCCGAATTAACTGCCTGAGGGAAGATTCTCCAAGGAAAGACGGTAGAGACCACCCAGATAGTACAGAATGTAGGGAAGCAGGTGGGCAACTTTGCAGGTCTAAAAACCTGCAGGCAAAAGCACCCAGAAGCCGCGGAACTATGTTAAACATTGTATTAGCTTCATGTTCCTCACCCAACTTATCTCTCACCCCAGTAGTCACACAATAAAAGTGCTGTAAATCCTTTTTATAAGTGGTATTAAATCCCTATGAGGAGGTAACCCGCCCAATCTGGAGTAAGCCCGTGGTCTGCACCTGCGCAGTGAACTGTTCACAGATTTCATTCTCCTCGTTCTCACAATACTCCTGGGAGAAGAGCTCTCTGCACACTTTTATCCGGGCTTTTCCCTGCACAGGCTGGCCATAGGTGTACCTGGTGAGAAAAGGAATGTCGTGATTACAGGTAGGCAGTGTCATAGTGGCACTTACAGACCTCACCAGAAATCATACATGAAGCCTTGAAACCGGGCATTTCCATCTAATTGCCTTTAGGGCTATTTTCTCCCACAGAATTCGGGTGAAATTAGACATTTAATTTATGAAGAGGATCTGACTGGTTTAAAAAAACAAAACAAAACAAAAAAAACCAAATAAGTGCACAGTTTCACTCAATTTTAGGTGATTTAATATATCAGTAGAGAAAAACTTAATGAGCAAAAATTTTAAATATATCTAATTTGTTACAAGTATTGGAAAATGAGCTGTTTTTGTTAGTAAATGCATATGAACGTAGGCAAAACTTGATGATTCTGGATATTGAAGTCTTTTCAGATCAGTATTTTAAACATTATTCTTATTTTACCACCATCTAACATAGAAACATATTAGATGTGTCAGCACCAAGAGTGTATGTTGGAGCCATCATTGCATTAACAGCTTATTTCCCCTCTAAAGCACAACACAATTTTTTCTTAAAGTTCAAAGACAAAACCAGGCATTATGTTTTTTGTTTGTTTGATTGTTTTTATAATTTGAGGATGATTTCGACTTTTATAAAATTAATAATGCGTGCAAAATCTGCGTATATTAAAGCTGAGTGTTTTAAGCTTGCAGATTACAATGCCCTTTCAATAACTGTCCAGCACTGGTGTTGGTCATATGTTTAATACAACATTTAACTCATTTTTTTTTTCCTCCAGTAATTTTGATTACAAAACTGAGAAGAAGTAACTCACTTCTCCACATTGTGTTTTGGGGAAGTAAAGGTCTAAGTCAGATCCACTTCCGCCATGTTTCCATCCTGCTAATGTGCTCTGTGCTTGTGAGAGTTCAACCCAGCCTACATCACTAAAACCATCTATGAGTTTGATGAAATAGAGGTCGGACCAATGCTGGGTAACAGTGTTATTCCCAATGGCTATTCTCCTGTCTTCAATTTATTAACTAGTATTCTTTACAGGTTAACATATGTTTTTGGAGTGTGTAGGTTACCATCTTTGTTTGGGACAGAGTGTCATTCTCATTGTTGTGATTTGAGTGACTTTTAGCAGATGATAAGATAATAATAATAATAATCATTATTATTATTATTTACTTGTGGGTCAATATTCTTTCTTCACTCTTTTTTTTTAAACTTTATTAGATATTTTCTTTATTTACATTTCAAATGTTATCGTCTTACCTTGTTTCCCCTTTGAAAACCCCCTATCCCATCCCCCCTCCCCTTGCTCACTAACACACCCACTCCTGCTTCCCTGTCCTGGCATTCCCCTACACTGCAGCAACAAGCAGGACCAAGGGCCTCTCTTCTCATTGATGTCTGACAAGGCCTATTTATTCCTGAGATTGCTGACATAATCTGGCTTGCAAGGTTCCAAACTAAATTCGTAGGCAAAAAGAAAGTGGAGGCAGCTGACCTAGCAATTTTCACTTCGGTGGTTGGCACTGACAGACACACAAACTGCATCAGGATTACGGACATTACATATTTAGGTTTAAGTGCTGTCTGCATGTACACCTGAATACCAGAAGGGGGCATCAGATCCCATTATGGATGGTCAAGAGCTACCATGTAGGTGCTGGGGATCGAATTGAGGACCACTGGAAGTGCTCTTACCCACTGAGCCATTTCTCCAACCGGGGCACTGATTGGAGAAATTCATCCATTCATCCCTCTAGCAAATATATTAAGGAAGTTTTGAGAAGTCAGAATAGAAGATTATAATCCCAAATAACATTAAGAAGCTGCCAGAAAGGAGATAACATTTGAAATGTAAATAAAGGAAATATCTAATTTAAAAAAAACAACTGCCAATTCTGTGTTAGCATTTGGTCTTCATGAGTTTTCAGGATATCCTAAGAAAAGAAAATTGGCTCTCCAGTGTTTGGTTGTTGTTTTATTGTTTTTGTTTTTAAGCATTTAACTGGACAGATGAATAAGTTGTGGGTGTTAATGATAATGTAAGTTCTTGGTTTGTAGAAGGGTTTTCTAATGAAACCAGTTTCGGATCTTGGATATCTTCAATTTGATATTATTTATCTCAGCATTTTTAGCACAGATTATCTACAGTCTCACATATATTAAACACATTCAGCTACTCTGCATTGAAACTCAAAGAAATGTCTAAACTTTCTCTGAGACAGACTGATTCCAAGATTCTCTGGGGAGATCATGAAGAGTCCCCTCCCCACCACCAGGTTTCCCAGGTAGCCGTTTACAGACTGCAGCTTTGATATATTAAAAAAATATTTAAAGGTTAGTGTTTTTATGTATCTGTTAAAGCAGCCAACAACTCTCACCAGGTGTTTGTTCAAAGGACAGCACCAAACTGCCCAGGTCTAACTGTCTACTCATCAGAAGACCCACAAGCCTGATGTTATCCCAGGACTTACAGTTGATCTTTCTCTATAAAACTGAGATGATAACAGCTCCCATCTCATGGCTTCATGGGAATAATTTTTATAGCTGTCACCTAATAAATAATATCTATTTTAAATTATTGCTACACATTTTAGGAAAGATATCACAAGAAGGTTAAAGGGCATCAGAAATAATTTCCCAAATAGAAGATAAATGGTATTAAGATCAAATAAGATAGTTTAATGTTAAGGGACTCAAATGAATTCAAATTAAACTATAAACTTCCTTATTTGTATGAAAATTTGATAGCTCATATTCTTTTTCTTTTTTTAAAAGAGAACACTACAGAAACTCATAACAGTTTCTAGAGTGAGGGGAGCACTATGGCATTTAAAAGACTAAAAGAATATTATATATTTTGACTTGGTAATTCCCTTTAGGGAAATGTTTCTTAAGTAAACAATCCATTTCTAAATCAGACTACTATACAGTTTTACAGAAGATATCTACTATAAATATACTAATTACTAGAAACACAATGGAATAGATTACATGTTATATAGTAGAACAATAAAGTAAAATCGCTATTTTCCTATGAAGATATACATGCAAGGTAAGGAATTAGAATAGATAGAATGGCGAGAAAAATATGGAGACATATGTTTTTAAATGTGGGAGAGAACGGGTAGAAAAGAATAAATATAACCAGAGAAAAATTTCTTGAAGCATGAGGGCAAAATCAGTTATGATGTGTTATTGATTGGTAGAATTCACTGAAGTTTCTTTCCTATGTTTTCCCTCATAGTTTTCAAACATTTAAAATGTCTACAATAATTTTAATATAAGCATATAAATAAAGTTTTATGGTTAAGCTTAAGGTGATTTACCCTGTGGGGATAAATGAATAAACACTTACTTTGCACATGTAACCATTTGAAATTGATTGTCTGCAATAGTTATTGTCTCTGGTGCAGTGAACTGAACTTCAAATTTGGGCAATACTGGAAACAAAACAAAACAAAAAAACCACTCTTCAGCTGACAAAGTTGGAGAGCAAAGCTAGAGCAACTATAACAGTTTCCACACATGCTGTTCTTCCCCAAAGGCCCCAGCCAGCAGGGTCTGTGAAGGTGCCTCATTAAGGTCAGTTTATTCTGTTTCTGTTGTTGTTGTGGTTGGTTGGCAACTTATTTATTTATTTAGCCTAAAAAAAAAAATCACCCATTGTTAAGTTTTAACCTCTTAGATCCTTTCTAGGAGAGTACCTGAATTTCAGAAAATGAGATATTTCTTAGGTGAGGGGAGGGATGGACTAGGGTCAGAGTAAGACCTGGGCCTAGAATGAGGCATAGAGAGGACCCAGGATGAAACAGAAGAGTGGACAGCAGAGACCCAACCTGAGCTCAGTTCCTGTGCCCGAGTCTAAAACGCTGTGTTCCGTTGCTTTGGACTTGTGTGTAGGAGAATCAGAAACAGTACTTGGTTACCGTATAGGTTAACAGTGAAATGATCCTCCACCGTCATTCCTGATTGTTTTTTTATGACGATTGCATAATCCCCCAATATTGGTTCCGGCGTCAGTTGGAATGAGAGCTGGGTGATGTTTCTGAAAGTGGTCACGTTTACCCATTGAAAAATCACATTGCCTTGGGGATCCTTGAAACAGTGAATGAAGAACGACAGTCAGAGGTTGGGTGTGAAAATTCCCCTTCCGTTTTTATTCTGGGTGTTCTCCATAGTTACGCAGTCAAGAGTGAACTACTCTAAAACTTAACTAATGTCCCCAGTCACTGAAACAATGTAACTACTGCAACATATTCAAATTCAATCGATATTTTTCTTAAAACTAACATTCATATGAAAATTAGTTTTTAACTGATACCTTTGTTTTTTTATCTTTCCAGAGCAGAGTAGTATAATCAAAGAATTAAAAATTCAACATAATGATCCAGAATAGTGCTCCCCAAAGCTGAGCAGACTCATACCAGTGAGTATATAAGAGAACACTCATTCTAACAAACATTTAAAATGATCGTCACAGTGGGGCTGGAGAGAAGGCTCAATCATTGGTTACGAGCACTTGTTGCTCCTCTAGAAGACGTAGGTTCTATTCCCTGCACCTTCGTGGTGGCTCACAACCATATGTAACTCCAGTTCCAGGGGATCTGACACCCTCTTCTGGCTTCTGCAGGCACTGCATGCATATGGCACAAATATATACATGCAGGCAAAACACCCATGCACCTGTGTGTGATGCAATTAAATCAATACATTATTTAATTAATTAAAAATGGTTGTCGCAGATTTCCATTTGGTCCCTTTCTTTGTTGGTCATGGATTATGCAATAGCACCTAAGTGGAATTTCTGTGATTTTTAAAAAGCAGGTACAGCTGTCAGAATGTAACCTTCATTTGCTTTGAGCCCGCTGACACACACACACACACACACACACACATTCACTTAAATACATATTTTACACTCTGATTAAAGAGATTATGTTTAAAAGATTTGATTCAAAAGATCTTGTTTAACAGATTATGTAAGGAAACAATATTGTTACTTACTACCACTTCAAAGTTTTAGTGATTTGTTTTCCTCTCCTATAATGTTTAGAAAACTGAATGTCCTGGACCTCCTTTCTGTTAGGCTGCCCATGAGACCCCATGCTGGCTTAGGCGTGAGTGGATGTCACAGGACAGAATAAATTCTTCCCAAAAGAGCCAGACTTTTCATACACTGAGGCTAAAATACCCCACATGGACACACTGTGACTTGTGAACGGTGAACTTTTACTCGTCTAAGCCAGAGTTAAGCTTTGTGTTTCTTTCAGTAGAATGCAGTGTTACCTGGGTCAGGGGTGAAAGCAGATGATTGGGTAATGTAGAGAATGTGAGACTGCTAACCAGACATTCAGGTCACTTTAAGGATGAACTGTTACTCATATGAAAGACTTAAAGCACATACATACTAGACAGGACAGTAGGAAGCTTATGAGTATTTTGTGTTTGCCCATATAACTGTGAATTATGAGCCGAGATCTCATACCCCTAGAATCAGCTAACAATGGTAGCCCACACAGTATACAGAGACAAAACTACAGGTGCTGAGATCTGTTGTTATTTACAAGTAAGCTGTAAATACAATCAATTAAATGGTAAGTGTAAGATATCTAATTGAAAAATTAACAAAGTATGTTTGATTTGATGTAGAATGATATGATTTAGAATTATAACACACAGTGGAAAAAGACAAGTCTCTGCGGTTCTCGCACATTATTCTAAGGGATTCGTGGACAAGAAATCAGCATTCCCACGCATCTTCGGAGTTTTCAGAATTACGTTTTAATCATACTTCTAATTGTCTTCAGATGCAGATGTCTTTTCTGTTTGTTTTAATCATCTGAATTTTCAGTTACATAAAACTGAAAATTGGAAGCCCCCCATTCCTAGTCTGAATATTCTGTAACTGGATACGGAAAGTGGATCACTTACCTGAACAGTGATCAAGGGATACTGAAAGAAAGAAAGAAAAACGCAGATTGATACTTTAGTGAGACATTCTTTTGCCAAATAATATCAGTCCCAAGATTTATTTTTTAATCAATTCTTTTAGCTAGTGTATAAAACAATGGTCTTTGTTATCACACTTTCATACATATATATCACTGTATCATGATTGGGTTCACTCCATATTACTCTCTCCTGTCCACCCCGCCTCTCCTTTTGCTTTCGTGTGTGTGTGTGTGTGTGTGTATGTGTGTGTGTGTGTGTGTGTGTGTAATTCTGAATATGAAAGAAAACATGGTCTTTATCTTTTGAATTTGGCTAAGTTGATCTAATACCAACAACCTCTAGTTCCATTCATTTTTCTGCAACTGACATAATTTCATTCTTTATGGTCAAATAAAACTCCACGTGCCTATATAACACATTCGCTTTGTCCATCTATCTGCTGATGGACATACAGGCTGGTTCCACACCTCAGCTATCGCGAATAGTACAGGAATAAACCTGGGTGTGCGGATATCTGAAGTATGCTGATGTACATTCCTGGGAAGTGCGCTGCATAGCAATGAATTTGATGAATAGATTGCAGTCTATGGACTCACCACGTCGTCAACAGGCTTCAGCCAGGTGTTCAGTGTCACAACACGAAAGTGAACTAAGGAAAAGAGGACACGGCTTACTGGTTTTCATGTGATCCCCCACCTTACGGCGATGATTGCTCTAAGATACATACATGAGTAATTGCTTGTCCATCATAAGATACCACACTCTTTTCCCTCCTCCCCAGCTCTGATTTGACCCTTTCAGGTTAGGAGTCCACTGGGGAAAATCCCTTTTTGTACTTAGTATCCCTCTGTTAATGATTCTTCTTGTCCCCAGTGCTGATACCAGTTACCATTAGAAGTTTTACCCTATCAGACATAAGACTGAGATATCTTGGAACAGAATTAGTGACAGACTTATTATCCATAGAACCATAAATGTAAGACATTTATGGGAATGGATAAATATAATTTTCCTTGAAAATGATGCTAGCAAAATTAAGGTAATTTTAGCAGAACTACAAGAGATTCCCATTCTTTAAAATGTACCATTTATTCTAATCTTTTAGTAAGAGCAGAAAAGAGAATCTCAGGAAGTGAAAAATATCTCTTTAAGAATTATGCTTTTGCAATATTAAATGTGAAAATATCATAATGAAATGCACTGCCTTGTGGGCTGACTTAAAATTAATTATAAAAGGGAAAAAAGCCTACATAAGCCGGCCGTTTAGAGCATAGCAGAGATTCCTTGGATGAAACCTCACCCACGGCACTTTCACACCAGCAGGTGCTTCTGCTGCCAGAAATAGGTGTCTATTGTTTAAGCCAAAATAAATTCTACTTTTAGTTCTTTTGTTTCTTTTTTTAAAAAAAATCATAGAAAAAATACAGTATGAATCAGGTGGTTTCCTCTCTAACCCTTTCATTTTACAGATGAAGAAATTATATCTCAAGGATCAGAATTTACTTGCCAAAAGTTAATCACTGGTCAACAGAGCAAAGCTTTGAATTATAATTTGGTATTCTTTATGCCACATTCTGCTTAGAACAATAGTTAAGAAAGCAGAAAGGCTCTGGCCCACTTTCTCATGTTATACCAATTGACATAAAAATAGAACAGTAGAATTCATAATTGTTGCTGGTGAGGTCTTTGCTGTTATTGGCACTATTTTTTTTTTACAATGGCTCTCATTTCTTCCCTGAAAGTCCAAAGAAACTCTCATTACCTCTACCCTAAGAATGAAAAAATTGGCTCGAAAAAGAGAATTAAAGAGCTTGTCCAATGGGTACGTAATGGATCATTGGTTTAGATTAAACAATTACAACTTTGCATTCTGGTAACCACTGTACCATGAAGCCTTGTCAGTAGGATTTGTGTGCAATCAAAGAACTCACAGAGTCTTATGAAGCCATATACAAGCTCCCGGATCTAATGGCACTGTCCCATAACTTTAGGAACAGCAGTCAATGATGTGAAAATATCATTTCACAAGTTTTACTCAATCTTACATGTTAACTTGGAGAGAGTGTTTTTTAAAGTGGCTTACCTGTGTCTCCAGGTTTGTGGACTGGTGTATCTGTCTGCACAAAAGTTACGTTCTCCTCAGCAGCGATTGCCACAGATCTTTTTTCAGAGATTTTAAGAGTGTTTCCCTGAACAAGTAATGTCACAAAGGCCAACTGCTCTGAGGAGATCTGAGACACCTGTTTATGAAGAAGGGCAGGGAGGGGAAGACTTTGTGTCTTCATTTAGACACTGAGACAGACAAACCTACCACTTCCCAGCAAAGACTCCCCGATCTCCTGTTTCAATTGCTTAGCTTGGTAGAAGGGTCTTTTCTAATAAACCCAGGCCCATATCTTCCTGATGTCTATTTTTTTATGTCTTCCTGAGCCAAAGCCCTCCACCCTTTAACCCACCTTTTCCTTTGAGGCTCTGTGAAACATGTTCACTCTAAAACAGCAATCACCTCATTTCCTATAACAGAAAATTGCCAACAAGAGCAACAAGATATGCTGCACGTTAAAAAAATTTCCCTTTGTTTCTTGCTTCTCTCGAAATTTTCACATACCCCCTAGTGATTTTTGCAAATCGCTCAAAATTAAGATTTATTATTGAAAAGAAACTTTAAGAAAGCAGGTTCATATTCCAGCAGCATTGAATTTGGTGCCTCACTTTGAAATTTGCACAAGCGTAGAAGTTCCCCTCTTCCACGTGCTGGTCAAAAATAGTAGTATTGGATCCGTCATATTCTAGGGTGACGCTCAAGGACACAGACTCTTTGAGGTTTAAAAGATGAAGACAGGCTTTTTCTGAGGAAAATCGCTGTACCACGGAAGAAACCCACAGGATGTATTGCCTGCACAAAGAGAACAGTCAACACTTTGCAAACAAGTCTAGAGTCTTGTTTGTGCACACAGCAACTTGAGTTATTGAAGGATTCCCCAAAATGTGGGTGTTTTACAAGCAGCACCATGATAAACTGGATGCACACAGTGGTGTCTTAAGAATATTCATTTGCTCAACACTTAGAGGACAGACCAGCACTCACTTGCTGAAGCTGAAATACAACTAGATTCTAACATGGAATCCATTCAACCAAATGTTACTGTCAGTACTTGGATACAGAGAGTTTAGAATTCCCTTACGGTTCTGAAGCCGCAGCATCTGTGAGATGAAGTAGGAGGGCACTGAGTAAGATGGTTGGCACCATGTTGTCCCAGCGCCTGGAGGGTTACTTTAGAAGAAGCTGTCTTTTCCTTCCTCTCACTAGAAGTCAGCTACCTAGGCGTTCCACTTTCTTTCCCTCCTCTTGCTCTAAGTCTGTCCGTTGCTTTTATAGTCTCAAAGAAGGGCAGAACAATTACCTTTTGGAGCAAGGATCCCGAGAGTGACCACTTCAGATCGCCTCTCAGGTTACCTCGGGGTATCAGTTTACGTGTAACTTCCTGCTAAAGTTTGCTGGATGCTGGCCTGGAGTTGGTAGTGCAAGTCGGACAGGAAGAAGAGAAAAACAAAGTAAGTAGTTGGGTGACACGTAGGAGTTCGTATGATTTTGATTCTCCACACACGACTGACAGTAGCAAAGCAGCGTACCGAGGGACTAACACTTGGAAGAGAATACCTCTGTAAAACCTTATCTCAATACCGATTCTCGAAAGGAAACTGTGTTCAAGGAATCACACCTTGCAATATAGACTCGTTGTCTGCATAGTTGAATGTGTTCTTATCCTTTTGTAATTTTATAATATAGAATTCAGTGTTGAAATGTTGGTTTCTAGTCAGTATTTAGCATGACTTTCTTAGTAAGGTTTATATATCATGTTCACTGTCTCTTCCAATATCATGAAAAATTTAGAGAAAGTGTAAAAACACAAGCACCATTTGCAAAAACTAATTACCAACCAAAAGCACTACAATCTATTTGTAAGTTCATGCCAATGAAATGCCGAAATCAGTTTTCTTTCTATTGTTGTTGTTATTATTATTGTTGTTGTTGTTGTTATTATTGACGGGGTCTCATTCTGTAGCACATGCTGATAGCCTGGAACTCCCTGTGATGCACAGGCTAGCCTTGAACTGATAGTGATCCTGCCAGTGCTGACATTGCTGCCAAGAGTCACCCCATCCAGTTGAATCTGGTAAACTCATTGTGTCTCCAGTATGGTAAGTCTCCCATTTTCAACGACTTTCCTTTGTTTTTTATTTGTTTGCTTGTTTTTAGTTTTGTTTTGTTTCATCTTGTTTTTTAAACATTCCTTTTGCTTCAAGTGGTGAAAAAGTAAGTTCATGGGCATTGAGGAATGTTAGAATGGGTAGGAAAGACAGAAACTGGCTTTAATCTGTAGAAACCACTTACCTGATGGGGAGTAATACCAAAAACATATAAGGAGCTTTATTGAGTAGTAAAAATGACAATTGGAATTTAAAATGGGCAAGCTATCTGAACAGCATCCCCTAAGGGTACATGTGTAAATTGTGGGTAAATCTATGGAAATGCTCAGAACCACTAATAGTGTGAAAACAGAAGCTCTTTCAGAGAACCGGGTTTGATTCCAGCACCCACATGGACGCTGACAACCATCAGAAGATCCAATGTCTTCTTCCCACCTCTGAAGGCATCAGGTACTCATGTAGTGCACAGACATGCATGCAGAAAAATCACCTATACACATACTATTAAAATAAAATAAAACCATGATGAGATATCTGCTCTAGCCACAGAAGCTACTATCAACACACACACACACACACACAGAGAGAGAGAGAGAGAGAAAGAGAGAGAGAGAGAATAATAAATACTAGCCAAAGATGTGGAGAAAGGGAGAAACCCTGCCATTAGAGGTAAATGCAAAATGACACCATCATTGTGGAAAATATCCTTACAATTCCTTGAAAATATGAAAATAGAATTATGACATACCCTAACAATTCATAACCTAACAATTCTAATACTGGGCATATATCTAAAGGGAATGAGGAGGTTATGTCAAAGAGATACTTATACCTCATATTTATTGCAACCCTTTTCACAGAAGTCAAGACTTGTAAGCACTCAAAGAATCCATTGATGTTTGATTAGATTGAAAAATATAACATTGGTCTGTCTACCTATTTATATATTGACATATAATGTGATATTACTCAGCCACAGAGATGATAATTTTAATCATCTTGATTGAATAATATATAATATACACATGTATCAAAGTATAATATTAAATAAGTATCCGAACTATGTTAATTAAATATAATACTTTAATTGAAATAAGTTCTAAAGCCATAACCATCAAACATTGTGGAAGTGGTCATTATAGAAGAAAGTCACTTAAAGAAATAGAGATAGAAGGAAGAGAAAAGTAGAGAAATGAAGAGAAGCTGGAAAGAAACAAGGGCATAAGGAAGTAAGGAGAGAAAGAAGAGGGAGAGAGGTATTTCCATCTGGCCTTTATACTGCCTAGAATATGCATAGGCTAAGCCAATATGTCATCTGCTTGTATTCTCAATGGGTTCTATTGAACAGAAAGATGAGCAAGAAAAGGAACAAAATCAGATATGTGTTGAGTCTCAGCAATCTATGTCCCAAAGGACTGCACTCCGGACATCTCAGGTCCTAAGACGTCTTCCTGAAGGACTGTCTCCTGCCTTCCGTTTTCTCACCAAGGAGGACCATAAAAACTAAGGGTTCCTATCTCTTGAGGGGGGAGTCACAGAAATAAGAGCCCCCTTTCCCCGAAGGCCACCCTACAGTCTGAGACATTCCTTCAGAGCTGGCTTGAATGTGAGCAGAGTCCCCCAAGGGTCCGTTGTAATGAGTGTTTGGTCCACAAGATGGTGCTGTTGGGGAATGGAGGACCCTTTGCTTTTTGAAGCTGCCCCTCGGAAGGGATTGTGAAATACCAATTTCTCTCTTTGATTTCCTGTTTGGATATCTAAGATCTTCCACACACAAGCACCCGAGCCTTTGTGTGCTGAGTATCCAATGCCATCACCAAAGGTCAAACCAATGGACTTTGAGATTCTTAGATTCAGAACTAAATAAACACCTTCTCTTTACAAAATTAGCTGCCCTGAGTATTTTTTGGTAGCAATGCAAAGCTGACTAATTATTGGTTATAAAAAAAAAAGTTCCCTGATCCACCTCAGCTGATATTAGATCTAAGGATCTCATCCCAGGAGTCTTGCTTCATCCTCAGGAGCCAGGAACACCACACAAAGAGACAAAGAGAAGCCACAACAGACAGGCTTTGCTGGGACCCTCTCCTCTGTTATCACAAGGTCCCATACATTTGGACCAATCACATTTCTGAGTTTAGTGTTCGTCATACCTAAGCACTAAAGTGGATAGTTCAGGGTCTTTGTGTCCCCATTTCTGAGATCCTTTATGCCATCTAAAACATCTATTCAGTAAGTCTGTTGTGTGTGCCTCTTCCCAGCCTGTCTTTCCGTTTAGAAGTATTGACCGTGAGTCTATAATCAGTGAGGACAGTAACACAAATTTCTGTCCCCTGACAGATTCAATACCGTGCAGGCCATTGGTGTTCACCAGTACACTTACTCAGGGTGCTCTTAATCGAATGCATACTAATCTACTAGTGTCGTGGTAGGTGGTAGACAGGAGGAGGTAATATAAGTGGCTGAAGCAATCGTCTTACCAGAAAGACCAAGATTTAACGGCCAATTAGACGAATACTACTGCGGCCAGCGTAAGAGATGCAGCAGAGAAATAAGTACAGGGTGTGGAGAATGTGTGTTGTAAGCATCTCAGGACTGTGCCATGGTATGGTGACAATCCAATACACAGTATCAGATGCTTCCTAAGAACATCTCAGTTCTCACCGGAAGATGCAAATACAGATGCCAATGCCAGCGGACACAATCGACAGTTTGTTTTCGAGCTCTAATCAGTGTTCTGTGGAACCACATTAGTGCCGCGAATGAGATTACAAAGGAGCCTAATGAGGAGGTGCTTAGGAGAATGAAAACAATCAAAGCCAACTCAGGATCCACAGTGAGGCCTTGTTAGAGAAGAAAAGGAAAGAAAAGGAAGTCATAAGGATAACAGTTCTTACATTCCACACAGACCGGGAAGGTGGACTTAGAATGGTGGTGGTAGTGGAGGGGACAAAAATCACAGGAACTGTCCAATGACAGGTAAAAAGAGAAGGGCCTGGGCGGTGACTTTGGATTTTATCCTGGATCTTAGACTTGAAGCCGTTCTGATGCCGATTTGAAGCGGGAAGAAAGTCTGGCTGGCACTGAGGTGTATACTGCTGCAGTTAGTGACCATGGAAACAGACGGGCAGGGTGGAGGGCCCCTAAAAAGGAAGTAGGAGGTGGCATTATTGTCAGTAGTGTCTTGAACAGCAAGACACGTGCTTCGAGAACAGTTAGTCAAAGGTACAGGATGTGTTATAACATGTGGATGATATTAATTAGCATCGTGGTTATCGGTGTGACTGCATGGTGCAGCCATTCAGAAACTGAATGGGGAAGTGTGTGCCGCCAGCTGGCTGGGAGAGCACAGGCCTGGGGCAGCATGTGCTGGTTTCCCTGGCCACTGTGAATGTGAGCAGCGCACCACAAGTGGTCCTGGCACTACCTGCCTTAAGGCCATAATTAATCGTGGTCCATTTTAAGAGGGAGAATAGAATAGATGTTAAGTTTATTCTGGCATTTCTGGGAATATCTTGAACTTCAAGTTCACCTTTATGAAATGGCAAAGTCAACATAACCCAAGGATTACTCAAGACCAGGAACCTATATTTAGCTAATTATGCTGCTAACTAAATGAAATTACTCGGTTCCCGATGTGGCAATCTTTTGAAAGGGAGCTTGTCTTTTCTTCCGTGAACAATAAGTTGTTTTACAAGTCGAGGTGCCCCTCTGTTCTCAGATACTTAATTCTTGCTTCACTTCTTTGTTGGCCAAGAATTTTCCAGGTACGATGTGCAACTGTGGACAAGTGATTGAAAAGAGATAACTGGAGCGGGGGGAGAAACAGGTGTTCCTAAGCAAGGTCAAATCAATACATCCACCTGGTTAGTCTGGAGAGCCAAGTACGTGCCAGCTTCCATAAAAAAAAATCTCGTTTCTAATCCTTCTATTTGCCAAGGGCCCATTAATCTTAAATGTCACCCCACCCAGGCAGACAAACAAATGTGGAATGGACTTTTATTGAAGAAGACCAACAATCCATCAGTGGATACGTTTTTTTCCTATTAACTTATTTATTTATTCACTTTTCATCCCGATCACAGCCCCCTCTCATTCCCCCGCCCCCACACACGCACACAGCTCCTCTCTACCCCCTTCCTCTTCTCCTCTGAGAAGGGGAAGCCCCACCCCACCCCCACCAGTGGAGACATTTTAACTTTTGGCTTTATGCTAGTAGAAAGACCAAGCGCTTGGAGCAATGGACACGAAAGTTGGAGAAATGATGTGGTTGAGTCATAAAGACATAACATGCGGTTCATCTCCAAAACAACCCTCCTTCTGCAAGAAGCTGCAACCTTAAACTGAAGGAGACACAGACCCAGTCAAGCACTGAACCTCAGCCACCCACGGAGCGTGCACTTATTATTTGTCGGCTCAAAACTAGTTAGAGGTATGAATTCTAGGAATTGAAATTGGGTGGAAATAAGGAAAATAATATAACGCAGCTGATAGGCCACAAACAAGTTGAACTCAGAGCCTGCGTGTTAAATTCAAAGGAGAAGGTGCAACTTTCCTCTCTCGTCTTTGTAATAGAAGATGAAAGGGGTCTTCGAAGGTCTGGGCAATGTCAAACCAGCCGAGTAACCTCTTCGGCCCAGGTGCTGAGTTCACTGTGATTTCTGTAGTGATATCTGAAAGGTTATATTTCACTGTGACTTCTGTTGTACACACCAATCTTTCCACCTCTCTCTTCTATCCCTGTGCCACAGCAATGACGTGTTTGAGATAAGCTTTGTTATTCCGCCTGAGATGGGTTTTCAAGGTATTTTCTTACATCCGGTTTGCCTCAGGCCTATTCTAATTTCCACCTGACTTTGACATTATTTCTGTGGAAGTAAATATAATGCATGTTTAGTCACACTGTAATGACAGTTTTGGTACGACATGACATCATTCACTGTCAGTCTTAATGTCTCTACAATCCTTTTGCTGTTGGTCATAAAATTCCAATAACAAAGAGTCAGCAATTCCTCTTGTCTTTGGCTTCTATTCATCAATGCTTATCCCATAAATATTGCTTTGAAAGTTCTCCAGGTAATTTGCTGGGCAAGGGTAAAGCCTAGCAGGATAATTTATGTGAAATAATCTGTCGTTTGTTGTGGAAGGTATCGAGTATTCGATCATTAATTGATAAGACATACATCATTCCCATTCTGAGACTTTTCAACCTAACATGAGGCATTTTAAAAGCAAGGTGGATGCATATTGACACCAGCAGGGGCAGCTGCAGGGAGGAAAGACAGCGGAGGTGAAGGTGTGTTCAGACTCTCATTAGCAACTCTCTCTCTCTCTCTCTCTCTCTCTCTCTCTGTCTCTGATTTTCAAGACAAGTTTTCTCGGTGTAGCCCTGGCTGTTCAGGAACTCACTCTACAGACCGGGCCGGCCTCAGACTCATAGAGATCTGCCTGCTCTGACTCCTGAGTGCTGAGATTGAAGGTGTGCACCACCATGGCCTGGCTCATAATCTTCAAAATTTGTTTATTTTTATTAGAGTATTGGCCTCTAATAGTTTCCAACATAATTCAAAACAAAGCTCATAGAACATACCAGCTGTTTAATCAGCCAGAGTGTTCCAATGCACTACAGAACATGGACAACAGGACTCAGACACGTGAAGGAGTGTGGCCAGTGTCAACCTGCCACATATATAACTACCGTGGAACCCGGAGAGAGCATGGAAGAACTGTTCTTGGCCTGGCTGACAGAGCCATATCTTCATTGTCCCTAGTCTTCTGTCCACATGCTAACTGTCTTCTTCCAGTCTCTTCACCATACAAAGCTTTGCTTATTCCTCGGACTGACACCTTGGAAAAGCTGTTGTTTGCCCAGGGAGGACACACTTGTTCCAAGGCCTCTTGACAATCCCTCAGAGTCAAGAGTGGGACAGCTCAAAAGAGGCTTCAAAAGAACAGTGACTATTCAACACACGGGCAAGACAGGGGGCTTTGACTGGGAAGAAGGGCTCTTTGTTCTAATAGCATAGCCAAGTTGTAAATGTGACCATCACAGGCCCAGGGAGTACCCTTTGGGAGGTTCCTGAAGGCAGCTACTGATCTTCTTGTGAAGAAAGAATCTTTTCTCACAGGGATTTTAAAGCCTGTTCAGGGAAGCAGGGGCGTAGTTTCTGGGCCTTTGGGTCAATTTATTTTACTTAATAATAAGTGCACATTTACTTTTCTCTCCTTGGTGTTTTAAATGCCCTCCTAGCATTGAATTTAATGTCCATATGTCTTAGTCAGGGTTTCCATTCCTGCACAAACATCATGACCAAGAAGCAAGTTGGGGAGGAAAGGGTTTATTGAACTTCCACTTCCACGCTGCTGTTCATCACCAAAGGAAGTCAGGACTGGAACTCAAGCAGGTCAGGAAGCAGGAGCTGATGCAGAGACCATGGGGGAATGTTACTTACTGGCTTGCTTCCCCTGGCTTGCTCAACCTGCTCTCTTATAGAACTCAAGAATACCAGCCCAGGGATGGCACCACCCACAAGAGGCCCTCCCCCTTGATCACTAATTGAGAAAATGCCCCACAGTTGGATCTCATGGAGGCATTTCCCCAACTGAAGCTCCTTTCTCTGTGATAACTCCAGTCTGTGTCAAGTTGACACACAAAACCAGTCAGTACACCATATTTTCTGTAACTGAAACATTGATTAAGACCAGATATGGGTATATGCACCTGCAATCCAGTCAAGGGCTGGGGATAGAGCCAAGTGGTAGGTGCTTATCTTGCATGTGTGAGGCCTGAAGTTCCATCCCCAGTGGAAGGTACAGCCAGAAGGCACAGGAATTTGAGACCAGCCTCTGTTTCATAGTGAGACACTGTTTTAACAAGCCAGCGTGGAGGTATAACTCAGTGGTAGGTTTGTCTTACACACCCAAGGCCCTGGGTTTGAGCTCTAGCGTACCACCTACACGCATGCATGCCTACACACAAATTCAGTGTTTCTTAATGTAGCATTTAGTATTGCTATTTATTGTTTACTACCCAAGTTTTCTCAATGCAAGAAGATGGTTTGCTTTTTAAGTCTTTTACGCTCTATTTCATTTATTTGTGGTATAATAGATGATTTGTAAACATTTCTTGCTGACCATGGTGGCTCATTCCAAGATAGCAAGCAGTATAGTCAAGGCTGAGTAAGGGTCACTGTCAATCTCAGGGCGGCCTGAACTACACAGCAAGACCCTGTCACAAAAAAGCCAAAGGCTGAGGTTGTAGCTCAGAGTCACAGTGCTTGCCTAGCACACAGAAGGCCTGAGTCCCACCTCCAGCACCACAATGCGTCAATCAGCCTCTGAGATTGTAAATGTCTCCTTTTCACTGAATTGTCCACACTTCAAAGCCAACCACAGTGGAATCAGTTATTTGACTTACTTCCATAGATCAGTATCGAAGACTGAGCCACTCGCCCCTATAATGATTTTTAGTGTTGTTTAGTTTCTACTAGTGGAACGGGTTGCAGACTCTATTAACATTGTTCTCAGTCCTGCAGTCGGGACTGGGTGAGAAGCTGGCTGCCTCAGGCCTCTTTGCAGCTTCGAAGAGCTCTTTGCCAAGAGTTCAGGGGTTGTGTGTGGGTGGAGGAAAGGACTGAATAGACAACTAAGCTAATTTAAGCCTATTCACTGTGCTCATCACTGATTTACAAAACTACTAAAGTTTCCAGTCCTTGATTCTGTATTAGACAAGGCAATTTTTAATTTGGGTCCTAAAAATCATTGCCAAGGTAAATTAGCTCACACAGCATAAATTTCGAGTCACTTTAGGTGTTTTGTTCTTTGAGATTCAAGAAGCAGGAGCTGGAGAAATGTTAGGAGTACCGACTGTCTCCTTCCAGAGGGTTCAAGAAGCAGGAGCTGGAGAAATGTTAGGAGTACCGACTGTCTACTTCCAGAGGGCCTAGGCTCAAGTCTCAGCACCTACACGGTGTTATACAATTGTCTTTCAGTACAGTTCCAGGGGATTCAATGGCCATTTCTGGCCTCTCAGTGTACCAGGCACACACATGCAGGAAAAACACTCTGACGTGTTAAAAGTAAATAATTTTTTAAAAAAATTTCAAGGAGCAACTTATGAATTTGACTATTTGGAAGAAGAAACAGAAGTGTGGAAAAGTTCAAAAATGATTTCCACACAAAATGACTTATTAACTGCTCAACCCAGTTGCAGTTTTCTATCTGACTTGACTTTTCTTTACGTTACTATACATCATCGCATGCTTCTCATCCTCCAGAACTGCACATGCTAAATTGACCATGGAGTTTCCTTCTCTTGTGATCCAAGCAGTACTTGCGGGCATTACTGCCTTGCTCTGCATGGCTTTTGGGATTGACATGATTGGAGGTAATAAGAGAATGAAGAAAGGATAGGCAGGCAGGCAGACAGACAGACAGACTGACACAGACACATTCACAAACACACAAACAAACACACACAGAGATAGACACACAAACACAAATGCACAGACACAGATACACACAGGCACAGATACACAAGACACACATGCAGACACATACACAGACACACAGACATGCACACACACATATACACAGACATACACACATACACACAGAGACACAGACACACATATAAACACACAGACACACAGAGACACATGCAGACACACAGACACACACATAGGCACAGACACACACACACACTCACACACACTCACACACATACACACACACACACACACACACACACACTATAAGGCTGAGATCAGGTAGACCATATGGGGACACAAGAGCAGCAGTCTGGACACTCATTATCTTTGTGCATTTGAGTGGAGGAGGAAGTGGACTTATTGTCTACAGCTGAAGGAGGAGCGGGTTTACCTAATCTTTGTGGGAGGTCTCTGTAGGGGAGTCTCTGTAGGGGAGCAGACTCAGACTGTACAAGTTCTGGAAAAGAGAGCAGTTGGCCACAGTTTCTGTACACAGTCACCATTGGCACACGGGCCAGGGGAAGTCGTGGCCATTCCCATGTGTTTGAGGCATTGCTGCCCTTTGACTTGGCTGTGTCCATGTCAGCCATACACATTCACAGAGGCTTTCATCAGCTCTCCACATATTCCTTTTGGATACTGCAAATAAGAAGGACACTTGGTCAGTGCATGGCAGGGACTCTGAGCTTGATCCGTCTTGTATAGCTGATACATTTCAAACTCCTATCAGTATCTTATCACCAATGTGCATATTACAAGATACCTATTTTGCTTTAGAAAACACTAGATATCTATACTGGAATTCATTCATTTAGTAACTACTCACTGTGCTGTGTCTTAACAGTTCACCACCAGGACTTTGTGCCAGGCAAGAACACAGTGAGACTGGGATTATTGTACGTTAGTTGAAGTATTAAGTCAATGTAAGTTTTATGGCTTGAAAGTGTTTCTCAAAGGATGCGAGCCCCTGAGTCAGGGACATTTTTCATTCATGCCCTTCTGTTCATGCTTTCCTGATCTTCCTCATTGTGAACTTAAAAAAATAATTTATGTGTATGGGTGTTTTGGCGATATGTCTGTATGTCTCAGAGACTAGAAAAGGATGGAGGTACAGACCCTTGTGAGCTGTCGTGCGGATGCTGCGAGTCAAACCCGAATCCTCTGGAAGAGCAGCCAGTGTTGCGTTCTTACTGCTACGTTGCACAGAAGCATTTGAAAGCATTTTGACCAAAAGCAACTGACTGAGACAGACGCAAATATTTACACCCAAGCAATGGACAGAAGCTGCTGACCCCTGTGGTTGAATTGGGGAAAAGGCTGGAAGAAGCTGAGGAGGAAGGCGACCCTGTAGGAGAACCAGCAGTCTCAACTAACCTGGACCCCAGAGATCTCTCAGACACTGAGCCACCAACCAGGCAGCATACACCAGCTGAAATGAGGCCCCTGACGCATATACAGCAGAGGACTGCCTGGTCTGACCTCAGTGAGAGAAGACTGGAGGCCCCAGGGAGTAGGCAGGTCTGGTGAGGTGGAGATGGGGGTGTGGTGGTGACATCTTTTTGGAGTCAGGGGAGGAGGTATGGGATGGGGAACAGTCAGGGTGGACCGGGAGGGGGATAAGATAATGACTGGACTGTAAAAAAAAAAAAGATGAAAGAATAAATAAATAAATAAATAAATGAAAAAGAGGACACTGAGTCATTATTGAATTGGTTGAAGAACTCTGGTAGGAGCGACCAGGAAGGGGGACAACATTTGGAATGTAAATAAATCAAATAATTTAATAAAAATTATGTAAGAAAAAAAACAAAAGTATTTTGAGTTTTCCAGGGATATAATGTTATACCTGTATCTTAAATAGCAACCGTTTCTGATATATAGTTTCCATTTCTCTTTGTGGAATTACATTTCCAGATTATAACTTCACCAGAGGCAACTCTGACTCAGATAACTGCATGGATCTTCCTTTTCCATGGATTTATTAGTTCACCAAATTAACTGAGTGCCTCCTGTGCCAGCAATGAAGGAAGTCATCCTGAAAGATTCAAATAAGACCAGGTGGCAGTGACATGGAGTCTTTAATCCCAGCACTCGAGAGGCAGAGGCAGGCGGATCTCTGAGTTCAAAGCCAGCCTGGTCTACAGAGTTAATTCCAGGACAGCCAGAGCTACACAGAGAAACCCTGTCTTGAAAAATTAAACCAAAACCAAAACCAAACAAACAAAAAATTCAAATAAGACAGAAGCTGGAGTTTTATAACTGTCTCAAAGAGGGGTGGGGAATTACTGACTACGAATTAGGATTCTCTCTCTTTTTTTTTTTTTAGTATTTATTCACTAGAAAAAATGATATAATGTTACAGTACAAAATTTGTAAAGAAATATTTGTTGTTCATTTTGGGGACAAAACTGGTGTCATTAGGAAAGCTGAAATCTCTTGGAAAAAAAATCAGTGTCCTTGTCTGTCATATAAGGAAAGCAGCAGCATCCTCAACATGGGTTTTAAATAAAGATAGAATGAATCGTTAATGACAGAATATTTAGAACAATGCTGCAAGAACTCAATAAACACTGAGGTTGATAAATCAGTAGAGAATCTGGGCCTAAGCCAACCTTGGTGATGGTCTTTGTATTGTTGTATAATGTGGCCACTGTACAGTGTTCTGTCTCCACGATTCCATGCATGTTCATACAGCCTAGTCTATGGCTAGTTTAACTGATATCCACGCCAAAGAAAAGGTCAGTTTACTTAGGAAAGCAAGCGATCTCGGGCTGCCTGCCAGGCAGTGGTTTGAATTGTTCCAGGAAGGAGGACCATAAATATTTTACTCTGCCTTGGACTCTGCCTAATTGATCTGTCACTGGGCAATGATTACAACAATGTTTGGTTAATTCATTTCAGCCCAAGCACAGAGACATTAATTCCATGCTTCTGTCTTCTTCCAAGAAGAAAAAACTTGGGAGGGGAGGAGTAGGGTGATAAAACAAAACAAAACAAAATAAAAACAAAACAAAAACATCAAACTACAACACCCCCCCCCGCCACAAAAGCTAAGTGTTACTCAGATCTTTCAAAGGCCAGACATTTTCTTTTAGTATAAATAAGGAAGTTCTTATTTGGGATTAGAAAATATTTGAGAGTTCACATAACACTAATGTCTCTGTTGAGCCTTTTATGATCTGAACTGTGTCCAGCTTCTCTTTGTTCACTGACCTGTGATACCTTTAAGTATTAGAAAGAGGAACAGGGAGACTACAGATGCCATTGTCCCATATCAAAGGGAAACAGAAAAAGAACAATGGAGGTTTTAATTTTTAGGTAAAATGATTATCATGAAAGATAACCCTGACCAAAAATAACGTAAATCAAAACATGTAATTTTAGTTTTGAAGAAATTATGCAGCCACAGAAACTAATGCTTCATAAAACAAGCCTTTTGGGGGTCCAGGTATATATGTGACTCTTTTTACTGCCCCAAAGTTCTATCCACTACACCAGTAAGATTAGGAACACGTCTTCTTTACATCTAATAAATTGATCTAACCATTTTCTATTTGAAACTATTTTCTCTCAAACTACTTTTTATGGTGTAAACGGTTGACTTGAAATCTGCCATCTTAGCAAGTTTTAAGAGCAGAATTTAATACTGTTAATACACACAGTGTTTCATAGATCTCTAGAAATTACTATCCTACATAATTGAAACTCTATACTCCCCCTTATTTCCATTTTACTCTCTTTTCTATGAGAGTCACTAGTTTGCATGCTTCTTATAAGGGGACTCGTAACACTAGTCCTTAAGATTAAGGAATCTAGGGCTGGAGAGATGACTCAGTGGTTAAGAGTACTGACTGCTCCTCTGGAGGACCAGAGTTCAGTTCCCAGCACTCACATGATAGCTCACAACTGTCTGCAGCTCTAGCTCTAAGAGATCGGACACCCTCCTCTGGTATCTGAGTGCACCTCGAGCAGGTGCACAGATATACCTGCAGTCAAACATATACATAAGAACAAGCAAGCCAAGCATGGTGCTGTACTCTTTTAATTCTAGCACTTGAAAGGGAGAGGCAGGAGGAGCTTTGTGATTTGAAACCAGTCTGGTCTACATAGTGAGTTCCAGGATAACCAGATTACATAGACAGACCCTGTTTTTTAAAAAAACAAAAACAAAAACAAAAAACCCCAAAAATTCAAAACACCAACAACAATAATAAACAACAAATCTTTATTTTAAAAAAGATTAGTTGGAATCCCATTTACACTCCTCTGACTTACAGTATGCTGGGCTATTTGCTTTAGTATTTAAATGACCTACCAACCTCGATTCTGAGCAGAGCAGCGTAGAGCAGAAGGTGTTGACGCTGTGTGAGGACTGTGGAGTTTATGGAAGTCCTGCTTCAGAACAAGCAGAAGGTCTCCTCCTGGGGGCCATGGAGAATTGGTGTTCTGCCTTACACAGACTCTCTTCACACAGCTTTAGAGTAATACCCAGGTGCCATTTCTTTCTTTCTTGAAACCCCATTTCACAATCACAAAACTCAACAGCTTCCTTAAACAAAAAACAAATATTTAAAAATGTGTTTCGTATTTCAGGCCCAGTAGGCTTCCTCAAATACTTCTTCAAACATGGAGGTCTTTGTTATCAAGAGACATGGTCCACACTAAGATCTATGCACAGAATGCTTTAACCTTTCCTCGGAAACCTGTATATTTTGAGCCAATGCCTAAGACACCATTGCTGAGCAAGAATCCCAGACGGGAGAATTCCTTCTCGACTGTTTGTTTTCTCCCTCGCAGCACTTACAATTTTTCATCCACACTACTTAAATAGCAGAAAACAAAACCTGTCTTTCTTCTGCTCTCTGTTTCAAAGCATAGAACAATTGCCCAGTATGTATTTTTACATGAATGGCTACTTATATTAATATTATGAAGGAACTGACCCAATATGAATTATTCAACTACTAGTTATTAACTAAGTTTATTTCTTAAATAATCATTTTAGGTTCTTCAGTAAAAATAGCTTTTAAATTAATTTTAATTGTATCTGTTATGTGTGTCAATGTTTTGCCTGTCTGTGAACCACATGCATGCAGTTCCCTTGTAGGCCAGAAGAGGGAGTCAGATCCCTTGAAATTGGATTTACACATTATATTAGGGTTCTCTAAAAGTAACAGGGTTTCAAGAATGAACCTTTCTTTAATATTATAAAGGGGATTTATTGGTATGACTTGCAGGCTGCCATCCAGCTAATCAAACAATGGCTGCCCGTGAATGGAAAGCCCAAGAATCTAGTAGTTGTTCAGTCCACAAAGCTGGATGTCTCAGCTGGTCTCTCAAACATGTAGGCTCTCATGCTAGTAAGGGGAGAGCAAGCAGGCAAACAGCAGAAGCTTCCTTCTTCTCTGTCCTCATGTAAACGTCCAGCAAAAGGTGTGGCCCATATTAAAGGCGTGTCTTCCCACTTCAAGGTCTGGCTGATGGCGTGTGTCTTCCCACATCAAAGGTCCAGACTAAAAGTGGATTCACCTGCTTCAAACCAAGCAAGACGTGTGCTCAGAGGTGTGTGCTCAGAGGTGTGTGCTCAGGGGTGTGTGCTCAGGGGTGTGTGCTCAGAGGTGTGTGCTCAGAGGTGTGTGCTCCATTCTCTGGATTGTGGTTCATTTCAAGTTGACAACTAAGAGTCACCATCACACAGGTGGTTCTGAGCTGTACATGGATGCTGGGACTTGAACCCAGGTCCTCTGGAAGAAAGGTCAAGAGTCAGGAATTGATCCTTTGTTCTTGATCATGGTACTATGTTAATGAGCCACTTATTAAAAATCTTACTTTATTCACATTGTGCATAAAATAAAAACACCCTATAAAATACTACATAGCAAAGACCAATAGATTGGTCTGAAGTATTATGAAGAGTTGAAACCTATAGATATGGATTTTTCCAGGCTTATTGGCACACACCTGAAATCTCAGTACTGAGGAGATGGGGAAGAAAGACTAGGAGTTCAAGGTCATTTCCAGCTACACAGGCAGTACTGTTCTACATGAGCCTCTGTATGAGTAATAAATCAACAGACAAAACCAAAACCTACCGTCTTAGGCTGCATGCAGCAGTCTAGGAAACACTCTTTCAGTACAGTCAATCATTTTTTGTTTAAAAAAATTGAGTTTGAGGGATTTGGGAATTATTATCATATGTGCTTGCCCAACTAGAACCAGTCAGAGTCTGGTGGAATAGTAAATCAATAGCCACAAGTGAATTTATCTTTAAAAAAACAGATAAAATCAGGGTTTATATACTTCAGGAAAAATCAGATTTTCTGAAAATTTCTCAAATGTTTTTGATACCTGATCAAATACAACTTTAGCTAGAAGTCTAAACACAATTTTACTCTGAATTTTTGAAGTATCCGTAGCAAATCTCATCATGCTAGGACAATATTTGCTGTGTGTGTGTGTGTGTGTGTGTGTGAGAGAGAGAGAGAGAGAGAGAGAGAGAGAGAGAGAGAGAGAGAGAGAGAGAGAAAGGATTTGCTTTTAGCAGAGCCCACAATGACTTTGGTCATCAGCCTTTGTTCTTCCTTTGTTCATTTTTAGATTAAATTTAAAAATATGGAGTATGAGATGTGTTCTAAGGACTTACAAAATGCTTTAAGAGGGCAGGAGTGTGAATGCTTCCAGTATACACGGAGTGTGAATATTGCCAGTACACACAGAGTGTGAATGTTACCTGTACACATTGATTTTCAGATGCTCTTTACGCCATAGTTACAGAATCATCTTGTGTTGTTATTCACATTCTGTAACCGGAGTGCAGCTCTGCAGTTGTACCCTTGGCTTAATAATCATTCCCATCGAAGACAATGATTGCGCGTTAAACACGACTTGCTAAACTTATTCATGATACTCAGTACCATCTCATTGTCATTCAAAACGATGAAGGACTACACAGCCTAAGCATTCAAGTGCATAAAATGAGATACTTTGTCCAACAGATAGTTGTGTCTGTCTAACGTTAGATATTTTTACACAATTGGCAAACCATCTTATCCTTTTACTGGTACATTCCACAAGTCAACTCAGAAGGGAATAATTGTATCCAATGGTATTTAGGGTATTTCATTTATTTTCCTTATTCTTTGAGTGTGTTTACTCATGCATACAATGTATTGTGATTATAGCCAAACTTCCATCACCCTCTTATCCTTCCTTCATCTGAATTTCATCTACTGCGTAACTAATTCCCTCCCGTTTTTGTGCCTCCTCCCTCCCCTTCTTTGATGCACTGAGTTTGTTAGGGTTGTTTGCAGGAGCAATGGGCAACTCACCAGTGGCTACAGCACTGAAGGAAATGACACTCTCTCTGCTGGAATCCATTAACTCTCATAATGTGATGGGCCTGGTGGCAGCTCCCCCTCCATGGTGAACGTTGAAGGAATCTTGTGCAGGTGTCCTTGGTTGTTATTTGTTTATGATCAGCACAGCCCTGTCATAACCAGAAGGCAGTTGACAGCAATCTGCCTCACCCTCTACTTCCTACATTCTGCCTTTCCTTCTCTGATGCTGCTTGCGCCCACGGATACTCGATGCCTGACCCTACCTGGACCCTACCTGCCCTTGGGGGTTGAGGGTCAGGTGGCGCAGATTCAATGATACAGACTCCAGGGGCAGGTGAGAAATGCCCCAGCAAGCACATCGGAGCACTGCGGCAAGCTCCTTGAACACCCTCCACCGGCGGCCCATTGGTCCCATGAAAGTATCTCTTCAAAACGGCAGTTCCCAATTGGCTGTCATTGTCAGTCCAAGCAATTCTTGATCTCTTAGGCAGTCCTCAATTAGTCCTCCTGTGGAGATGCTTTGGCTGTTGTGTGGCCCCCGGCATTTACATAGAGCTGGTCCCTTCCTTCCTGCTGCACTCTGATGTCCTATTTATGGCTGAGCATGTAACTGTCACTTAGCCTCAATACTTTGGCCAGATAATAAGCCTCTGCATGAATCATTGCCTGCTGCAAAAAGGCTGAAAGTTGCCCTAGTCTATGAGTCAATAGAAAGCAGTTTGACAACATATCCATTTACCATTTGGCAAAACTTGCAGCATCAGGCATGTATGCCTTCCGTGTAGAGGCCTCAAATCCAATTGCAGAGCAGTTGGTTACCCCTAAACAGTCATGGCATTGTTCCCTCAATGGCATACCTTACCCAGTAGATCAATAAGGTATCATTCTGGGTCTACAGCTGGGTATGACCACTAGTGAGTCTGTTGTTCCATCAGAAGCCTGTGTAGTACCTTTGGATACAATGTATGGTTGCCAGAAGGGATGGAGCGCCTAGCTTTGTTCTGGGTTGATTTCTCTGTATCCTGTAACCAAGATATGTGATATCTTCAGGAGTGGAGAGATACCATCTATTTCTGGGGTCCAAACAAGAGCAATGGCAGGTTGTATTATTTGAGAATTCTCTGAGGCCTCTCTGGCCAACCATGCACAGGGTGGTGTCTTACATTGGCACTGTGCTCTTAATTCTAAAACCCATGATCTGGGAGCAGTATTATCCACCCATGCAGGGTACCTCCATTTTATTAATGTACATATATAATATAATATATGTATGCATGTATATGTTTATTTATTTATTTTATGTATATGAGGACTGTAGCTACCTTCAAACACACCAGAAGAGAGCATCGGGTCCCATTACGGATGGTTATGAGCCACCAGGTGGTTGCTGGAAATTGAACTCAGGACCTCTGGAAGAGCAGTCAGTGCTCTTAACTGCGGAGCCATCTCTCCAGACCCCTTAATGCATATATTTTAAGTAGCTCATAAAATAGTAGATTTTCACATGGCTTTTTCACAATAGGTTCACTTCTAGGAGTTTAGACATTATTCTTTGGGAGTGATATAATGGCCCTACAGCTGTTTTAAAAGAGTCTCACGCCTTATCTTTCTTCACACATCACTACCTATTACTGTCGCCTACCTTGTGCTTGACTCTGCTTGAGAAAAGCTCCCAGTGTTAAACCTTTATTAGAAAATTATCTAGCCTTTACACGGGTCATTTGTCCATACCTTAAAATAATACTAATTTCATTTTATTTGTTAACAGTTTAGATTTAACAACAAAACATGGTTTAAATAATATCCTCCTCTACATCTCCAGACTGAAAGGGAAGGGTTATCCTCCAGACACATTTCCCTGTGGAAAATGTCGAAGAACTTGGGGGTCTAATTTTAGCACTGAAACTGAAATGAGGATTAAAGATTCGATCAAACACACCCAGAACTCCCGTCCTGGACTCTTCAATGAATGCCAGTAGGAGAGGAAAGGATGGATCACTCTTTATTAAAAGAGTGTCTGCAACCCACTGTAAACTCTAAACTGGGACCGGACTCTGGATTGAGAAGGGGGTTTCTAAAATATATTAATGATACTTTAGTAAAACTTAGAAAATTCAGATATAGGATGCATCTTAGAATGTTAGGGTGGTTTTTTTATTTCTTAGGTTTTTTTTCTCTATGTGCAACTTTCAAGCCATTCAGAAAAGAGGAGTCAAGAGAGGGGTAAGGTACATTCGAAAAAAAAGACTATAATGATGATTGGCCCTGGTTTGAGAGGTACCAGAGTACACTGAACATTCTCCATCCTTTGAGTAAATGTGAAAAGTTCCCTTAAGCGCTGACTTCCAATGTTGCAGTTGTATATTATGGACACAAGGTGGCGATAGACTCACTTTTGAGATTCTGTGAAAACACTTGTAACTAAAAACAAGCAAAAGCAAATGCTTTCTGATGTAACATCTTCCCTGGTTTGCCCAATCTAGGAAAAGAACCAAGTGAAGATGCTTCAGAAAGCAGGGGGCCCTGAGAAAGTTCTCAAATGACTAGTTAACATGCAAATCGTCTGGAAGTCAAAGAAGCAACAGTTGGTAGCTTTCGAGAGATCTGGGTTCAAATCCCAGCTCTTCTGCTGATTAATTTTGTGACTTCATCAAGACACACAGCTTTGAGAGGCAAAATGAGGGAACTGGTTTTGAAGATTTGGGGCTGCTTTTCTTATGGTTGGAAGAACCACCATTTCCCTTTTGGTCTCTCTCTCTCTCTCTCTCTCTCTCTCTCTCTCACACACACACACACACACACACACACACACACACATATTAATAAATAAGGTTAAAAATTTGAACTGGGTGGTGGTGCACACCTTTAATCCTAGCCTTTAGGAGGCAGAAGCAGGCAGATCTATGTGAGTGTGAGGCCTGCCTGGTCTACAGAGCAAGTTCCAGGACAGTCAGGACTAACACAGAGAAATCCTGTTTCAAACCACCACCCCCCAATTTTTTAGACATCTATGCAATTATAGATACTATGAAAAAAATGACAGTGTCTCCATTTGCAGAACAGAAGCTAAGAGGCAAAGAGGTGGACTGAGAACTAAGTTATCATTGGCCAGGGATATAAAGTTCCCCTGTGCTATTGCACAGTAGGGTAACTATAGATGATGATAAAGTACTTAAAAGGGGGGAGGGAAGCTAAAAGAACGATTTAATGCTTTCATCATAAAGAAATGATAAATGTTTGAGAAGTTAGCTATGTGTACCCTGTTTCAGACATTATCCAATGTGTACATGTATCTAAACACATTACCCTAGAAATATGTACACTTTTATGTCTTCTTTAAAGATTTGTGTGTGTGAGTGTGTATGTGTGAATGTATGTATGTGTGTGTGTATGTGTGAGGGTGTGTGTAAGTATATGTGTGAGTATGTGTATATGTGAGTGTGTGTGAGTATATGTGTGAGTGTGTATGTGTATGTGTATTGTGAGTGTGTGTGTGTGTAGTGCTCACAGAGGCCAGTCAGACCCACTGTAATTAGAGTTACAGGAAGCTGAGCTACCCTACATGGATGCTGGCATCCACATTCAGATCCTTTGGAGGAGCGGCTAGCACTGTTGACCACCGAGCCAACTTCCCAGGCCTGAGTTTATGTTTTTATATATTAGATCAAAGTTTCAATGAAAATATCAAATGTCTGGATCGCTGTTATTTTTTGCCAGAGAAGCCGGCTGTTCGGGCGCCAGTTATGTCTCCTGCTTCTGAGTCTCCTGCCTTGATATCAATGGCAGCTCCTACCAGGGAGACTGGACGAAATAACAGATCAAGAATGAAGAGACCACAAAGATGGGGGAGATTTCCAACTGGCAGGATTGAAACGTTGCATATTTCTTTGTGGGAGAGGAAATAGACTGGCCTTCTGAGGAAAATCACACTGGGTACTATGCCACAATCGCCTCGCTCACGGCTCCTTCGGGGAGCCTGCGGCCTCACGCTACCCTTTCAAAGCTGCAGCTGCGAATTTAGCATTCAGAAACTTAGAAAATACCTGGATCTTCTTCTTTTGTCCTGACTGAACCTGCTATTGCTATTTTTCTAAGTGGCCAGGCTGTCAAATGGCCTCCTATTATATATGTTTACACCCCTAGACCCGGGCTGCTCTCGGCCTCGGTCAGAGAAGCTTCTTTGTGCAGTGAAGAGCCCTCGACAGAGAGATGTACAACTGACCAAGATACTGCGGATAAGGGACTGGATACCAGCCCTAAATGGGGCACCTGTATCAGCACCCACTCCCGAGGCTCGGAGAGCACTGCGGATGAGGAGGGAGGCAGAATCTGAGAGACGGCAGATGCGAGAAGTGCGGTCTTCCAGATGCGACATAGCCATTGCATTCACGGACTCCCAGCAGCTGTGGTTATTTACACAAGACCAGCCAAAACCCAGCACGGTAGGGAGATGATCCCCACGGTGATCTCAGGAGCTAACAACAGTAGACAGATGCCCAGGGTGAGAGAATCTTTTTTTTTTTTTTTTTTTTTGTGAATGTGGCCATTGGTAGGCTTCTCAGGCTCCAAAGTGACTTTGAACCACCTTCCCTAAAGACAAGACAGCAGGTTTTTGAGCCCAGGGTGCCCTTTTGACTTGATTTATTTACCTAAGAGAACATGAAAAGGGCGTGTTCTGAGTGGACATCTATCCAGTGGCCACATAAACAACTCGACTGAGAAGTGGAGATCCCTGAGTGTGTCAGTCACACGGTGCCTGTGTACATGTCTCACACTAGGTGGCGCTCAGCCTGTATCAGCCAGATCCCAGACAACCAGTCAGGGTTCCATAGATGTGTGGGTCTGCTGAGACTTGACGAGCAAAAAGACCCAGCTATCTCATCTTAAGAACAAAGCCACTGGGTGCTGAGGTGATTGTCATGTGGCAAAAGTTAAGAGACATAAGCTTCAGAGGACAGCTGCATTTGTATTTAATGCCATTACAATTTCATAGTTTAGATAATTTTGTTAACTACATTTGCAATGATCTTGAATCATTTGCTACGGATTTCTTTGCTCTGGTTATAATAACTACACGTTTTGGAGGTTTTTGTTTGGTTTTATTATTCATCTGGGCTGTTTTTGTCTGTGCTTAACTGGTAACTGCCACAGATCCTAATTTAGGAAAACATAAGTAGTTCAAAGGCAGCCTGGTCATGTGCTAGCCAGGCGATGAGAAGTGTAAACAAACCCACGTATATCATCTGTCCCTGTTAGCACTGTTCTATGCTGCAATAACACACTGTGACTGATGGAATGCCCACAAATGTTTAGTTGTGGTGTTGGATAGCTTTGTCACAAGTTGACAGCGGCTAAAATCATTTGAGAGGGGAGACACCCAATTAAGAAAATGATTCCACCAGATCTGGCTGTAGGCAAGCCTGTAGGGCATTTTCTTAAGTAGTGAGTGCTAGGTAAGGGCCCAGCCATTTTGGGTGGTGCTGTGCCTGAGCTGATGATTCTGGGTTTTATAAGAAAGCAGACTGCAACCCACCAGGAACAAGCCAGTAAGCAGCATCCCTCCATAGCCTCTGTATCGGCTTCTACCTTCAGGTTCCTGCTCTGTTCGAGTGCCTGTCCTGACTTCCTTCGATGTGATACACAGTGATATGGAAGTGTAAGCCAAGCAAACCCCTTCCTCCCCAACTTGCTTGTTGTCCATTGTTGCAACAATAGAACCCTTACTGAGACAGTTGTTATGTGTTATCTGCTTTCCAATGTGATATGCTGGGATTTTAGGAGGAAGTACAAAGAACACAGCATGCGCTGATTCCCCAGTGTTCCCCGGTATATGAGAAAGGGCCCTGACGGGGGCTGTTGGGGTACTCAAACTTGGGCTCCAGCTCTATCGGTGGGTTACCCCCAAATGTTGACAAATCATTACATGCTCTGCCTCATTATTGAAAAATAGTCCTCTTGGGAACAGTTTCAGCTGCTTCCCATTTAGGAGCAGGGCAACATCCATTATCAATAACCATTTGTGTAAATGAAGCAGCTTTGCAATATCGAGGCGCTTAAAGAAATGCAGGAGAATATGGATCAACAGATGGAAACCCTAAAGGAGGAAACACAAAAATCGCTTAAATACAGGAGAACTTGAGTCAACAGGCAGAAATCCTGAAAGAGGAAATGCAAAAATATCTTAAAGAAAAACAGGAAAATATAAACAAACAAGTGAAGGATCTGAGCAAATCCATCCAGGATCTAAAAAAGGAAGTAGAAACAACTAAGAAATCACAAAGGGAGACAACTTTGGAGATAGAAAACCTTGGGAAGAAATCAGGGGTCATAGATGCAAACATCAACAATAGAATACAAGAGATGGAAGAAAGAGTCTCAGGTGCTGAAGATACCATAGAAAGCATCGACTCAACAGTCAAAGAAATTCCTAGGCAAATGGTCAGAACTGGAAAATATCATCCTTAGTGAGGTAACCCAATCACAAAAGAACACACGTGGTATGCAGTCACTGATAAAGGGATATTAACCCAGAATCTCGGAATACCCAAGATGCAATTCACATATCAACAGATTTCCAAGAAGATGGAAGGAGAGACTCCTGGTCCTGGAAAGACTGGATGTAGGGGAATACCAGGACAGAGAAGCGAGAGGGGGTTGAATGGGAAAAAGAGGGAGGGAAGGGGGCTTATGGGACTTTTGGGGAGGGAGGAAATGGGAAAGGGGAAATCATTTGAAATGTAAATAAAAAAGTATAGAAAATAATAATAATAAAAAAAAAGGTCAGTAAGGAGAAGAGTGATACTTTTAGTAGAAGATTCAAATGGTGCTTTGGGGACATTGAGGTTTAACTAAGTTCTGAAGGTGTCTGTGGCTTCCCGGAATCCACAGTGGCCCTGTGAAAAGTAACAGTTCTGAGATGTGATTTTTTTTTTGAACAGGTACTGGCAAAGGTGTGAAGTGACCAGAAGTGCCAAGTGCCTCATGTGTCTGTGGGCAGCATGCAGTAAGCTGAGATCATTTTGCCAGATACAGAATCTAGAGAATGGCATTGAATACCTATATAATTATTTACACAGGAAAAACTCCATAATCATTATTGTACATACAGAAATAAAACCTTCTGAGAATTCATACTTGGGGAATTTATCTAGCTATCTTAGTTGGATTGTGGGTGGGAGGGAAAGTCACCAATTTTGGTAAAGAACTTCCGTTTCTGTCTGTAGTCCAAGAAGGCAGCTTCGGCTACCCATCCTTGAGAAGCCAACTTAAATAGTCAAATCAGTAGTGTGTGTATGTGGCAGGGGATCAGAAAAGGGAGACTTATTAATGTGGCAACAATGGGAAGAAACACAGAGATTAGTGACCCTGCCCCTGCCAAATCACAGTTTTGGAGCCCACAGAACATAAAAGAAACAGCTTGTTCCAAGCGCCAAGTCCAAGTCATAGAGTAACTTGAACTCCTGTCTTGTTGTGGGTGTATTCCTAGGGGCAGAAACTCTTGATATTCATTTTATAGCGAGTTGCCTGTTTGTTCACACAGAGACAGAGGGGCCGATAAAGCTTTGGTGACACTGACTGTAGAAAATATGGCTTTGTATTCAGGACTCACCAAGCCCTCTGCTAAGAACTTGATGGGCTTGAACTGCCCCACCAGCACCCCTGAGCCCTGGTCACAGGGAGGACTCTGACTGCTTGGAGGTTAACTTGTTCAAGGTCATAGGGAGTCAGGCTGCCAGAGCCGCACCTCGGGCGTTCCCAGGCAGATTCTAGGGAGAGTGCGACGTGAGGAAAGATGTGAGGAGTGCCTTTATCCCCACCTTGGCTGATTGGTAAAGAGTTCCCTTGGGTGAAGAGCACTTGTAAAGCTTGGCACCGCTGATTTGGTTTACAAATGCTTAAGCCACTGTGAGAACTGGGCACAGTGGTACACATGACTTTGATCCCAGCACTCGGGAGGCAGAAGCAGGTGGATCTCTGTGAGTTCAAGGCCACCTTGGTCTACAGAGTGAGTTCCAAAACAGCCAGGGTTATGTAAAAGGACCTTGTCTTAAGAAACAACAACAACAACAAACAACAAAAACCAACCTAAAAATAAACCAACAAAATAACAAAGGGAGAAAATATTGTACACAGATCCAAAGAAACAGGGAAAGATGGCCCCATCAAAATGATGCTTCAAAGACTAAGGTGTCACAGATGTGTGCGCTGCTTGACAGAATTTTTTTTTTATTAAAAAAAAAATATTGTCCCGAACATGCTCAGTGAGCTAACAGAGCCCCAGATAAGGCACTAATGGGAGACAGGAAATGATGAATGGACAAAAGTATCTAACAATATAAATAGTAGCAAAGGCACTTGGTCACCTCAGTGAATGCAGAAGCAGAGCAGCCCTTGACAAGACTACACACCACTCCTGCTGAGGTGTTTGTCAAATCAGGGGGAAAGACCATCTGTGAAGACAGTGGTAGACTAGAGAGATGGCTCTGTGGGAAGAGGCTCCTCCCTCCACGCCTGATGATCTGAGTTCAATTGTCAGGGACCATCTGATGGAGAGGGATGGCTTCCACAGCCCTCCTCTGTGCTCTGATCTCCACAAGCACACAAAGGGACTCATGTGTGCCATGTGTGCATACACAAAGACAGCTAGTCAGTCAGTCAATCAATCAATCACTCGATCAATGTGTTAAAACAGTTTTTAAATCTAAAAGCCAGTGACTAATATCATATTCAGTGATGTAAGACTGATAACATTTTCTCTAAACTGGAGGGTCTGCCCTCCCCACTTCTGTTCATGATGACATGGTACATATCTAAGTGAACACGTGATGTATTTGCTGTGTTTGTACTGTGCATCCTATTTGCACTGCAGAGCAGATATGGAATATTTACTGTATTGGATTTTCTAGGATCTGCATAAAGAGGCTGGGCAGCTGAAACAATAGGAATTTATATTTTCAGAGTTCTGGAAGCCAACGGCTACAATCAGAGTGTTCTCAAAGTTGATTCCATCTGAGGTCTCCCTCATGAACTCAAATTGATCTACTGTTTCTCTATGTGGCTCCCTCCCCTGTATTTGTGCCCTAATCTTTATGTTATCAGTCTTAGTAGATTAGGGTATAACTTAACAGCTTTATCTGGAGGCATCAAGACCTGTTTTATTGTTAATACTCTAGAACATTTATGTATTTAATATTTGTGTGTGTGTGTGTGTTCATGTATGCTATGACGTGTGAACTCATGAGAGTTGGTTCTCTCCGTTCACCTTATGGGTTTTAGTGATCAAATTCCAGTCATCAGGTGTGACTGTCAGTGCTGTCACCCTCTGAGCCAGCTCTAAATGGTTCTGTCAATGTGTGAAACTGAATATCATAGCTGAATGGATGGTTACTGATATACCCAGGACAAAGAGCAAAGACTCATGACTTCTAAACACCAAGTGAAATCATTGATTAGCATCAGACTTTAAAGGCAAACTCTTCTGAACAGGAAGCACTATTCCTGACTTTTCCTATAATAAGTAGCACCAGTACACATAAAACTTTCAAAATCATGATGAAATAAGACACTGGCTAAAAGCCTTTGATAGTCAAGGTTCAGAGTTTTCTACTGCAAACAAGAGCAGGCCAGTTGTCTTTGTGCACAGGAAACACCAACCACAAAGGTCTCCAAAGAAGCAGGTTTTTGTAATTATGGTCAGTAGACACTTTAACCATTTGAATACTAACAGGCCTCTTAGCATCTTCCTGGAGTCTATGGACATCGATTTTGTTTAGTTCTGTAACAAATGATTCTATAATTCTGTTATCAAAAACAAAGATCATAGATGGGGGTAAGATGGGGACACAACCCTGTAATTCACTCTTCAAGTCCCCCTGGTAAAGTTTAGGTAAAATATTAAGACCTAGGTAAAACGTTTAGGCCTAGGTAACTGCTCCAGCTAGCCTGCCATTATAAGGAGACTTCCTCATATGTTTCTGCCGTCACTAGGAAACTTTCTAATACCAAGATTGATTACATGTTCTGTTACATTCTGTGCCCTTCGAAACCAGTCATGATAAAAGTCAATAAAACTGTTTTGTATAGTTACCTACCTGAACCAACCACCGAACAGCACTTCCTACACCTTGTGTAAGCTTTTATGGTATAAGCTGCCTTTGAGATAGACCCCAACATAAGAGAGACGCCTGCACCAGTATAAAAAATGATTTGGAATAAGACTTCTATTTTGAGGAGTGGTCTGGTAAGGGTTAAGTTCCCAAGAACTCTCTGGGAACTGACATCCTACTTGTTAGAAAGGGGCATGTACATGGGTAACTGACATCTTGGTTGGCAAGTTAAGACATGAATGTTAGATAAGTCCCATCCTTTTGGACATGTTAGGACTTGAATTTTAGATAAGGCAAGTCCCTTGCCACAGTTGAGTACCCCACCAATGGGAGCAGAATTAATGTACAACCAAGACATGTTCCTTAAGAAATCCCCTAGGTCCTGGTTGGTGGAATGACACAGATAGTAGTGAACTTGGGGCTTAAAAGCCTTGTAGGATCTTAACTCAGGGTCACAGTTCAGTTCCCATGGCCCTGGTTGACCAGTCCTGGGGCGTGTGCTCAATAATTCTCCCTGTCTGACTGAGATCAGTGTCCTTGTGGTTTGTGAGGCAATTCCCAAACCCCATCATCCCCTTTCATAGACAATATGGCCCCAATATGGTCAACTATTCAGTAAACAGTCACTACACATGTTACAGACCACATTATTTGTTGGGAGGGTTGCATGTAAAAACTGAAGTATAGAATACACATCATGGAAGACAGTGTACATACAAAGCTGGACTCCCGGAATTAAGAACAAAGTCGGGGGTGCTCATGTGATGTTGTGTGGATGGATGGTTGTGTTGCTAGAAATGGAGGGAAATTAGAGAATGTACCTGAAGCGCAGGAAGTCCCAAACCGGTGACCAAAAGTCCTCTGTTGAGTACATCATGAGATAGAAAATTACATAAACAAATGCATTTTATTTATCATTGAACATTGATGGTGAGTTCACAGGAAGGGCAAATGCAATTAATCTCTGAAACCTCATATCACGCCTTACCTCTGGGAGTTACCTCTGTTTATACAGAAAATAGGGGATTTCATCAGCATGCCTTTTTCCTTGACTTCTCAGGTTATTTTCTGTGAAGCTTTCCCGTGTGAATGTTGGGCTTCTGTGTTATTTGTTCTTCAGAAATATCGTATACATGTCAGATTTCTTAGTTATTTAACAGTTTCCATTGCTGTAACTTGGCTGACAGGTAACTTAATAACCTATTACCTCGTTTAGTTTTCATTGTCCTACCAGTCTCTGATAACTGGGGCACAGTTACTCTCTCTGTTTTCTTGCCTCATTCTTTTAATTTGCAGAAATCCTCTCACCAAAGTCAAAGCTGTCCATAACTTAACAATAAGATTGTCCAATAAGATTGCCGCGTGACTTTATCTAATTTATCCTAAAATATTTATTTGGATATAAATTCTTCATCAGCTTTCGTATTTGTACCCCTCCCGTCCCCCCACCCCCTGATTCTGGTGCAGATTGTGATAAAGGAATGTCAGAGCCATGTCTACGCAAAGTCCGCAGCAAGCCATTCTTATAATTAGGCGTGGAGTGTGGAAATGTCAGCGGAAATGTCAGGGATCTGCTGCATGAAGGTTCTTTCCCTCCACCTGGATAGGCAAGAAGCTTTACCATTTCTGGTCCGGGTAGCTTTTGCTTCCCTGCTATCCTCAGTGTTTGCAGAAGCAGCAAACCATAGGGACTGTCTGGGAATCAGCAGCAATTGGCGCCCTCTAGTGTTCAGTCATTGAGAAGAACCCCATGACCAGGACCCTCAGCTCTCAGGAGTATAAGACCCCAGGACTTCCGACCTTTATTTAGCCTTTGGCAGAAAACTGTGTTACAGCTTTCAGCCCGGGTCTGAGACCCTTGTCCGTGAAGACTTGGTAGCTCTCCAGGACGCTTCTGGCCCTGAGATTTCTCTCTCTCCTTATAACCCTTTCTGCTTCTTCAGCCTCGGCTCTGCGCTATTTGTCCTCTTCCTCCTTCTCCCTCCTGCCCTGTTCACAAACCGATCAGCTGCTTCTTCAGCTGTCCCGCAGCAGCTGTCATGCTGTGTTCACAGCGTGACCTGCCTACACTCAATGGTCCCCGCCTCTGCTCCTCTGTGTCCTGTGTTGTGTCTCTGTGTTGTTCTCTGCTCTCCCTGCTGTTACTTCCCTAGTGTTACCAGTTGTCTCAGTCAGGGTTTCCATTCCTGCACAAACATCATGACCAAGAAGCAAGTTGGGAGGAAAGGGTTTATTCAGCTTACACTTCCACACTGCTGTTCATCACCAAAGGAAGTCAGGACTGTAACTCAAGCAGGTCAGGAAGCAGGAGCTGATGCAGAGGCCATGGAGGGATGTTACTTACTGGCTTCCTTCCCCTGGCTTGCTCAGCCTGCTGTCTTATAGAACCCAAGAATACCAGCCCAGGGATGGCACCACCCACAATAGACCTTCCCCTACTTGATCACTAATTGAGAAAATGCCCCACAGTTGGATCTCATGGAGGCACTTCCCCAACTGAAGCTCCTTTCTCTGTGATAACTCCAGCCTGTGTCAAGTTGGCACACAAAACCAGCCAGTACACCAGCTCAGCCTGTACTGCGTAGAGAAGGCATGAAAAGGCCACTCTCCTGCTGCCGGTTGCCACAAGTACTCCACCCTCACCTCCTCCATCTCCATGGGCTCAGTAACAGCTCTAACAGGACTGAAAATTCTGAAGCTGGGCCAAAGATATCCCTCCTGCTTTAAGTTTTTCTCTCAGCTATTTTAAATAGAGATTTTCCAGCTAACACACCCTGGAAAGAAGAAGAAAAAGGAGGAGGAGGAAGAAGAGGGAGTATATTTCCAGATATGTGTAATATTCCTTTGAAGCATTCCGAAATGCCGAACAATATTGTCACGGCTTTAGTTGGCAGTGTGTAGCTGGGCGAGTGGGGTCTAGGAAGGAGCAGGACAAATCTCATGTAATCGCCAACTTTATTTAGAGCATCAGACCGTGTATGTATATTCTGAGGGTTGAGCAAGGACCTATGAGCAAGGCTCATGTGAGTTCAAGCCACATACAATCACAGGGCAAGGTGTAGGCACATGAGTTCCGGCTGTATACAGCCTCGAGGACAACCCATGCTTGGAAATATCACCCAAAGAGTGAGCTAATAGTTACTCTGAAGGAAACCCGCTCCTGCGTACCACACTTGGGAGGGCACAAAAGCACATTCCCAGGACAGCCCTTTGCTTTGGAGGGCTGAGGTCCCTGGACTCTTGTCCTGTTCTCTTGGAGTTTTCTCACGGGCAATCTGAAATCTCACCCAGCTTCATTCATGGACTATGTACTGGCAAATATAGCGTTGATATTCCAGAGTGTGTAATCAATAAACAAGGTTTTTAACCTTTCAGGTACGCAACCCATGCCATCAGGAGGACTGGATATTGTCCAAATAATTCATCTTTTGAGCTCAGAGCACTGGAAGGCGTTCCCCAGTGGAGGGGCAGAGGATTGTTGCCGACAGGGTGGTCTGCAGAGGATATCGGGGAAATAAGATGACATAAGGAGGGAAGGGGGAATGAGTCAGGAGACATTCAGGGGAATCTCACAGCTCTGACAGACTAGCAACCAGGTGCTTCTTTATTTATACAGGTTTCACAGAACAAAGTCAGACTAATGATTACCCAAGTGGTACAGATTACAGATTACAGGTATATGTTTGATTTTTCATTACATGTCCAGGGTTACAAGTTCAGTCACAATTAAGAACAGAACAGATTCTACTTTTATTACCAAGCCTACAATTCTGGTTTAAAGAATGTCACGACCAAAGCAAACACATTTATTATATTACACCTGCTTTAGGATGGCAATGTTTATAGTTTGAGAGAACACCAGACAAACAGAAGATATCTAAACTGGTCTTTGTATGGATAGCAAACATTGATACCTAACTCCTATGCTATAAAGCAGGAAAATTTTATTTCACTGAACCTATCTTATTCACTGAGTTCTGTTTCTCCAGGGGTGTACCCTGCACAACCCCGCTATTTTAAAACTACATTTTCAGAGAGCTCTAAGTCTATAATAAATAGGAGGCCTTGAATTTGTAACCTATTCTCCTAGCCAGTTAGAGTTTGTCAATTGTCTCTGTTTACCCTGCACCAATTATACTGTTTGGGTTTGCTCAGGGGCAGACATCCCAAAAAGATTCATGGAGTAATGGCCTCCTCTAGCTATGTGCTTAATGATCTACAGAGCGTAAGGAAGACTTCCAAATAGTGGCCAGATAAAGGTAATTTTAAGAGTTTTTATTTGCCTGTTTGTTTTCTACAGACACAGAGAAGGAAATCCTGGAGTTGGAAGAGTGGGGGAAATGGGAAGGATATGGAAGAAGAAAGGGAGGAAAACCATAATCAGAATATATTGTATGAAAAATATTTTCAATAAAAAAGAAAAGGAAAACAAAGAATTTAGACTACATTGGAGTAGATTTATATAGAGAAATATAGATGCCTGAGAAATTAATGTGAAAAATACTAAGAATTAGTTAATGCTTTGACTTCAAATAAGTTATCCAACTAATCAAAAAAAAAAAAAGAAAGAAAGAAAAATAAGATCTGTTAAAAGAAGAAGAAGGTCTGTGTTCATTTGTAAACTTATTTGAAATTCAATTTTTAAGCCTAAGTTGATCCAACTTAA
Source organism: Tokudaia tokunoshimensis (assembly GCA_036184795.1). NCBI lineage: Eukaryota > Metazoa > Chordata > Mammalia > Rodentia > Muridae > Tokudaia > Tokudaia tokunoshimensis. The sequence goes on from BTHU01000002.1 coordinate 148,844,995, forward strand.
TTTTCCTTAGAAAATTAAATTCATTTCAATCAATTAATTTTAAGTCCAGCTTGAAATCAAGAACATTCCTGGGGTGGGGATGGTGGTGACATATTTGAAAAAATATGAAGTGCATCACATTTGTGTCTGGTCTGCACCATCCTTGGTCTGTAGGAACAGGTCCTTGGTGTTCTTTACATCAGCTTAAGGTTTCAGAGCAGTGTGGGGCTACAGGAAATGTCCAGCCAAAGAGATGCCCATTTCCCATGGGCCTCCTGCCCCACATCCTACATAGGGCATAAACATCCTGCCCTACATCCTACACAGAGCATATACCACCTGCCCCACATCCTACATAGGGCATATACCTCATGCCCACATCCTACATAGGGCCCATACCACCTGCCCCACATCCTACATAGAGCATATACCACCTGCCCCACATCCTACATAGGGCATATACCTCCTGCCCCACATCCTACATAGGGCATATACCTCCTGCCCCACATCCTGCATAGAGCATATACCTCCTGCCCCACATCCTGCATAGGGCATATACCTCCTGCCCCACATCCTGCATAGGGCATATACCTCATGCCCCATATCCTACATAGGGCCCATACCACCTGCCCCACATCCTACATAGAGCATATACCACCTGCCCCACATCCTACATAGGGCATATACCTCCTGCCCCACATCCTGCATAGGGCATATACCTCATGCCCCATATCCTATATAGGGCCCATACCACCTGCCCCACATCCTATATAGAGCATATACCACCTGCCCCACATCCTACATAGGGCATATACCTCCTGCCCCACATCCTACATAGGGCATATACCTCATGCCCCACATCCTGCATAGGGCATATACCTCATGCTCCACATCCTGCATAGGGCATATACCACCTGCCCCACATCCTACATAGGGTATATACCTCCTGCCCCACATCCTACATAGAGCCTAGAACTTGCCATTCTTTCTTAAAGCTGAAGGGTTTGATCTATACACACAGCACTCGCTGTCTGACGGTCCCTGGGGAGGTAAGCTTATCTGCTTCTTCCTTTTTGGCTGCTGTGAATCCTATTGCAGTGATTATGAACCCTGCCTTCTCATCCTTCAGTCATGCAGCCAGGGACAGACTGCGGGGCCATGTGGTGTTCTTTATCATTGACCCAGTCAATCAGTCTATCATTGACTGAGTGGAGGTTTCTTTGCTTCTTTAGTAATGGGCCCTACTATCTTCACGACAGCTCAGCCATATTGCATTCCCACCAGTTTCAAGTTCACCAACAACAGGCTCGACAAGCATTTCTTCTTTCTCCTCCTTCCATCCAGTCCATCCCTCTGACCACTTTTGCATAATATATCAGACCAAGTGGAGTCAAAAGTGCTCTCAAAAGCCAGGGGTAGTAGAGCATGCCCTAGGTGGATAAGTGAGTTCGAGGCCAGCCAGGTGTAGAGAGTGAATTCCAAGACAGCCAGGGCTACACAGAGAAACCCTGTCTTGAAAAAGCAAACAAACAGCACTTCCCACACATTTCTAGGTATGTACAGTAGTCAACCCCAGGGAGAACAGGATGAAATGACCCCCTGACTTCTCAATCAGTGATAAGTCAACAGGGAAAGAAGCTGTGCCTTGAGGTAAAAGCCTGTGTATGGAAACAGAGTGGAAATAAAAGCCCACCTGAACGCTCTGGAACAAAAAGATAAAATCACATCCAAGAGTAGTAGACAACAGGAATTATCAAATTCAGGGCTGAAATCAATAAAATGGAAGCAAACAAACACAAAAAATAAATATAACAGAGAGTTGGTCCTTTGAGAAAAATGGTAAGATTGGCAAACCCTTATCCAAATTAATTAAAAGGCAGAAAGTATATCCAAATTAACAAAATCAGAAATAAAAAGGGGAACATAACAATAGACATGGAGGAAATCCAGAGAATCATAAGGACCTCCTTCAAAAACCTGTACTCCACCAATGGGAAAATATAAAAGAAATGAATGATTTTCTCAGTAGGTACCACATATAAAACTTAAATCAAGATCAGCGAAGCAAGTTTAACAGATCTATAACCCCCACTGAGATAGAATCAGTCATTAAAGTCTCCCAACCCCACCCCACAAAAAATAGTCAGGGACAGATCAATGACTCCTAATGATATTCTCCGATATTGATAGATCAGTGCCTTACTAAGTCATCACCAGAGAAGCTTCCTCCCACAGCAGATGGGAACAACTGAGTCCCACAACCCGACATTATGCAGAGAGGTGGGGGAGGGGCCTTGGAACACACAGCTCTAAAAGTCTTCAGCAAATTCCTCCCCACAGAGCTCAGGGAGTCCCATGGAAGAGGAGATGGAAAGGGTGTAAGAACCAGAGAATATGGAGGTCAGCAGGAGAACAAGGCCCTCTAGACCAACTGAGGTAAGCGCGAGGAATTCAGAGACTGAAGCAGCAAGCACAGGTCTGCACAGGTCCACCCTAGATCCTCCGCACACAGATTATAGCTTTCAGATTAGTGTTTTTATGGGACTCCTGAGTGTTGCGGTAAATTGGGATAGAGTCCCACAGCCCCACACCAGCCTTTAACCAGCCCCTCCCATTCCATGGCTGTTCTGAGAATAAGGCTCCTTCTCCATCCCTTGGCCACTGCCTGGAGCTTCTCCTACCACAGCTGTGTCTCTGAAGTTACCCACCATTTCCAGAGGCAGCAGAGGGGGCTTTCTGTTGTCGTCGTTATGGAAAAGGCAAAGAGTTAGGTTCCTGGGGTCAGTTGCAGGTCAAGGAAACTAGGAATTCTTTCCTTGCTCAGCCTTTCTGAAACCCTCACCCACTTGCTAATCCAGAACCTTCTTTACTCTGTCCCCTAAAGGTTTTGACCTCGGGTGAGGATAGCGGGTTAGGGAACCATTCTATCTCAGGAGACATCCAAACATTTCACTCCACGTAGCCCAGCCAGGCCAGGTGCTCAGAGATCATACGAGAGGTCCTTCAGGGTCATTCATGCACACTTTTTACTAGGTATGAGACACACACACACAGTTTTCTACAATAGTTTCGGTCACCCATTTGGATCTCAGGATTCTAATCACAAACCACCAGACACCTGAACCACTCACTGCCAGCCCTGGCGTCCAGCTCCAGCAGCAGAAGCACCAAGGATGTTGATGTCCTGCTGCTAGCATCACCTTTGACAGACCTGAGGGAAACAGTCAGACCCAAGGGCCAGTCCTGACACCCAGGAGGACCCCTGTCAGTGAGCAGACAAGCACTTTGAGTGCCATCTGCAATGAGGGTTGTCCCCTCATCCTGAATGTGTATCTGGGTCGGCTGCAAGTGCCTGTGCAGAGATCCCTGGGGTCCTTACTGAATAAAAGCAGGAAGGAAGAAAGTACACTGGGTGAAAGAGGTCATCACGCTAAGTGACTAGGGCAGAGGCCAGCTGGCAAATCAAGGAGCAGCAGGGGTGTGGGAGTGCAGATCTCCTTGGCTGGGTGTCCACTGAGAGCCCAACGGTGAACCCTAAAGTTGAAGTCCAAAACACCAGACAGAAGAGAGATGGTGCAGAGCATCCAGAGAAGTGTTCTCTGTGTCTTTGATTATCTGTGATCACTGGGAATGTGTGTAGATTTGAAGCTGGCTTTGATAGAACCAATTGAAATATCTGATAAAAATCAACTGAAATTGACTGCATTGCTTAAAGGCAACTGAGTTAAGTGAGGTTGTCTGTAAGAGCTAATTGCAACTTAGCGAAGAAAGACAGGATTTATTTCTTTTATTTAGTTTTTCTTTTCTGTTTTCTTTCTTTTTTAAGTCTTATTTTTTAATTTGCGTGCTCCGTGTATGTGAGTGTGTGTTATGAGCCAAAAAAGGTGGCTGGAGAGACAGCCGTGGGTGCTGGGAACCGAACTCTTATATTTTATGGTTGTGAGCCTAGCCTTTAACGGCTGAGCCATCTCTCCAGCCCGCCTGGCGGGCAGATTCTGGCTCTGATGAAGGGAGCAGGCGTGATTCAATGCCGTCGCCATTGATCACTTCTCTATCCCCCGAACTCTTCTCAAAACCAAATACAAACCAAACCGAACACTTTGCGGCGTGCATTTCTCGCCTGGCCAACTACTGATCGCTGCTTCGACCGTGCAACACTAGCAAAATGGAGCACAAGGGTCGGGAGAAGTGAGGACACGGATTGGAAGAAGGGGCTCGTGTCAGGACAGAAGTGTGAACTGAGGACATGAAGGTCGGGCGTGTGCGGGTTTGCGTGGAGAAGAGTGTGTGAGTCGCAGTGGTGCTTATGCGCCGGAAGGAACTGGTGCGAGCTGGGTGCGTGGGCGAGAGGGTGTGGGAGGAGAATGGATGTCGGAATCGTGGTAGGAGTAGAGATGTGTTTGTGTGTGTCGTGTGCCGGTGAATTTGTTTTGGTATTGAAGTTAGAAAAAGAAAAAGGAAAATGTCTTCTAATCTAAAAATTGGAGTTTAAAAAATGTGTAGTCCAGGCTGGACTCGAACTCCAGATCCTCCTGCCTCTGCCTCCTTCAGCAAATCCTACCGGCCTGCGCCACCAGAACCGGCAGCTGTAAGTCTTACTCCGAACGTACTTAACTATGTCTTCGAATGACGTCACCACCCTCCCAAGTGGGAAGATTGTGGGGCACAATGCCCAGCGGGCCCTCGCCCCAAACCGCACTGTCAACCGTGTTCAAATGGTCCTACGCCCGTCTCACGCACACTCCAGGCCTAACGTCAGCCGCCCCTCACTCTAATTAGCCTCAAACTCACGAGCCCCGAAGTCTCTTTTCTCCCCTCGTCCCCTGCTGGTCAACCTGGGAAACACACTCCCGCACCTCCAGGCGTGCAATCATCTGAATTCACTATATGCTCCTCCTCGGCTTGCTCTCGCTCTTCCAGTCGCACGTTTAGCTTGTGCAGTGCCTGGGGCTTTTTCTAGGTAAGAGGACACATTGGCCCGGTTAAAAGGACTGCAGAATTAGACCTTTAATGTGCTGGTGAGGTCAGGGAAGTGTGATAAGGTCTCAGAGTGTTTGACTGTGAGCTCTGATGTTTGTCATTTATTTCCTCCCATAGGTCCTCATCTTTCTTCCACAGCCAGCAATAGCCCTTTGCTTTCCAGCTGGTTCACATTGGTGTTTGTTTCGAGGATGAACTGGAAACTTCCAAGCGCCTTCAAATGTTTAATATGTGAGTAAAGCACTTCTCTGTGAGTGTTTGTGAGGACGTGTCCAGTGAACATTATTAGACCCCATTTATTGTATTTGGTCTGAGAGGCTTCTCTTCCCTCTATACATTTAATTCATAATTTGTGATTCATGGTGTCCCCAAATTCTTGCATATTTACTTTTAAATTATTTAGTATTTAATAATTATTATTTAATTTAGTAACAACATGTAATATTTAATAATGGATAATTTTAATAATTTTTAAATTACATTTTAATTCTTTCTTCGTTTGAGTGTTGGAGCTGCTTCACTGTGCCTTCAAGTCCTGATATTTATTGTCTTCTACTGGATCCGTTCTCCTAAGGAAGGCTTTTCATTGAGTCTTCTCAATGTGTGGTCGGCTCCCCTGAGAACCACGGCAATGAAAACCAGAACGCAGACACGGGGCTGAGTGATGCCCCTGTGTGTACAGAAAACTCTTCTCTTCAGCTTCCTAAGTCTTCCTGGAGGCCTTGAAGGAATGACCAAAATGCCATGCGTGACCTTGCCATATTCCCCGAGGGGTCCTCGCTTTTTTGACATAACAGCCATTAAAAATCAACCTGTGAGTGTAGAGTAGCCTTTAAAATATATGCTATTAAGCAGAACTGTGTCTCGCTAGGTTCTGATCTGGTTCTCTCCACCAGGAGTGGAGTCCACACACATACAATAAAAGCTGTTTGCCTGAAGGTGTTCCATGTCCTATACCGTGACTGTGCATGAGCCAGCCTCATTCCTGCATTCTAGCTCCAGCTAGATCCCGTAGAGGATGCTGGGGTCCTGACGACTGCATGCACCAGACATTAGCAAAGACAGGAGGAGACCTCAACACTAGCAGACAACACAAAACTCCCCCCAGGAGGGCAACCTAGAGGCACGTGGAGCCTCGGTCAGTAAGCATACAAGGACAGTGGTGCCACGACAAGGAAGGCTTGCCCCCTGCATGTGGACCTCGGAACTACTACAGCAGTCTGGGGATGGGAGAGATCACTAAGGGGCTGTGAATAGTGAGGGACAAGCTCGTCTCAGGAGCCTTCGGAAGATGAGTGAGGATGAGGACACGTGTCCTGGTGACTTGAGAGGTGTTGATGAAGGACTGACAGTTATCAAAGAATGAGAGGTGGAGGGGGAGGAGGAGGAGGAGGAGGAGGAGGAGGAGGAGGATAGGGGGAGACTGTGGGGTCACCAGCAAGGGCAGCTGGGGGAGAAAGAAAGTGCCCCAGGCACGATGAAGAGGAAAAGAGGTCCCTAAGCCAAGAGAATAGGGCAGACACGAGCAGAGGACAAATCTGTGTATCATGTGTAGGGTGTGGAGCAGAGACTGGGAATGCGGATCTCTGTGCTGGCTGTTCCCTGTGAGCCCACAGAAGGAGCCCTGGAGTCGATGTCCAGAGGCAGAGCCCTTGAGCGTGTAGACTATAGAAAAGGACCTTAAGGGTTGGGACGGCTGAGCATCAGGGGTCTTGTGGGGAAGGGAGCAGGTCGGGGGAGAGAGGAGTGCGTAGTGCGGGCGTGCGGAGGAGCTTCTGAGCAGCGGTGTGGAGCGAGCGCCTGTGTGTCTGTTGGAGGTGGTGCGAGGTGGGTGTGGGTTGTTGAAGGAGATCAGGGTGAGAGGAGGGTGCGATGAGGTTTGTTTGGTGTTGGATTTTTAGTGGACATGGGTGCTTTATCGCTTTTCTTGGCGAGAAAAAAGAAAAAAATGTGTAGTCCAGGCTGGCCTCGAACTCCAGATCCTCCTGCCTCTGCCTCCTTCAGCAAATCCTACCGGCCTGCGCCACCAGAGCCGGCGAGTACAGAGTCTGTTCCGAATCTACTTAACTATGACATTTGATTGCGCCACTCGCCCCGCCCATTGAGGAGGAAAGTGGAGCCTCAGCTGCAGTCTGAAGCCCTACCTTCCTGCAACCCAAACCTGAGCACTCACTACACGGACCTCGTAGCCTCCGGCCTTCCTCTAAGGAATCACAGCCTCACAAGCCCCGAAGGCGCTTCTCGCTCCTGCGCCCCCTGCCGCTCTTCCCGGGAAGCACACCCCTCACCCTCAGGCACCTCCTGAGCCTAGTGGCAGTAGCTCTGCGTTCAGCCTCTACTGTGACCACTGTAAAACATCTTCAAGATTCATTTTACCTCTTTTGTCTATTTCGTGTCTGTGGAGAGTGTTTTTGATGTCACAACCAAGAAGTCATCAAATACAATGTCATTAGTATTTTACTCTATGTTTTCCTACAGAAATTTTAGAATGTTAGGGTTTTGTTTATCTCTGTAACTCATTCTGATTTAATTTTTACATATGGTGAACAGTAGGACCTAAACCGAGCATCCAGTTTTTCCATCATTCGCTCAATAGACTGTTGTCATCGTCGTCATCCCCCTCGGCCCCGCACCCCATGGTGTGGTTTTGATGTGAACATTTAACAGTCTTTGATCTGTATTCTTTGATCTGTATTCTTTCACTTTGGTTTATTTTTCCTCTACGTATCTGTGTATCCTCAGTATCTCATACTTATTTCATTATTATAGGTTACTAGCATGTTTTCAAGTAAGCCCACCTAAACCTTCCAGTTTTGTATATATTCAAAGTGTTTTCAACGTTTCAAATCCTAGAAGACGTTATTAAGTTTTGATAGGGACTGCTCGTGTTTTCCAATTAAAAGGACACATCGTCTTCACCTGTTGCTGGACACCATCATTTTTCTGAAGAATGGATGCGCGTTCATTTGAGACACTCTGAGTGAGGTTCTGAACAGTCGTCTAAAAGCGGACAGCAGTAAGGAGGGACAGCCACTAGTGGTGAGACAGTCAGGCCATTCAGTCTGCGTGAGGCTCTTTAGAGGACCTGGGTTTGAGAGGACCTGAGTTTGGCTCTCAGCACTTGTATCACGTGATCAGCCTACACCCGTCTGCAAATCCAGTTCCAGGGGAATCCAATGCCTCTGGCCTCTGAGAGTACCCACACGTACAATTTAAAAATAATAAAAACAAACACTTTTGCAAAAGAAAACTCCCACTCAACCAATGGAATGAAATCACTTTCCAATTTCATGCGTCTTTTTCTGCTCGTTCCTCTCTGTCACAGAGCCTCAAGAGACTCTGAACGATTCCTCAGGTGCTCCCATTCGTCTCCATCCTCCTCGTGCTGACACACCCAGGCAGTCTTCTCTTAAGCGAGGAATCCTTTCATAAATTTTCATCAGCCCGCAGCTGGCTCCGATTGGTCCGTAGTCTCCTCATCCTGGTCTTTTCTTTATTTGGTAGTGCTCCTATGAAGCCTTTATTTTCACAGGGATGAAGTTTCCCAACCACAACCTGCTGTCATGGGTTGAAAATGGTTTTTTGCCGTGTGTAAGTATGGCTCTACATAGAGCACATTAAACAGTTATGCGTCTATCTCCTCAATATTGACATATTGACATATGACAATTACAACAAAATGTCTTTTAAAAGGCAAGAAGTTACTTTAGGGGATAATATAAAAAAAACGGCTGAGAAATACTGCTTTAATGTTTCAGAAAATGGATTTTTTTTCTTTTCCATTTAAAGTCTGTATTTATTTTATATTACTGGGTATATGGGAATAGGTCTCGGGGCTACATGCATGTAAGAAGAGAAACAGTGACCACTGACTTTAAACCCTCCACTGGAAAGTAGATTTCCTTTTCTTTCTTTCTTGGGACTTTTTACTTTTATATATTTTCTTAATTTTATTTTTTATTGTCAGTCTGACCAACAGAGAATGTAAACTGTATAAGGACCAGGATCTTTGCCTGCTTTGTACAGTGATGTATCCCATGTCCTAATAAATGAATAATCATAATCCTGACCATTATCAGTCTGTCAGTATTTCTTCAGTGAGTAAATGTGTCTTGCTCTTTAATGAATAAAAAAGTAAAATGTCTTTAAGTATATGTAAAATTTGCAGAAACAAGTCATAAAAAGACATCTACAGTTGCTAGATTCACACAACTGAAGTAGTATTACTGAATAATGAACTATGACACACATAAAAGAGCGGGCTTGTGAGCTATTTGCATTCTACTTCTCAAGAAATACATATATTTTTTTCTTAAAAAAAAACCTTTAGCCTTTCATCATTATTTTAGAATTTATACAAAATATTCTAAGAAGTTTATCCTTTTACAGAAAGAAAATCACTTTTCTATGTGACTGTTCAACTGGAAGGAGTTTCAAATAATAATCATAGAGTATTTATTAGAAATAATATTGGAGTTGGAGATTTGGGTCAGTGGCATTGAAGTGATATGAAGATATTCATGCACACAAAATACCCATACACATAAAATAAAATTAATCATAAGTTTAATAAAAAATATTGACAATGTTGTGTATCTAAACGCAGGAGTTATAGCCAGATCTTTGTCAGAGAGATTATCACTGTGCTTACTGTTTTTATTAACAATGAGGAACGTGATCAGGGCAGTGGCGGTGCACACCTTTAATCCCATCACAATCGAGGCAGAGGCAGCTGGAACTCTTGAATTTGATGCCAGCAGCCTGGTCTACTGAGTAAGTTCCAAGACAGCCTAAGGCTATACAGTGAAACCCTGTCTCAAAAAAAACAGAGAGAGAGAGTGAGGGGGAAAGGTGACGGAGAGAAAGGGAGGGAGAGAATTGAATTTCAAAGATATTCAATCACATATTAGATTGAGTTGATTATTTTGAGATCAGCCCATTGAGGTGGATAAATGACTTCCAGTGCGGCTGTTTTTTCATTGTGTATGTACACATGTACACACACACACATACACATTCACTCTCTCTCACACACACACAGACACACAGACACACACATGTACACACACACATACACATTCACTCTCTCTCACACACACAGACACACAGACACACACAAGCACACACACACACACACACACACACACACTGTATATCCAAGGCATCTTTGCTTATGTCTAATCTTCACGGATTCTGCCTCGTTTTCAAACCAAGAATAAATTAAATATGAGCCGGTCATGGAGACAGACACCTTTGATTCCAGCATTAGGGAGGAAGAGGAAGGCAGGTCTCTAAGTTCAAGGCTAGTCTGGTCTACAAGAGTGAATTCCAGGATAGCCAGGGCTACACAGAGAAACCCTGACTCAAACAACAACAACAAAGAGATAAGTATAAGAAATGACTCAGTGCTGGTAATGGCAACCACATGATTAGTGTTCACTTCAGCACTGGGACACATGATTTCCCTGAGAATGTATTCACGAAAAGAAGCAGGTATTATAACTGCTTCTTTCTTCTTATAATGGGCTGCTTTAGATCAAGACATTCTTCGAATTTGTTTTTATGTAAATAAAAATAACTTGTGATGCTGACGCATCATTAAAGCCAGCCCCAGACGCTGAGCTTGGAGCAGAAGGAGCAAGCAAACAACGCTCCTCTGATTACCCGTTGTATTAAAAAGTACTACCTGCCTCAGTGCCACCCGCCAGGCCTGAGAAGAGGCGAAGGAAGGTATATCCACTATAGCCGCTCCCACTGCCTCTGTGAGCAGCGAAGAACAACCATTCCTACTGCGGGCAGGAAGGGAAGGATCGGATCATATTTGTGACCAAGGAAGACCATGAAACTCCTCGCAGTGCAGAGCTGATGGCTGATGACCCCAATGATCCCTATGAGGTGCACAGGTTGATACTGCCTAACGGAGATATTAACGGGAACTGCCCATGTCCTGGGGGAATAGCCAGGGGCCCCTGTGGGGAGCAGTTCGAGTCTGCCTTTTCCTGTTTCCACTACAGCACAGAGGATATCAAGGGATCAGACTGTATAGACCAGTTCCGGGCCATGCAAGAGTGCATGCAGAAATACCCGGACCTCTATCCCCAAGACGAGGAGGAGGAAGAGGAGGCTAAGTCAGTGGAGCCGGTGGAGGAGACAGCTGGGGTCTCTGCAGCCAAGAGCAGGGGTCAAGCTTCTGAAGGCCACAGGCCCTGGCTGCCACTCGCCATGAGACTTTCTATACAATGCCTTTCGGTCACCTCTGTGAAAGTTCTTTCCCTCTGTGCTCTGTAATATACAGAATAACTTATTTTAATGATCTGAGGTCTTGGCTACTTGCCATATACACTGAAGAAAAGAGGGGGAGGTGCACCTGTGTCCTGCATAAACCTGTCCTTAAACGTTAGGCCACTCCTGGATGCACTACTCTGTGATTGCCCAAGATTTTGCCCCTTTGCAATAATAACCAAAAGTTGTTTCTCAGGAAAGTTTATCCTGAGAAAGCTGATCTATTCTGATCCATTGTATCCCTTTTGGTAGATTTTTCACTTCTTTGGGACATTAAGTAAATAGATGCCAAAGCTCCCTTAGGAGTGCCTGCGTCCATTCCTACTGGAAGAGGCTGGTGGTCAGGTGCTTGCTGGAGTGCATGGGGCTACTGCCTCGCTCCTGACCGCTAAGTGTCTGTGTTTGCAGCCCAGGCTCCAGTGCCTACAGTTGCAGGGTGGCATTGGACCCTGTGACTCCCAGTCCTTCCTAAGCGAAAGGAGAGGCTGGGTTTGCAGTTTCTTGTTTTGCTGTTCTGAGAGCCCTGGTTTGGAGCCCATGTTCACTCAGTTGTGATATTGAGGTGGGGACCTAACTGCTTCCAGAGCAGAAGCCAACAGAGGAATGTCTGAATGAAGCACTCAATGAAAAAGAAACAATTTCCATCTGAAAAAAAAGTACTACTTCCTGCTGAACAAATCCCTCCAAAATGTGCCAGACTGAAACCTCACTGGTGTTATGGCTATCTATTACAGCACAGGGCCTGCGAAGGCTCCACCAGGCGCCAAATGTGAAAATTCTCCCCAATGCACTTTGCTTTCAAAGTTGCAGTGGTGCCTTATGGACACAAGGTGGCGACAGACTCCCTTTGAATCTACGAGCTAACACTCATGCTGTGAAAGTAAAAACTTCCTAAGATAACTTCTATGGCTGGGTCTAGAGAAATGTACAAAGATGCTTCAGAAGGGAGGGAGCCCTGAGAAGATTCACACAACAGTAGTCAACGTCCAAATTGGCGTGGTGGGGCTGGGCTTAAACCCAGCCGCCTTTAATCCCAGCACTCCTGGGACAAGACATGATGATTTGAGGGTCATCCTTCAACTTCACACAGTTTCAGGATCCTGTCTCCAAAAAACAGAACAGAACAGATTGGCCTAGTGGAAAGTTGATTAAAGACTGAAGCAGCGAGCAGAGAGAGCTCTGGGTTCGAGTTCTGACTCTTTTGCTGATTAATTCTGTAACGTTATTGAGACATAAGGCTCTGATTGGCAACTGAAGAAATTAATACTCAACTGTGCATTGCCATTATTCATTCAACTAACAGTACTTGACTAGGAGCTTGTTTCCTTATCTTGGCTCTACGAATAGTCGGCAATATGAAAATTGCCTTGCATTGATCTCTGTAAGGTACTGACTTTATCCCCTACATATTGTTAAAAGAAAACTGTTGGGATCAAGTTTCCCTTAAATAAAAGGAGTTGTTGAGCTGCTGTTGATACTAGCAAGAAAAAGACCAGGTCGTGGACAATTTCTGCCACACCAACTCCAGTAGGATCTGTGTGACAAGTTCCACAGACTGAGGCGATGGACCTCCTGGAACCAGTTGTGGAACTTTTCACTGGAGAAAAATTATTGAGCCATACTTCTCTTGGCAACTTATCAGTTTTGTGTTTTCTATTCCTTTCCCTATATACGAGATGTTCCTGATAGCCTAGGCTAAGATCTTAAGCGAGTATTATGGCTACAAAACCATCCCTTGAGATGGAGTCACTAAACATGACCTCATCTCCGGGAAAACCAGTGCTTCACTTTATAAATCATCTATAAGATAGTATTGATAAATATAAACTTTCCCAACAATAGTATTTTATATAGCAGCATGTGTGTCATCAGAAGTAGGTTTTGGTATATTGTTTAAGAAAGCCTTAAACAAAAAGAATTAAAACAGTTTAAATTTATGCTTTGAAGATTTACAGAAAAACCAGAGCTAGAAGTTAAATAGTAACTGATCATAGGAATTCATTAGTTTGAGCCTCCAACATCTTTGCTTCAGCGACAGAACAGACAGGGACTCCAGGTACACAGAGATAACCCGAGTATAACATCGCTTGGGACACAGCCAGCTAGGGTTCCACCTGCACCCAAGAGCTGGGCAGCTCTGTGGTCGTCTGGGTGCCAGCTCTGCTGTGGGACATCTGCCCTGCAGAGTGATCAGCGCCTGGAGGGAGTGCAGCAGCTGAAAAAAACATTGAAAAAATTCAGTATCCTTTCATGTTAAAGGTCTTGGAAAGAACAGGAATGCCAGGCCCATATCTAAATATAGTAAAAGCAATTTACAGCAAACCAGTAGCCAACATCAAACGAAATGGAGAGAAACTTGAAGCAATCCCACTAAAATCAGGGACTAGACAAGGTTGTCCTCTCTTTCCATATTTATTCAATATAGTACTTGAAGTTCTAGCTAGAGCAATTAGACAACAAAAGGAGATCAAAGGGATACAAATTGGAAAGGAAGAAGTCAAACTATCACTATTTGCAGATGATACGATAGTATACTTAAGTGACCCAAAGAACTCCACCAGAGAACTCCTACAGCTGAAAAACAACTTCAGCAAAGTGGCGAGATATAAAATCAACTCAAGCAAGTCAGTAGCCTTCCTATACTCAAAGGATAAGCAGGCTGAAAAAGAAGTAAGAGAAATGATACCCTTCACGATAGCCACAAACCATATAAAGTATCTTGGTGTGACTCTAACCAAACAAGTGAAAGATCTGTATGACAAGAACTTCAAGTCTCTGAAGAAAGAAATCAAAGAAGACCTCAGAAGATGGAAAGATCTTCCATGCTCATGGATTGGCAGGATTAATATAGTAAAAACGGCTATCCTGCCAAAAGCAATATACAGATTCGATGCAATCCCCATTAAAATCCCAACTCAATTCTTCATAGAGTTAGAAAGAGCAATTATCAAATTCATCTGGAATAACAAAAAACCCAGGATAGCTAAAACTATTCTCAAGAGTAAAAGAACCTCTGGGGGAATCAGTATCCCGGACCTCAAGCTGTACTACAGAGCAATAGTGTTAAAAACTGCGTGGTATTGGTACAATGACAGGCAGGTAGATCAATGGAACAGAATTGAAGACCCAGAAATGAACCCACACACCTATGGTCACTTGATCTTTGACAAGGGAGCTCCGACCACCCAGTGGAAAAAAAGATAGCCTTTTCAATAGATGGTGCTGGTTCAACTGGAGGTCAACATGCAGAAGAATGCAAATTGATCCATTCTTATATCCTTGTACTAAGTTAAAGTCCAAATGGATCAAGAACCTCCACGTAAAACCAGAAACATTGAAAGTAATAGAAAAGAAACTGGGGAAGTGCCTTGAACACATGGGCACAGGGGAAAATTTCCTGAACAGAGCACCAATAGCTTATGCTCTAAGATCAAGAATTGACAAATGGGATCTCATAAAATTACAAAGTTTCTGGAACGCAAAGGACACTGTCAAAAGGGCAAAACGGCAACCAACTAATTGGGAAAAGATCTTTACCAACCCTACATCCGACAGAGGGCTAATATCCAAGATATACAAAGAACTCAAGAAGGTAGATTCCAGAGAGCCAAATAACCCTATTAAAAAATGGGGTACAGAGCTAAACAAAGAATTTTCACCTGAGGAATATCGAATGGCTGAGAAACACCTAAAGAAATGTTCAACATCCTTAGTCATCAGGGAAATGCAAATCAAAACAACCCTGAGGTTTCACCTCACACCAGTCAGAATGGCTAAGATTAAAAACTCAGGAGACAGCTGGTGCTGGCAAGGATGTGGAGAAAGAGGAACACTCCTCCACTACTGGTGGGATTGCAAGCTGGTAAAACCACTCTGGAAATCAGTTTGGCGGTTCCTCAGAAAACTCGGCATAATACTACCGGAGGACCCAACTATACCACTACTGGGCATATATCCAGAGGACTCTCCAACATGCAATAAGGACACATGCTCCACTATGTTCATAGCAGCCTTATTTATAATAACCAGAAGCTGGAAAGAACCCAGATAGATGTCCCTCAACGGAGGAATGGATACAGAAAATGTGATATATTTACACTATGGAATACTACTCAGCTATTAAAAACAATGAATTCATGAAATTTTTAGGCAAGTGGGTGGAACTGGAGAATGTCATCCTGAGTGAGATGACCAGTTCACAAAAAATCTCACATGATATGCACTCACTGATAAGCAGATATTAGCCCAGAAGCTTGGAATACCCAAGGAACAATTCACATATCAAAGGATACCAAGAAGAAGGAAAGAGAGGCACCTGGTCCTGGAAGGTCTCAATGTGGCAGTGTAGGGGAATACCAGGAAGGGGAGGCGGGAGTGGGTTGGTTGGGGAGCAGGGGGAGGGAAGAGGGCGAATGGGACTTTTGGGGAGGGGGGGAACCAGTAAGAGGGAAATCATTTGAAATGTAAATAAAGAATATACCTAATAAAAAAATTTAAAAAAAAGAGCTTTTCCTTAGATGGAAAAAAAAAGAATTCATTAGTTTATTCTTGGAAATTTGCCACTAGCCTTAGATGAATTTTATATTTTGATGTACCAAATGATCATAATAATATCTGTTCTACCTGGCTGTTTTTATTAGAAAAACCCTTTTGGAAGTTGTAATACTTGGATGATTTTGTATTTTGTATTTTGCTGGACCAAATGATTATTGCAACGTCCCTTCTATTTCACGGCTTCACTGAACACAGCTTTTCAGAGCTGTAACACCTGTTTCTTTATGCATTAAAAACCCTTGCTTGAGAGCTGCAAAATACACTCAGGTTCAAACTGCCTCTGTGTTTGTTTCTGTTTGTCACTGTCGAATCCTTACCCACCTAGCTTCGAGAACCCACATCCCAGGGACCCCCACACCTGGCTGGGGTGGTCCGTGGCAAATTTCCGCATTTCCCATCATCAAGGATAAAGGGCATTTGGTTCAAGCTAAATTAAACACATCCCCAAAGCGTTGGTTTTGTTGGGTCTTAGCTTCCTGAGACAAGCTCTTGCTATGTAGCCCAGCCTGGCCTTGAACTCTTGAACCTCTGCCCTCGATGTTGTTTTCCCGGGCGTGGGTTCCCAGACCTGGCATCAAAATCATTTTAGTAATACACACTCTGGGAAGGAAAGCAGTGACTGTTAACGCTGAATTCAGTTTGCCTGTGGATAAAAGAGAGGGATAAGGGGAAGTGGGCACAGATAAGGGTCTCAGGGGAAGTCCATTGGGAAGGTCCTTGCTGTCGCTGGATTATTTAGATTTATTATGAGAACAGTTTCTACATTCATAGGGAGAGGCAGTGCCTGGTCCTGCCTGCCAGCATCAGCTCTAAGTTATGGTTGTAACATATGTACCTGAAAGAAGGAGGAAGTCCTTTGTTGGTCTTTGCTAATAGATACCAACCGATTAAATTCCCTTATCTCTTTCCTGCCCCATCCTCCATCCTTGAAAATTAAAACTAAAAACATTTCAGATTTTTTCTTTATCAGGGCATAGGCAGAGAGTGGGATTGCTGGATGGTAAAGTAGGTATCCCTTGCTGTTTTTCATAACAGCCGTGTCAGCTTTCATTCCTACCCAGGTGACACTTTGCCTTTCCTCCATATCCTCAGGAGCACTCATCTCCTGTTTGGTGTTTAATTGATGAGAAACAAGATTGGAACACCACACTTTGGGTGTTTGGATTAATGGTGTCCCACGTCTGCCCCAGGGCTCGGGCCACTCAGGGAGGCGGAACGCAGGAGTTTTGACTGAACAGACCCCACTCTGGCGCTGGGTGACTGTCAGGCTATGATACCTTGGGACCCCGCCCCGGGGTTGGGGGGGCAGTCTAAGGTCCTTGGGGACTGCTGGAGCCGGCTCAGGGTCCTCCCCCCTCCCCCCATCCTCCCGACCCCCCCATCCCCCTCCCCCCAACCCCGTCCCGCCTTCAGCGCTCCCAGCTATGGCCTCCACCAAGCCAAGCCCGGCCACCTGACAAGCCAAGGACTCCCTCCTCCGCGGGGGACCCAGCTGGAGCTCCTCTCTTCTCCCCTCTTGTCCCTGGGCTAGATCCATCCCGCGGGCCCCACTCAGTTCTCGGCGGTTCATCGGCTCCCAGCGGTGTCTGGGTGATCAAGAATAAGAGAACCTGACGGCCCTGGCCTCTGTGAAGGAGAAGTAATGAATGAGGGCTTCTTACTGGCTTGCTCCTCCTGGCTTGTTCAGTGTGCTTTTTTATATTACCCAGGATCATGTTCTCAGGGGCGGCACCACCCACAGTGGGGTCCTGCCATATCGATTATTAACCTAGCTTACATGCCAGGTTCATGGAGGTGTTTTCTTATTTGAGGTCCACTCCTTCCAGATGACCCTGCCTTGTGTCAGGTTGGTAAAAAGTTAACTGATGCACTAGATAAAGATTTCTCCTCTCTCTTTGTCTTTCACAGGAAGGAGTTCAGCTAAGACACTGTTAGAGCCCAAGTTTATTTAGCAAAGCAAAGGAACTCAAGGCAATAACAAACTCCAGAAGGATGCTGGGGCAGGCTGGGCTGGAGGTGGGTGGAGCCCTCTGGGCTCTGCAAGGTGAATTTTTAAAAAGACTCTTTTGGTTCCCTCTCTCCTGTATCAATGTCATGTCCCTGCCTTGGGGAGCCAGCTTCATCTATCTACTCTGCTGAAATTGATTCAGGACCAAGACGTCCCCACCGCTGTGCCTTCCCTGCTCATCAGCGTATTTATTGGTAGCATATATGGTCACGGGGAAGGCCCGTGTCTTACTCTCTTACATGGGCTGCCTCCTGCTCAGATCTGCCTAGCTATGTGCTCTTAACAGTTACAGGCTCGCTCTAAAACATCACGGTTGTTAACGACCGATTTCTAGTGCTGCTTTTCTCTGAAGGTTTTCCTAGGTAAATTGTTTCCTAAGAATTTTCACAAAATGAATTACTCTTTGAGTACATTGAAAGTCATTATTATCAGATGTTAAAACTCTTCGTTCCTGGCAAATAGGAGTTGAGGATTTATTTGAATCATGATAATGTGTACTTCAGTTTAAGTAATTCAGTTTGGAATGGAGTGGTTAGAGCTTGTAGAAGCCCATTTTTAAAGAAATTTTAGGTCTCCTTATAAAGTAAATTCAATATTCTTATTCCTTTTATTTTCATGGACAATTTGGCAAAGTTTTAGGAAGGGGGATATTCAAAAGATGTGTCTTTTTAAAACCTTAATTTCTCCCAAGCCGTGGAAAGAAGAAATGCCAAGCAAACTAGAGCAAAAAGACTGTGGAGCGGCAGGAAGAGTTAAGTTACCTTAGTTTGCTTTTCTGTCACTTAAACAGAAAACTTTCAAAGAAAAGTTCATCTGTGCCACTTTTGGAACTGAGAAGCCTAACACCAAGGTGCCAGCATTGGCCAAGGGTCTGCTGGTAGAGGCATCATATGATCAGAGCTAGGGGCCTCACATGACTAGAGCTCAGTTTACCCAGGATTTGGTAGGTGCTATTTAAACCTCTGTCAGTCTCATCCCTAAATCCCTTAACCCTGGGCTTCTGGTGTCAATTGAGAGCAAAGGCTTTAGTCAGTGTTCTACAGCCCAGTGTGATGACTTGGAGGGGTTAAGGCGGGAGATCAGGACTTTGCAAACAGTCTTCTGTGGATGTCTGCAGATGACCTCAGGCAAAGAGACAAGGGAAGGTCACACAGACTCTAGGATTAGAATCCGGTGCCCCTCATCGGCCCGGTCTTCTTTCCACAGAACTCCCCTCATGGAATGGCACATCTGTGTCTGTGTACATTTACATTTACACAATAGAGAATCTGTAAGAGTCCCAGTGCTTTCAGAGTCCATGCTTTGTGCCCCTGCTGCACTGGGAGGCCGACAGCAGAGACAGGTTGGACGCAGAGATCAGATGAGGACGGTAAGTAATGGGGATGGGATTCCCAATCAGGAGTCGTTACATGTGGTTTCACGTTTTAGTTCCTTTTGGCAGATCCAGGGGTTGTCTGAATCACAGCTCTCAGAAATCACTTTGTCCCTTGAGACAACGGCACAGCTGTCCTTTTCAGTGATGCCAGTGATTTTTAATCTGGGGAGGAAAAGAATAGCCACCCTTAGTGTTTAGAATTTTCTGTAATTATCCTGAGTTGATAATCTTCTCTTCTAGACTTCTAAGGACTTTAGAACACACAGTTCTTAAGCACAGAAACTTCTTTTTGTAGTGGGAAGTGGTTAATGCAGAGACCCCCCACTGGTTACAATTCTGAGAATAAGTGATAGTTGAATGCTCAGCCCTAAGTGGGACAGTTACCTCATCATCCCTACCACCTGGCTCAGGGAGCGTCATGGAAAAGAGGGCAGAAAGACTATAAGAGCCAGAAAGCAGGAGGAGTGCCATGAAAATGTCTTCTGGGCTTGACTCAGTTGGTCACTCATGAACTCATTGCCACTGTGATGACCTGCACAAGACCTGCACAAGATTGGGACTGGACAGTCAACATCCCATCGTAGGTAGAAAGGAGCTCTTGAGACCCCAGACTTCCTTGAGGATATGGGTAGTTAATAGTTGCTGGGTGAGGAGATGTAATTTTCTTCAGCAATATAGCCATTAATTCATTTGCCTACGCTCCAATGAATAGCCCCCATTCATATTCAAGTTAGCAATCAGAATTAAACTCAAAGGGTCATACACACTGTTGTGTAGCAATTTCTTCTGAACTAAAATGTTCCATCCTGGAGGGAGGCTCATTAAGATTCAGAAAGTTTGCTGGATGGTGGTGGCTTTTAATTCCAGCCCTAGAGAGGCAGAGGCAGGGAGATCTCTATGAGTTCAAGGCCAGCCTGATCTATAGATTGAATTCCAAGACAGTCAGGGCTACACAGAGAAACCCTGTTTCAAAAAACAAAATAGCAACAAAATAAGTGATGATGATAACAACAACAACAACAACAAGAAGTAATCAGAAAGTTCTAAAGGGAAGCTCCTTAAAACTTAGTAAATAGGGGGCTGGAGAGACGGCTCAGCGGTTAAGAGCACTGACTGTTTCTGGAGGCCCTGAGTTCAATTCCCAGCAACCACGTGGTGGCTCATAACCATCTGTAATGAGATCTGATGCTCTCTTCTTGTGTGTCTGAAGACAGCTACAGTGTACTCATAATAAATAAATAAATAAATATTTAAAAAAAAACTTAGTAAACAACACACAAGTCTTAACAACAAGCTCCTGAAACTGAGCAGGAATGCAAACAAACCATATGTTGTTGTCATGGCACAGCCCAGGAATGGAGTCGGATGAGAAGTCTGAGTGCTTGAAGTTTGAGAGCTTATGGAAACACTCCAAGAAAACAGGACAAGAGTCTTGTGACTCTGTTTCTTTAAAATATGAAATGTTCTTAGAATGTGTGAAGCAGAAAGGACTGGGTTTATTTCAGGTTGCTTATTACTACTTACTATTGATAATTGATGTTTAAATTGTCCTTTGTTTGCTTCTCTGGAAAAACACATTTGTCATGTTCAACTTGTCTTTGCTATTGTATACAGCTTGAAATCATGAACTTTCTCAGCCCTCGGTATAAATTGTCTGCTGCTCTGAATAAAGTTGGTTATTGCATGAAACTTTAGTCTGTCTCATTTATCAACTCCATTCTTCTAGGTCCTCCTGCCTCTGGAACCATGATACATTGTTTCTTGTTATAACAATAATTATGAATTCTGCTAAAATATATAGCTTAACTATGAAGCATCAGCTCTCCCATTGCCTTCATGGTTGTTGCGACAATCTCACACAATAAGAAAATGAGACACAAAAAGCAAATATCTAATGGCTGCATTGTGATCTACATACAGTTATGGCTTATAAACCATGTGTGCCCTAACTGGGCACATATTGAAACCCTTGTGTTCAGCTGGTGATGCTACTCATGGGTGATTGCATCATCAGCACACCAATTCTGTCAATGGATTAACTCACTGATGACTTTCCAGCTGAATGATGTGAGCCTCACAGGAAGAGCCCAGGCCTTTGAAAGGCCTATCTTCCTTCCCCCTATGTCTCCTTTCTCTCTGCTCTTAGGGCCAAGGACTAGACTGACTCCTTTGGAAAATGGCTACTTATAACCTATCAGTGTATGTAATTGCTTCTTCCTTGTTTTATCTTTTTATATTCTTCTACACTTTACATGGAATGTGTTAAGCAGCACATTTTCAAATTTTTTGTGAAAATATAGCACATGTTGTCCTCAGATCAATTTGTCAGGTCCCAACTGGCATAAATAGAGTATGAAAAGAAAATAGAAACAATAAGTATCAGTGTTAAGCTCTGAGAGATCTACATACAGTTACGGCTTATAAACCAAGTGTGCCTTACTGGACCCATATTGAAACTGGGCACACCTGAGAGAAACTACCCACATATTAACAGCTGTTGTAGAGGATGTTATAAAATTGCTTATCTTTTTTTTTTTTATAAAATTGCTTATCAATCTGCTTTTTGTCACTGTGATAAAATATCTGAGATGAAAAAGAATGGAAAGATGATTGGGTATCATTTTTTTATTTAAGGGGTTTCAGTCTGTAGTCTGTCTGCTTCATTGCTGTAATTTATCTGGCAATGCAGAAACACATACACATGCATACATACATGCATACATACATACAAACATGCACACACATAACCTTATAAAAGGCTGATATCTTTTCACATGTAAAATTTTTCTGCCACCTTTGGAATTGTATTTTCAGATGGTTCTGAACCTCTTTAATCTCTGATATCAGTATTAGAGCCCTATAGCTCTAATGACCTAAAATGGACTGGGGTAATGTACCCCACACCTATAGTATCAACTGGCTATGAAGATGTGCCTCTGTATTCTCAATTGTTAATTAATGAGCCAGCGGTGCCAACGGCTGGCAGGATATATGGTATTGTCATTTCTATAGCCTACAAGACCTGCTTTCTATCTGAAAATGTTAGTTACTTCTTCACCTGCCCGATGATTCTCTGAGATTATCCCATTAGAAAGCAAGCTCCCATAGGGAGGTCACAGAGCCCTCAATCTAGGATCTAAATGGAGTAGTCCTGCTGCTTGCTGATTGGTACCTGAGTGAATAAGCTCTGAAACTCCTCCCACTATACTAATTAACATTTTTTTGTATCAGAAAGGAAAAGACTTTGGATAAAAAAAAGAGCGGCAGGCTGGTGTAATGGGAGGAAGAATGGGTGCAGAGCAGGGAGACACAGAAGTGAGCCACACAATGGAGACAGATTCTCCATGTCTTTATTATTAAACCCCAAGGGGGAGCCCCCAAAGTCCCTGCAACAGAAATGAATATTCAAGTTACTCCTCTAGTACTCACACAAGAGAGTTTAAAGTCGAGCCGTTGATCCATCTCCAGTTCTTGTCTGTCAATGTGTAACTTAGTCCAATCCAAAATGAACTACCTTTTCCCCTTGTCAAGTCCTGTAGGAATCTCTACAAGCAAAACAGAGCAGAGGACTTAACCCGGAGCCTATGTATTGGTGACTCATATTCTATCAGCCTCCTGAAACCTAGTTCAAGGGTCACCTGTACCTGTCCTGAGTTCCCAATACAGTTGATTCTTCCTCCTTTGTGAAATCTGTGCCCCGTATTAATGATCTAAAGGACACACACCTTACACATGCAGTTATTGGCTCACATGTCCAATTAGTCTCTCAGACTATGAGCTTCTATAATGTAAAGTCTCCACTTCCTTTGCATGGAAGATCTGTTAAATCTAGAGATGTTGGCGTAGTTTAAAGAATGTGCTAATGTCTCTGTTTTATTGAACAACTTACCAGTTCTTCTTGGTCTTGAATGAGCAGCAAAGTGGCTCCTTTTCCATCACAGTCAGCCAGACCCCCCTTCCAAGTGCTGGCAGCTTGAGAAACATGAATGCATTTATCTCGGTGTAAAAGCCAGTCTTGTGGGCACATTAACTTAGCTGGACTATCTGAAGGGAGAGGAAGACATGGTGTATTTCTGCCCTGTTCTTGCTGCACCACAGCTGGTTACACACAGTAGTAATGTGAGAACTCTGTCAGAAACAGCAGGCCAGCTCCCCACGACCAAGGATGGGGGCTAACAGCCAGACTGAAACTTTCCATTCCACCCAGGACTGCCTGGGGGAGGACAGATAAGGAAATGGCCTAAATAGAGAACTACCCTGCCTAGAGTGAGGACAGAGAGGGAAGTGACTCCACAAAAGAGACAATGCCAGGAAATACCACAAATACCACAAGGTAGGCTGGACAGGGCCAAATGGCAGAGACAACCTTCCATTCGAGTTGACCAATAATTTTAAATGTTGCTCAGGGTAACCAATCACAGTCGTCCAATTCAGGCGACCGCTGAACTCCCCGCCAAAAAGTTTATAAAAAGGGTATGCTTTGTGCCAAAAAATTTATAAAAAGGGTATGCTTTGTGAACTCAGGGTCTCCTCTTGCCTGTGTGCTGGGGGACCCCAACATATGTTGGAACAATAAACCTCTTGCGGATTGCAGCGATTCCGGTCTCTGTGGCCTTATTGAGTGGGGGTCTTCCTAAGGACTCTTACATCTGCTTTACTGATACACACTTTTATTAACATGTATAGGAACAGGATGACTGTTATGATATATCAAAGAACTATAAATAACAAGGAATACACTTTTTTCTGTTAATATGCTTTAGACAAAGTTAACTGTTTGACACAGCATTTTCTTAGGCTAATGATCAAGTATGCTAACTTCCCTAGGCAGTATGGCCAAGTGGTTAAGATCCCAGGCTTCAAGGTCACACAGTTTCAAAGATGTTACCAGCTTTCTTAACTACTAATTATGAGACCCTCAACAAATTTCTATGCAGGAATTTCCTCGAACATAAGATATTGTGATATAGCATCTTCAGAGATGGCTGTTGTAAGCGTTGGCTGACATAACCCCAAATAGCAAACATCAGATATTATTCTTGCAAAAAAAAAAAGGCACAAAAATTACCTCTTGTTTTACTCGGGTTCTCTTGAATAAACACACAGCATTTTTCTCTTGATGGTTTCTGTATTAAGACTCGCACTGGTAAATGAGAAAACACACAGAGAGGATTAACGCTGAAATTAATGGAGGAACAGGTGTGTTCCATTTCTCACTCCAGGAAACCAAGTTGTTTCAACAAATCTCAACTTCTGCACTGAGAATAAAATATTAGCAAACTGGGCTGAGGAACAAGTATGGAGACAGAATATATAAACAAAGAAGAAAAACACAGAACACGTGGATTTGCACCTCTGTTTAGTCACATATTATCCAACGACCTTACAGAGACTCTTAACTTCCCCACACTCACCGCCTGAATCCTCCTCTTCAGAATGAGTATTAGCACATCCCTCCACAGAAGACAGCTTAGTGCCGTTGCAGTTTAATAGACAATAAACCAAACACCTGAGCCGTTTAGTTTTCTTTGTTATGTTTTTTGTCACAAATATGATTATTTTTTTTTTAGGTTCTGGGTACATGTATGTTGTGTGTGAATTGGGGGGTAGGGGCTTGAAGTCAGCTCAGAACACAATCAGACACCAAATTCTCAGCACAAAGGGCATTTATTACTCTGGAGGGATTGCAAGTCTGTTGCCTTTGGATCAGGCAAAGACAGCACCAGGTGATTTTGCAAGAATGGGTTTTTAAGGAGAAAAAGGGGAAGTCTGTGCTAGGGTCAGTTGGGAAGTCCTGACTGGCGTGTTACTCAAGGTAGCCAAATGATGGATTTTGATTACTGGATGGACCTAGGTACTTTGATAGCTGTATCTTAGTTGATCAGCCTCAGGAATGAATCAGGCATAAGGAAGTGGCTAACTAAGGGAATGTGCCTGGGGGACTTTAGCAAGGGAGAAGAACAGGGAAAGGACGAAATCTTCTGGTGCCATCTTTGCCATGCTTGGGCCTGTTACAGAGCCCTTCCTGTGTAATAGCTCCTAATGGGTCTCAGAGGAATTTGGAAGCGTGAAGGCAATATATATAAGATACTGTCCTGTACCTACTCATGTCATTGACTCTGCCCCAGGCTCAAGGAGCCCAACTCATGTGAAGAGGCACCGAGATTTATGACAGACGCAGAGGAAGGATTCAGAAGCACCAGTCCTGGCCTCATTTACCTAAGACACTCATCCCAACCAGGGTCAAAACAAGAAGGACGAGCCCAGTGCAGCTGAGCTTCAGAGCCAACCTGTGTGAGCGTGGGCACCGACAGGCGTGAAGTTGAAAACCTTGTTACTCATTTAAGTCAGTTGAGGACATCTGGAATAACAGTTAAAGGTGGTTTCGACTGCCAAGGACAATTGGATTCAAGTAGAAGGTTGGCTGCAGATATGAGCCTTTCTCCACCATCTTAAAGCAGAATTCTATGAGATGAATTCTCCGTTGGGTTCAACTGTTTGCTTTGATAAAGCAGGACTGAAAGGATAATGCTTATGCACATGTTAGGCACAAGAAGCATCGGCTGAATCAAACTTGTTAGATGTGATTGAGTGCTGTCCAAAAATAAATGCTATGCTCTGTTTTGGGAAGGGAGTCAAAGCATCTCCAAGGAGGATTTTCTTTTAATCAAGTGATATTTTGATGCTTAGTTTTGTGGTAATTTGTGGGGAGCCAAACAAGGTCATTCAGCCATGGCTATCTTATGACCATGAGATTGTTGAACAAAGACCTGCCCAGGAACTGCCGGTACGGATCGCTCCACCCTTAACCGCGGAATGTCCCTACGTGTGCAGATACACGATACCTTCACCGGATGCCCTTTGTGCTTCCTGCTGCCAAGAACACCTTGACCCCTCCCTCCTTTGCATTTTGCAAAGGTCACCTCCCCGTAGCTCCCCCTCCCAACTTCCTCATCCCCACTGCTTAAAACGTGCTGCCTGTGTGACAATAAACGAGGCCTTGACAATGGAACCTTGCTTGGTCTCGTTCTTCTTTCCCTCAGGTAGCGCCTCTTCGGGACCCTGAATAAACTACTGGACGGGTCAGTAATTGCGACTTTCAGTGCTAATGACGTGTGATTCTATTCCTGAACACTGGGTCTGCTTCACTGCTGTCTACAGTGGTCTCCATATTGGATCAAAGTGTGGAATCCAAGGAGAAGCCTCTCGTGAGTCCATACGGTATTTCTGTATTTCAATTGTGTTAGTCTCTCCTCATTGGCTGAGTTCTGAAACCCCAATGGATAGATGAATTGAAACTGGCTAGTACCAGACTCTCTGTACACTGTTACACACACACACACACACACATACACACACAGAAACACATATGCACTAAGCACACAGCAAGTACATATTATACAATGTGGTTTCACAGTGTTCTTTCCTATGGCCCACAGTCCAGGCTGACTGCTAACTCTCTGTTTGGCTGAAGATGACTTTGAGCTCCTGATTCTCCTGGCTCTACCTCCCAAGGGATGGTGCGCACCACCCACATCACATAGAGAAGAAGAGACTATGATGTACTTGGCCCTAAATGGGACATCAGCATCCCATCCCATCCCATCCCCAGCCAAGGCTCAGCCATCAGCCATCGTCACAGAAGAGGAGACAGAATGACTGTAGAGCCAGAGATGGTCGACAACTGCAATGAAACACCATCTTCTAGGCACAGCAGGGCAGTTGCACATATGAACTCACACCATTTGTGGTCTGCACAAGACCTTCAAAAGCTCAAGTCAGATAAAGGCCCGGCATGGTAGGGGAAGTTGGGCATGGAGTTCCAACCCCAACTGGGAGGTCATTGGCAGCTGATGGTTTCAAGAAGTGGGAGAGTCAGTTTTATTCTCGGATACAGTCCCTAAGAGGCCACCTGTGCTCAGGACATGACGCCAAGGCCATGCACACACTGGCAGTGCTGACTAGACTCAGTGGGAAAACAAAACCCCAACCTTTAGCTTCTCAAGTCCCTTCTTCCACATTTGCAGCCATAAACAGGGAAAACACACACTTACCCAAGCCTACCACACATAAGTGAATCCATCAAATCCTCCCTCTGGTCAACAAAACCCTCCATTTTCCTAGACCCTATGTAACATTTATAATGCAGTTTCGGTGACTTTTTCTTTGGGTATTTTTTTCCTTTTTTTTTAAAAACTATTTTTTTAATAGTTTCTGACAAATAAGAGTTGTGGGTTCACATTCTTTACATAGTATAGAAAGGTTAGATTTCAAACATTGCAGTTTATATAAGGAAGCTCAGTTATGTCACAGAACCTCATACTATACCATGAGCACTGTAGACATGTTTTCTGCCGCTGTGTCTGTCTCTTTTCATCCATCCCTAAGTCATGGTACCCTTCATTTATGCCTCCTATCAGTCCTCCACATTTCTGGCAGACAGGGGGCCACATCTGTCAACTTCTCCAGTGCTCGGTGCTAGAATGGAGTGGAGAAGAGTTGTGGTGTTTGTGCTCTGTAGGGAAGTTTGGACCAGGTAAGATACTTTATGGTGAGTCTGTGTGATAGAAGCATCCCTTTGCTTGTAGATGTAAAATATCTTCAGGGTCTTGTGACTAAAGTCAAAAGAATGCCCGCCCATGTTTCACACTGACTAACTGACTAAAGATGGAACCGATGAGCTTTTTATTAATCCAAAGTTGATCCATCTACACTCTTCAGCGCTGACAGACAGCTGCTCATCTTCAAAGCAATAACTTGAAACTGTAAGAAAAATCATAACTCTGGAAGTTATTCTTGTGATACAATGAAAAATAAAGCTACTGACCTGGGGGAAGAGATGCACGCTGAGCCCCCGGAGTCCTGGATGGCTTTAAACTGAGGTAGACCCTTGCTGTGTCCATTGCGCATGGGAGATGTGACACTGAACTGGTGAGCAGGGATAAACTCCAAGCTCTTTGAGGTGAAATGAAGAAAGGAAGTCCTCTGTGAATGCTCTGCTCTGCGCCCACACCCACCCACTCCTGTCTCTGAGGGTTTCTCCACAGTTACTGACATTGATGTCTGTCCTGCGCAGACAGTTTACACACTATGGTCTTTTTTTTTTCTTTTTCTTTATTCTTCTCTCATACAAAACACCCTGACTGCAGCCTTCCCTCCTTCCTTTCCTCCCAGTTCCTCCTCCTCTCAGTTCCCTCAGATCCACTGTTCCTTCATTTCCCTTCAGAAAAGAGCAGGCCTCCCAGTGTTATCAACCGAATACAGGATAACAAGATGCAGTAAGACTAGGCACAAACCCTCTTATCAAGGCTGGATAGGACAGCCCAGCAGGAGGAAAAAGGTCCCATGAGCAGGAAAAGGAGTCAGAGATACCCCAACTCCAACTGTTAGGAGTCCCAGAAGTACACCAAGCTCACAGCCATAACATATATGCAGAGGGCTTGGTGCAGACCCACGCAGACTTCATGGTTGCTGTTTCAGTCTCTGTGAGGCCGTAAGAGCCCTGCTTAGATGATTCTGAGGGTCATGTTCTCCTCGTGTCCTCCATGGCTCCCACAGTCCTTCCTCTACTGCTTTCATGGGGTTCCCGAGTTCTGCCTAATGTTTGGCTGTGGGTGTCTACATCTGCTCCCATTACATGTTATTGTCTTAAGAAAAGAAAGTGTAACCTGTGGTCTCCTTTTGTCCTGACTCTGGTAACCATCTGTCTTGGGTTACTCTCTCAAGGTGAATGAAGCTCAGGGTCAGTGCAATGTGTTATTCTTCCTCAATTCAAATTTAAGTGACTGGCTTTCCCAATTATCAGCAATCAAGAATCACTATATTTTGCTGTGTTGTAAAAATAATAAATAGTAATATGTGAAAGTCTACCGTTATATGTGAGATGAGTTGAAGCTCTAAGATCCTCCTGAAGCATCCATGCTGTGAAGGAAGTTGTGGAATGTGGAAATGTCCTGAATGTGGGAAGAATTCATGACTGACACAACAGGAAAAGCACTGAGGGCGGAGCCACACTTGAGGGCGGAGCCACACTTGAGGGCGGAGCCACACTTGCTGCTCTGCCTTGTCCTGAAGGTCCTCGTGGATGGAACATCAATCACCTGAGAGAAAGGACTTCATCTGTCCGAGCTCAGGGAGTGGAGGACTTGGGTCTATGGGATGTGTTAACTCCTCCAAGGGTTTTCAGGTCTAGCGCCAAGTCAGACATTCATGCATTACAAGTGAAGAAGTAAAGCAAGGATTTCCTTAAAGACACTTCCTGTGGTCAGAGGAATTGAACCAGGCACTCCTCACTACAGGGCAGTGCAGCAGTCAGCTGGCTGTGAGTTCCAGGAGACAGGGGGTGCACACTCATAGCATAGGGCTCAGACTCATCCCCAAGACCACTGAAGAAGGAGGCCAGGGGAAGGATATATGAGGGTCTCAAGGGGAACTATATATGAGGTCTCACAGCTCACTTAAGACTCAGTGGTACCTCTTCAGCTGTCTCTGATGACAGCCATTTTACCCAATACCAGGTTGAGCACAGGGTTCTGCACCCTGGTCCATTATGAATTTGAGGCAAGCACTCCATTACCTAACTATGTTTCTGACCCTCCATACTTTGCCTACACCAAAGATTTTAGCAATTACAGAATATTTTCCATCTTGAGTCATGATATTTTATAGTCAAATATAGAGAATTCATGAAAATGGTCTCAACTTTTAATACATAAAAATCTTTCAGAATATATAAGGGCCTCAAGCCTTAGTATATAAAGAACACACCTGAATGCTTGTTAGTGATGCTTATTTCTGCCTATAATCCCCTTCCCTTGCCAAAATATGGGGACTTTAGGTTGGGAGTGTATGAATAAACTCTGCAAATATTTAGGTGGGTTATAGCCACCTAATAACCTGGTAACTAATGAAAAACTGTGAGTTTGTGTTAGAAAGGTCAGGAAGGAGAAGGCTGATGCTCTTAGTAGAAGATTCAAATGGGGACATTGTGCTTTGGGGACACTGAGGTTTAACTGAATTCTGAAGCTCTTTGTGGCTTCCAGGAATCCATGGTGGCCCTGTGAAAAGTAATAGTTCTGAGGTGTGATGTTTTCTTTAACAGTAACTGGCAAAGGTGTGAAGTGACCAGAAGTGCCAAGAGTCTCATAGGTCTGTGGACAACATGCAGTAAGCTGAGATCATTTTGCCTGATACAGAATCTAGAGAAGAGCATCGAATACCTACATAATTATTTACTCAGGGAAAATCCCATGATCATTATTGTGCATACAGAAATAAAACCCTCTGAGAATACATACTTGGGAAATTTATCCAGTCATCTCACTTGGATTGTGGATGGGAGGAAATGTCGCCAATTTTGGTAAAGAACTTTCATTTCAGTCTGTTGCCTAAGAAGGCAGCTCGGGCCACCACTCCTCAAGAAGCCAATAATATGTGTATGGGGCGGGGGATCAGAAAAGGGAGACTTCTTCAATGTGGCAACAATGGGAAGAAGAACACAAAGATGAGTGACCCTGCCCTTGCCAAATCACAGTTTTGGAGCCCACAGAGCACAAAGGAAACAGCTTGTTCCGAGTACAGTTCCCAGGCAGATTCTAGGGAAAATGAAACATGAGGAAAGACTTGAGGAGTATCATTATTTCCACCTTGGCTGATTGGTGAAGAGTTCCCTTCGGTGAAGGGCTCTGACCTCCACAAGCACGCTAAGGGACTCATGTGTGTCATGCTTGCACAACAAAGACAACTAGTCAGTCATTCAACCAATTAGTCAATCACTCGATCAATGTGTTAAAACATTTTTTAAATCTAAAAGCCAGTGACTAACATCATACTCAGTGATGTAAGACTGAAAACATTTTCTCTAAAACTGGAGGGTCTGCCCTCCCCACTTCTGTTCATGATGACATGGTACATATCTAAGTGAATACGTGATGTATTTGCTGTGTTTGTACTGTGCATCCTATTTGCACTGGAAAGTTCTGGAAGTCATAGTCTACAATCAGAGTGTTCTCAAAGTTGATTCCATCTCAGGTCTCCCTTAGGATCTCAAATCAATCTACCGTGTCTCTATGTTGCCCCCCTACCCTGTATCTGTGCCCTAATCTTTATGTTATCAGTCAAGTTAGATTAGGGTATAACTTAAGAATTCCATTTTAGCTAATGAACCAAGACTTCAGTATAGTTCTATCTGGAGGCATCAAGACTTGTTTTATTGTTAACACTCTAGAATATTTATGTATTTAATATTTGTGTGTGTGTGTGTGTTCAGGTATGCTATGATGTGTGAACTCATGAGAGTTGGTTCTCTCTGTTCACCTTATGGGTTTTAGTGATCAAATTCCAGTCATCAGGTGTGGCTGTCAGCGCTGTCACCCCCTGAGCCAGCTCTAAATGATTCTGTCAGTGTGTGTAACTGAATATCATAGCTGAATGGATGGTTACTGATATACCCAGGACAAAGAGCAAAGACTCATGACTTCTAAACACCAAGTGAAATCATACATTAGCATCAGACTTTAAAGGCAAACTCTTCTGAACAGGAAGCACTCTTCCTGACTTTTCCTATAATAAATGACACCAGTACACATAAAACTTTCAAAATCATGATGAAATAAGACACTGGCTAGAAGCCTTTGATAGCCAAGGTTCAGAATTTTCTACTGCAAACAAGAGTAGGCCAGTTGTCTTTGTGCACAGGAAATACCAACCACAAAGGTCTCCAAAGAAGCAGGCTTTTCTAATTATGGTCAGTAGACACTTTAACCATTTGAGTACTAACAGGCCTCTTAGCATCTGCCTGGAGTCTATGGACATCGATTTTGTTTATTTCTGTAACAAATGGTTTTATAATTCTGTTATCAAAAACAAAGATCATAGATGGGGGAAAGATGGGGACACAGTCCTGTAATTCACTCTTCTTCAAGTCCCTTGGTAAGGCTTAGGTAAAATATTAAGGCCTAGATGGAATGTGAAGACCTGTGTAAAACGTTAATGTGTAGGAACTACTCCTGCTAGCCTGCCATTATAAGGAGACTTTCTGGTATGATTCTGCTGTCACTAGGAAACTTTCTAATATCAAGATTGATTACATGTTCTGTTATATTCTATGCCCTTCGAAACCAGTTACGTTGAAAGTCAATAAAACTGTTTTGTACAGTTACCTACCTGAACCAAACACCCAGCAGCCCTTCCTACACCTTTGTATAAGCTTTTATCATATAAGCTGCACTTGGGATAGAACCCAACATAAGAGAGACGCCTGCACCAATATAAAAAATTATTTGGAATAAGACTTCTGTTTTGAGTAGTGATCCGGTAAGGGTTAAGTTCCCAAGAACTCTCTGGGAAGTGGCATCCTACTTGGCAGAAAGAGGCATGTACATGGGTAACTGATATCTTGGTTGGCACGTTAAGACATGAATTTTAGATAACGCAAGTCCCTTGACACAGTTGAGTACCTCACGAATGGGAGCAGGATAAATGTACAACCAAGACATGTTCCTTAGGAAATCTTTTAAGTCCTCGTTGGTGGAATGACACAGATATTAGTGGATTTGGGGCTTTAAAACCCTGTAGGATCTTAACTCTGGGTTACAGTTCAGTTCCTGAATCTGGACCATGGCCCTGGTTGACCAGTCCTGGGGCGTGTGCTCAATAACTCTCCCTGTCTGACTGAGATCGGTGTCCTTGTGGTTTGTGAGGCAATTCCCAAACCCCATCATCCCCTTTCATAGACAATATGGCCCCAATATGGTCAACTATTCAGTAAACAGTCACTACACGTTACAGACCACATTATATGTTGGGAGGGCTGCATGTAAAAACTGAAGTATAGAATACACATCATGAAAGACAGTGTACATACAAAGCTGGACTCCCGGAATTAAAAACAAAGTCGGGGGTGCGCATGTGATGTTGTGTGGATGGATGGCTGTGTTGCTAGAAATGGAGGGAAATTAGAGAATGTACCTGAAGCACAGGAAGTCCCAAACCAGTGACCAAGAGTCCTCGTTTGTGAGTACATCATGAGATAGAAAATTACATAAACAAATGCATTTTATTTATCATTGAACATTGATGGTGAGTTCACATGAAGGGCAAATGCAAATAATCTCTGAAACCTCATATCATGCCTTACCTCTGGGAGTTACCTCTGTTTATACAGAAAATAGGGAAGTTCATCAGCATGTGTTTTTCCCCTTGAATTTTCAGGTTATTTTCTGAGATCCTTGTCTGTGGAGACTTGGTAGCTCTCCAGGACGCTTCTGGCCCTGAGATTTCTCTCTCTCCTTATAACCCTTTCTGCTTCTTCAGCCTCGGCTCTGCGCTATTTGTCCTCTTCCTCCTTCTCCCTCCTGCCCTGTTCACAAACCGATCAGCTGCTTCTTCAGCTGTCCCGCAGCAGCTGTCATGCTGTGTTCACAGCGTGACCTGCCTACACTCAGTGGTCCCCGCCTCTGCTCCTCTGTGTCCTGTGTTGTGTCTCTGTGTTGTTCTCTGCTCTCCCTGCTGTTACTTCCCTAGTGTTACCAGTTCAGCCTGAACTCCTTAGAGTTTTCTAAAAAGAGTCTGATATAATTTTCTTGAGAGAAGACATATCATGAATCATAAGGCGGAAAGTCCCCAAGAATGCAACACACAGAGACCAACATCCAAAAGTTAGAAGGACAGCGATGGCAGCAATCGCTTAGCTTTGCTAACTGTGTCAAGCTTCTGCAGGCTTCATGAGTCTCACTGCCTCCAGTGGGAATGGTTGTGCCACTGGACTTTGTAAAATCCTTTCTCCCTGCTCCCCTTTTCTCAGTGTGTATCCCTGTCTGTCCTGGAACTCACTATGTAGACCAGGGTAGCCTCAAGTTCACAGAGATCTGCTTGCCTCTTGAGTGCTAGGATTCAAGATGTCCTCCACCAGGTCCAGCAATGTTTAACACTCTTGACATCTTGCTAACTTCTTCCCAAAGGCTGTCTTATTTTAATCAAATTCTAACTAGGTCACAATGCCAATTCACCTTTTTTTCTATTTACTTTATTATAAGAACGCAACACAATATTTCTCTTTTAATTTTTTTTAAATTAACTTTTGCTTTATATGTGCGAGCATTTGCCTATATGAATAGGCGCCGCCAAGGCTGGTGCCCAGGGCTGCTAGAAGGAGGACAAGGCGTGGCTGTTGGGTTCCCTGGAAGTGGAGTTAGAGGGGACTGAAGGCTGACATGTGGGTCCTGGGAACTAAGCCTGGGTCCTTTGACAGTTCTCTCTCCAGCTCCCTCTCTTGAAATTTTAAGTACACAGTAGATAACTGGAGGCAGCAGGTCCAATTGCAGTGCATCCCCACCCCTCCCTATTCCCTGGTGACCATTTCTCCTCTGCTTGATGTTCTCATGTGACTACTGTGGATGCTTCCCGTGTGGGGAATCAGTGTTTGTTTTCCGTGAGTTGCTTGTTTATTTAGCATGAAGTCCTCCAGGTTCACTTGTTTCCTGAGCCACGTTGTTTCTAATGGCTTACTACCATTCCACTGTATGAATATACCACACTTACACACTTAGCTGTTGGTAGGGGTTTGGGCTGGCTGCATGTCATGTGGTGCTATTTTGAATAGTGTTTCAGTGAAGACAGAAATGGTCATATCTCTTGAAGGTCTGAATTTTGATCATTTCAGATGAGCATCTAGAAGACAGAGTGCTGGATCAAACTGCAGTCCCATTTCATTTTTTGAGGAATTTCCATCGTTTCCCAGGAGCTGCACTAGTTAGCATTCCCACAGTCAAGGTTCAGGGGCTCCAGTTTCTACCATTTCTCTGTGATACTTTCCTTCTTCTGTTTGGTGGATAGGCAGGAAGTGATTAGGCTTTGAGTTACACTAACTTCATGTTTGTGTTATCTCTTTAAAACACTTTTGACCACCTGTGTATCTTGTTTTGCTGTAGTGTCTAATGAAGTCCTTCTCCCATTTTTATTTAGTTATTAAATTTGTAAAAAAAAAAAACCTGTTAAATCACTCATGGAATCTTTTTGTATATTTGGACATATATGTAGTAGGGCAGAGGCCTCCCTAGTTGTCAAAAAGTAAAAATATCTAAGCCATTAATAGGATGCTACCCAGTGCCCAGTTGCCTTCCATAGCAGATGGCCAAGTCCAGGTCACACATAGTCCATGACACACAGATAGATGGAAATCCTGAACCTAATCCTGGCAATGAAATAGAAAGCTGGAGATGAGATGTACACTTAGCCACGGGGTTCCTTGAAGGAGCTGTCTATAGCTGAATGACTGATGGAGGGTATTCCTGTTGAGTTTTCTTCCTGCCTTGACCCTGCTTCTCCTGGAGTCCTGAACTTAGAAGTCAGTGTCAAGCCTCGGAGTGCTAGAAGCCCCAGCGGCTTGCCCAAGGATTGACTTTCAAGGTCTGCCAGTCACCACTGAGGAAGGCGACCTCCAGGACTGATACTCTGCTATGAATGTGGAGGGCGACAGGGCAGAGGAATAGAGAGAGCACAGACAAACCAGGAGTGCCCTGAGCAGCAGAGGGACCGGGTCGGGTCGGTGGAGCTGTGGGTAGTGTGTTTCCATGAGTGACCTGCGGGATGTGCACGGATGAAAGGGCTTTCGGAGCTTCAGAGGTTGCTTGCTCCTGGAATGAGGAAGACGGATTTGAGGCTTAGGCGACTATCATTAGAATTAGAATTTACTGACGAGACTGAGGCACGATAATCAGAAGTGGGAAGTCAGCCTGGGATACACATTTCTTTTTCAACACAGAAATGTGAATTCATGGCGACACAGCACTCCAAAGCATCCCTCCAACAGCCACAAAGCCTTTCCTCCCACCCTGATCCCGCTGACTGACCCGCACCAGCTCTCACCAGCTCCCACTACCAGTAGCACTGACACCCACCCCACACCCTGCTCCCAAGCCCTTGCCCCCTCACACACCGGATCCCCACGCCTACCCACGCCCTCACTCTACACACTCTATATCCTAGACCTGCTCCGTTCCTTCCCATCTGCGTCCTTAGCTCTGCACACTCTTAGACTCCTTTTCGCTTGTTTTGGACAAGCGAAGCAGCGAGTACCCCCCACCCAGCCCCCCAGATCAGAAATGATGGCTACAAAGGTTCCGGGCTTATCCAGTGCTTGTTTTTTGATTTTTTGTTTTTTGTTGTTTTTGGTTTTGTTTTGTTTTTGTTTTTTTGTTTTTACCTCCGAATCAGGCAAATAGTCCCTCGTGGAACAGAAATGTGAACACGCCCAACAGAATGTTTCGCGATGGTTCTTAAGTACTTCAGAGAAAGATTGGAAACCAGCGGTGGGCTGTAGAAATGGTTCAGCCTTTAAAGGCTACCGTCACAACCCCAGACGTCTCTCAGGCTACCCGCCCCCTTTGTTTTCCTTAACAGGCTGTGCATACTTCAATAAAAAGAAAAATAAGATCTGTTAAAAAGAAAAAGATTATTTTCATTTTTTTAAACTTATGTGAAATTCAACTTTTAAGCGTAAGCTGATTCTACTTAATTTTCTTTAGAAAATTAAATTCACTTTAATCAATTGATTTTAAGTCCAGTTTGAAATGAAGACCATTCCTGGGGCGGGGTGGTGGTGATGTATTTTGAAAAATATAAAGTGCGCCACGTTTGTGTCCAGTCTGCACCATCCTTAGTCTGTGGGGACAGGTCCTTGGTGTTCTTTACATCAGATTTTGAAGCAGTGTGGGGCTACAGGAAATGTCCAGCCAAAGAGATGCATATCTCCTATGGGCCACCTGTCCCACATCCTACATAGGGCATATACCTCCTGTCCCACATCTTACATAGGGCATATACCTCCTGCCCCACATCCTACATAGGGCATAAACCACCTGCCCCACATACTACATAGAGCCTAGAACTTGCCATTCTTTCTTAAAGCTGAAGGGTATGATCTATACATACAACATTCGCTGTCTAACTGTCCCTGGGGAAGCAAGCTTATCTGTATTGGTAAGATTGGCAAACCCTTATCCAAATAAATTAAAAGGCAGAGAGTGTTAAAAGGCAAATTAACAAAATCAGAAACAAAAAGGGGAACATAACAATAGACACGGAGGAAATCCAGAGAATCATAAGGACCTCCTTCAAAAACCTGTACGCCACCAATTGGAAAATATAAAAGAAGTGAATGATTTTCTCAGTAGGTACCACATATTAAACTTAAATCAAGATCAGAGAAGCAAGTTTGATAGATCCATAACCCCCATTGATATAGAATCAGTCATTAAAGTCTCCCAACCCCACCCCACAAAAAATAGTCAGGGACAGATCAATGACTCCTAATGATATTCTCCGATATTGATAGATCAGTGCCTTACTAAGTCATCACCAGAGAAGCTTCCTCCCACAGCAGATGGGAACAACTGAGTCCCACAACCCGACATTATGCAGAGAGGTGGGGGAGGGGCCTTGGAACACACAGCTCTAAAAGTCTTCAGCAAATTCCTCCCCACAGAGCTCAGGGAGTCCCATGGAAGAGGAGATGGAAAGGGTGTAAGAACCAGAGAATATGGAGGTCAGCAGGAGAACAAGGCCCTCTAGACCAACTGAGGTAAGCGCGAGGAATTCAGAGACTGAAGCAGCCAGCACAGGTCTGCACAGGTCCACCCTAGATCCTCCGCACACAGATTATAGCTTTCAGATTAGTGTTTTTATGGGACTCCTGAGTGTTGCGGTAAATCTCCAATCCCAATAAGCCTGTGCAAAGAACACACAACTCAGTTATAATATTTATAACCTGGACGCCTAGATTGGGCAGATTTACCACTGCACTACTCCATTCCCCAGCTAGGAGATCCCTTGCTATTTGTGGCTCTTCCAGGCCACGGGATTCTGCCCCATCTTCCTTCCACCTCCTCTTCCTTCATCTTCCTCTCTCTCCTCCATCTCCTCATGTCCCTTTCCTCCTTCCTCTCTAAAACCTCCAGCCCCACCTTTCCCTACCACTGCCCAATCACAGGCTCTAGTCTTTATTTGACCAGTTAAAATGGGGAGAAGATTCACATGGAATCACCTGAGTATGTGATCCACTCCTCCTTGGAGCAGCCCCTCTCGAGGAAGCAGAATTCGCATCAAAATACAAACAGCACCAGGGCAACCCTCAACACCTGTGTGTGTGAATGAGTGGGTCTCTGTCTTTTGTGTCTGCTTTTGGGCTCTATTCCTTCTGTTGGTTTCCTTCTGCAAATTTGATGTGATAATTTTGTTTTATCTTATTATATTTTATTTTGTTGTTATCTCTTACAAGAAGACCATTCTTTTTCTAAAGAGAGACAGAAAGGGAGTGGATCTGGATGGGAGAGCAGGTATGGGGATTATGTATATATATATTATACATATATACATATATAATATATGTATTTATACATATATTATATATTTATTATATATTATGTATTTATATATATTATATATATAATTATATAAAGTAAGATTCATTAGTTTGTTGCACATTTCCATGAATTTTGAGAACATACGTAATCATAGAGTCTCCATCACCATCAAGATGTAGACCCCACCCCAGCACCCCAATGTCCTTCTGAAGACACTCCTTTCCTCTGTACCCAGTCCATGGTGCCCTTCTCTTTTTGCTCTTACACACTTGCTTTTCAAGAACATCATGGAGCTGGATCCCTGCAGTAGTGATGCATCTGAGAGTCATGCACAGTGCACTCGACAGCTGTGGGTTGAATACCAACACAGCTGGATCCAGTAGACGATTCCAGAGCAGGAGAGCTGGGAGGCGTGAGCTGGGATTGCACAGGATTCATCTCAAACCCGACTAGAAAGACAGTGTTACAAACAGATCAGGGAAAACTAACAGGAAACTGGTGGGTAAAGTGTGAGCAGGAAGGGAACAGGTGGGTGGAAGGTAGAATTCCCCAGCAGAAAACCACTGCTCTGCGGTCAGATTCTCCAAATAAACTGCAAGGGGGTGGGGTTTTGGTTTTGTTTGGGGGTAGTGATGGTGATGGTGGTGTGTGCGTGTATGGGGTGGGGTCACACGCATACCATGGCCCACATTTAGAGGTCAGAGGACAACTATATGTAGCTGGTTCTCTCCTTCCACTTTTTCGTGTGTTCCAGGGAGTGAAGTCAGGGTGCCAGGCTTGAACTGCAAGCACCTTTCCTCACAGAGCCATTTTGCTAGCCCAAGGGAAACTGTTTTGGCAGAAAAGTGCTTTAAGGGTAACTTAAGATGACCAGCCAGTTGTGTTTTAGGAACCTCTAGGGACAGAAAGTTGAGCAGAGAAAATGGGCAGGTGCAAGCACGAGGTCTAGTTTCCCTTTTCATTCATTTTTCCCAGCGCCATGTAATGTTGGTTTACTTTGTCACGAGCTCGGAGATATTTGAGTTTTTGTAAAATATAAAGGTTAATTCATAAAGCCGTCGTAAATACAGGCATCTTTCTTATGTAAACAAGGGCATTTCCCTTGGAGGGAAAACACAGGGCATGAAGCAATTGTAGTATTATTTTTAAAAATGCTCAACTATTTTTCCCCAAAGTTTGGTCATATTTTATCCCTTATTTTGGCTCATTTTTATTTTTAACGAACAATGTGTATGTGTACATTTTATGTGGTATGCGAGAGCATGATGGATCCTGGAGACTGACCAAGGTGGACAGTTCTCAGGTAGAAAAATGCCTAAAGACAAGTTCAACAGGCCCTGACAAGAAATAGCAGGTCATAAAGATGAGATGGTGCTGGGGTGGGTGGGAATTGCTGCTATTCCCAGAAAAAACACCGAGGCTCTTAGGTTTGACAGTTTGAACCCAGGTGGGAAGAGGGAACTCAGCTGAGAATTTGCATCCATCAGATTGACAACTCTATGGGGGTGTTTTCTTGGCTGGTGATGGGTGTGAAAGAGCCCATTCATCTGTGATCTGTGCCACCCCTCAGTGGGTAGTCCTGTGGTGTAGACAGAAGCAAATGTAGCAAGACAAGAGGAACGAGCCAGTAAGCAGTGTTTTTCTGTGTCTCAGCCTCCTTTCCTGGTGAGCTATTGACTGTGAGTTGATAGTTATAACCCAGATTGTTTTGGGGCCATGGTGTTTTGCCACAACGATAGAACCCTAATTAGGATGAAGAGACCCACAGCCCCACACCAGCCATTAACCAGCCCCTCCCATTCCATGGCTGTTCTGTGAACAAGGCTCCTTCTCCATCCCTTGGCCACTGCCTGGAGCTTCTCCTACCACAGCTGTGTCTCTGAAGTTACCCACCATTTCCAGAGGCAGCAGAGGGGGCTTTTTGTTGTCGTTATGGAAAAGGCAAGGAGTTAGGTTCCTGGGGTCAGTTGCAGGTCAAGGAAACTAGGAATTCTTTCCTTGCTCAGCCTTTCTGAAACCCTCACCCACTTGCTAATCCAGAACCTTCTTTACTCTGTCCCCTAAAGGTTTTGACCTCGGGTGAGGATAGCGGGTTAGGGAACCATTCTATCTCAGGAGACATCCAAACATTTCACTCCACGTAGCCCAGCCAGGCCAGGTGCTCAGAGATCATACGAGAGGTCCTTCAGGGTCATTCATGCACACATTTTACTAGGTATGAGCCACACACACAGTTTTCTACAATAGTTTCGGTCACCCATTTGGATCTCAGGATTCTAATCACAAACCACCAGACACCTGAACCACTCACTGCCAGCCCTGGAGTCCAGCTCCAGCAGCAGAAGCACCAAGGATGCTGATGTCCTGCTGCTAGCATCACCTTTGACAGACCTGAGGGAAACAGCCAGACCCAAGGGCCAGTCCTGACACCCAGGAGGACCCCTGTCAGTGAGCAGACAAGCACTTTGAGTGCCATCTGCAATGAGGGTTGTCCCCTCATCCTGAATGTGTATCTGGGTCGGCTGTAAGTGCCTATGGAGAGATCTCTGGGGTCCCTACTGAATAAAAGCAGGAAGGAAGAAAGTACACCGGGTGAAAGAGGTCATCACGCTAAGTGACTAGGGCAGAGGCCAGCTGGCAAATCAAGGAGCAGCAGGGGTGTGGGAGTGCAGATCTCCTTGGCTGGGTGTCCACTGAGAGCCCAACGGTGAACCCTAAAGTTGAAGTCCAAAACACCAGACAGAAGAGAGATGGTGCAGAGCATCCAGAGAAGTGTTCTCTGTGTCTTTGATTATCTGTGATCACTGGGAATGTGTGTAGATTTGAAGCTGGCTTTGATAGAACCAATTGAAATATCTGATAAAAATCAACTGAAATTGACTGCATTGCTTAAAGGCAACTGAGTCAAGTGAGGTTGTCTGTAAGAGCTAATTGCAACTTAGCGAAGAAAGACAGGATTTATTTCTTTTATTTAGTTTTTCTTTTCTGTTTTCTTTCTTTTTTAAGTCTTATTTTTTAATTTGCGTGCTCCGTGTATGTGAGTGTGTGTTATGAGCCAAAAAAGGTGGCTGGAGAGACAGCCGTGGGTGCTGGGAACCGAACTCTTATATTTTATGGTTGTGAGCCTAGCCTTTAACGGCTGAGCCATCTCTCCAGCCCGCCTGGCGGGCAGATTCTGGCTCTGAAGAAGGGAGCAGGCGTGACTCAATGCCGTCGCCATTGATCACTTCTCTATCCCCCGAACTCTTCTCAAAACCAAATACAAACCAAACCGAACACTTTGCGGCGTGCATTTCTCGCCTGGCCAACTACTGATCGCTGCTTCGACCGTGCAACACTAGCAAAATGGAGCACAAGGGTCGGGAGAAGTGAGGACACGGATTGGAAGAAGGGGCTCGTGTCAGGACAGAAGTGTGAACTGAGGACATGAAGGTCGGGCGTGTGCGGGTTTGCGTGGAGAAGAGTGTGTGAGTCGCAGTGGTGCTTATGCGCCGGAAGGAACTGGTGCGAGCTGGGTGCGTGGGCGAGAGGGTGTGGGAGGAGAATGGATGTCGGAATCGTGGTAGGAGTAGAGATGTGTTTGTGTGTGTCGTGTGCCGGTGAATTTGTTTTGGTATTGAAGTTAGAAAAAGAAAAAGGAAAATGTCTTCTAATCTAAAAATTGGAGTTTAAAAAATGTGTAGTCCAGGCTGACCTCAAACTCCAGATCCTCCTGCCTCTGCCTCCTTCAGCAAATCCTACCGGCCTGCGCCACCAGAACCGGCAGCTGTAAGTCTTACTCCGAACGTACTTAACTATGTCTTCGAATGACGTCACCACCCTCCCAAGTAGGAAGATTGTGGGGCACAATGCCCAGCGGGCCCTCACCCCAAACCGCACTGTCAACCGTGTTCAAATGGTCCTACGCCCGTCTTACGCACACTCCAGGCCTAACGTCAGCCGCCCCTCACTCTAATTAGCCTCAAACTCACGAGCCCCGAAGTCTCTTTTCTCCCCTCGTCCCCTGCTGGTCAACCTGGGAAACACACTCCCGCACCTCCAGGCGTGCAATCATTTGAATTCACTATGCTCTTCCTAGGCTTGCTCTCGCTCTTCCAGTCGCACGTTTAGCTTGTGCAGTGCCTGGGGCTTTTTCTAGGTAAGAGGACACATTGGCCCGGTTAAAAGGACTGCAGAATTAGACCTTTAATGTGCTGGTGAGGTCAGGGAAGTGTGATAAGGTCTCAGAGTGTTTGACTGTGAGCTCTGATGTTTGTCATTTATTTCCTCCCATAGGTCCTCATCTTTCTTCCACAGCCAGCAATAGCCCTTTGCTTTCCAGCTGGTTCACATTGGTGTTTGTTTCGAGGATGAACTGGAAACTTCCAAGCGCCTTCAAATGTTTAATATGTGAGTAAAGCACTTCTCTGTGAGTGTTTGTGAGGACGTGTCCAGTGAACATTATTAGACCCCATTTATTGTATTTGGTCTGAGAGGCTTCTCTTCCCTCTATACATTTAGTTCATAATTTGAGCTTCATGGTGTCTCTAAATTCTTGCATATTTACTTTTAAATTATTTAGTATTTAATAATTATTATTTAATTTAATAACAACATGTAATAT
Organism: Tokudaia tokunoshimensis; assembly: GCA_036184795.1. Lineage (NCBI taxonomy): Eukaryota > Metazoa > Chordata > Mammalia > Rodentia > Muridae > Tokudaia > Tokudaia tokunoshimensis. The sequence continues at coordinate 148,888,137 of BTHU01000002.1, forward strand.
TTAATAATATTGGATAATAATAATTTTTAAATTACATTTTAATTCTTTCTTCGTTTGAGTGTTGGAGCTGCTTCACTGTGCCTTCAAGTCCTGATATTGTCTTCTACTGGATCCGTTCTCCTAAGGAAGGCTTTTCGTTGAGTCTTCTCAATGTGTGGTCGGCTCCCCTGAGAACCACGGCAATGAAAACCAGAACGCAGACACGGGGCTGAGTGATGCCCCTGTGTGTACAGAAAACTCTTCCCTTCAGCTTCCTAAGTCTTCCTGGAGGCCTTGAAGGAAGGCCAAAGAAACCACAGTGCAGTTTGGTCCTCACCAAAATGCCATGCGTGATCTTGCAATACTCCCCAAGGGGTCCTCCCTTTCTTGAAGTAACAGCCATTTAAATTCACCCGGTTTAGAGTAGTCTTTAAAATATATGTTACCAAGCAGAGCTGTGTCTCGCTAGGTTCTGGTCTGGTTCTCTCCACCAGGTCTGGAGTCCTCACAGACAATAAAAGCTGTTTGCCTGAAGGTGCCCCGTGTCCTGTACTCTCAGAGTGGCCCTAACAAGTGGGATATTCAGGTTTCCAATTTTATCTCCGTTTCATCCTGTATTTCCTTCAGTGTTTATCCGTGTTTATCGAGGGCACCTCTCTGGTCCTGGAGAGCTCATTACGCTCTTCAGCCATTTGCCTTGTCTTGGACCTCGGTCAGGACTTTATTCCTGTTCTCTTTAAGTTCATTCTCACTACCCTTGTGCGACCTCTTAAGCCCCCTTCACCTCTGAACAAAAAGCAGCTTGTGGAGGGAAGGGTTAATCAACTTCAAGTGTCCCAGTCACAGTCTTGATGTGAAGAAAAGCTACAACAAGCAGATGTCAAGGCAGGAACCTGGAGGCAGGGATGAAGGCAGGGCCCTAGAGGAGTGCGGCTAACTGGCTTGCTTCCCTAGGCCTGCTCCCTTGGTTTCTTTATAGCCCAGCATCAACCTCCTGGTTGGTTATATGACTAGAGCCAAGACTAGCTAGGAAGGTCCAGGCCACCCCTTCAGAATTCACACAGTGAGGACCACGTGCGCAAACAGACGTGTCTAATCTTTCGACATTGCAACAGGATGTTGTCACTCACAAAGTTCACTCTTGAGAACCTCATGATTGAGTTAAACAAACAACGCCCACATACAAACACACATACAAAAGCCCATCATGTTTTAAGAAAGTTTACAGTTTTGTATAGGGCTTTATTGCTAACTATCTCGGGGCACATTGTGGCCCATGAGATGTGCGTGCAGGTCATGAGCGTTCATGTGCTCATGTTGATGACAACAGGACCCAAACGACCATAGGGGAGAAACAACAGCCTTGGTTGCTCGCTGTCTGGAAGAGTTACACGGTGAATGGTGTGTGCTCAGGACTGGACATTCTTCAGCCTTAAGAAGGAGGAGTGGTTATTTAATATCAGCCTCCCATATGCCACCCACACTGTGTGAGGAAGACATTGAGTCCAGAGCCAACCTCATCCCTGCATTCTAGCTCCGGCAGCATAGAGGATGCTGGGGTCCTGACGACTGCATGCACCAGACATTAGCAAAGACAGGAGGAGACCTCAACACTAGCAGACAACACAAAACTCCCCCCAGGAGGGCAACCTAGAGGCACGTGGAGCCTCGGTCAGTAAGCATACAAGGACAGTGGTGCCATGACAAGGAAGGCTTGCCCACTGCATGTGGACCTCGGAACTACTACAGCAGTCTGGGGATGGGAGAGATCACTAAGGGGCTGTGAATAGTGAGGGACAAGCTCGTCTCAGGAGCCTTCGGAAGATGAGTGAGAATGAGGACACGTGTCCTGGTGACTTGAGAGGTGTTGATGAAGGACTGACAGTTATCAAAGAAAGAGAGGGGGAGGGGGAGGAGGAGGAGGAGGAGGAGGAGGAGGAGGAGGATAGGGGGAGACTGTGGGGTCACCAGCAAGGGCAGCTGGGGGAGAAAGAAAGTGCCCCAGGCACGATGAAGAGGAAAAGAGGTCCCTAAGCCAAGAGAATAGGGCAGACACGAGCAGAGGACAAATCTGTGTATCATGTGTAGGGTGTGGAGCAGAGACTGGGAATGCGGATCTCTGTGCTGGCTGTTCCCTGTGAGCCCACAGAAGGAGCCCTGGAGTCGATGTCCAGAGGCAGAGCCCTTGAGCGTGTAGACTATAGAAAAGGACCTTAAGGGTTGGGACGGCTGAGCATCAGGGGTCTTGTGGGGAAGGGAGCAGGTCGGGGGAGAGAGGAGTGCGTAGTGCGGGCGTGCGGAGGAGCTTCTGAGCAGCGGTGTGGAGCGAGCGCCTGTGTGTCTGTTGGAGGTGGTGCGAGGTGGGTGTGGGTTGTTGAAGGAGATCAGGGTGAGAGGAGGGTGCGATGAGGTTTGTTTGGTGTTGGATTTTTAGTGGGCATGGGTGCTTTATCGCTTTTCTTGGCGAGAAAAAAAGAAAAAAAAAATGTGTAGTCCAGGCTGTCCTCGAACTCCAGATCCTCCTGCCTCTGCCTCCTTCAGCAAATCCTACCGGCCTGCGCCACCAGAGCCGGCGAGTAGTGAGTCTGTTCCGAATCTACTTAACTATGACATTTGATTGCGTCACTCGCCCCGCCCACGGAGGAGGAATGTGGAGCCTCAGCTGCAGTCTGAGCCCTACCTTCCTGCAACCCAAACCTGAGCACTCACTACACGGACCTCGTAGCCTCCGGCCTTTCTCTAAGGAATCACTGTCTCACAAGCCCCGAAGGCGCTTCTCGCTCCTGCGCCCCCTGCCGCTCTTCCCGGGAAGCACACCCCTCACCCTCAGGCACCCCCTGAGTCTAGTGGCAGTAGCTCTGCGTTCAGCCTCTACTGTGACCACTGTAAAACATCTTCAAGATTCATTTTACCTCTTTTGTCTATTTCGTGTCTGTGGAGAGTGTTTTTGATGTCACAACCAAGAAGTCATCAAATACAATGTCATTAGTATTTTACTCTATGTTTTCCTACAGAAATTTTAGGATGTTGGGGTTTTGATTATCTCCGTGACTCATTCTGATTTAATATTTGCACATGGTGAGCAGTAGGACCTAAACCGATCATCCAGTTTTTCCATCATTCGCTCAATAGACTGTTGTCGTCGTCGACCTTGTCCTCTTCAGCCTCTCACCTCATGATGTGGTTTTGGTATCCTTATCAAGATCATGTGACCATATATGTGAACACTTAATAGTCTTTGTTCTGTATTCTTTCACTTTGGTTTATTTTTCCTCTATGTATCTGTGTATCCTCAGTATCTCATACTTATTTCATTATTATAGGTTGCTAGCATATTTTCAAGTAAGCCCACCTAAGTCCTTCAGTTTTGTATATATTCAAAGTATTTTGAACGTTTCAAATCCTATACAGTTCTACAAGACGTTAAGTTTTGGTAGGGACTGCTTTGAAACTGTAAGTGACTTTGTTAGTCTGACCATCTCAACAATATTTACTCATTCAACCCGTTTACCCAAGATGCTATTTATTAGTGTTTGCTTTAATTTCGTGCAGCAATATTTTCTGACTTTGGTCAAGTAAAACATTCACATTCATAATTTGGTTTATTCCTAAATAATCTAGTCTGTTTCATGATTGTTAGTGGAATTATTTAAGCTTTCTCCTCGAATTGCTTGGTGTTAGTGAAGTACACAGGTAACTGTGTGATTTAAATTAAAAAAAGTCCCACACAGTCTTGAGCATTTGAACACTTGGTCCCCAGGTAGTGGTGCTGTTTGGGGAGGTTTAGGAGGTTTAGGAGGTGTGGCCTTGCTGGAAAAGTATGTCACCTGTCACCGGGGACAGGCTTTGAGACTGTAAGGTCCCACCTTACTTCCATTCGACTCTCTGTTTCCTGCTTGTGCTTCAGGCTTTGAGCTCTTAGCATCCTTTTCCAGCCCCCATGCCTGCTTGCCCACTCTGCCATGCTGTTATAGATGCTAATCTTTTGGAAGTATAAGCCAAAATTAACCCTGACCCGGACCACCCCAGTCAGGTATGTGGGTCCCTGGGTTGAGGATCTTTCAAGTCCAGGTGGGTACCGATTTGGAAACAGAAACAAACACAGAGGCAGTTTGAATCTGAGTGTATTTTGCAGCTCTCAAACAGGGGATTTTATACATTAAAAACCAAGCGTAACAACTCTTAGAAACCATATCCACCGAAACAATCACGAATACCAAGAAAAAATCATTTGGCACAGTAAAATAAAAAAATCATCGGAACATTAAAACTCTGGATCTACATGTTCAGTGAATCACAAACAGAACAGGTAACATCATTTTTAATAATATAAATCATCAAAATATAACAATTCTAAAAGGATGTATTTAATAGGGTGGTCATCCAAGGCTGTTGGCATATTCCCAAGAACAGGTTAATAAATCTTTATGGTCAGTGCTCGTAACCACTGAGCTAACTTTCCAGCCCCATATGGTTAATTATTACTTAACATTTTTATAAATCTTCAACACATAAATTTAAACTATTTTAATTCTTTCTAATTAAGGCTTTCTTTTCCATATACTGAAACCCACCTCCAATGACACACATGTAGCCATATGAAATTTTATTGTTAGGAATACCTATATCAGCTGGGTGGTGGTGGCACACGCCTTTAATCCCAGCACTTGGGAGGCAGAGGCAGGAGGATTTCTGAGTTTGAGGCCAACCTGGTCTACACAGTGAGTTCCAGGGCTACACAGAGAAACCCTGTCTCAAAAAACCAAAAAAAAGAAACAAAACCCAACCCCCCCTCAAAAAAGGGAATGTCTATATCTATCATAATAATTTTGTAAATGATTTTAAAAGTAAAGCGTTGGTTTCCCTGGAGATAAGGTCATGTTAGTGACCCCATTTCAAGGGATGGTTCATACCCATTATTCTTGCTTAAGATCATGGTCTAGGCTACAATGAACCTGTAACTAAGAAAAGGAATGAAAGAAAACAAAATAGAAAAATTGCCAAGAGAACTACAGCTCAATATGTTTGCTCGGGCCAATAGTTCCACAACCGACCGGTTCTAGGAGACCTCCTTCTTTTGAAGTCTAATGCCTCAGTCTGTGGAATTTGCCACACAGATTCTACTGGGGTCGGTGTGGCATAACCCTGTCTTTTATAGATTGCTTTGAACATGATGTTTATCCCAGGAACAGAAAAGTAAATGATATAGTGCCAATTTCTGCATTGGAATTTTATAGTCTAAAATGTTAAATTATTTTGTTGGCTGGCATGAGTTTGTGTATGACTCATTCCCCAAATCCCCAGATAGACACACACACACACACACACACACACACACACACACACACACACACAGAGAGAGAGAGAGAGAGAGAGAGAGAGAGAGAGAGAGAACCATGAATTTCATCCCTGAGACTCATGTATTAGACTTCTGCTAACTGTCCCCTGAGCTCCACATGTACCTCATGGCAGGTACACATATGAACACACACACAAAATACATAAATGTGTATATTTATATTTTTTCTTTTTAAAAAATAGGATAGAATAGAGTTTATTCAGGGCATGGGGAGGGGAGTTAAGAAGGTAGTAGAGGCAGAGAAAGGCAGAGAGAGAGAGAGAGAGAGAGAGAGAGAGAGAGAGAGAGAGAGAGCAGTAGAGGCTGGCCATGAGCTTGTGGAGAAAGAGGGGAGGAGGGACGAGAGGACAGAGCAAGAGAGGAACAAGAGAGCAAGAGAACGTTTATATTTTTCAAAACCGACTTTAATAAGTGTACTTAAGTGCTTTAACTTCCTTTCTAGCCCAACGCCCATCAGAGGTAGTGGAAAGGAAAGGTTATAGGGCAAAGGAGGGTGTGGACCTGTTTAGAAATAGTTCTTTGGGGAGAATCCATTCTGTGTTGCCAGGATATCAGCAGTTCAGTTCACACAAGTCAGCCGTGGCAGCTCGATCCACTCACAAACACCATTCACAAATCTGCAGTGACAGCTCAATCCAGAAGAAACTGCAAGGTTCTGAGCAAAGATGGCAAGGTACCAATACCACACAGCATTGTCAGCAAAGACCATTGTCAGCCAAACCCCACAATGACCAGCAAAGAGTGGCAAGGTGAACCAGTACCAACGTTGCCACTGTCTGTTGGGTTATATTTATGCCCTTTCCAAACATCATGTGTTCTCTCAAGTGTCTGCTCTAGCAAAACATCACATACCATTTTTTTCAGGTAGTTTCCAGAAAAACACCACCTGTGGGTTCTCAGCAAAACATCCTCTCATAAGACAGCTTCCAGAAAAACATCACATGACACAACTGAGTCTCCAAAGAAACCAGAAAATTCCACTTCATAAACATAATTTTTAAAGAGTATGTTCTCTGCTAACAGAGACGATTTGATGTCTTCTTTAATATAGACGTCTTTGTGTTTTTAACTCTTTTGTATGGACCATGGCTTCCAGTACTATGCTGAGCTGCAGCGTGTTTATTGGCCAGCAGGGGTCAGCACTTGCCCTGAATCTTAAACCCCCCCCCCCCCACGAGTAAGTTGTTAGCCAATGACTTTTTAAAAACGCTTTTCATCACATTAGTGGAGGGGCTTCTACCCTAGTTTGTTAAACTCCTCACCATAAAGGGTGTGTAACCTTGTCAAATGCTGTTTCTGTGTTCTCTGAGATGATCCTTACTTTTGTCTTCTCTTTGTCAACGCTGTGCACTGTGATTTTCTTGAGCTAAAGTGTCCTTGTATTCCACAGGGTTGAAATCAGCTCTCTTGTCTATCAGTAGGTTTAGTGAGCTGAACGAAAGAAATGTGGAGGGCTAACAAGAGGTCATATGCAAAGGGCGCGGATGAGAAGAGACCAGAAGCTCTATCAGAAGAGAGGAACGCAGCGGTCCTGAAGCGATGCTCCACTCTGCACACTGAGCTCCTCGGCATCGACAATGTGTCAGTTACTTCAATCTGGTATGCCCCGCGTTTGTGGCAAGCATTTGGATCCTCCCAATCTTTTCGTGTTATTTGGTAGTGCTCCAAGAAGCCTTCATTTTCACAGGGATGACATCACCCACAAGGGGAGAAAACCTATGTCAGGGGTTGAAAATGTTTTTTCTCCATGTGTAAGCATCGCTTTACACAAAGCACATTCAACAGTTAGATTATTTCCGTGATATTGACATTTGGATATGAAAATTATAACAAAATGTTTTTTAAAAGGCAAGAAGGTACTTTAGGGAATAATATCAAAAACAGTTGAGAAGTACTGCTTTTATATTTCAGAAAATGGATTTTTTTCTTTTTCTTTTAAAGATTTTATTTATTTTGTAATATTGGGAATGTGGGAATAGGTCTCGGGGCTACATGCATGTAAGGAGAGAATCACTGACCACTGACTTTAAACTCTCCACCGGAAAGTAGATTTCCTTTTCTTTCTTTCAAGGGACTTTTTACTTTTAAATATTTTCTTATTTATTGCCAGTCTGACCAACAGAGAACGTAAACTGTATACAGACCAGGATCTTTGACTGCTTTGTACAGTGATATATCCCATGTCCTAATAAATAAATAGATAATCATAATCCTGACCATTATCAGTCTGTCAGTATTTCTTCAGTGAGTAAATGTATCTGGCTCTTTAATGAATAAAAAAGTAAAATGTCTTTAAGTATATGTAAAATTTATAGAAACAAGTCATAAAAAAATCTACAGTTGCTAGATTCACACAACTGAAGTAGTATTACTGAATAATGAACTATGACACACATAAAAGAGCGGGCTTGTGAGCTATTTGCATTCTACTGTCAGGAGCCATAATGGGACGAGCTAATATATGAGCAGGTGATCATCCTGAAATGGCCTGCTTCCGATTATTATATAATCTGTGACAGGTGAGCCCTAATTAACCAAGGCTGTGAGGAACTAATTTTAGGAAAGATTCCTGCTATTAATATGCTTTTCTTGTTATTATCAAACATATATAATAATCAAAAAGCAAAAGCACACCCCTTTGGAGCAGATCTCTGCAGATCCACGAAGATGTACTGTCTTATATCTGTGATTATTAAGCTCTTTCATACTGGGACTGCTATTAGGTCCTTTTCTGATAGTCAAAACTGCAATGAGAACTCTGCCAGTCTCCCGAGTGTCACAAGTTAATTGCTCTTAGACGATAACCAGATTTTCTCCTACTCAGCGCACATTCCAAGAGGTTGTAAAATAATTAACCAAAGGTCATAAAAAGGGAACTAATGATTTATTATAGGTGCTAGGACAGAAGATAAAATATTGACTAGGTTTATCTGTACAAAACTTCACTAATAACTTAGTTATGGTTTTAAACTTTCAACGAACCTGTAGAGCCCAGACAGGTGATAAGTGTTTAGCTAGATAATTATTACTCTTAATGGATATGCATGTAAACGTTCTCTGTTGTAAACCTCTATTTCAATTTATGGTTTGATTTTCGTGTGAACTTGTGATGAACTTTGTAACATGTGATCATGTATTCTGAAAACTGTATAAGTACTGAAGACAAAAGAGAAAACTCTCTCTCTCTCTCTCTCCCTTTCCCCACCTAGAAGAATTTTTCCCTTTCTCCACTTAGGATCTTTCCGCTTTTCCCTCTTAGATAGCCTTCACAGGAAACTTTTTACAACTTAGTAATAAACTATAACCACTTCTCTAAGTGTCCCATTTTCTTCCTGCAACCTCCAACCAGCAGGCTGAAAGTTAGAGCCCAGCAGTTCCTGCCGAGATAGAACAAAGGCCACATTGCCTAATCCTCCTCTGTTAGGCTGCAGGTGTTAATCTCCTAAACCACCAGTCTTTCACCATCAGAAAGAGCAGGAACGTTTTTAGGACTTTTTAGATGTTGTCATTAGCATTTCAGTACAGTTAGAGAGCTAGAAAGCCCTGAGACCCTCAGACTTCAAAGCCATCACCAGAGTCCTACTCTGTGTCTCCACCACTACCTTCTCCAGGCCTGGAGACCTGGATGCTTCAGAAGGCACGGAGGGAACCCTGAGAGGATTCACACAACAGTAGTCAAAATCCAAATTGGCATGAAGGGGCTGGGCTTAATCCCAGCTGCCTTTAATCCCAGAACTCCTGGGACAAGGCAAGACTATTTGAGGGCTATCCTTCAACTCCACACAGAGCTTCAGGACCCTGTCTCAAGCAAACACACACACACACACACACACAAAACAGAACAGAACAAATTGGCATACTGGAAAGCTGACTGAATGTAGGGTTGTCGCCCCAGTCTGCTCCGTCACAGGGCACGGCTGCTTGGGGAGGCGGGACTTTTGCAGGAAGGAATGACTGGGAAGGGAATGTTGTTGGTAATACCCTCCAGGCCTCTAGGTACCTCATTAGCATGGAGATCTCTGTCTTGAGCATACCTGACCAAAGGTCACATCTCTTTTCCTATAGTCTTGGTCTGAGATGCTAGGGATGCCTCATCTACCTTTGGAAGGGCTTGAGGCGTTGGTTGCCCTTACCAGACTAATGGTCATAAATCTGTAGGTGGCTGCGGCTGTGCGACAGTCCTTCTGGGCTTCAGGCTTTTTTGGGGCTTCCTCTCACAGTCCACTGTCCAACTAAAGACTGAAGCAACGATCAGAGAGAGTTCCGGGTCCGAGTCCTGACTTTCTGATTAATTTTGTAATGTTATTGAGACATAAGGTTCTGATTGGCAACAGAGGAAACTAATACTCAACTGTGTGTTTGAAGAGGTCTGCTCAGGACCTTCGGAAAATTCCGCCAGACCCCTCCACTTCTGGAAGAGAGAGGTCCTGGAGCAGGTAGGCACCCCTCCCCTCTGGAAGGGAGAGGCTGATTACATTCCTCAGGGCTGACCAGACCTTTGGCCACCCGAAGACAAGGGAAGCCCTTGCTACCTCATTCCCTAAGGACCAATCAGTTTAAAAGTCACACTGTTCTACCAATCACATTGTGTCTGGTAGTTGTTGCTCTACTCTACCCTTAAAAACTGTATAAAAACTGGCAGACCGGGCTGCCCAGGGAAGTCACCTCTCCTTAGGATGCAGGACCCCAGCGTGCTGGAATAATAAGATCCTCTTGCTTTTGCCCTGATCCCTGGCTCCGAATGGCTCACCGGTGGGGGTGGGTGGGGGTGGGGGTTGGGGAGTGGGGGTGATGGTGGTGGGGGTGGGGGTTCCCGGTAGCTACAGCTCATCGGAGTCTTACACGTTGTTGTTATTAATTCAACCACCTGTGCTTGATTGGGTTGATTCCATATCTTGGCTCTATAAACAGTCTGCAATATGAAAATAGCCTTGCATTTATCTCTGTAAGGTACTGACTTTATCCCCCACTTATTGTTAAAATAAAACTATTGGGATCAAGTTTCCCTTAAATAAAAGGATTTGTTGAGCTGCTGTTGATACTTGCAAGAAAAAGACCAAATCGTGGACAATTATCACATTTTCCACCATCAAGGATAAAGGGCATTTGGAAATCCGTTCAAGCTAAATTAAACACATCCCCAAAGCGTTGGTTTTGCTGGGTCTTAGCTTCCTGAGACAAGCTCTTGCTATGTAGCCCAGCCTGGCCTTGAACTCTTGAACCTCTGCCCTCGATGTTGTTTTCCCGGGCGTGGGTCCCCAGACCTGGCATCAAAATCATTTTAGTAATACACACTCTGGGAAGGAAAGCAGTGACTGTTAACGCTGAATTCAGTTTGCCTGTGGATAAAAGAGAGGGATTAGAGGAAGTGGGCACAGATAAGGGTCTCAGGGGAAGTCCATTGGGAAGGTCCTTGCTGTCACTGGATTATTTAGATTTATTATGAGAACAGTTTCTACACTCATAGGGAGAGGCAGTGCCTGGTCCTGCCTGCCAGCATCAGTTCTAAGTTATGGTTGTAACATATGTACCTGAAAGAAGGAGGAAGTCCTTTGTTGGTTTTTGCTAATAGTTTCTAACCAATTATATTCCCTTATCTCTTTCCTGTCCCATCCTCTATCCTTGAAATTTAAAACTAAAAACATTTCAGATTTTTTCTTTATCAGGGCATAGGCAGAGAGTGGGATTGCTGGATGGTAAAGTAGGTGTCCCTTGCTGTTTTTCAGAACGGCCATGTCAGCTTTCATTCCTACCCAGGTGGCACTTTACCTTTCCTCCATATCCTCAGGAACATCTCCTGTTTGGTGTTTAATTGATGGGAACCAAGGTTGGAACACCAGACTTTGGATGTGTCTTAGAGTTGAGGTTAGTTTATGTCAGTAAACAGAGTCCGTCAGGTGAGGTGGTGGCCACCTGATATTTTACAAGACTTTCTGGTGGAATTTCACATTCGTAGCTGGAGTTCCAGAGATGATCTACATAAATCGTCTCCAATAGTGAACTCATGCTGAAGAGGAGGAGACAGAGATGGACAATCTAACTCCCGGGAGTCATGAGAAAATGTTCCGCCCAATGTGGTCTTTACAGTTACTCGAATTTATATGCTACATCTGTGTGTGGGGTGAATCACGAGCCATCAGGCAGGACTCAGCAAATCTTGAACAGTGTTAATAGAGTTGTTAGCAATACCACCCCAGGAGGCAAGCGTGAGTGTGATCATTGATGGGAATATTCCCTTCAGATGTGTGCTCTGATGGTGCCACTGTGTTACTGAAAAGACTGAGGTGACACCATCCTGTCTCAGTGTGTCTTCCTCTTCACTTCTCAACCTTCCACCTCCATCAGACGCATCCATCTTGGCTATGCTTTTATGTAAGATCTGGAAGATGTCGAGGAGCCTTGTAAAGAAAGCAGATGTTGCTAGGCAACTCTGAATCTCTCACTAATGTCCCCTATCCTGGCACTTTTGTAATTATGGTTTTGTCTTTTAAAATGCTGTACCTCTGAGCTCAGGCACTGTGGTGGTTTGAATATACTTGGCTCAGGGAGTACCTCTATTAGGAGGTGTGGCCTTGTAGTAGTAGGTGTGGCTGTTTTGGAGGAAGTGTGTCATTGTGGGGTGGGCTTTCTTTCTTTTTTTTTTTTTGATTGTTGGGAGTAAAACATTTATTAAAAAGTGTTATTAACTTCATGAAGTAATAGACAACAGCACAGTCAGTCTCTCAGGACCAGAGACAGACAGGATGACCTGGGTCCCAAGAACAGGAAATCAGAGCTGATATGGCTTCTCAGGATGTGCCACACACAATCCTGCATGCATGAGCTCTGATTCCCATATGGTAGGCAGGGAAGGGGGTGGGATGATGATGTATGGCCGTCAGTCACAACTTTGATGCAAACTCACCTCCCTGGTGAGAGAACCAAGCACCTCTGGGTCTGTTAGGTGTGGAATGACAGACACTGTCTCACCAGGAGCCTGGGGTAACTCAGAGAGGCAGAGAACAATTGTCCACAGTCAGTTGTGTCCCTGTACCATTTGGGTCCCCAGGAATCACCCCGAGGTCATTGGGCTAGGCAGCAATCTCCATTTCCCACTGAGCTATCTCACTGGCAAACACTATTTTTTCCTCATTAATATGCAATTTAAAATGCTTCACATCAAATCAATTTAGAAAATGTTATGACCTTCAGCAATCCCCCTCATTTTTAAAAAGATGATCTTTCATTGACCTGGAACTCTCCAATTGTTCTAGACTAGACGGACAGCCAACCCACGATTCTGCCTGACTCTTGCTTGACCAGGGCTGGGATTACAAATTCCTGCCACATCCCTGGCTTATACTGTGTGAGCTCTTGATCCAGCAAACTCAGGTCCCATGTGCAATCCTTTTCTGCCAGAATCATCTCTCTGCCTCCCTTGCATGCCTCTTATAATAAACTTCCCAGCAGCCCCTCAGCTGCCCCTTGGAATGACAGGCACTCATCTGGGGTTTAGGCTTTAGTCTGCTGGCCTGTGCTCACAGGTGTGTTTGACACCCTCCTTCTAGCTGCCTGGAGGTCAGTCCTCTCCTGGATGCCTTCAGATAAGAGGTAGAACTCTCAGCTTCTCTTCCAGCACCGTGTCTACCTGCAGGCTGCCATACATCCTGCCATGATGACAATGAACTGAACCTCTGAAACTGTAAGCCAGCCCCAAATTAAATGTTAACTTTTTATAAGAGTTATCTTGGTCATGGTGTCTCTTCACAGCAATGAAACCCTGATTAAGGCAGGTGCCAAGAAACTTTCCGGAGATGCAAACCCATTCTTGATCTGGCCTTTAATAAAGGACTCAGAACTTTTAATTGGATTAATCAGCATGCTTGTCGGTAACAATCTCACGTGGATCATTTCATGACCAGGTATTTTAGTCAGGTTTTTGTTGCTATGATAAACACCACGACCAAAAGCAACTTGGGAAGGAAAGGGTTTGTTTCAGGTTATAGTTTATGGTAAATCTTCTAGGGAAAGTCAGGTGAAGATCAGAGCAGGAACCTGGAGGCAGGAACCGAAGGAGAAGCGATGGAGGAGGGCTTCGGACTGGCTCGCTCCTCCTGGCTTGTTCAGTTTGCACTGTTATATTATCCAGGATCAGCTTCTCAGAGGCAGCACGGCCCACAGTGGGGGGTCCTGCCATATTGATTATTAATTAAGAAAATGCCAGACAGGCTAGTTTACACGCCAGTTTTATGGAGGGGTTTTTTGTTTGTTTTTCTTGTTTTTTGTTTTTTTGGGTTTTTTTTTTTTTGACACAGGGTTTCTCTGTGTAGCCCTGGCTGTCCTGAAACTCACTCTGTAGACCAGGCTGGCCTAGACTGCCTTCCTAGTGCTGGGATTAAAGGCGTGCGCCACCACTGCCCGGCTTTTTTTTTTTTTTTGGAGGTGTTTTTTTGTTTGTTTGTTTGGTTTTTTTTTTTAATTCAAGTCCACTCCTCCCCTCCCAGATGGCCCTGCCTTGTGTCAAGTTGGTAAAAAGTTAACTAATACACCAGGTAAAGATTTCTCCTCTCTCTTTGTCTTTCACAGGAAGGAGTTCAGCTAAGACACTGTTAGAGCCCAAGTTTATTTAGCAAAGCAAAGGAACTCAAGGCAATAACAAACTCCAGAAGGATGCTGGGGCAGGCTGGGCTGGAGGTGGGTGGAGCCCTCTGGGCTCTGCAAGGTGGAATTTTAAAAAGTGTTTTTTGGTTCCCTCTCTCCTGTATCAGTGTCACGTCCCTGCCTTGGGGAGCCAGCTTCATCTATCTACTCTGCTGAAATTGATTCAGGACCAAGACGTCCCCACCGCTGTGCCTTCCCTGCTCATCAGCGTATTTATTGGTAGCATATATGGTCACGGGGAAGGCCCGTGTCTTACTCTCTTACATGGGCTGCCTCCTGCTCAGATCTGCCTAGCTGTGTGCTCTTAACAGTTACAGGCTCGTTCTAAAACATCGCGGTTGTTAACGACCGATTTCTAGTGCTGCTTTTCTCTGACGTTTTTCCTAGGTAAATTGTTTCCTAAGAATTTTCACAAAATGAATTACTCTTTGAGTACATTGAAAATCATTATTATCAGATATTAAAACTCTTCGTTCCTGGCAAATAGGAGTTGAGGATTTATTTGAATCATGATAATGTGTACTTCAGTTTAAGTAATTCAGTTTGGAATGGAGTGGTTAGAGCTTGTAGAAGCCCATTTTTAAAGAAATTTTAGGTCTCCTTATAAAGTAAATTCAATATTCTTATTCCTTTTATTTTCATGGACAATTTGGCAAAGTTTTAGGAAGGGGGATATTCAAAAGATGTGTCTTTTTAAAACCTTAATTTCTCCCAAGCCGTGGAAAGAAGAAATGCCAAGCAAACTAGAGCAAAAAGACCGTGGAGCGGCAGGAAGAGCTAAGTTACCTTAGTTTGCTTTTCTGTCACTTAAACAGAAAACTTTCAAAGAAAAGAAGTTCATCTCTGCCACTTTTGGAGCTGAGAAGCCTAACACCAAGATGCCAGCATTGGCCAAGGGTCTGCTGGTGGAGGCATCATATGATCAGAGCTAGGGGCCTCACATGACCAGAGCTCAGTTTACCCAGGATTTGGTAGGTGCTATTTAAACCTCTGTCAGTCTCATCCCTAAATCCCTTAAACCTGGACTTCTGGTGTCAATTGAGAGCAAAGGCTTTAGTCAGTGTTCTATACCTTAGTGTGATGGCTTGGGGGAGACAGGGGAGAGATGGAGATTTTTCAGTCTTCTGTAAATGTCTGCATATGACCTCAGGCACAGAGACCAGCAAAGGTCACACAGACTCTAGGATTAGAATCCGGTGCCCCTCGTCGGCCTGGTCTTCTTTCCACAGAACTCCCCTCATGGAATGGCACATCTGTGTCTGTGTACTTTTATATTTACACAATAGAGAATCTGTAAGAGTCCCAGTGCTTTCAGAGTCCATGCTTTGTGCCGCTGCTGCACTGGGAGGCCGACAGCAGAGACAGGTTGGACGCAGAGATCAGATGAGGACGGTAAGTAATGGGGATGGGATTCCCAATCAGGAGTCGTTACATGTGGTTTCACGTTTTAGTTCCTTTTGGCAGATCCAGGCGTTGTCTGAATCACAGCTCTCAGAAATCACTTTGTCCCTTGAGACGGCAGCACAGCTGTCCATTTTTGAGTCACCAGTGACTTTTAATCTGAGGAGAAAGAGAATAGCGGCCCTTAGTGTTTAGGATTTTCTGTAATTATCCTGAGTTGGTCATCTTCTCCTCTAGACTTCTAAAGACTTTAGAACACACAGTTCTTAAGCACAGAAAGTTCTTTTTGTAGTGGGAAGTGGTTAATGCAGAGACCCCCCCCACTGGTCACAATTCTGAGAATAAGTGATAGTTGAATGCTCAGCCCTAAGTGGGGCAGTTACCTCATCATTCCTATCACCTGACTCAGGGAACATCATGGAAAAGAGGGCGGAAAGACTGTAAGAGCCAGAGAGCAGGAGGAGTGCCATGAAAATGTCTTCTGGGTTTGACTCAGTTGGTCACAAATGAACTCATTGCCACTGTGATGACCTGCACAAGATCTGTACAAGATTGGGATTGGACAGCCAACATTTCATCACAGGTAGAAAGGGAGCTCTTGAGACCCCAGACTTTCTTGAGGATATGGGCAGTTAATAGTTTCTGGGTGAGGATATCTCATTTTCTTCAGTGATATAGCCATTAATTTGCCTATGCTCCCATGGATAGCCCCCGATTCATATTCAAGTTAGCAATCAGAATTAAACACACACTGTTGTGTAGCAATTTCTTCTGAACTGAAACACTGCATCTTGGAGGAAGGCTCATGAAGATTCAGAAAGTTTGCTGGGTGGTGGCTTTTAATTCTAGCACTTGGGAAGCAGAGGCAGGTGGATATCTATGTGTTCAAGGCCAGCCTGATCTACAGATTGAATCCAGAAGAGTGAGGGCTACACAGAGAAACCCTGTTTTGAAAAACAAAACAACAACAAAATAAATAAATAATAATACCAACAAATAATCAGAAAGTTCTAATGGAAAGGTCCTTAAAACTCAGTAAATAAACAACTCACAAGTCTTAACAACAAGCTCCTGAAACTGAGCAGGAATGGAAACAGACATATGTTGTTGTCATGGCATGACCCAGGAATGTAGTTTTAGAGGTCTGAGTGCTTGTGGGAACACTCCAAGAAAACAGGACAAGAGTCTTGTGAATCTGTTTCTTTAAAACATGAAATGTTCCTAGAATGTGTTTTTTGTGCTCCTCCAAGTGCAACAGAAAGGGGTGGTTTTACTTCAGACTGCTTATTACTACTTACTATTGATAAGTGGTGTTTAAACTGTCCTCTGCTTCTCTGGAAAAACACATTTGTCATGTTCAACTTGTCTTTGCACTTATCTTTGCTATTGCATATAGTTTGAACTCATGAACTTTCTCAGCCCTCAGTATAAATTGTCTGCTGCTCTGAATAAAGTTGATTATTGCATGAGACTTTAGTCTGTCTCATTTATCAGCTCTGTTCTTCCAGGTCCTACTGCCTCTGGAGCCATGATACATCATTCTCTGTTATACCAGTAATTATGAATTCTGCTACAAAATATAGCTTAACTATGAAGCATCAGCTCTCCCATTGCATTCATGGTTGTAGTGACAATCTCACACGATAAGAAAATGAGACACAAAAAGCAAATAGCTAATGGCTGCTTTGTGATCTATATACATTTATGGCTTATAAACCATGTGTGTCCTAACTGGGTACATATTTAAACCCCTGTGTTCAGCTGGTGATGCTACTCGTGGGTGATTGGATCATCAGCACACCAATTCTGTCAATGGATTAATTCACTGATGAGTTGCCAGCTGAATGAAGTGAGCCTCATAGGAAGAGGCCAGGCCTTTCCCCCATGTCTACTTTCTCTCTGCTCCCATTTGAGCAACTTGACTTGTCTCTGCCTTTCTACTGTGTTTCTGTATTGCCACAGGAGTTGCAGCCACGGACTAGAGACTGAGATTTCTCAAATAAAAAAAAATTGATGCCCAATCAGCTTTCCATTCTTGTTCATCTCAGACATTTTATCACAGTGACAAAAAGCTGATTGATAAGCAATTTTATTGCATCCTCTACAACAACTGTTAATATGTGGGTAGTTTTTCTCAGATGTCAGAGATCCATACTTATATTTACTGTATTTTTTCTTTCATACTCTATCTATACTAGTTGGGACTTGACAAGGGGATCTGAAGACACCCTGTACTATATTTTCACCAAAATTTGAAATGTGCTGCTTAAGACATTCCATGTAAAGTGTAGAAAATTATATAAAAAAAGATAAAAGAAAGGAGAAGCCATTATGTATGTTAATAGGTTCTAAGTAGCCATTTTCCAAAGAAGTTAGTCTAGTCCCTGGCTTTAAAACTCTATTGCATCCACACATACCCACATACACACATACCCACATACACACATACACACATACCCACATACCCACATACACACATACCCACATACACACATACATACATACACAAGACTTTATAAAAGGCTGGTATCTTTTTATACGTAAAATTTTTAACCACCTTTGGAATCATATTTTCAGACTGTTCTCAACTTCTTTAATCTTTGATGTCAGTTGTGGGGAGCCAAATAAGGTCATTCAGCCATGTCTGTCTTATGACCATGAGATTGTTGAACTAAGCCCTGCCCAGGAACTGCCGATACGGATCGCTCCACCCTTAACCGTGGAATGTCCCTACTGCGCAGATACCAGATGCCCTTTGTGCTTCCTCGTGCCAAGAATACCTTGACCCCTCCCTCCTTTGCATTTTGCAAAGGTCACTTCCCCCTAGCTCCCCCTCCCAACTTCCTCATTTAGGGCTTGGCCCAGAGCTCACTTCCCCCTAGCTCCCTTTCCCAACTTCCTCATCCCCACTGCTTAAAACGTGCTGCCTGTGTGACAATAAACGAGACCTTGACAAATGGAATCTTGCTTGGTCTCCTTTCTTTCTCTCCCCCATGACCCTCAGGTAGCGCCTCTTCGGGACCCTGAATAACTAGACCTGCTGGACGGGTCAGTCAGTGTTACTTGGAGCCAATGAACAAGCAGCATTTGTCTACTCTCATCAATATCTTAGATATAGCCCCAAAGCCCTGAAATGCTTTGGGGGTAATGTATCCCCACACCTAATGTATCAGTTGCTTTCTCAATTGTTAATTAGTGTGCTGGCAGTGCCAAACGCTGGCAGGATATATGGAATTGTCATTTCTATAGCCCACAAGAGCTCTTCTTTCTCTTCCTCCCTTCCTTCCTTGCTTCCTTCTTTCCTTTCTTCTTTTTCCTTTCTTTCTTCTTTCTTTCTTTCTTTCCTTCTTTCTTTCTTTCCATCCCACGTGCTCCCCACTCCTGGTCCCCCCTTCACTGAGACCCTCACCCCATTCCCCCTCCCCTTCTCCTCTGAGAGGGTGGCTCCCCCCAGGCATCTCTCCAACCTGGCATACCAAGTCTCTGCTAGATTAGGCACATTCTCTCCCTCTGAGGTCAGAGAAGGCAGCCCTGTTGCAGAACGGATACCACAGCCAGGCTACAGCTTTAGGAAGCGTCTCTGCTCCAGTTGTTGGGGGGCCCACATGGAGATGGATCTGCATTTCTGCTGTATGAGTGCTGGGGACCCATTTCAACCCTTGTGTGTTCTTCGGTTGGTGGCTCAGTTTCTGAAAGCTCCCACAAGACTGGCTTTCTATATATAAACGTTATTCACTTCCTCATCCATCTGCCCCAAAAGATGATTCTTTGAGATTATCAAGGGGAGGTCACATAGCCCTCAATCTGGCCAAAGGGGATATAAATGGGAGTAGTCCTCTTGCTGCTTGCGGATTGGCTCCTCAGTGAGTAAACTCTGAAACCCCTCCCACTATACTAATCAACTTTTTTCCCCCCTTAAGATTTATTTACTTATTTCATGTATGTGAGTACACTGTAACTGTCTTCAGACAGACCAGAAGAGGGCATCAGATCCTCAGATCCCCATTACAGATGGTTGTGAGCCACCATGTAGTTGGTGGGAATTGAACTCAGGACCTCTGGAAAAGCAGTCAGTGCTCTTCACAGCTAATTCATCTCTCCAGCTTCCACTAATTACCTTTTTTTTTTTTGGATCAGAAAGGAGAAGGCTTTGGATGAGAAAAGAGCCTGAAACTGGAGACACAGAAGCAGGGGAGGCAGGTGGAGTAGCTGAGGAACTGCTGCCCCCAGCAAAAAGGCTAACAGGCTTATAGTACACAGATTCTCCATGTCTTTACTATTAGCCCCCAAGGGGAGCCCCTAAAAGCCCTGCAACAGAAATGAATATTCAAGTTACTCCTCTAGTACTCACACATCAGAATTTAAAGTCGAGCCGTTGATCCACTTCCAGTTCTTGACTGTGGATGTGTAATTTAGTCCAATCCAAAACCGATCATGTTTTCCCTTTGTCCAGTCCTGTATGAATCTCTACAATCAAAACAGAGGACCTAAACTTGAGTGTGTATATTGGTGACTCATAATCTACCCGCCTCCTGAAACCTAGTTCTCAAGGGTCACCTGTATCTGCCCCAAGTCCCCAACTGTTGATTCTTCTTTTTTTGTGAGATCTGTGCCCCATATTTATGATCCAAAGGATGCAACCCTCCCCCGCTTTTTATTTTTCCAAGACAGGGTTCTCTGTGTAACCCTGGCTGTCCTGGAACTCTCTCTGTAGACCAGGCTGGCTTCGAACTCAGAAATCCACCTGCCTCTGCCTCCCAAGTGCAGGGATTAAAGGCATGAGCCACCACTGCCCAGCTAAGTACACATACCTTATGCATTTAACTATTGGCTCACATTTCCAGTTAGTCTTTCAAATTATGAGCTTCCATAATGTAAAGTCTCCACTTCCTTTTGTGTGGAAGATCTGTTACGTCTAGAGACATTGGTGTAGCTTAAAGAACAGCTAATGTCTCTGTTTTATTGAACAATTTACCAGTTCTTCCTGGTCTTGAATGAGCAGCAAGGTGGCTCCTTTTCCATCACAGTCAGCCAGACCTTCCTTCCAAGTGTTGGTAACTTGAGGAACATGAAAGCACTTATCTCTGTGTGAAAGCCAGTCTTGTGGGCACTTTATCTTAGGTGGATTATCTGAAGAAAGAGGAAGACATGGGATATTTCTCCCCTGTTCTTGCTGCACCACAGCGGGTTACACACAGTAGTTTTTCCTAACACACACTTTTATTAACATGTACAAGGACAAGATTACTGTTACCACATATCAGATAAATATAAATAACAAAGACTTTATTTTATTTTTGTTTCTATTAATTGATTTCAGACAAAGTTAACTATTTGACAAATGTGTTAAAACAATCAAGTATTTCTTGTGGTAGTTTGAATAAGAATAGACCCCACAGGCTGATATAGTTGAGTGCTTAGTCATCAGAGAGTGGTACTACCTTTGGAGGTATAGCCTCATTGGAGGAAGTGTGTCACAGGGAGTGGGCTTTGAGATTTCAGAAGCCCAAACCAGGTTCAGTGTCCTCTCTTCCTGCTTCCTGCAGATCCAGATATAGAACTCTTAGCTGCTTCTCTAGGGTTGTGTCTGCCTGTGTGCTGCCATGCTTCCCACCATGATGACGTGGACTAAACTTCAGAAAGTGTAAGTAAAGCCCAATTAAATGCTTTTCTTTATAAGAGTTGCAGTGGCCATGTTGTCTCCCTACAGCAATAGAACACTGAGTCTAAAGCATTTCTCTAAAGCATATTATTTTTTTTGGAATGTGTGTGGTTTATGTGCATGTGTGTGCAAGTACACACACCTATGTACATGCAGAGGCCAGAGAAGAATGTAAGATCTCCCCCTTTCTCCCTTTTCACTTATTCTTTAGAAGCAACTCTTTCCTTCAACATGAAGCTAATGTTTTTTTTCTGCAAAGTCAAAAGCCAGCAGGCCTCAGTGACCACCCTGTCTCCACTCCTGGGAGTGCTGGGGTGTGTATTAAATAGATGCTTGGGTTGTAATTACAGTCTTCACACTTACACACGGGCACTCTTAAATACTGAGCTGTCTCTTAAGCCCCCATATTTTACTTTTTAGGTTGATATTTGTCTGTTGGTGACCAACTGTGCTAGCAGCCTGAGGAAGCATGGCCAGGTAGCTGAGATACTAGATCTCAAGGTCACAGGGCTTCCGTGAAGTTTTCAGCAGCATCACCTTCCGGTCCCACGACTTTTGACAAGTTCTTAACTTTTTCATGCTTCAGTTTTCTCAAACATAAGACCCACAATGACACAAGCTTTGTCGTGATAGCGATCAAATATCAGAATGTCAAAATTACCTGTTGTATTTGTCCTGTTCTTTTGAACATCCACACTGATTTCTTGTACTGACATGATTTCATGTACTGATAGTTTTTGTAATAATGATAGCACTGGTAATAAGAAAACACAGGAAGAAGATGAAAAACTGTTAAACTAGAATGTGTATTCTATCTATCACTTCAGGAAGTGAAGCCATCTCAACAAGCTTGAGCCATCAAAACAACAATGCATTCAGCAGGAGACAATGCATTAGCGACATGTTAACAATGAACTGGTAGGAGACAGCAAGAAGAAAGAACAAGAAAAGCACAGATGATTTTGATTCTTGGGACTGTCAGGCTACAGGTTATCTAAGGGCATGGCTGAGGTTCTCACACCGCTCATGCTCCTAACTTCTCCTCTGTGAGAGTACTCACACCCACACCATCTATGAGCATACTCACACCCCCACCATCTGTGAGAGTTCTCACACCCCCACCATCTGTGAGAATTCTCACACCCCCGCCATCTGTGAGAGTACTCACACCCCCACCATCTGTGAGAGTTCTCACACCCATACCATCTGTGAGAGTTCTCACACTCACACCGAGCAGAAGGTTACTGACTGCCTTCTGGGGCTCAGTAGACACCTAATAAACTCATATCTAGGCATTGTGGCTTTCATTGCTATAGCCACCTTGTCACATGTGTGACCTTTTACAGAGTTCTAAGTACACATGTGTCACCCCATAATGATTCTTAGAACAAGTAAGAAAAGAAACATGAGAGGGGATATTGTCCTGTAACTGCTTGTCTTTGATCTTTCTGCAGGCTCAAGGTGGCCAGATCATGGGAAGATCCACTTATGGTGGAAATAGAGAAAGAATTCTGTCTCACTTACCTAAGACACCGAGTCCAATCACGCTCAGCACAAGAAGGATGAGGCCAGCACAGCCAAATTTCAGAGCCAACCGATGCCAGCGTGGGCACCGACAGGTGTCTGAGAAGTTAAAGAAAATACGCTTTTAATCTAGTTGAGTGCATTTGGAATGAAAGTCAGAGGTGATTAACATGGATAATTGGATTCAAGTCAAGGGTGGGGTACAGAAAAGAACCTTTCTCAGCCAGCTTACTGTACAGTTCCACAAGATTAGTTGGGCCAAACAGTGCTTTCTTTGAGCATAGGACTACTTGACTTCTTGTACATGTTTCATGTGAAAGGGGCGTGGGGGGATGAGGAAGATGTTTTGAAAATTGGTGAGTGAGTACTTTACAAAATAAAGTATAAGTTCTGTTGTGGATAGGAGCCAGCATTTCCCCCAAGAAGGAGGATCTTCATTTATAGAAGGCACACGCGTGCACGCACACACACACACACACACACACACACACACAGAGAATGAGAGAGAGAGAGAGAGAGAGAGCGAGAGCGAGAGAGCTCAATTTTGTGCTAAGTACCACTTTGGTGCTGGTGATGTGTAGTAATTCTATTATGTACATTGGGGCCTTCTTCACTGTTGTCAACAGTGATCTTCTCCGACTTGGAGCAAAGCTTAGATATTTATGTTGCTTTGTTTGCTCTGGACAGGGTTTCAGTGTATAGCCCTGGCTGGTCTGAAATCTAAGCAGACCTGGTGGTCTCAGGCACCACATTGTTTTCAGTATTTTAACTACATTTGTCTCTTGTTATCACACTGGCTGAGTTCTCATACTCTTAATGGAGAGCTGAACTGTGGGTAGAAGCAAACTCTATGTACACTGTTTTGCACACACAAACACGGAGTTTTCCATCTTACCTAAGTGCATGCATACTGTGGCTATACAACTTGATATGTAGTGGCAAAATCTGTTTTTTTTTTCCATTTCCTTTCCTTAAATAGCAGTTTTCAACTTTTCATGTAAAGGAAGAGTCCTATGGCTTCTCGTTGACACAACAGGGTTGCTAGCATTTACAGCGCTCACAGTTTGAGACCACTAATCAGTAAAAATAAAAATGATGGTTATTTGAGCCACAAACCTGGGTGACTAGCAGGTGGTGAGGAGCGACTCATGTCTTGACCAAGATTGTGTGACATCTCATTGTGCTTTTCAAAAACGATATCCAGCTTAAAACACAGGGTTACTTATTCTGGAATTTTCTATTTAATATTTATCAACTTGTTAACAACAAGTTATGAAAGTACAGAAACTGAAATGGCTACATTGGTGAATGACTGGGTCCTATATCTTTGCTTCTCTTGGTGACCGTATCATGATTTGGTCAGTTTGTTTTGATTTTAGACAACTCCAAGACCATGGGGGTCATGGAAAACAATGACAATAGTTTCATTTATGGAAATACTATGGAGAAATACTGGTTAGCTCCTATGCCTGTAACTATTATAATTTCCCATTGCCCTCATTTGGTCTCTATTATTTACATTTACAATGGTTTTATGAATTCTAAGAAAGCTTTCCTAGTTGACTTTTGGCTACACTTTGTTCTCTTTTTGTCTACGTTGGCCTCCAACTATGTGGTTAAGAATGGCCTTGAACCTCTGCCTCCAACTCTCAGGTTCTGGTATCACAGGTATGAACCACATACCTGGCTAAGGACCTTACTTCTGCGTAGCACCATTTGATGTATGATATATATATATATATATATATATATATACATATATATATATGCTGTTCATATTTTATTTTCTAAGTATTTCTTAATAAAAATGAATTGTTGGGAGCCATCATGGCACAAGCTAATATACTAGCAGGTGATCATCCTGAAATGGCCTGCTTCGGATTATTACATAATCTGTGACAGGTGAGCCCTCATTAACCAAGGCTGTGGGGGACTAATTTTAGGAAAGATTCCTGCTATTAATATGCTTTTCCTGTTGTTATTATACATATATAATAATCAATAAATAATGGCACACCCCTTTGGAGCAGATCTCTGCAGATCCACGAAGTTGTACTGTCTTACATCTGTGATTATTAAGCTCTTTTATAGTGGAACTTCTATCAGGTCCTTTTCTGATAGTCAAAACAGCAATGAGAACTCTGCCAGTCTCCCAAGTGTCACCAGTTAATTGCTCTTAGATGGCAACCAGACTTTCTCCTACTCAGAGCATGTTCCAAGAGGTTGTAAAACAATGAACCAAAGGTCATAAAAAGGGAACTAACAATTTATTATAGGTGCTAGGACAGAAGATAAAATATTGACTGGGTTTATCTATACAAAACTTCACTTATAACTTAGTTATGGTGTTGAACTTTCTATGAACCTGTAGAGAAGGCAAATCGTAGATGTTTAGCTAGATAATTGCTCCTAATGGATATGCATGTAAACATTCTCTGTTGTAAACTTTTATTTCAATTTATGGTTTGATTTTTGTGTGAACTTGTGATGAACTTTGTAACATGTGATCATGTATTCTGAAAGATGTATAAGTACTGAAGACAAAAGAGAATCATCTCACTCTCAATCTCTTCTCTCTCACTTTTTACCTTTCCCCACTTAGAAGAATTTTTCCCTTTCTCCACTTAGAATCTTTCCGCGTTTCCCTTTTAGATAGCTTTTTTTGTTTGTTTGTTTGTTTTGTTTTTTGTTTTTTTCGAGACAGGGTTTCTCTGTGTAGCCCTGGCTGTCCTAGAACTCACTCTGTAGACCAGACTGGCCTTGAACTCAGAAATCCACCTGCCTCTGCCTCCCAAGTGCTGGGATTAAAGGCGTGCACCAGCACTGCCCGGCTTAGATAGCTTTCATAGGAAACTTTTTACAACTTAGTAATAAACCCATTAACCACTTCTCTAAGTGTCCCATTTTTCTCCCTGCGACTTCTGACGAGCAGGCTGAAAGTTAGAGCCCAGCAGTTCCCGTGGAGACAGTACAAAAGCAATTTACCTAATCTTTAGCAGTTTGAGGAAGAGGTGCTAAATGCCAGAAATTGCAGTTTCTGGCCTTAGAGGATTATAGAAGACAGGTCAGCTACAGTAGCATAGTAACTTAGACTTAGATAAGTAAACTTTTTATTATACAGCAACCCTAAATTTTCCGTAAGACAAAGTCTTACCCCAGAATTTCGTAAGACAGAGTCTTACCCCCACCGATGCTCTTCTCCCCTCAAGAAGAACCAAGAAGAAAGAACACCTCTGCTGGGGCTGGCTCCCGGCAATGAATATAAGTTTTGAGTTAACTGTTAAATTAATAAAAATCAGATGGGCTATTACATTGTCTTTTATTTGCAATGTGTTTTCTAGAATTGCCTTTACACCCATTTCACTTTCTCTCTGTATTTTTTTTCACTTTATTTATAGCAACTGAATTGCGTAACCCAGATTGAAGACAAACACTAGTTGTCTCTAGTTTCTATTCAGAATTAAGGTATGACATCCACTGAAGCAAGTTAGTTCCTTTTAAAATATTCCTCTAGATAAAGGATAGGAGGAAAGGATGGTGAGGGAGAGAAGAAAAAAATGTCCAGAAGAGAAAAAAGATAGTCTAACTTATGCTTGTAGCAGTATCTGTAGACCCAGCAAAGTACAGACTGAAGATGGTTACAGATGAAAAGCTGCATTTGTGTTGAACGCACACACCCTTTCTCCATCAGTATCCTCTAAACAAATACACCATGGCATACACATTCCTATGGCTTTGAAATTATCTGAGGTACTGTAAGTAATCTACAGATCATCTGAAGCACACAGCAATGTGCAAACAGGTTACTTGTAAGTACTACATTTTATGTAAGAGACCAGCATATATGCAGATGGCTGGAAGCAATCTTGTGTGGACAGTGAGCACTGTTGTATGGTGAGAGATGATACAGGACCGTCCTGTGTGGAAGCAGTCCTTGTGTCAGGTTTGAGGGTGTGACCAGGGGGTCACCAGTGCTGCTGTGTCCTGTATGGGAGGACATAAGAGGAGATTCCAAAGCCCAAAGGCTCACAGTATTTTTATAACCCATGAATGCTCTTATTTATAAGTTGTGGAAAATATCTGCTACAGAATGTTCTAGAGAGGACTGTATGCAATAATCATTCTAAATTCCTGAGCATAGCATCTGACTGATGATAACTGCTAATAAATATTATTTTATTATTATTTTTTTCTAAAAAGTGAGGGCTTTTGATTTTGTTTTGTTTTAATTATGGGTAAAAGGTGATTTGAGTGACTTAATTTTTTTTTATTCATTAATGACAAAATTTAAAGAACTCCTGTCCTCAGAGTTGGGCTCCCTGTACTATCTTGTTTTACTATTGAAATTATATACCGAAGAAGCTATGTGAACATTAGTTGTGTGGAGGAGCCTGCATGGAACTCTTCTTTGGTATTCACACAATGCTAAGCCATTTCTCTATTGTCCAGGCATTTTAATGGCTTCCCCCTCAACATCTGCACCTGTGTTCCCCTACAACACCACAGGCATGTTCTCCCTTTACATCCTAGAAGACTCATCTCTCAAACACTCAGCCTTGGTCTCCAGCATCTTTCAGGGCTGAACTCCAGCATCATCTCTCTGGAAGGCCTGCCGGGATGACTCTGCTTGACATGATGCTGTTTCTTAAGACAAGACTCTCAAGTTCCACTTAAATGCTTTTCTTGTTGCCATTTAACATCAGAAGGTTGTTGATCCAAGTGTTTATATCACTGACTTTAAACTTCACAATAACATAAAATCTACAGGGAAAAAGATGTTTTCCTGTTTCTTCGTGGCTATTTCCCCAGTATCTAGAGCAATATTTGCCTTATAGTAATTAGTTATGTCTGAATGAATGAATAAAGTCGAGAGGCATTCGTACATATTTTACCCATTATACCATCAAAACAGACCTTTGGCCATTTAACCACAAACAAAGTAGGTCACTGCCCCCGTCCCCCTTTCTGGTTCTTTTTGCTGGCAGATCTAATCATGGTGTTTCGAATTTACCACGGTTTGAGTCCTTTAGCTAACAGGTCCCAGTGGTTTCACAGTTATTATGCTACTGGGTCAGCATTTTCCCTTCAAACACTGTGCTCTATTTTTATTCTACTATTATTTGTTTTCCTTCAGGTTTATTTCCAGATTAGTAACATTTAGAATAATGATTACTCATTTTTAGCCTTTTAAAAGATTTTCTAGACACTTTTTATATTCTTGGTTGTGAGCCTAGTCTTTAATGGCTGAGCCATCTCTCCAGCCCTCTAGTTTTCATGATTTGTGATCATAGACAGTAGGGTTTGAGGAGAGCATTATTATCTTTCTCTATATTCATTTTCTTACACCCTTTCAACAAGGCCTTTTCTCCACTTTTGCTAGGCATGATGGGAAGACAAAGACTTGCTTTTTCCCAACAAGAAATAACTGGCACCATCAGTTCCCAATGCAGTTATCTACCAGGCCCTCTTCCATTCTCCACTGACCCTTTTTGTAAACATTGTATTACATTTTATTGTAAACATTACAATAAAACTTCTTCGGTGACTCTGAGACTCTCTCCTTGACTCAAACCTTTGAGAATTTAATAGTTTCTAACAAGAACCACTAAAGTTGGAAGTCCACATGTCACAACACGTAGAGGACATCTATCATATTGGAAAACAACTACTTTAAGATTCGTGTTCAGTTAAGACGGCAGACTGGAATTCTGTTATCATGATTATTTTCTACACTTGCTGCCTGAGCTTCTGGTCTCTTACATCTCAGTCATCCTTAGGTCATATACTTCACCTCTTGCTGGACTCCCACATTTCTTTTGGTAAGATCACTAAATCCTCTGGTGGACAAGAGTGCTATTTTTGGCCAGCACTGAGATATTAATTCCCAACTGACTCTGGTACCTTGTGGTTTATCCATTTAAAGCTGTTATACTTTGCAAGAGAGTGAAAACCAGCTTTTTAAAAAAATTAAACAACCTTCTTTTACATATAAGAATCACCAGTTTTTAACTCAACCTTTAATTTTGACTGACTTTCCCCCCAAAGGTTGTCCTCCTTTTGGGGAGATAAAGATATTAACAAAGAAGTCTACACACTGCACTGTGAAGGGACAGCTGGGATTGTCACCAAGGTAGTGTCCATGATCTGTAGATGAATTTGGAATTAGCAATGGAATGTAGCAAGTATCTCTTAAAACACTCCTTTGCTCATGTGAGTAAAATATCCTTTCTTAGGATTTTTAGCAAAGGCTGAATAGAGGAAGTGATGTTCAGATTTCCTTCTGACTACATGAGTAAAAATGGAATATATGGCCTTTCTAGAACTGTGGTTTTCTGCAGGCAGGCACCTACACTGTTTAACATACCCCTGCTTGTCACCTTTAAAACAATGACTTACACACATAAGTTTTAGAGGAGAATCTTAACTCTGGAAGATAATTCAAATGCCAGAAGAAGTAAGCTGCTTACCTGTGGAAAGAGGTGGAGGTGATTCAGGCTTAGGCTCTTGAGTCCTAGCTAGGTTTAAGTCTGCATAGACCACTGACGCATCCATTGTAGATGGAGGGACTTGACACTGGACTTGTGAACAGGGACAAACTCCAAGTCCTGTGAGGTGAAATGAGCAAAAAAGGAAGTCGGCTGCGTACGCTCTGTTGTGTGTGTCCACACCCACCCACACTGGTGGCTGAGGGTTTCTCCATAGTTATTGACCTTGGTGTCCTGCTCACACAAGCTTACTTTGTCTTTGTTTGTTTTGTTTTTTTAAAGAGAAGAATGCACAACATACAGAACATAGGGTTTGGAGGGTTTGGTTTCTCAACAAATTCTTTTTTGTTCTTATTCCTCTAACCATCTGTTATGAGCTATCTTCTCAGACTTCCAATGAAATAGTCATCCTGAGTTCAAATTTACCTTGCCCCTCAGCCCCCGTGGATTAAGATGTATGACATTTTATGCTATGTTATGAAAATGAGGATTAGGACGTAAAGGTCCACGGTATTATTTGATGTGAGTTGAGGCGCCTCCTGAAATATGCATACAGTGAAGGGAGCTGCGGATTGTGGAAATGAGGCTGGGACTGTGGTACAAGGACCCATGATGACACAACAGGAAAAGCAGCAGGTTCCACTCAGTGTTGTTCTGAGCTAAGGACTTCATTGTCAGAGCGACAGAGAGTGGAGGATTCGGGTCTATGGGATGTGCTAACTCCTCCAAGGATTTGCAGTCCTAGAGCCTTTGAGCAAGGACCACAAATGCCACCAAGTTAGACATTCTCATATCACAAGTGAAAAAGAAGAAGAAAAGCAAGGATTTCCTTAAAGACGCTTTCTGTGGTCAGAGTGGGATTGTACCAGGTGCTCACAATGATGCAGTAATGGGCAGCATTTTGCTGGCTGTGAGTACTATGAGACAGGGTGTGTGTGTGTGTGTGTGTGTGTGTGTGTGTGTATGCAGGCAACATGGGGTTCATACCCATTTCCCATGACCATGATGATTACGGAGTGAGCAGAAGCCTGTGTAAGGTTCTCATAGCTCACTTAAGATAAAGTGAAATGATCATAAAAAGATAAGGGGGTATAAGAATATGTTTTATGGGGGTGTGGTGAGGTGTGGGGGAGGGGATGTCTAGGCGGGCCCATGCCAAGGCATCCCTTCCTCCTGAGGGACCAGCCACACAATGGTATAGTATAGAATAGAGTTTATTCAGGGCATGGGGAGGGGAGTTAAGAGAGTAGTAGAGGCAAAGGAAGGCAGAGAGCAGGAGAGAGTAGAGAAGTAGAAGCCGGCCATGACCATGTGGAGGGAAGAGAATAGGGAGAGAGGGGGAACAAGGGGCAAGAGGCAAGAGAGTAAGAGAACAAGAGAGAGAGGAGGGGGCAAGCAGCCCTTTTTATAGTTAGTGGGCCAGGCCCACCTGGCTGCTGCCAGGTAACTGGGGTGGGGTTTAGACAGAGTACCAACACTGATTATCGTCACCTCACTCCACAGCATGTCCAGGGCTCTGCCTCATGCAATTGAAACCTGAGATTTCAACAAGCATACAAGATTTTCCAGAGTTGTCCATCCTGAGAGATTCTATATATTTATCTTGCTCAGATTATTAAACCTGGCAGACAAGAGTGCTGATTTCAACCAGTGCTGAACCTCTAGTGTATATATAAATTTCCAATACATCAGGGCCTCAGGCTTTAGTATATATAAGAATCACCTGAAAGCTTGTTAATAATTCACTTCCTATCACTTAACCTCCCTCCCTTCCCCAGATATCATTAGTATCTTCAATAGGAAACATGTGAATAACTTTCCAAACATTTGAGGTGGTTCATGGATCCTGCTTAAGCGATCAACCCTGTGGTCAGTGTATAAGAGGATAGGTTTTAAAGATCAACAGAGTAAAGAGAAGTCTGAAGCTGAGATTAGATGAAAGGTAAAGCTTTGAGGACAGTGAAGTTTAAGGGTTTTTTGTTGTTTTTTTTTAGGTTTACTTTATTATTTTATATGTTGGTGTTCTATGGGCATGAGCTGCCTTGTACGATGGGAACTGAACTTCGTCCTCTGGGAGGACAGCTGGTGCTCTTGACTTCTGAGCCACCTCTGCAGGCCCAGCATTGACATGCTGAGTCTTCTGAAGCCTGACTGTGATGGATCTACAACGGCCTTACTAAAAGCAAGAGATGTGAGGGGAGATACTTTCATCAGAGAGTGCTTCCAAAAGCCTATAAGCCGCAAAGCACAAAGAGACTAAAAATAGCAACCAGTGACGGTCCTTGATCCCCATGTAGCTGATAGACCGCATTTTCTGTGACAGAGTGGCAGGGGCAACTCCAACTACTGCATGGCCAATTTTTACAACAAAAGTGTTGCTATGTGGCCGTCATTGTACTGATAAAAATAAAACCCTCCTGAGGGTTCACATCGGGAGAATCTGGCTGACCAAAGTCATCTGACCACCTAATTGCTCAAACGACAGTTCCACTGCAAAATATGTCAGATTTCAGGACTATAATGATTTATTATATATATATATATATATATATATATATATATACATATGTATACACACACACACACACACACATATATATATATATATATATGTATTGGTTTTCGAGACAGGGTTTCTCTGTTTATTCCTGGCTGTCCTGGAACTCAGTCTGTAGACCAGTCTGGCCTTGAACTCAGAAATCTGCCTGTTCTGCCTCCCAAGTGATGGGATTAAAGGTGTGCACCACCACTGCCTGACAATAGAATGATCTTGTTGCTATAAAATATAAGGAGTGTGGGCAGGCGTGTGTATTTGTGTGCAAAAGAGTACAATGTGATATTAAACACACACAATGTGTTGTGAAATCTAAAGATCTTAAAGGGTGAATGATTGCACGTGATCCTGGGTTTTATTTATTTTTATTTGTCCATGTAGGTGTATGTGTTTATTTTTGTGTGTGAATACAGTGTATGTTTGTGTGGTATATGTGCATGTGTTTGGGGATGTACACACCTATGTGCATGCCCAGAGGCCATAGGAGAGTTTTGGATATTCTTTTTTCCTTGTTCCTTTGAGACATGGTTTCATTTGGACCTTGGAATGACGTTGTGTTTCCAGCGAGTCTGAAAACCAGCAGCCTCCAGCAATCCTCCTTTCTCTTCCCCTCTGGATGCTGGAGTTATAGGTACTCCAGGAACCACACCTGGCATGCTACACCATTCTTATCTGCGGAGCTGTCTTTCAAAATCCTGATACCAAGTTTTAGAGTTGCTATAGTCAAAGTCATATTGAAAATCTCAAGAGTTAAGAAAGACAAGCTTCCCCTCGGTAGCCTGCTTTGAATTTGAACTCTTTTACTTTAATAGTGGAAGTCAAGATGTGTAGGGAAACTATAAGTAAAATATAAACATTACTCTTGAGTGTGAAGGAATGAAAAAGAGACTGCACAAACAACAGTGACAAAGGAGGGGCTGGAGAGATGGCTCAGTGGTTAAGAGCACAGGCTGCCCTTCCCGAGGACACAGGTTCAATTCCCAACATCTGCGTGGCAGCTCCAAACTGTAACTCCAGTCCCATGGGTCTTGATACCCTTTTCTAGCTTCTCTAGCCACCAAGTACTCACACCGTGCACATACATACATAGGTAAAACGTGCACAGATACATAGGTAAAACACCCACACACATAAATTAAAAGTAATTTAACAAATTAAAAAAAAAGGACCAGGAGAGGTGACCAATATTTCAAATGTCAAAATCAAAGACAATTTTACTCAGACACAAAAACAAACAGATGACCCAGTTAGAGAAAAGAAGGAATACTTTATAAATTAAAGCACCATGAATGTATGAGCATAAAAAATGTATTCTAAAGATGATTCGTCAGCAACTAGGAACTCAATGAGCTGATGGGCTTCACAGAGAAATAACAGCAGAAAAACAGGAAGGCAATAAATACAACAGCAAAATCATCTACCAACAATAACCAAACTGATTTGGGGAGTGAAAAGCTACAATAGTAGGAGTGAAACATTCACCAGGAGTCAGAAATGTGAGGGAAACAAACCTTTTCCTGAAAGCAGATGAGTGTGAAGAATGACAGGATGGGAGAAAGAGAGGGGAGACTGTTGAAGTGATGTGGTGTCAGTATGACCAAAGCATGGTATATGGATGTGTGGAGTGTGTCACAAAGAAAACAATTATGTTTTACACTTAATACTTCTAATAAATAGTAGGGAAAAAACCCAAACGGCTTTCCTTTCTAGACAGTCTGGTCTCAGTTGTTTCATAATAACTGCAGAAAATGGAGTCATACAGATGATGTCTTCAAAGTGATGATAACTTCATTCTAATCAAAAACATTACAGTCAGCCGACATTACCCTTCAAAATCAAAGAAACTGGGACTTTCCCAAATATTCAAAAGCTGAAGGAACTTATTACCACTGGACCTGCTTCACAAGAGATAATCCAGAGTCATATCAAGTCAAAGTGAGAGGATACTGAGGAGAAAAACAAAGTCATAAAAAGTCTTCAGCATACACAGCAACACAGGCTGTAATACAGGTACATAGATTTAAGTGTTGAACATTTACAAGAAAACAAGAATAATTAATTATATGGCAGTGTGTATATAATACTTTAAAATGTCATACTAATGGGATATTTGTGATTGAAATTAAGCTAATACCAGGTTAAGATAAAATTCTGCATTTTATATAGGAATTGACAAGATGGCTTAGTGGGTAAAAGTGCTTGCCACCAAGTCTGAGTCTGAGATAGATGCTGGAACACACATCGTAGATAGAGGGGATCAGTTCTAACAAGTTGTCTTCTGATTTCCACACGAGTACACACAGACTTTAAATTTAAATAGTACTTTTAAAAATTTCTTAACAGCTTTATTATATAATTGCAACAATAACCACAAAGCTATTGTATATAGTGCCTTAGTTGTTCTATTGTGGTGAAGAG
Organism: Tokudaia tokunoshimensis; assembly: GCA_036184795.1. Lineage (NCBI taxonomy): Eukaryota > Metazoa > Chordata > Mammalia > Rodentia > Muridae > Tokudaia > Tokudaia tokunoshimensis. The sequence continues at coordinate 148,922,159 of BTHU01000002.1, forward strand.
ACACAATGACTAAGGCATCTTATAAAAGAAAGCAATTACTTGGGGCTTGCTTACGACTTCAGAGAGTCAGTCCATTTCCATCATGGGCATGGTGTGGACTTCCCCCCTCTCCCTGAAAAGTCTATCTCCAGTGACATACCTCCTCCAACAAGGCCACACCTTCTAATGCTTCCTAAATGGGCCACCAACTGAGAACCACATTCAAATACCTGAGTCTACAGGGCCATTCTCATTCAAGCCACCATATATAGAATAGAGACAAAAAAAAATGAGTTGAGAATCAAAGCATATCATTACAAAAAAATTTACAAAATGAGTCTGTAAGAGAAGACACAAGGAGGGGGAAATCAGAAACATTGAGAGATAACAAATTAGTCACCTTTCTGCACTCCACGTATAACAGCAACTCAAAAAGAAAATTAAGAGAACAATTCCATCTATAATATCATGAAACAGACTAAAATACTTAGGAATAAGCCCAGTTAGAGATGTGAAAGACAAGCAAATATCATAAAACATGCTGGATGAGATTACACAGACACTGATAAATGAAACCTTGGATCAATGAGACGGCTGGATTAATACTGTTGAGATGACTGTACTAGCAATGTGATCTACAGGTTCAAAGCAATCTCCATTATTATAATCCTAATAGCTATCTCTTTTGAGAAAATATAAAAATGTATTCATAAGTTTAAACAGAACGTTGAGGGATTCAACACATTCAAAACACGTTTGGAAGCCTACAAAGTTGGAGGACCCATTTTGCTTTTTAAAAAAGTCTTTGTTTTCTATAGTAATGAAGATACTACTTGTATAAAGACAAGCAGAACTGGAAGCCAGTGATGTAGCTCAGTTGGTAGAGTGTTTACCTATCATGCACAAAGACAAGCAGATCAAGAGAAAGGAACACAGAGGAGACAAGATGAATAAATGCCCATGTTTATGGTCAAATGATCTTGACGAATGTTTCCACTTAGGTAAAATGGTCTTTTCAATGCATAATACTTTTAATTTTTAGTTGTGTGTATATGCCCGAGTATGTGTATTTGTGTAGAGGAGCCTATGGAGGTTGGAAGAGGGCACTGGATCTCGTGGAACTGGAGTTATAGGCAGTTGTGCATCACCATGTGGGTGCTGGGAACTGAACTTAAGTCCCCTGCAAGAACAACAAAATGTGATTAACTGGTGAGCCATTTCTCCATCCCTCAATGAGTAACATTTAGAAAGCTGTATGTCTACACACAGACAATGAAGTTTGACTCTTATTTTATACCATATGCAAAAATCAACTGGAAATGAACTAGATACCTAAACACAAACCTAAAATTATTAAATTTCTGAAAGAAAATTTGTAGGGAAATTGTCATGACATTGCACCTGACAGAAATTCTTGGAAGAAGTATCAAATGCCTTAGCAACGAAAGCAAAATAGACAAACGAGACTACGTGAACTTTAAGGATTTTTTAAATAACAAAGGTCACAGGTGACAGGGTGATCCATGAAGCTTATAGAAAAGGGCCTGGAGCATACAGGGAGAGCCCAAGGTGGAATACTGTGCCCTCGAGGATAGTAGCCTTCTAGTGAGCTACTATCTTCATCAAACCCGACCCCTACCTTTAACCGCCTCCCAAATTTCCATCCTTTATGGGATTAATTCACTCATTATGTTAGAGCCCTCACAACTTAATGGTGTCTGGACACCACAATGTTCTCACAGACATTCACAGAACTGTGCTTCTAAGATCTTAGGCATTTGTTTCTTAATCCAGGCAAACTGGCACTCAAGGTTAAGTACCACAACAGCATAAAGATGGCTACGGAGCGTGTGAAGAGTTGCACAACCACCCCTAACCATCGTGAGGCTTGAAATGAAGACAGTGAGAAAAGACCCCTGGTTTCCAGCTCTGCATGAAGGAGCCCAGAAGTTTCCAGTTTATCCTTGGAACAAACACCAATGTGAAATAGTTGGAAACCAAAGGGCTCTTCTAGGCCCTGCAAAGAGAGGTAAGGACGCAGGGCAAAGACGTGTTCCCAGTACTGGAGGGATCGAGGAGGAAGGGCGGGAAACCATGACTCATGCTAGCAGAGATTCGGACTCTGCTTCTAAAAGAGATCCAGACCTCAACTGCGATTGCCAACGTGCTGCAGACTTAGTGTGGTTAACTTTGTAGTTACTCACAGCTGTGACAGCCAATGGAAAGGCAACCACAGTTTGTGAAACAAGACTGGCCTCCAGGAGTTTTCATAGTAACCGCCACATAAAAATACACTTAAGAACATCATGGGGAAGAGAAACAATTATGTTTTGAAAAACATGACGGAGCCCTCTACTCTTCCTAAGATAAGAGGGACCCAGAATCCAAGTGGCTGGGATTTTAGCCTGCCTTACCAGGGACAGGAAACACAACTCTATCAAGTCCGATTTCCTCATGGAGAAGGGAACTATCAACTTCATCCTGCTCTGGCTTTCCAGGTGGTCAAGGGAACTGTCCAACCTAGCTGCTCTAGCGAGCTGTTCCCTCCCACATAAGACAGAAGGAAAGAGTGAAGAAACACTGGATTTGGTGGTCAGAATAGAAGGTTACCAACACCCTTATCATATTCCTCTCTCTTTGAACCTCACCAGAACATTAAAGGTCTAATTCTGTTCTTCCTTTACCTGGCTACCCTAGAAAAAGCTTCAGGCATGACCAATCAAAACATATGATTTGGGGATTAAAATCAAAGCAGGGTATCACCCCCTATTCATTAGGCAACTACTCTCAAGCAATTTCCCCACTAAGAAGATGAAAGGATATTTCACATGGGAGAAGTTAAAAGCAATATATATCATAGCTGGAAGCAAACGGTGCCACCACTGTGGAGAACACTGTGGTGAGTCCTCTGATGTAGAAAACGGGATCTCTGTTCTGATTTTTCATCATGGATCTCTCAAAATTCATGTTTGCAGTTGAACTCACAATGGAAATTCTGTCAGTATAGAGGCTGAAACGGAATTAAGCCACAAGGAATCTATCTTCATGTCTTAGTCAGGGTTTTTATTTTTGTATAAACATCATGACCAAGAAGCAAGTTGGGGAGGCAAGGGTTTATTCAGTTTACACTTCCACATTGCTGTTCATCACCAAAGGAACTCAGGACTGGAACTCAAGCAGGTCAGGAAGCAGGAGCTGATGCAGAGGCCATGGAGGGATCTCACTTACTGGCTTACTTCCCCTGGCTTGTTCAGCTTACTTTCTTATAGAACCCAAGAATACCAGCCCAGGGATGGCACCACCCACAATGGGCCCTCTCCCCCTTGATCACTAATTGAGAAAATGCCCCACAGCTGGATCTCATGGAGGCACTTCCCCAACTGAAGCTCCTTTCTCTGTGATAACTCCAGCCTATGTCAAGTTGACACACAAAACCAGCCAGTACACCTCATGAGTGGATTAGGATTTTATAAACCAGACAAACAGAATTTAAGATCTTTAACCCTTCTACCTTGTGCCACCTGGGGACACAGCTTTCATCCTTCTGTCTGTTTATCTCTACCATGTCAGGCTGCAGCATGTAGGTCCTCACTAGACAGTAAATACTTGTACCTTGACCTTGGATTTACCAGCTTCTAGAACTGTAAGAAATAATTTGTGCTGTGGTCCCACCAAGAGACTAAAGACAGAAGAGCCATTTGGATGCTGTTGTTCAAGGATGTAGCGCTCACACGAGCCAATATTGTTCATCAGTGGAGGAATGGACAAAATACTGTGTCTATACAAGGAAATATCAAACTTGGCCTCAAAAAGGAAGAAATTCTGACATTCGCTCCAGAATGAAAGAACCATGCTACTCGAAAGAAGCCAGTTATACAACTTCAAACACCCTGAGGTCTCACTTATAGGAAGCACTTAGAAATGGGGAATTCATAGAGACAGAAAGGGAGGGGCGTCCAGGGTTAGAGAAAGAAAGAATGGGAAGTACCATTTACAAGTGTGTAGATTCAGTTTTGCAAGACATGGGGATGCATCATACAGCGGCAGAGTGCTAGCCTGGAACACACAAGGGCCTGGATCCTCTTTCCACCCATTGCAGAAAAACAAAGGAACTTCTCAAGCATGTTGGCACATGGCGGTAATCCAAGGTAATCCATCCCTGGCTACATAAGACCCTGTAAAAAACAAACCATAAAACCTCTTTCATGATAGTATTGGTACACTTAACAGTTCAGTTTGTCAGCCTGATAGGAGAGTAGCAAATTTTATATTATACAGTTTTGGCTACAATAAAAAAAAATTCAGCAGAGAACTTGTGTAACTTGTGTTGGGATTTAGACCCTGGACAAGTGGTTGAGGTGCATATTTAACATATCTAAGTGGACCTGACCTCCAGGTTCTCCCAGCATCCCTCAGTCCCTACCTGTGGCAGGGTATGGCTGACATACCCCAACCTCTTCCCCAGGTCCTGGGCTAGGGGAAGTCCTCCCTTATATGATCCAGACATTCTCTCTCTCTCTTTCTCTCTCTCTTTCTCTCTCTCTCTCTCTCTCTCTCTCTCTCTCTCTCTCTCTCTCTCTCTCTCTCCTCCCTCTCTCCCTTCCTTTTCCTTTCTCTTCTCTCTCTGCACTCTTTTTCTATTCCCCTTCCTCTCTGCCTCCCTCTTAAGGCAACTTTACTGACACCCTCCTGTGTGGTCAGACCAGTGAACTCACCCAAGAGCTGCCCCCAGTAAATCTGCTTTTGTGCTTTAATTTGGCTTGAATTGGCTCATTTTATTGGGGGAGACTATCTATCAACGTGAGCTGTGGTACTCAGAGATAACAAACAAGACAGAACTGTCCCTGATTGTACAGAAAGATGCTAGAACTGTGTGTTCAATGGAGTCTCTGATATCCATAAAATTATAAAGTAGCCAGTCACTGAAGAAATGCAGAAAATAGTAGTGAGTGGATGGCGAGTGGGCATCTCTGATGATTGTGGAGTGTAGAAAAGCCACCCATCTACAGTCTGCCTCAGGTGACGTGGTACAAGAGCCTAGTGCCCCACAACTGCTTCATTCAAAAGTGATTACAAAAGACTGAGCCCACTACATTTACATAATTGGAAAATACTGCTCTCTAAGGCAAATTCTTATCCCCCAGTGGCTGTCGGTTGTCATTTCTTGGCTTCTCGTGCATTGGACTCTAGTTACTCTTTGTCTTGGTGCTTCAAACTTCCCCAGAATTGGCCAGGTATGATGTAATGCCATCAACCTATACTAGGGGCAGTGGGAAGGCTGAGCAGAAGGATTACTGCAAATTCCAGGTCAACCTAAACTATGTAACCCTGCCTGGGCTCCAGTGTGAGGCCCTGTCTTAAAACCTCAAAATAAATAAATAAATAAACCAAATGATTTTGTGTGTGTATATGACTGGGTCAGAATTGAGTGCACAGGCATTTATACACGCAGGTCTACACCAAAACATTATGACTTCTAGACACCAAGCAAAACTACTGATTAGCATAAGAGTTTAAATGCAAATTCATTCAAATAGCAAGAGATCCTCTCTAATCTATTCTGTAATAAAATTACACAACTCTCAGAAAAATTTCCAAAACTGTGAGAAAACAAAACATTGACTAAAGGTTTTGCTATTCCAGTTACAGAACTTTCCACTGCAAACAAAAGTAGGTCGGTCGGTTTGTTCTTTTCACAGGAAATATCAACCACAAAGGTCTCCATAGAAACAGACTTTTGTAGTTAGGACAGCAGACTCATCTATCAGCATATTATTAATGGGTAACAATACTTGCCTGAAGTCTGTGTGGGATAGAAAGAGTGAAAATTCTCTTTTCACCCTGTACAGTGGCTCATTCCTTAATCCCAGAAACCTGAAGCAGAGAAGGCAGACCTCCAAAGAGTTCCATGCCAGCCTGGTCATTGTATTGCGACCTTTGCTCAAACACAAGTAAACAAACAAAACCCCCAAACCACACACATACGCACACAAAACCAAAAGCTCCCTTTCCCAGCCTGCTAATGGTGTCTATTTCTTTTTTTTTTTAGAGTAATATGGCTCACATAATTTTGTGTTATCAAAAAACAAGAGCTGTAGATGGGAGATAAGACAGTGGCTAGAAGTTAAAATTTTCGGAGTCCCCCTTTTATAAAGCAATGCGGTTCCCTTATTAGTCAGTTGTTAACAAACACTTATGCTACCCTCCATATTACTTGTTGGGAGAGCATATGTATAAGTTGAAGTATGAAATTCAAGTGCATGGCGTAAGATTGGCAACAGAAAATATAAAGCAAAAAACTGCTTCTCCGCAATTAAAAATATAAGTTGGAGTAGATGCTCACCTGGTGTTATACAGATAGTTGTGTTAGGGATGGAGGTGAAAGTTACAGAATTTACATTAAGTACAGAGAGTCCTAAGCTAGCAGCCAATCAGCTTTGACTTTGTAATTATGGTCGGTAGGCATGCTAACCATTAGTGTATTAATGGGTCAATAACACTTGCCTGGTGTCTGTGGGGATAGACAAGTGTTACAATTCCCTTTGCTCCAGCTGTCGTGACTTGTGCCCTTAAGCCTAGCACTCTGAAGCAGAGGCGGGCAGACCTCTGTGAACTGGTAGAGAGAAAATTACGTAAGTAATTTCTGTGTCGTTTATCATTACGTATTCGTGGTGAATATACAAAATACATGCGTGCGAATACTCTTGAAAACTACAGATTTACCTGTTACCTCTGAAGGAGCAAAATGAAAAATGACTTTGGTACACATTTGATTGTAGACATTCACATTTTACCCTGATATATAAAGTGAGAATAAACCATTTATATATGTTGTAAGGGCCCTGTTACTTTTTCCTTGTAACTATCCATATTTCTCTGTGGGTACGTGCTCTTGGGTGCAAGTGCGTACAGAGGCCAGAAGAGGTGCATGGACCTTTGGTACTTGGACCTTGGCAGACGCTCCAGGTCTGAGACACTTGTCTAAGTCTTGTTAGCTTCCCAGAATATTCCGGAAAGCAAGGCGCTGCGGGTTCTCATCTGTAGCTCCTTCTGGCCTTTTGTCCTTCAGCCTCCCCTTTCTGCTCTCTTGCTAACTTTCTTCTCAATCAAATAGTTCGACTGGCTTTCTTTGTCAAGCCAGAGCCTGATTTCGAAGCCTTAGGTACAGACATCTCCCGCTGTTCCTGCTTCCGCCCTTCTGCCTCTACTGTCCTGCCTAGAATCACCCAGGAGACACCAAGGAGATGTGCTCAGGGCACATCTGCGAGGGATTGTCGAGGTTAAGGTTAGCCTCTGAGAAGGTATTCGAGGGATCATCTCGGCAACATTAGTGGGTGTGGGAAGACCACTCCTGAGTGAGGCTACAGGAGGGGGAGGGGAAGGGGGAGGAGAAAGGAGGAGGGGGAGGGGAGAACCAGCTCAGTGCATGCACGCTGGCATTCACACTTCCGTTTCCTAGACTGTGGATGTGATGTTACCAACCACTTCAAGCTCCTGCTGCCTTGACTTCCCCACCATGGTGGGGAACCAAAATAAATCTGTCTTTTTTTTTTTTTTGGTAAGTTTCCTTTCTCAGGATATTTTGTCGAAGCAACGAGAAACAAAGTGGAGACAATAACCTCGTGCCGGCTCTAAAACACGAATATTGAATTTTGTTCACACACAGAATCTTTCGTCTTAAAGCTCTAAAAGCTGTTAACATTCCGAACACATCGCCTCAGTCAAGTATAGGGCATATAAAGATGTGGATAGCCTGAATCCATCCCTGGCAAGGAAACCCAAAGCTGAGGCATAGACTGATGGTCGCCATTTGCTGGTGGGCTCTTTTGAAGGAGAGGTGGCATGCTGGGGGAGGGCCGGCAAGAACCAGCAGTGTCAAGAAATGCGTGGTGAGTTGAAGTGCGTGGACCGAGCGAAGAACATAGGTTTGAATTGAAAACAAGTGGAATCTTGTCGGAGTGCCTAATTCTTTATTCCAGTTTAGAAAACAAAAGTATTAGTAGCTTGCGTCATCAAAAGTAAGATTCAAGTATTCAATTAACCAACCTAACCCTCGCCGGTTCTGGTGGCGCAGGCCGGTAGGATTTGCTGAAGGAGGCAGAGGCAGGAGGATCTGGAGTTCGAGGCCAGCCTGGACTACACATTTTTTCTTTCCCTACATTTTTTCTTTCCCTACAAAACCACGCAAATCCACGGCTGCATCACACCCCAAACCAGCCTCCAACCTCCACAAGGCCACTTCTTATGCTCCTTCCGCCCGGAATCTGATCGACTACCTGCACCCCAACCCGGACCGGCTTCTCCAGCCGCACGGGCTCCCGCTCCACACTCCTGCTTACAAGCCTTTATCCACGCACACGCCCGACCCTCACGCTTGCCCACGCCGCACTCCACAATTCCTTTCTTCCCGGCGGGCCTTCTCTCCTCTCTACAGTCCTGTTCAGCCCTCTCGCGACCCTTTTCTCCAGTTCTACACGTGCTAAACGAGTCAGCAGTCACCGCTCAGAGCAAAATGTTCGCTGCCAAAGAGTCCGTTTCTTTCCTCCCTCGAGTGTTTAGTTTTATGTACGAAGAAAGAAAGCGAGGTTTGTTCGGAGTTAGAAACATAAATACACTTAGCGGAAGCGCGGTTGCGCAACGCCCAACTTGCTACATCAGGAACAGAATGCAAGGCATTAACGGGCTGGAGAGATGGCTCAGCCGTTAAAGGCTAGGCTCACAACCATAAAATATAAGAGTTCGGTTCCCAGCACCCACGGCTGTCTCTCCAGCCACCTTTTTTGTCGGACACCGCACACGCGCATGTAAAATGGATAGATAAATAAATAAATGAAAAATAGTAATATAAATAAAGTAAGTAAACAAGTAAAAAGAGGGAAAGAGAATCCTACGTTTTGCACCCTGCATATGACCCGCATTTTTGCTCGCTGGCGTCCGCCCTAGTCACTTAGTCATCCGGTGCGTGTTGTTCCTTCCCTGCTTTTGCTGTTGCTAAACCAACTCCAAACCAACTCGACGTCGTCCTCCTCTTCCTCCTCCCTTTGCTACTCTTCTCATTTTGAAAAAATAGTTTTGGCATACACGGACCTCCCTCAAGCCATCAGGACCTAGGAACTCCTGACAGCGTTCCCCCTCTTCTAGGCTCTTGGGCTCAGCTGTCCTCAGTTATTCACCAGGTTGCTCAGAGTTCTCCCTTCCCTGGATTGTTTGTGGCAATTCCTTCACTTCGAGGACAAAGGGACCACTCTCCTCGCCACTGTGTCTGCTCACAGACCGAGCTCCCGCAAGATCGACTCTTCACTGCAACTCTAGTGTTCCCCCGTGTGGTCAAGACCCCTAAGTGCATGGTTTTCTAAGGTCTGTCATAGGTGATGCACCGGTGAGATGCCAACTTCCAGCCGGACCTCAGTGCCTCTGCGACTGTGGGATGAGGACAAGGGAGGGTAGTGGCTCGTCCCGCCATGGATTTCCAGGCTTCTCTCAGTCACTGTGGACGGAATGGAGGTGGTTGAAACTAAACAGCTCTTCCATCCTAGACTGAAGAATTTCTGGGCCTACGCACGCATTGTTTGCTGGGTGACTTTTACCCACGAACCATTCCTAGGGATAAACAAATTTGCCTGTTGCTTTGGCCCCTCGGCTGTTGTGGATGCTGTTGCCATCAACATAAGTGATTGACTATCTATGAGTTTAGAGGCCTGCGTTCATATTCACATCCATGGGTGCATGTGTCCCAGAACAGTTATAAATACAGACAACAAATATGTAAATTTACTTAAAACAGTGTGTGTGTGTGTGTGTGTGTGTGTGTGTGTGTGTGTGTGTGTGTGTGTGTGTGTAAAACTCAGTACTGTGGATCTCCAGGGCGAGCTTGCTTTCTGGATGAATTGTCCTGTTGCAGTGTCCAAGGCTGGACATACTTGTTTGCACACCTGTTCCTCTCTCACTGGGTCAACAATGAGGAAGGCAGGATGCTGACACCATCTGGCTTGGTAGGTGGTTTTTATTGACTACTACTCTCTTAGTTTTGGAGTCCTGTTCCACCATGTGATTTTCTTCTCACACAACCTTCGTTGAGTGGGATGCTGCTTTCTTGAGCCCCTCACCGTCCATGAGATCACCTACTGTTGGCTTAGCCTTCAAAACCACGGAATAGAGAAAATTCTTTTCATGAAAGTAGGATTATTTGTGAAGTGGAATAAACACAAGGAGCAAGAGACAAGAGAGGCTGATGGCGTGGTCATTGTGACCAAAACATTATTGTATGTAAGCATGATCATATCACAAGGAAGCTTGTTATTTCATATAATTAATACATTATTGCTGGGTAATGGATTTAATCCCAGCACTCAGGAGGCAGAGGGAGTCAGATCTCTGTGAGTTTGAGGCCAGCGTGGTCTACAAAGTGAGTTCCAGGACAGCCAGGGCTGTTACACAGAGTAATCCTGTCTATAAAAAAATAAAATAAATTATCATTAGAAGTTGAAAACGGTGATAATCAGATCAGTTTTCTTTATTTACATTACCTGGATTCAATTATTTCATTACAATTACAAAAAATAGATTCATACAGATTATGACTTCGAAGTGGGAAAAAACCCAAACAAACACTGTATTTAGCACAAACAAACAAACAAAGAGAGTTAGGAGGTGGCTTAGCTACCAAAGATGTTATGAATTTTCAGTTTGATCCCTACAATTGAGGTGGAAATACCCATTTCCTAACCACATTCCACATTTCCCTTTGTATGGTTCCTTCTTGATGGTTATATTTGGTTTTATTGAAGCTGAAGAATTACTCCAAAATTTAGTGATTTATTGTAACAACCATTATTTTATATGACAGACTGCAGGTCAGAAGTGTGGGGTAGCTGAGCTGGCTACTGTCACCCTAGATTCTTTCCAGACTTCAATGAAGGAACACAGCAGGGCTGGAGTCATTTCAGAGATGGGAAATATGGCTGACCTAAGACAGATGGCGCATCTCAAGTTGTTTCTCAGGGGCTGGAGTGCTTGCCTTGGAAGTGAGGTTCTGAGGCTGACACAGAGAGCATGCATGCTCACACACACACACACACACAGACAGACAGACAGACACACACACACACACACACACACACACACACACACTGTGTGCCCACTGAGGTTGCTTGGAGTCTCTGATTTGCCTCTATTTCATTCCACGCTCCACAGGCACATGGTAGCTTTGGCAATGTTGTCTGCTGTGAAAAAGAGAATAAGGGAAATCACACCCTGGTTCTGCCTCCACATCACAGTTCACCATCAAGGGAAGTCAAGATAGGAACTCAAGTAGGGCAGGAACCTGGAGGCAGAAGCTGATGCAGAAGCCATGGAGGGGTGCTGCTTATTAGCTCGCTCAACATGGCTGGCTCAGCCTGCATTTTTATAGTACCTGGGACCACCAACTCAGGGATGGCACCACCCACAGTGGGCTGGGCCCTCCCCTATCAATCACTAATTTAGAAAATGCTCTACAGGCTTGCCTACAGCCCCATTCTTATGGAGGCACGGCCCATAATACCCCTGTAATGTTTTTGTTAATTATTTGGGACAGCCTGGTTCTTAAGACACCCAGCACTAAAATACTCATACTAGTTTAGTTGACTACAGTAGTCACAGGATCATGCCTGGATTCATGGGCACCTAGGTGGCCTCTGTTATGTTCAGATGTCAAGGGCCCTGCAGAGACTGAGCGCGGGACACTTGGTCTACACAGGATGGATGCTGTGAGAGAGACGTGATTGGATCAAGAGGGCCCAGCCTCCGCCAATGGATTAATCCACACATGACTTCGTAGTTTACAGCCTTACACACTCAGTTAAGTGAGGGAAACTCTCTAAGTCGGGGATCTCGTTGTTGGAGACCCTGAGGTGTTTCTTTGGGAGCTGTGTCTTGTCCTTGGATCTTCTCCTCTTAGTCTCTCATTGCTCACTGTTAAGGGGGAAGTTTTGCACTCCGCTACCTCATGCCATCTCCGTGGACCCAGAAAGAACTTATCAGGATTAAAACTTCTGATATTGAGTCGAAAGAAGTGCTTCTCCCTTAAACATCTTCAGTATTATCCACAGAGATGAAAAATACCAGGCAGTGCAGAGAAACAAGCATCCTAATCCATTTTTGAACAGCGCTAGCATCTTAATGCTTTCACAAAGCACTCCCGAATCCAGAACAATACATGGTAAATTTTTCAGAATGTGTGCTCAATTTGTTCCCCTTTAGGTAACAAAGCAGCAATGGCAAGTGTTAGCTGAGAACCTTAGAGTGTCTATGAAACAATAGAAGAACTGGACTTTTGTCCACATTCTTTACCCTTGCGTGTAAGGAAACTTGCTAACGATCTTTAACATCTTGCTACAGCCATGTACAGAGATGGGTGGATATCCAGGTGAATGCACCCTGGGCACGGACTGTTAAAGCTGGGGGTGAGGCGGTCCTCCCGAGCTGGTGGGCTCCTTGAGGGGTTGTCTACGACTGAAGGAAGGTAAATGCTCTCTGGTGATCGGGAGACCAGTGGGCAAGAATCAGAGATGTCCACGCACTATTTTATTTTCATGTCTAGTTTTCTTCACACCCCGGCCCAGCCTTCTCTGGAGTCCCGCACTTGGACGGAAATCAGGGTCAAGCTTCCAAGTGCTAAGGGGTCCCAGCAGGTTGCCGGAGGATAGAGTTTTGAGATCTGTCAGCCATCCCTGAGGAAGGCGGCCTCCCTGTGCAGCCTCCTTCAGTCACGGATCTTGCTCTGTGAATGTGGAGGGCGAAAGGGCAGAGGAATAGCGAGCACAGACTAATCCACGCGCGGGCTGCGAGGCAGAGCGCTGGGCCGCGGAGACTTGCGGCTGGCTGAGCGCGCAGCCGCCCCGCGGTGCCGAGACGGTGTTTCCCGGCGTAGCCCGCGGGGGATGCGGGGCGGGAAGGACCTTCCGGGGTTGTGCGGGTGTGATTCGGTGAGGGCGGCGGGCGTGAGGCCGGGAGAGCGCGGGAGCTCGGCGGCGAGTGTGTGTAAAGCCGGTGGAGAGCGTGGAACGGACGGGGTGCTGTCTGCACGACGGTTGCTGCAATCCTTCCACTAAATACCTGTTAGCTTGCGTCACTGATGAGAAGCTTCAATAGAACAATTTTCAATCGTCTCGTTGCCGGTACTGGTGGCGCAGGCCGGTAGGATTTGCTGAAGGAGGCAGAGGCAGGAGGATCTGGAGTTCGAGGCCAGCCTGGACTACACATTTTTTTCTCCCTCTTTCAACAAAACCACGCAAACCCAATGCTGCTCCACACCCCCCAAACAACCCTTCAACCGCCGTTTCTTACGTTTCTTCCCCCCGGAATCTGATCGGCTGCCTGCACCCCAACCCGGACCGACTTCTCCAGCCGCACGGGCTCCTGCTCCACACTGCAGCTCACAAACACTTACCCACGCACACGCCCGACCCTCACGCCTGCCCACGCCGCACTCCACATCCCTCTCTCCCCTACAGGTCCTCTCTCTCCTCTCTACAATCCGCCTGCTCAGCTCTCTCGCGCTCTTTAGGTTTCTTTTCTCTAGTCCTGCACCACAAAGAGTCGTCAGCCACTGCTCAGAGCAAAATGTTCGCTGCAAAGAGTTTGTCTCTTTTCTTTTTCTTTTTCTTTTCTCCTGCAGTGTTTGGTTTTATGCACAAGGAAAACCTGAGAGTTGTTTAGTGTTGAGAACATGAATGCACTCAGCAGGTGTGTGGTTGAGCAACACCCAGGTCGCTACTTTAGAGCTGGGCTTGGGGGTTGGCTCAGCCTTTGAAGGCTAAGGCTCGGAAGCGAGCGAAGTCGGAGCTCTCTCCAGTCACCTTCAGACTACCGCTACGTATAAAAACCACTGTGTTAAAACAAAAAAACAAAAAAGGAATCTATTCCTCACCGATGAAACTTTATAATTCAGGTTTAATCCTCAGCGCCCTACCTTACCAATTTAGCTGCCCTGAAATTCTCTGAAACGCCCTGAATTTCAATGAACTGGATTGAAGGTCAGCTTCATTTCTACACAGACATTCAGAAGCACAGAGCTGCACTTTCTCTGACTTATCTGCACCATCTATCTCCCTTGTGCCTGGTGTTTTTGACATCTCCTTCAGGGCTCACAGTGTGGCCTCACGGTGAACACCCAGCCAAAGAGATCTGCACTCCCACACCCCCGCTGCTCCACACCCTGCACAGGACCCGCGGAGTTTGCTCTGGCGTCTGCCCTATTCACTTAGCGTGATGACCTCTTTCATCTACTGCATTTTTTCCTCTCCCACTGCTGCTGCGGCCACCCCGGAGTCTATGTTTCCTTGGGCTCGTTGCCCTCCCTCATCACCCTCTTTCCCTTCTTTTGAAGACATTTGTTGTCATTTCCTGAACCTGTCGTCACTTAGTGTGCTTTCCGTAGGTCAGATAAAGCACCAGGATCAAATACAAGTCGGGGAGGGAAAGGGTTCATTTGCTTCCACGTCTTAATCATCATTGAGGGAACTGAAGGCAGGAGCCTGGAAGCAGGAAGTCGAGGAGAAGGGAGGCCCTGGCGGAATGCTGCTTTCAACCTTGCTGCAGGAGACTTTCTTCTCAGTCTGCTTTCTTATACTTTCCAAGATCACCAGCCCTGGGGTAAAACCTTCCCAATATGCTAGTCCACCTGTCCCCCATCCTATCTATCATCAATTAATAAAGTACCCTGGCGGCAGGCCTACAACCCATTCTAATGGGGACATTTTCTCAGTTGATGTTCCTTACCGCCCCCACCCCCCTAGCTAATCCTAGCTTGTGACAAGGTGACAAAACACACAAAGACAACATTAGTAAGCCATAATTTTTCCTTTCTCGTTTGTCTCCAAGATTAACACCACAATATAAAACATAGTATAACTTTAAAAGTCCCACAGTCTTAATTTTTTTTTTTTGCACTTTAAGAGTCTAAGTTCTACTTAAAAGTTCAATGTGTCTTTAAAAGTCTATAGCCTCTCAACCGCGGTCATCTATAGAATCCTGAAAACAAACAAAAAAGAGGGTTAGGAGTTGGCTTAGCTACCCAAGAAGCTGGCTTTGCAAGTTAGGCTGCCAGAGTTTGATCCTGGAATTCATTTTGAAATCCCCATTTCCTGACCACATTCTACATTTTCTTCTGTTATATATCTCATTTTTGATAGGTCCACTTGTCTTTGTTTTTTGCTACAGGTAAAGAAATTACCCCAAAATTTAGTGATTTATTGTAACAACCATTATTTTATATGACAGACTGCAGGTCAGAAGTGTGGGGTAGCTGAGCTGGCTACTCTCACCCTAGATTCTTTCCAGACTTCAATGAAGGAACACAGCAGAGCTGGAGTCATTTCACAGAGATGGGAAACATGTCCAACCTAAGACAGACGGAGCATCTCAAGTTGTTTCTCAGAGGCTGGATAGCTTGCCTGAGAAGTGAGGTTCTGAGACTGACACAGAGAGCATGCATGCTCGCACACACCCATACACACACACACACACACACACACACACACACACACACACACACACTGTGTGCCCACTGAGGTTACTTGGAGTCTCTGTTTTGCCTCTATTTCGTTCCACGCTCCACAGGCACATGGTAGCTTTGGCAATGTTGTCTGCTGTGAAAAAGAGAATAAGGGAAATAACACCCTGGTTCTTAAATCGCCCAGCAGTAAGATACTCTTACTAGTTGAGTTGACTACAGTAGTCACATGGCCATGAGTGAATTCATGGGCATATGGCTATAGCCCTAGGTGGCCTCCATTATGTTCAGATGTGAAGGGCCCTGAAGAGGCTGAGTGTGGGATGCTTGTTCTGCATAGGATGGATGCTGAGAGAGGTGATTGGGTCAAGAGGGCTCAGCCTCTGTCAGTGGTTTGGTCCACACATGGCTTCATAATTTACAGCCTTATTGTGAGGTGAGGGTAACTTTCCGAGATGAAGCCTACCTGTTGGAAGATACTGGAGGTATGCCTATCTTACCTTTGGTTCCTCTGTGGTTTCTCAATCCCCCTGTCTTGAGGGGAGCTTTGCTCTCACACATGTTCCCTGTCATTGAGTTCTGTATCTCCATGGGCCTAGAAATAATATACCGGGACTAAAACTTCTGAAATGGAGCTCAAAGAAATACTTTCTGCTTTAAACTTCTTCCAGATAATCAGAAGTGAAGTCTGATTAACAGATTGCAGAGGAAAAAACCAACAACAAGCTAACATCAGAATTCATTTTTGAATAGCATTGATATTTTAATAGTTGCATACAGCATTTCAGAATCCAGAACAACACAGTGTTAATATTTCAGAATGTATGTTCATTATAACTTTTTGAATCTTTTAAGGAACAAGACGGTGATGATAAGTGTTAATTTCCAACTTGGCAGACTCTACGGAGTCACCCATGAGACATGCCTCTGGGCATACTTAGAGTAACCCGAGTCTCTGAGAATGGGAAGGAGCCATCTTAATTGTGGTCTGGACCATTCCTTATGGATTCTCAAGTGTATAAATGGAGATAGTGAGCGGGACACGAGTCACTGATCCTTCTTCGTTGTGGTGGATTGTCCGTGACCAGCTGCTCCAACTTCTGCTGGACCTCTCTGCATTGACAGGCTGTAGCTTGAAATCGCCTTCCTCCAGAAGGTATTCTATCTCAGCAACAGGAAAAGAAAAGAAGACAACTACCTTGTATTGCTGAAACAGAATGAGACTTGTGTTTTGTCGACTGTCTTTCTTCTTTATGTTAAAGAAGCGAAAATTGCAACATTGTGTAACATCTTGCAGCCTCCCTGGCAAGGCGGTCTAAATCCGGGTCTGGGCTAGTTGTCCTGAGCTCCGGCCTCCTGGAAGGAGGTGTGTAGATGTGCAGGAGGCTGATGGGCGCGAGGCAGCGCTGTGCAGGCGTGTTTAGTGTTCCTGTGGAGTTTTGTTGCCTGCGCGAGTCATGCTCTCCTGGAGTCGTGGAGTGAGCGTGAATGGTCCCAGGGGTATTGTTGTGAGCAGGTTGTGTGAGAAGTTGTTTTTGAGAGGTGTGAGTAAAGTGGCATAAGTGTGCGTGTTTTCCCCGCAGTGATGTTGTGTTGTGAATGTGTAGGTGAGAGGAGAGTAAGTAGGCAGCCTAGTGGAGGGAGAGTCAGGCCTGGTGTGAGCCTGAGAGCAGGCAAGCCTGTTGTGGTGGGAGGCGGTTGTGGGTGTTGGTGCGCGTTTCCCGGAGCAGGCAGCAGGGGGCGTTGAGTTGTTTGTTTGAATTTGTTGGAAAGAGGAAGTAAGCGGCAACCCACGTCATAAAGAAGAAGGTTCAATTAAGCACTTATGAGCGGCGCTAACTGCCGGCTCTGGTGGCGCAGGCCGGTAGGATATGCTGAAGAGGCAGAGGCAGGTGGATCTGAGTTCGAGGACAGCCTGGTCTACACATTTTTTTCTTTCCTTTTTTTTCTCTTTTGAAAAAGAAAGTATAAACACCTTATGATAGAACTGAATATTTACATGGGAAATATTTCTAATAAAATTGTAGAAAAATATAAAATAACATGAAAATTGAAGATTATCATGGAAAATTATACCGATAAAATGGTATGCATAAAAAATATTTCTAAGTTGATTGAAAGTGGAATTATAAACATCTTCTGACAAAATTGAAGATCTACATAGAAAATATTTCTGATAAAATTGAAGAAATATATAGAAAAAATGTTAAAATTAAAGATTATCATGGAAAATAATACAGTTAAAATGGTAGCCATAAAAAATATTAATAAATTGAAAGAGGAATCACAAACATTTTCTGATAAAATTGAAGATTTACATGAAAAAAATTTCTGTTAGAATATGTTTTTTTGGGGGGAGGGGAATTGAGTCCATTGATGTCATAAGATATTAAGGAATAGTGATTGTTGCTTCCTGTTATTTTTGATGTTCTTTTTATGTTTGTGTGGTTGCTATCTTTTGGGTTTATTGGAAAAAGATTACTTTCTTGCTTTTTTGCTAGGGTGTAGTTCCCCAACTCGTGTTGGTGTTTTCCATCTCTTATCCTTTGTAGGGCTGAATTTGTGGAAAGATATTGTGTAAATTTGGTTTTATCATGGACTATCTTGGTCTCTCCATCTATGGTGATTGAGAGTTTTGCTGGGTATAGTAGTTTGGGCTGGCATTTGTGTTCTCTTAGGGTCTGTATGAGATCTGTCCAGGATCTTCTAGCTTTCATCATCTCAGGTGAGAAGTCTGGTGTAATTCTGATAGGCCTGCCTTTATAGGTTACTTGACCTTTTTCCCTTACTGCTTTTAGTATTCTTTCCTTGTTTAGTGCAGTTGGTGTTTTGATTATTATGTGCCGGTAGGACTTTCTGGTCTGGTCCAGTCTGTTTGGAGTTCTGTAGGCTTCTTGTACGTTCATGGGCATCTCTTTCTTTAGGTTAGGGAAGTTTTCTTCTATAATTTTGTTGAAGATATTTACTGGCCCTTTAAGTTGTAAATCTTTGCTCTCTTCTATACCTTTAATCCTTAGGTTTGGTCTTCTCATTGTGTCCTGCATTTCCTGAATGTTTTGGCTCAGGAGCTTTTTGCATTTTGCTTTTTCTTTAACTGTTGAGTCAATGTTTTCTATGGTATCTTCAGCCCCTGAGATTCTTTCTTCTATCTCTTGTATTCTGTTGTTGATGCTTGCATCTATGACTCCTGAATTCTTTCCAAGATTTTCTATCTCCAGAGATGTCTCACCGAGTTCCTCCTACAAAGAGCATGTGCTGCACCACTCAGAGCGTTACTGTACTCTTCATGTCCAAAAATTATCAGCTATTATCTAATCCCAGCATGCACGCTCTACCTTTGAGACCCACCAGCAGCCTCTCTAAATGACCACTACTCTCTGCCTTTTTCTTTTTCACCCTATTGGAGTTGGGATATTTTGGGTAAGAGCCTGGGTAGTGAAAACAACTTATTTTGCTTCTGATCAAACCACAAAATACAGCTGTATCTCT
This sequence comes from Tokudaia tokunoshimensis, assembly GCA_036184795.1. Lineage (NCBI taxonomy): Eukaryota > Metazoa > Chordata > Mammalia > Rodentia > Muridae > Tokudaia > Tokudaia tokunoshimensis. The sequence continues at coordinate 148,941,120 of BTHU01000002.1, forward strand.
CTGGTAGACACACACACACAGGCAGACACACACACACACACACACACAAAGACACAGTCACACACGGACACACAGACGCGCGCACACACACACACACACACAAAGACACACAGACAGACAGACACACACAGATACACAGAAACACAGACACACATACACACACAGACACACACACAGAGAAACACACAGAGAAACACACACAGAAACACACAGACATACATAGACACACAAATACACACAAACACAAACATGTATGTCCCCATCCCCTCTCAACCTTCATGCCATAGAAAGTTTGGGTCCCTCTCTATTCCAAGAAAGCAATCTCAGCCTGTTGATATCTACTCTATCTCCCCTCCCTCTTCTCTGCCTCTCTTCTCCTACAGTGGCAGTGTGCTCTTCTATCCAGTCCCCAGAGTCACTCCCCATGGTGAGCAGAAGCACAACTCTTACTTCTAAGTGAATAAGAGTTTACTCTGGAGATAAAATGAGTAACCACACCTAGAAACACAGATTTAGATTACCCCAAATAGAAGAGAGGAAGCCATACCCGAAGACACTTTTCAAGCACATTGGTGAACATGGGGGAGACATGGTTTCAGCAAAGTGGGGAGCCTTTGGTACAGGCTCAGATGCTACCTGGTGAGGCTCTGAGCTCTTGGATGGGTGGAAGCCATCTGTCTGTAAATATATTCCAAGGAGAGCCTGTCTTCTGAGTTACTCCATGGTGATAAATGTCAGGGACTGAGAGGAGCGATAAACAGGTACTGTGAGGGCTAAAGATGGAGGGCGGGAGAGAGGGCTCCTTTCCAGGGGGATCTCATGCTCTCCTTTGACTGTCAGGAGTACCATGCATAAACAAGGTGCACGTACATATATGTAAGAAAAATACTCATGTGCAAAAAATAAATATTTTCTTCTTTCTTTTTTTAGGGGTCTAAAGATGACTCACAGCTTTTCAAACCCTCAGTGGCTGTTAAAGCTCTAATCAGTTGGCCTTACATAAGATTATGTGGAAGTTCCTGCTTCTTCCCAGAAACTTTCATTTTCTTGGGCTTGAAAAGGCTGGCAGTTAGCTTTCACCCTTTGTCGTAGTTGTGCTTCTAGGTTGGTTTCTACAGGACATCAATTTTCACTAAATTTCACTGTAATGAATACATTCTCAACTTGGCTCATTTCACCTTTCAGATGGTGCTGAAATCCTGGGAGAAGTTCATCCCCACCCAGGTCCCAGAGCCAGCTGTACTGAGACCTCTTCTTTAGTGCTCCCCACTTGAGGAGATCCACTTTGGTCAGGGCAAGTCACCATTTCACAGTGATAGCCTAAGAGGTACCAGGTGCTTCTCTCAGGTCCTGGATCCCCGGGATCGTCTGCCAAGCTGTGCCCCTACCAGGGCAAGGCTGACTACTCTGGAACAGAGACCAGGTCTTTGTTCTGGAGAGCCTTTGGATTTTCCCACCCAGCACAGTCCGACCCCGGGCTATCACGTGAGACACTGCATCATAGGCCTTGGAGCTCCCTCAGGTTTGGAAAATGGCCAATATTGCGTCTAAACCCGATCCTCAGTCACCCTTGGGGTATCTGGTACACAATCTATCTAAATCGGGGCGGTCCCAGACCATCTGTCCAAAGTGCCCAGTCTTTCTTTGTTTTGAGACTTGGGCATAATACCCCTTGGACAATGAGTCTAAACAGCCACCAGGCGGCACTCTTGACTATAACATCCTTAGTTGTCTTCAAGATTTCTGCAGGTGTATACACAAAGGGCCTGAACTCCCCTATGTACAGGTCTTCTGGAACTGCACTGTCTCCTCTCTCCCACTCTCCCTTCACCACACTGAGCACAGGACCTAGCCCTGCCCCCCTCCACCTCACCGACTTCCCTCCAGTCAGTGTGAGCTCAGCATTGGTAGCAGCAGAAGTAGCAGCATTGTATGCAATGACTGGCCTGCTCATTAAAAAAAGCCGGCCAAGCTGACAGGAGGAAAGTAAAGAGCATGTCACCATCTTGACTTTGGGATAAAGAGGGTCCAATTATAGCTTCATTCCCATCTTTCTTAAGGGCAACAACACGTGACATGTGCAAGGAAGCAGATCTCCAAAAGATACTTTTAAATTGAGATAAGATTTTTGATTCTAGTCTCACAAAAGCTACTATAATAAGAAATACAAGTTGATAGCCACTAACCTTACAAATGATCATATCTTTTAATGTGTTCAAAATTGTGTTTTCAAATTCATGTTGAGGACTGATACAGTTAATTATTAAAACTTCATTTAGCCTCCTGTTTTATGTTTGCTAGATGTATAGTTTAGAGGAGATAAGTAGAAACAGACATAGATCGTCTATCCCAGATCTGCTTAGTGGGTTCTAGCCCTCTAACCTGTCAGAACCCTGGTTAATATGGCATTTAAAATCTTAAACTTGAGTTGCTAAAAATGACAGAGACTCTCAAATCCTAGCAATGGCACCCCAACGTCTCCAAGATGATATGGACCCAACAAGAAAGGATTCCTCATGGACTGTGGTATGATAACCACTGAGACAGACTGTTCCATCGCCTTGCCCACTCCTGAGGCCTGGCCTGAATTTTGGATAAACAAGGACAATCCTTTTGGTTGTGTCAATGTTGTATGACAAAAGAAAAATTACAGTTGTGTAGTGGCTATTCCTGATTGTCAACTTGACTAAATCTGGGATTAACTAATCAATAATGCAAGGCCAGTGGCACACGCCTTTAATCTGGTCCACACCCCTCTGCTGGAGATCTATATAAGGACATTGGAAGAAGGATGATTCACTCTGGTTTTCCCGGCCTGCCTCGTGGGACTGAGCAACTGCTAAATCCTCGGGCTTCCATCCACAGCTGCCTCATGGGACTGAGCAACTGCTAGATCCTCGGACTTCCATCCACAAGTACTGCTGACTATTGTTGGGGAGTTGAACTACAAGCTGTAAGTCATCAACTAATTGCCTAACTATATAGAGACTACTCATACGTTCTGTGATGCTAGAGAACCCTGACTACTACAAGGCGCTTGAACAGCAAGTCCAGGAGCAGCTGGAGCTCAGCATACAGGTGTGTCCACCAGTCCTTGGAATTACCTGGTATTTGTACTTAAAAATAAAGTCCGGCAAATGGAGGATGTTGACAGATCTTAGAGCAATTAATAAGATAATTCAGCCAATGTGTCCCTTGCAGCTTTTAATTCCATTGCCTTCTTTGTTGCCTAAAGAATGGCCTATCATACTGATCAATATAAAAGATTGCTTTTTCATAATTCCTCTACATGTACGGGATAAGGAAGGTTTTGCTTTCTCAGTACCTACCTTCAATAGAAGTTGATCACTAAAAAGATATCATTGGAAAGTCCTTCTTCAAGGAATGTTAAATAACCCTACCTTGTGTCAACAACCATTGGAGATGATTCTCAAACAATTTCCCCAAAATCTTTATCATTATATGCATGATATCCTATTGACTGATGCAGATATAAATATCCTGGAAAGAATGTTTGATGAAGTAACAGAACAAAACCAATCCAAACAAAAAAATTACCTTGTCTTGCTGGGTATTGCAAATAGTCCCTGAAAAAATACAAAGAGGGGATTCTATTAATTATATAGAATAAGCCTGCAAATGGATAGGCTAGAAAACATGCAAATCAGAAGAAACCAATTAAGGATTCTTAATGATTTGCAGAAGTTACTGGGAGATATTAACTGGCTGTAGCCTGCAAGTGGCTTGGCTACTCGAGAGCTAAGTAATTTCTTTCAAACCTTACAGGTGATAAAGATTTAGATAACCTGAGAAAATTATTAGCTGAAACTGACAAGGAGTTAGCTCTAGTAGAAAGGAAATTGCAGAATATGCATTTAGATCATATTGATCCAAATATGGCCTGCATCATAGTTATTTTACCTTCAGTCCCCTATAGGAATTCTCATGCAGAGGAAAGATTATATCTTAGAATGGATATTTTTAGCACATAAACAGAGTAAGAAATTAAAAACCTACAATGAGGTTTCTGAATTAATACTAAAAGGAAAATGAGACTTCCACAATTAGTTGGACTGAACTCAGCTGAAATAGTGCTACCTTTTACTAACTCAGAGATTGCCTCATTATGGGCCCAAAATGGACATTGGCAAAGGGCATGCAGTAATTTCTTGGGAGAGATTAACAGCAGATACCTTAAAAGCAAGTGACTTCAGTTCATAAAAAGAACTAATTGGATTCTTCCTTGTATAATTAAAGGAATTCTAATTTCTGGAGCCCCTATATTTCACACTCATGCTAATAAATCAGGAAAGGCAGGATATAATTCAGAAGATGTAAGTAAGGTGGCTGAGAGTCCCTATAAGTCAGTTCAAAAATCTGAATTATATGCATATTCATGGTGTTGTTAGATTTTCAAGAGTCTCTTAATAGAATAACTGACTGTCGATATCTAGAAAGGCTTGTTTTACACATATAGAGTGCTGAACTTATTCAGGATAATTCTGAATTGACTTCACAATTTACTCAGCTACAGCAAATGATCAGAAATAGGAGTCATCCACTGTATATAACACACATAAGATCCCATACAGGTCTACCAGGCCCTCTGGCACAAGGTAATAATGAAATTGACCAGCTACTGATGGGAAATGTACTAGAGATTTCGGGATTACCTAAAAAACACAATGTTAACAGTAAAGTTTTGTTTTTGTTTTTGTTTTTTAAATTCTTTATCACTTGGCAACAAGTCAAGGAAATTGTGAAGTAATATCTTATTTATTCATTATATAACCAAACTCTATTACCTACTATTTGGCAAATGGCTGTCTTCCATTTGATAGAAATTGTTAAACTCAATATGTGCATCATACTACAGACACATATTCAGGATTTCAATGGACAATTGCCTTAGAGTCAGAAAAGGCCGATTTTGTAATTACACATTTGTTAGAAGAGAGAATACCCATGTCAATTAAAACGGACAAGGTCTGGCATCTGTCTCTAATAAGATGTAGTGTTTTACATGTTATAATATAAAACTTGTTACAGGCACATCGCATAATCCTATGGGACAATTGATTGTGCAGAGATTTAATCGAACTCTAAACGAGATGCTTAAGAGTCAAAGGAAGCTGGACTAAAACACCCCAGAGATAGATTGCATAGTGCTTTACTAACCTTAAAAATTTTAAATGCTAGCCCGGCGGGTGGTGGCGCACGCCTTTAATCCCAGCACTTGGGAGGCAGAGGCAGGAGGATTTCTGAGTTCGAGGCCAGCCTGGTCTACAGAGTGAGTTCCAGGACAGCCAGGGCTACACAGAGAAACCCTGTCTCAAAAAAAAAAAAAAAAAAAATTAAATGCTAATGATCAGAAATCTATGGCTGCAGAAGGACATTGGATTGTGGAAAAAAACTGCTGAATAAACAATCCTGTTAATTTTCAGCCTCCATCAAAATGGAAAACAGGAAATATGTTACACTGTGGGAGGGATTACCCCTAGATTTCCACAAGAAAAGAAAAGGTATGGGCTCCTTCCAAATTGATAAAAATCGGACATGACAAAGGGAGACCCCTGAAGATCGTGGCTGCAGACAAGAAGGAGACTATCAAGATCAACAAGATTTGTGATGTAGTTGCGGTGATGTATATGTCTCTGTACAGAGAGGCAGCTCTGGAACTGGCTGAGACTTAAACGTTTATAGCCAGGCAGTAATGCTTATTGGGTGCAAAATTCTCATGACTTGTTATTACATACCATACTTTAAGATGGCATGAATGGAAAATTATATTGTAGTTTGATTTTATGTGGTCAAACTAACCTATGAAGAAAGGCAGTTGTCTTCCTTTGTTGATCTTCATTAACTGATCTGTGCACCTTGCTTGCTCCCTATGAATATCTTTACAGAGCGATGTGTTGCTTGTGAGGTTTGTGTATTGCGGAATGAAAGAGGAGAAAGATCGCCCTGAAAAGATTCACACTCTGGGATGCTGAGATTCTAGAACATTTCATTCCAGCTCCTTGCTTGATTCGACCTCAACTACATGGAAGCTGTTTCCTGTAAAGACTTGCCCTCAGGATATTTCCAGAACAGCTTGCTTGCCCATGCAGCCTTTCAGACTGTTAGACTCAGGATTTCAACGAGGCCATGAACATTTTCAGCATATAGAGACTGGAAGACAAATTGTGGGAAAAAAGAAGAAGCGGTTGGGGTGGGGGGCAACATCAGCAGGCCACGCATAGGAGATGAACTGGTAGGCAAAGCCTGCATAGGGGGTAGGGGAACACTGGCAGGACTGTGCACCTCACCGGGATGGGTATGGTGGGTGCCCGAACACCTGTGGAGCATGAAACTGCCTGGCTAGTGCTGAGGTCTTTGTCCTCAGTATGGGGTCATTTGAAAGGCCCCAGGTATGTGTAGGAGAAGCTTGACTGTGAGGAGGCTGGGTCCTTCCCTGGTGGCTGGAAATGCTGAGGCCTGCTCCATGCTTCTATGTGGCAGGTTTTGATAAGAAGAGACAGTTCATAGTTTCAATGCTTTATTATTAGAAGAGTAGAAAGAGAAAAGGAGATAGAGAAATAGAGAAAGAGAAGATAGAGAGATGAGAGATGGCAATGACCACGTGGAAAGGGGAGAAAGAATGGAGAGAGAGGGGGAACAGAGAGTGACTAGAGGGGGGAGAGAGAGAGAGAGAGAGAGAGAGAGAGAGAGAGAGAGAGAGAGAGAGAGAGAGAGAGAGAGAAGCCTCCTTTTATAGTGGGCTGGGTAAGGGGGGTGGGGAGAGCCTGGATGTAGCCAGGTGACTGCTGGGGTGGAGTCCATCCAGAATGCTAGGGGCCTGGGGCATGGCCATATGTGACTGATGGCCACAGGTTTATGGAGTTGAGGATTCAGCAGTCTGGGAGCATAGCTCACAGGTTCTGTCCCTTGTAGAATGTTCTACTGGGTCTCCGGAGTGGCTTTGCTCAACCAGGCTTCAGACTGTCTCACACCACGGTCCCACAGCAAATGCTGCCAGCTAGCCTTCCTTTGACAAAACCAATTTTCCTATTTCCCTTTGGGCCCCCAGAAGTACATTCTTTACCTCAATTCAGCTGGAAGCAAGCAAAAGAAGATTGTTGTTCCAGTCCTTTAGGTTGGGGTGGATGGTTCTGGTTATTTTATGAATTGTAGATAAGTTGTCATTTTAAGGAATAATTTGCTCATGTTGTGACTTTGGACAGGGAGGAAACTAGAGAGCTTAGACTCAGGAATTTCTACCTTTCCTTTCCTCTTCTCAATCCTTCCTTCTTAAGTAAAGGAAAGGGCGGTGGAAGAGAAGAGGGATATAATAATATCATAGAAATTAGAGGAATAGACAAACAGGGATATGTTATCAAATTTAGTCTTAAACAAAGCATTGTATAGCCAAGTCTTACTTTGGTAGAAATCTTTATAATTGATGCAAATTGAAGTTATAACTTTACATTGGTACAGAATTTATAGATTACTGTAGATCTTCATTAGTGTAAATTTCTTCATAAAGGTCTTCATTAGTGTAAATTTCTTACATTGATGCAAAGTTTGAAATTAATGTTCTTAGTCTTTGACAGGCATTGTGCCCATGCGACTTATCTAGAACATAAAGCTTAGACCGAGTCCTTCAAATAACTGACATTACAAACTGTCTAGGATGATTGAGTAATGCAAATTGAAGGCCAGATAGAAAACCCATTTTATATTCTGCTTTGATTATAATGAAGTGTTTTTAATTTACTCAAATAGAAATGACTAAGAATAGTTAAGGTGTAACAGTTCAGATATACTTTACATAGATAGATAGTGTTCAAAAGCATCAGAAGTCCACAGAATAGGACATTTAAGGGCATTTCATTATTAAAGATTATTTGACTAGAGACATGTCTGTTCCTGAGAGCACCCCCTTCTTGGTTCAAAGAAGAAATTGAGTTTTAGTGGAGTTTCTCCCATTGTGGCAGGATAGTCACTGGGCAAGATTTGCATCAATTCATCTATAGACAAAAATACTGTTCAGGAAAAAGTCACACTATGTGGAATACTTGACTGATAACTTTGCCAAGACAGGACAAGCAGTTCTTTATAATTCTGCTTTACAAAGGTCTGTCACATAATCCTGGCCAGAAGGCTGAATACTGATGCTCCAACATTTTGAGGAATGAGAGACTGTCCAGGTAAGTCAGCTGTCTCTACAAATTGCTTAAGTTTCGGAAGCTATGTTTTCTGCTTCCTATATTTTCATATAATGTTTAATTTTTCTTGGATTCTGGTAGGGTTGAAGATAAGTTACAGTCTCATAGTCAAGTCAGGTGGTTTAGCATTGAGAGGGATGATATAGATTTGAGAGCATTGTTTTCAGATGCTAATACAAGCTAAAACCAGAATATAAATCAGGTATAGAATGACAAGCTCTTTAAGTTCTTCTTGGTGGTAGTGCTTTATGTAAATTGACAAATATTATGGCCTGGGTGTTAAGTGCGTCTTATACCTTATAATTTGCATGATTGGGATGGTTGCGCTCAATTTATATCTGAGAGAAAAAAGTCTTTTAATTGGACAAAAGGGGAAATGTTGTGGGTTGTCCTGGTGCTGGTTGTATTCTGATGTTAATTCTGCTTCCACAAGAGGGGCTGCCTTGATGATGAGTGGATCATGTACTCAGGTGATTTCATGTGAACCTTCACCCCATTTTAACTGGCAAAATAAAGGCTCTTGTGGGGCTGGAGGTTTTAGAGAGTAGAGGAAGAAGGATGGAGGAGAGGCAGTGGGAGGAAGATGGGCCAGAATCACATGATCTGGAGAAGCTGCAAATCTCATAGCTTGGGAATAGATTAATGTGTGCTATATCTACCCAATCAAGGCTTTTTTTTTAAAATTCTTTTTATTTATGTGAGTACACCGTAGTTGTCTTTAGACACCCCAGAAGAGTGCATCAGATCTCATTACGGATGGTTGTGAGCCACCATGTGGTTGCTAGGATTTGAACTCAGGACCTCTGGAAGAGCAGTCAGTGCTCTTAACCACTGAGCCATCTCTCCAGCCCCCCAATCAAGGCTTATACCTTATAAATATTGTAACTGAGTTGTGTGGATTTTGCACAGGCTTATTGGGGGATAGAAATTTACTGCAACAGAAGAACACATCAAAAGGATCATTCAACAAGATCAAGTAGGCTTTATCCCAGGGATACAGGGATGGTTCAATATATCAAAATCCATCAATATAATCCACTGTATAAACAAATTTTTAAAAAATCACATAATCATCTGATTAGATGCTGAAGAAGCTTTTGGCAAAATACAACACCCCTTCATGTTAAAGATATTGGAAAGACCAGGAATTCAAGGCACATACCTAAACATCATAAAGGCATTATACAGCAGTCTAATGGCTACATCAGGTTAAATGGAGAGACAGTTGAAGCAATCCCACTAAAATCATGGACAAGACAAAAGGTGTCCACTCTCTTCATATCTATCCAATATAGTACTTGAAGTTTTAGCTAGAGCAATTAGACAATAAAAGGAGGTCAAAGGGATACAAATTAGAAAGGAAGAAGTCAAGGTATCACTGTTTGCTGATGATATGATAGTATGTATAGTCGACCTACTAAATTCTACCCAAGAACTCATACATCTGATAAACGACTTCAACAAAGTGGCTGAACATAAAATGAACTCAAACAAATCGGTATTCTTCCTCTACAGAATGGATAAGCTGGCTGAGAAAGAAACTAGGGAAATAGCACCATTCACAATAGTCACAAATAATATAAAATATCTTGTTGTAACTCTAACCAAGCGAGTGAAAGAACTGTATAAGAACTTCAAGTGTCTGAGGAAAGGAATCAGAGAAGACCTCAGAAGATGCAAAGATTTCCCATGCTCATGGATCAGTAGAATTTACATAGTGAAAATGGTCATCTTACCAAAAGCAGTGTACAGATTCAATGCAATCCCCAGCAAAATTCCAATCAATTCTTCACAGAGTAACAAAGAGCAAGTCTCAACTTCATAAGGAATAATGAACAACCCAGAATAGCGAAAACAATTCTCAACAATAAAAACTTCTGCGGGAATCACCTTCCCTGATCTCAAGCTGTACTAAAGATCAATAGTGAGAAAAAACAAAACAAAACAAAACAAAACAAAACTGCATGGCATTGGTACAGAGACGTAGATCAATGGAATAGAACTGAAGACCCAGAAATAAACTCACACACCTATGGTCACCTGATCTTTGACAAAGAAGCAAAAACCATACAGTGGATAAAAGAAAGCATTTTCAATAAATGGTGCTGGTCTAACTGGCAGTCTGTATGTAGAAGAATGCAAATTGATCCATTTTTATCTCCTTAGACAAAGCTGAAGTCTATGTGAATCAAGGAACTCCACATAAAAACGAGGTACACTAAATCTAACAGAAGGGAAAGTGGGAAACAGCCTGGAACATATTGGCATGGGGGAAAATTTCCTAAACAGAACACAAACGGGTGAGACTCTAAGATTAGTCTATGGCAAATGGGACCTCATGAAACTGAAATTGTTGGCAACAGTTTTGGTGAAGCAAAAAGAAAGGAGACAGGCTTAGGAGAGAAAGACTGAGTATGTCTAGTGATCTTCTGAAGTGGATAGAGTTATGTTTGAGTGATGCCCAAAGGCACAGCTGAATGGTAGACATCACACTTCTCATGTAGAAGACTCTGAGTTTGCTCCCTGGCACCACACAATAAAAATGCCTTTGACTACAAAAAGTAAAAAGAGTGCTTTTCAACCGTAGATATCTAAAACATTTCTCAGCTCTGTTTATTTCCTCTTCAGTATAACACGCTTTTCCGTCACTGATCCCTCCCAGTTTTTCAGTTCCAGAGGGTGAGGTCAGGTCTAGGTAGGCTCCCAATCACTGGCAGAGTCCAAGTCAGCTGGTTTGAAAATCCGCCCACCATCTCACAAGCTGTCTACCAAATGTCTTCCTTTAACAGAATCTCATTGTTTCAGCAAGAAGATAGGTGTTGCAGAGCCTCCCTCCCCAGATTGATTGGAAAGGGGAGGAAACCTGTAAGTATTTAATGAAATCTTAACTAAACTAAAGGGAGAGGAGGGAGCTTCATCAGGGGAGCTGGTGGGTGCCACAGTGGGGTGTCTATAGATCCGTGGAGGGTGGGGTCGGGTGGAGGCTGGGGAGCTCTGCCGTGGGGAGGAAAGTACTGGTGCCACTCTATGTTGTCTAGTATGGCCTACTTTACTTAAATGTGTTTGGGGGAAGGGCAGCCAACTGAGAACTTGTTAGTACCCTCTTCCAGGGCATCTGGAATTTGCACGCCACCATCTTTCAGAAAGTGCTAGAAACAATTTACTTCCAACAAGCCACGAGGCTGGGCTGTACTGTACTCACTCACTATAGTTAAATTGTAGCAGAGGTGGGTGTTGTAGGAGTTAAGTTTGAACAACGCCCCTCCCCCTCCACCACCCTTCCCCCCTCTACTCCCCCATTCCTGCATTCTTACAGATACCCTCAGGCTCTCCCTGAGGAGGTATCTGTGTGTCTCCCTTTGGCTTGATGGCCTTCACTCATACTTGATCCTGAGAGCCCTGCTACTGCAGAAGAAAATCGTGCTTTCGAGTTCATAAATCAAAGTAGGTTTCCAGATTCCTGGAGGGTTGACTGGAGAACCTTGGACATGCTCAGGCACATCCTGTCACCCAACCCACACCTAAAGTGCCCCTCCACCTGACCTCCTGTCTTATCAGACTCCCACAGCATGTGGTACACTCTCCCTTCCCCAAACCTCCAAGCTGTCAGAAATTGTCCCTATTCCTTAGGACACTGGTATCAAGTGTACACTTTACCTTTTTTTGTTTTTTGTTTTTTGAGACAGAGTTTCTCTGTGTAGCCCTGGCTGTCCTAGAACTCACTCTGTAGACTAGGAGGCTGTCCTCAAACTCAGAAATCAGCCTGCCTTTGCCTAAGCATACTGTTTCTGGCCTTAAATGACTCTTGTGGCATCAGGGAATGATCGGTTTTTTTCCAGTAGGGTGGGGGTGGGAGATTTATTCCACCAGGCCAGAGCACCTGTTGGGTTGGGAAAACTTACAAAAGTAAAGATTTCCTTTGTTCTTCAGACTTCTCTATGGGTTAAAATGGCAACCGGGTCCTCACAGCAGTGGCCAAGCTCTATAAAGTAACTGAATTTAGTGAAAGTTGCTCTATCTGCTGTCTGCACACAGGGCTCTCGAATCCACCGCAGCTTCTCTAACATTTTCACCTCCTCTGACTAATACCCAAAGAGAAAACTCATGAGTAATATTGCTGATTCTCAGATAAGCCAGGAGCGTCTGAGGGCCTAGAGGCTAGATGGATACCAGAGGGCCTTAGAGAGGCCATGACTAAGCAATAAGTGGCGAGTTTCCAAAATGGCGTCCTTTTCATACCCTTCCAGTCCTTTGGCTGCTTAAAACATAGGCGGGGCAAACCTTTTCTCCTGACGGGGGGGGGGGGGGGGGGCCCTGCTGGTGAGCAAGTCCAATCAGTTCAAAGCTAGAGTTGGATTGTATTTTTGATTGACACATTAAAATTAATGAACATGCTCTTTGTTACATTATGGTGAATATATTCAAAATCTCTTGGGCTAGCTTTAGAAATACGGTGTGTTTTTGTGAGCAGTGTTCATCCTACTGCGACTTTGAACACCAGATCTGATACCACTTTAAAAAAGATTATTGTCCACTCTGTCTCTACTCTTCCTAGGCCCTGGTAAGAGGTGTTTGTACTTGCTTGTGTGTTTACAATAGCCAGCTCATGGAACACACTAACATGTTTCTCTGCTGACTTAATAAAAAACAATTCCAGCTGCATTAAAAGTAGATAGAGAAGCATATTTATTTCAGAACAGTTCCAGGGCAAGTTCAGCAGTCTCAGGGGACAAGACTAAAGAAGTCCTGCCCTGGCTATGGCACAGAAGATTTTTATAGATTGAAGATGAAGGAAAATGACCTGTCCTCAAGAAGCTGGGCTTGAGCCCAAGTGTGGTCACCTGGGCATGGGAGAAGGTTGCTACAGGTACCATGAATGCTGAACTGGGCTTTTGGTGCCAGGGATGGGGTGGTGGGAGGTGTGGGGTGTGGGCCAATCAGAGGCTCCAACCAAACATACATCAGCATCTAACAGTGGATGAGTGTGGAAAAATTGTGATACACACTCCCTTATACACTGGAATACTAGGCACTAATAAGATAGGATGGGACGATGCCTTTTGTGAAAACATGGGTTGACCTGGGTGACATTCTGGGACAAATTATTCAGGCATTGAAAGCCCAACATATTTCTTCAGTTGTAAAGGGGATAGCCAAAATCAGACAGGAGTTTAGATTATTTTCCTGGATTTGGAAAGATTTTTTAAAGCATGATGCAGAACTTGAAATCACAATGAAACCACTCCTTTAAAATATGAAGGGGTTTAGAAATCTCCCAAGATTTACTTACTATAGTGAGTGTGAGGAGATCTGAGGAGTGCTCACAGGGGAAACTACATTGCTCACAGCAACACATGGCTGAGAGGTGTTGGAGCTGGAAAGGAGCACATGAGAATACACACACACACACACACACACACACACAGGCTGACTAAGCACTCTTACATATAAAGTTCATAAGACTAAAACAATAGTTTTCAAAGTCTATACAGACACTGCACTCTGCCCCAATTTCCCCACTGTCTGTTGTAGACACACTCACTGCTCCTCAGCTGCGGCCACAAGGACTCACCTTTCCAGACACCTCAAACTGGATCCATTTATCAGAGACTTCCCTTTGAGTTCTTTCATCTTGTCCCAGCAAACCCTCTTCTCATCACTCACAGTGCAGTGTCTATCAGAAGTGTGTCAGAAACAAGCATTGCCGGCTTGATGCTGAGACACCGTATCCACAGCACGGGTGACACTGAGCCATGCTCTGAATTCAGAATTTAGCATAGTTCTCACTAGCAAGAGCTATACAAAGAGGTTATGAAAAGCTGGCAGGAAACTTGTAGAGAAGTGACAGGAGGAAGCTGGTAGTTGGGGGTCTGTTCTCAAAGGAAACTGCATGGGGAACACATCCTGTAGCTCTCTGACTTCAAGTTTGCATAAACTTCCTGGCAGGCTCAGTTTAGGGACTTTTTGGGGAAGAAGCCTTTGGGACATTTGGCCTGTTAAAGTGGCACGAGATAGGTCAAGTGTAGGCATGTGTACTGAGTTGTTTCTTGTGTTGAGAGAAGGTTTACCTTGTCATCAGCTTGGGGACATTTCAATGGTCACAAATGTGTAATTTTTACAGGGATCCTTAAAGTTGCTGTAAATATTCGCATAAAGATTTCTTGCAACTTGAATGCAGGCTCTCCTTTCCATCGTGGGGATATTTGGGTAGGACAGGAGCATATCATTCATATTTTACACTTGCAAACAGCTTTGTAGTAGCTGTACAATTTAGCCTTAAAAAGGTGTTAGTTCTATGTCAACATTTACATCCAGATCAATAAATAACCATCCTGTTATGCAGACAGTGATTTTGCTCTTAAATCTAACATGATTTTTACCCAAGACAAATTCATAAACATTCTCCCTTAGTTTTCTAAAAATCAAAAGAGTTATGATATTAAGTTTTGTGCTTGAGTCTATATGTACAGATGGACTGTAGTGGTTTGTGTCTGTTTTTTTAGCAGACAAATAGCAGATTGATTCAGTAGCACACACTGGAGTGATGCCACCCTTTCCCTGTCTAAAAACTGTTTATTTCTGTTAAGTGTCTGTTGACCGTGTGGGTTTGATGTCATTCTGGAGTCCTGTTTTCTGCTGTATTGTTTCAGTGTTGACTCTGTTGATATCACCAGGCTATCATTCCTGTTCTCATGAGGACATGAGACATTAGATTAGACCTTCTGATCTTTCTGAATTTGACCTCTTCTATTTCAGAATAATTTTTGGCTATTCTATTTTGTTTTTAATTTTCATAGTACTTCTCATATAACTTGGTGCTATGTTATTGTTTTCTGAAGGCAACCACCCCTCAGGAATATGTTGCACATATTTTCTTGTTCAGGAGTTTTGACATATGAGGAATTTGGACTGTTCCGGTTCATTATGTGTTTAGAGCTGCCTTGATTTCTTTATTCCTTTTTTCCAAAATGTAACATGTATGAGTGTTTGGTCTGCATTCCCAGTGCTTACCAAGTTCAGGAAAGTTGTCAGAGATCCTGAATCTGGAATTACAGAGGTTTGTGAGTTGTTATATTGGTGCTAGAATTGAACCCAGGTCCTCTGCAAGATCAACAAGTGCTCTTAACCACGGAGCCTACTTTCCTATCTTTATTTCTTTATAACTTTACATGTAGTTTTCTTGTTATGCTGATTATGAACATCCTATTTTTAGATTTGTAATTTTATGGTTTTTTGGCATTACTGTAAAGAGCACTGTCTAAGATATTAATTTCCACGTGGCAGGACAAATATAATGGATTTTACTATGCTGACGCCCTGTCCTGCAGCTTTATAAACCCATTTTGTACATCCAGTAGTCTTTTGTAGATTTGTTAGAATTTTAATGTAGATAGAGCCATGTCATCTGTGAAAAGAAACAGTTTCACCTGTTTCTGAGAAGTGTAAACCTACTTTCGTTCTTTAAGAGTCTCATTTTATGTACATGGCTGTTTGCCTGCAGGTTTGTGCATAACATGAATGCCCAGTGCCTACTGAAGCCAGAAGAGGGCAATGGATCCCCTGGAACTGGAGCTATGTATTGTTGTAAGCTACCTTGTGTGTCCTAGGACTTCAATCCAGGTCCTCTGGAAGGGCTGACAGTGATCTTAACAGCTGAGCCAATCTCCAGACACCTGACCTCATTTCTTTGTCCTAGCAAGGACCTCCTGGAAAAGTCTACCTGGAGTAATGAGCAGACATCCAACTCTTGCTCCTGATGGCTGGGAGAACGTTCATAATTGCACCATTGAGAATGAAGCCGACTGCTGTTGGGTGTATAGTTTTGTTTTTAATGGATAACTTCCCTAGGGTTGAGGAAGTTCGTTTCATTTCTATTTTTCACACAGTTTTGCTGTGTTTATTGAGATATTTCTAGTTTTTCTTCTTTTCTTATTTTGTTAATATATCTAATTACATCAATGTTTTTTTTCTAGTGTTTCCATAACTCCTTCTAACCTCGGTTCTTTTTTGGAGCCAAATCTAGATTTTTGTTGTTTGGATTTCACTGGGCTCTCCACTCCCCCTATTTTTGCTTTTTCATGATTCATCCAGAATTCAGTGACCAGAAGATTCCCTGACAGATGCTCTGTTTCCATCCTCTCTAGACTTCTTTCTACCATGTTCATCCTTTGTGGACCAGGGTCTTCTCCAAAAGGGTTGGCAGAAGCCTTTCAGGAACTTATAGACAATTGTAAAGTGGGGCTTGTAGTAAATTTATTTTATTTTCCTTAAGAAATTATGTGAAATTGGAATTCTTATATTTATATTTTACAGGTAATATTATCCAAGGAACAAGTCTCAGAATTGTCTCTTACGGCCGCTGTTTAGTGACCGCTGTCCTCTCTGTAGTTGCTCTTTCTGTTGTGAAATTGGAATTCTTATATTTATATTTTACAGGTAATATTATCCAAGGAACAAGTCTCAGAATTGTCTCTTACGGCCGCTGTTTAGTGACCGCTGTCCTCTCTGTAGCTGCTCTTTCTGTTGTGAAATTGGAATTCTTATATTTATATTTTACAGGTAATATTATCCAAGGAACAAGTCTCAGAATTGTCTCTTACGGCTGCTGTTTAGTGACCGCTGTCCTCTCTGTAGCTGCTCTTTCTGTTGTGAAATTGGAATTCTTATATTTATATTTTACAGGTAATATTATCCAAGGAACAAGTCTCAGAATTGTCTCTTACGGCCGCTGTTTAGTGACCGCTGTCCTCTCTGTAGCTGCTCTATTCTGTTGCTTTTTCAGGTGGGTGACTCTCCAGATTCTGTCACATTGGCAGTTAGACCGAGTGACCACTGTGAGCCAGGCATTGTGGGAAGGGCTCTAGAGACAACCCACTGGGAGTTCCTGTTCTCTGGGAACTTAGGTTCCAGTAGGAAGATGCTATGGAGGAACATGCACGCTATGGTGTGCACAGGAGGCCAGACTCAGCATCCCTGGGAAGATGACATTCAGCAGGCTCTAGACAGAGATGCAGGGGACATAGGTCCACCTGGGGGAGCTGTCCAAGGCAGAGAACAAGGAGAAGAAACTGCAAAGAGGAACTTTAAAGAAGGATGAGACACAGAAGAGTAACATGGCCAGGAAGACACAGTATCTCCTGGATGACCCTTGAGTTTAGTCTCTGAGGTCAACTTCACTTTTATTTATTTATTTATTTTTTGGTTTTTCGAGACAGGGTTTCTCTGTATAGCCCTGGCTGGCCTGGAACTCGCTCTGTAGACCAGGCTGGCCTCGAACTCAGAAATCCGCCTGCCCCTGCCTCCCAAGTGCTAGGATTAAAGGCGTGCGCCACCACCGCCCGGCTCAACTTCACTTTTAAAGTATTATATGGAAAGTTCCTGAAGTAATACATTTATAGGATTTTAGTAC
Source organism: Tokudaia tokunoshimensis (assembly GCA_036184795.1). NCBI lineage: Eukaryota > Metazoa > Chordata > Mammalia > Rodentia > Muridae > Tokudaia > Tokudaia tokunoshimensis. Next base: position 148,958,736 of record BTHU01000002.1, read on the forward strand.
CACACTGTTCAGAAAACTGTAACAAAATCTTGCACTGTCCTCTTAAATGTGTGAATCATCCTTTAGTGCAATGTGTCCACTCTGTATACACTACCTACTCAAAAGTACTCACTGCAATCTCAATTATTAGTCTGTCTTTCAAAGTAAGTGTCCCTACAGATTGCTTGCTGATACAGCAATCCCTATTGTAGTAAACAGACACCCTAGCTCAGAAAGGGATGCTATTATAGATGTGCACTTCCTGGGATCCCTACTGTCACTGAGCACCTGAGAGAGAATGGGACAGAGGCCCAAGTTGAGAGGCCTTTAGATAAAGACTCATCATGCTCATGAGAGCATTCCTACAGATCAGTTAGGAAAGCTGCAAACAAATTCACAGCTCATAGCTGAGCTCAGGAGGGTATTCAGGAAGAGAGAAGACATGCTTCTTATGATTCATTATATTGTCTACTTTTTAGTAAGAACGACAGAACAGATTTCAATGAAAAATTTCTATGCTGCTTGCCCGAGAAACTGGATTGGATTTGGAAAGAAATGCTTTTATTTTTCTGAAAACTCAACTACGTGGACATCCAGCCAGACCTTTTGCATAGCACAGGATGCCCAACTTGCTCAATTTGAGAACCTGGAGGAGCTGGTAAGAACTGGGCACCGACTGGTTTGTCTCTTTATTCTGTTGAATGTTATATTGCCTTGAGATAGAGAGTTCCAGATGAATCATGAGTAAAATTTTCATCTCAAGCACATGGAGACATATGGAATGTGTGAGTGTGTGCCATTTGCTGATGCTTGACTTCTGACTGAAGCCTTGAGACATTCAAGAAATATTCTCTCACAAGGTACTCATAGTCAGTTGGAAGGTCAGATATGCCATTTTATTGGGATAGCTAGAGGTCATAAGCACCAGGTAAGATGATACATGTTGGATACTGTTAATAACTGCAATGGGAGGTTAACCAAGAACTAACCTGGCCACAGAGGAATGTGTCTTTACATTTGGTACTTTAATTCCAATGAAGTACTTTAGAATTACAGATGTCAAATGGATCCACTGAGAACTGGGGACTAATACAGCTCCAAAATCTTTGACCCTCAGTTACACCCTCCTGTTATCTTTAGAGGGAGCTGTGGAGTGGACAGACTCCAGGTTCATCTGAAACAGAGACACAGGTGTTCAATTTCTGTGTTGACAGAATTTCCTGAGGAGATACATGGGGTCTTTTAGTCACTGGATTGGCCTGCACCGAGAGTCCTCAGAGCAGTCTTGGAGGTGGACAGACAACACTGAGTATAACAACTTGTATGTGTTCAGAATGTTTTCCTTCTACTGTGTTCACATGTTGTGATGTGTGTGAGTTGTAACTATGAGGGTTGAAAGGCTGTTACATGTGAAGCCAACTGCACTGGGAAGGAAGAAAAATGAGTCCTTGGGCTGGAGGTGTGCCCTGGGCATAGGTTGTGTGCCTCATGAAACAGCCAATCCCCAACAAACTCCACACCCTGAGAAATTTAAGTCAATTGAATACTCTCTCATCTACTAGCCATCATCTTCAAAGCCTTTCCATAGTGTTATTTCACTCCAGGACTTAGCATTGTGGTGGCATCTGGGGTGGATGTTGTCTGCTATCACCACTTGAAAATCTTTCCTTGGTGATAACTGCCCTTGTGTGATGTAGGCAGAATTTCTGATGGCCAAGGCTCTAAAAGCATAGAAAGGTACTTCAGAACTGCAAGCTTGAGAATTATCAGTGTCCTGTTTGCTTGGTTGTACCTGGTCACAGAAGCAGAGACTCCAGGGGCCTTGAGAGTCTCCCCTAAGATCTTGACATCAAAGATCACTGGGGACAGCTCTTGAATGTGAGCGTAGCCATTCTGAACAGAAAAATTTCACTGGAATGGTAAAACACAGAACCAGGAACCTCCATAGTTAAAGACCTTCCAGCAGTTTACTAAGTGGTGCATTTTCTTCCACTTTATTTTTTATACATGTGCAAAAATCCTTCAAGAGGGGATCAACAATTCCCCTTGTGAGGCTACCCACTGCTGCAGTTCATTTGAACCTGGCAGCAAGGATTGTGCACACATTCCAGGGTTCAACATGGATGAGTGACAGAGGTGTGGTGATCAAATCAAACCCTGAGGATGTAAAAGTCCCTAGGTGCAAAATTAGTGCATGGGTTTCCCATGGACGCTGCATCTGATTCTGATTCGTATCACAAATAAACAAGGTGGACACGTTAGACATGATTGCAGGAGTGAATGCAAGGGCAGACTCTGAAGAAATCTTTTTTCTCTTTTTCTATAGGGTTTCCATCCGAGGAGATGAAAAACATGGCTTCCTGAGTGACAGTGGGATCAGCAGTAGCAGGGCCTACATAAATAGGAAGTGGATTTGTAGCAAGTCCAGCAGCTACACTTCACAGTGCCCGTAGTTTTGTATCCTGGGTAGAGAGCGTGTGGTAGCAATCACAAGGAACTTACATGTTACCTACTGTTGCTGCCTCACTCACCATCTGCTAAAATCATTAGAACAACCAGTTTATATTGTGTGGTGACATCAAAGATGACAACTCTCTGAGCACTATTCATGTGTGTGCTTGGGAGATCATGAATGGTTCTAAATTAAATAGGCATTCAGGTATGAGCTGGTACTCACATCTTAAACATAAGGTAAATCTCATCAGTATTAGTAACTTCTAACAGAAGTAACAGAAGTGTCTCCTCCCCTTCACTTCTGAGGGGGTTCTCCCCGCAACACTACTCAGCCATCTCCCTGTCCATCCCCACACTGGGCATCCCCCTTCCCTGCGACATCATGTCTCTGCAGGATTAGGTGCATTCTCTTCCACTGAGACCAGGCAAGACAGTGTTCTGCTACATATGTACTGGGGGTCATGGACCAGCTCATGTATCCTCTTTGGTTGGTGGCTTAGTCTCTGGGAGCTCCTAGAGGTCCAGGTTAGTTGACACTGTTGATCTTTCTATAGAGTTGCCATCCCCTTCAGCTCTTCCCCCAATTCTTGTATAGTCCTTGATATCAGTCCAATTATTGGTTGTGAGTATCTGCATCTGTCTCAGTCAGCTGCTGGTTGAGCCTCACAGAGGATGCACCAGTATGGCTAGCACAAACTAAAACAGTCCTCTGTGGGGGAGTTTGGATGATTATAGGAAAGAGAGAAAAAAGAAGCAAGAGACAGATAACAGGAAGACTGCAAATCAATACCATGCCAGCCCCGAGTGCATTTCTTATAGGCTTCTTATACTTCATTAACATGGGAAGCAAATCCTCAAGCTAACAGAAACAATTTTGTTGAAATATATACATTAGTTTTCACCAAAATATTATTATCATTATTGATATTATTAATGTTATAATTAATAATATTGTTATAATTAATAATAGTATTATTATTAATTATTATTATTATTATTATTTTACCAAGGTCATTATAATCTTTAGCTCTCAGTCTTGAGCCTCCAGTGCACCTGTTTTTGTTGTTTTATGCCTCAGCAGGTCAGGAAATCTGTCAACAGACCCTGACTTGTCTGGGCAATTCCTGGTAGGCAGACTCTCTCTGTGTCTGTGTCTGTGTCTGTGTCTGTTCTTTCTCTCTTTCTTGGTCTCTCTCTCTGTCTCCATTCCTCTCTCTCTGCTTCAGAGGAGCAGCAAATGGTTCCCAACAAGAGGACAGTCATGCTAGGCTCCTGTCTGCAAGCACGACACAGCATCAGTAATAGTGTCAGAGTTTGGTGCCTGCTCATGGGATGGATCACAAGTTGGGCTTGTCAGTGAGTGGCCTTTCCTTTAGTCTCTGTTACATTTTGTCCTTGCATTTCTTTTAGACAGGGACAATTCTGGGTCAAAAAATTTGAAGGTGATAACCTCTACTTTTACTATTAGATATGAAGGTTTTTTTTTCCATTAGTTTTTTTCTTTGAATGACTGGGGCCTTAAAAAAAGAAGGACAAATAACACTGTGAAATAATTCTCTAATCACAAAGAGATGATTATTGTTCTGTGGCCTTCAAATATTTTTAGAATTATCAACATTTTTTTTACAAAATACAATCAACAACATGAAGGGAGACCTAAACAGGGTTAAAACCACTATTAATATTATTAATTTAATTAATGATAGCATTAATAAAAAATGTTTGTCAAAATACTTTTAGATTTACTTCTGAGTTTTCCTTTTTTTTTTAGTTAAAGTGGAGTAAGAACGTGTCACAAAGAATGCCAATTTACTTTCTTCCTTATTTTTTGAGAATTTCAAACATTAAGTATGTCATTTGAATTTTATTCTTTATTAGATTTATTTATTAGCAAGACACAGTTAATTACCAAGTCTTCTTAAGTATTATATTCCTTGCAGTAGTTTACATATTGTTGAGTTGTAAGAACAAAATATTTATTTTTTATTTGATCATTCACTACTTTTCACTGACAAGTTCTAAAAAGGTCAAAATATCAGGTCACATGGTTCTCTCTTTTTTTTTAACTAACTGTATTGATAATATAGATGGAACTTTAGCACACATGCTTAGTAGACATCCACTACGAATCTGGATACCCATCCTCTTTCATATGTATATATGCATGTATATGTATATGCATATGTATGTGTATGTATATGTATATATGTGATGTATATGTATATATGTGTATATGTATATGTATTTGTATATGTAGTGACAAGGTCTACACATAATCTCCAGATTGCTGGAATTAGAGCTTTGTATTACTACACACAACATATTTTTATTATTTATTAAAGTATACTTTCAGAGCCAGGAACATGGTCCAGAATGTAATACCTGACAACTTTAGTTTGGACCCTGGATTCACATGGTAGAAGAAGGGACCCAACCCCATAAGTTGTCCTGTGATCTTCAAACAAGTGCTTTATTCTTACAGGAAAAATTTTTTTAAAAGTAATAAAAAATTTAGTGTCAGGAGGTAGTTTCTTGAGTTTACCATCTCAGAAATGATTCCATCCTGCTGGCAGGATCAAAACTGAGTTCATGTTCTGAGGTGCCAGCTCCTATCCTCCTTCTGATGCTTCATGTTTGTCTGTTATCCAGTCCAGGATGGAAAGAGGGAAGATACTGCTCTCCCAGTATCTAAACTAAGGCACACAAGTCATAAATGTTTTGCTTGTCTTTACTTAATTGACTACGTGGAGCTTGCCCACTCCTGTGATTCCATTATTGTAAAATTCTGGGCCAGGAGAGCACCTAGACTTAAAGGCTGACCAAGGACCCTGAAACCAGGTTCCCCTGATAAGTTCTAATCACTAATGTTAACTTTTGTCTTAAGCCCTTGTGTATAAATATGATTGGTCAATGCAACAGTCCACCCTGCTCCCACTCACTTTGTGTTCCCATCCTATAAAAATGTTGTATAATTTCCCTTTGGGGTTGTGGTTGAGATCCTGAACTGGCAGCCTTCTGGAATACTCAGAAAATAAAGCTTTTATTTTTCCTCTTCCATGTCTGAAGTGAGTTTTACTGGCTTCGACCCTGAACCCAACAAAAGTGCTAATATTCTGAGCCTGTTTTGGATCTGTTTTTAGTATTAAATAAACATAAGCCTATCCCATTCAGGAAATCGTGTTTCTTAGTGTTCTTTTTCTACTTCACTTCACTTTGTTATTTGTTCAATCCATTTTATTTCAGGTAAATGATTTGACTCCATTTCTTTTTTTTTTTAAAGATTTATTTATTTTATTTTATTTATAAGAGTACACTGTAGCTGTCTTCAGACACACTGGAAGAGGGCATCAGATCCCATTACAGATTGTGAGCCACCATGTGGTTGCTGGGATTTGAACTCAGGACCTTTGAAAGAGCAGTCAGTGCTCTTAACCACTGAGCCATCTCTCCATCCCCCGACTCCATTTCTAAAATAAATAATTACTTTCTCATATTGAGATTACTTTGCACTTAGCAGTTTTAATTATTTTATTTATAGTACTTGTTAATCTCAAAGATGAAAGGAGAAAAATCACTGACCCAAATCATTATGGCCAAATTAATTAAAGCAAGTAATTAATTAAAGGAATATTTTAAACTTGTGTATATGGACTGCTTTGTCCTAAGGCAGAGTCTGAGAGGTCAGTATTAGATGTGAGAAAGACAAGGTTTTTATGAAGCTCAGGATTAGGGGGATTCCAAACGTGGTGTTTGGTGGGCGCAATAGGCAGGGAGGGTTACAGGAGCAGAACACAAGCATAACAACTTTGTTTTTTGCAGAGTCCTGTAACAAAATCAATTGACACACCAAGATAGTCATGCAACTGGTAGTCATACCAAGGTAGTCATAGGAGGTTGTATAATCTTTTGAAACAAAGATAGGGTTTTATGATGGTTACAAACCACTTCTTGATACAAAGTTATGATTGCCATTCCTGGAGCATACAGAACTATTTGTAGATAAGCTTCCAGGTGCAGCATAGCCCAATCCTTGAGAAACAGGTTTGATCATAAACAGGAATGAACCTAGTTTGTCTTTGCTATAAGATGGCTTTTAGCCTAAGATGGAGGCAGGGGATTCTTCATACAATTTAGTCCATGTTTCAATATCTTCTCCTGTCTTGTGATTCTATTTCTCTGAGAGATTAAGAACTTTATGTTGGGTGGATGTTCCACTCAAAGGGGTGAAAGTTAACAAGCCATCTGATAAATGAGTTCTGGTCATAAGTGGGCTTATTTGGAACTGTCTCAGATTGAAAACAATAACTCTTTCTCTCTAGTTTCAATTTCAATCTTCCTGTTGCTGAGACTCAGTTCAGAGATGAATGCTGCAGAGGCTGCCAGGGCTTCCATGTGTGTGTTGAAGACAGAGCCCATTTCCACAGATCTCCTGCAGGAGGGAGAAACTGATGTGTATTTTTTGCAATCCGAATCAAACTAAAATGGCAGAAAATGAGTTTTGTAGAGAAGAACCTCATGAATGTTAGCTTGTCATGGTTGGTCTCTATAGAAGTGTAAATGCTCGGAGGCCTCCATTTTATTAGTTACTCTATTGGAGTATTAATCTACATAATACTTACATATTACCAGGGCAATAGAAATGAACTGTCAGGAGCCATAATGGCACAAGCTAATATACTAGCAGGTGATCATCTTGATATAGTCTGCTTCGGATTATAATCTGCGACAGGTGAGCCCTCATTGAGCAAGGCTGTGAGGGACTAACTTTAGGAAAGATTCCTGCTCTTATATGCTTTTCCTGTTATTGTTAAACATATATAATAATCAATAAGTAATAGCACACCCCTTAGGAGCAGATCTCTGCAGATTCATGAAGATGTACTGTTTTATAATGATGCTATGTAGACAAATAGATGACTTAAGGTTTATTGATGATCCTATAAGAATTCCTGAAATTATACCTGTGATTATTAAGGTCTTTAATAGTGGAACTTCTATCAGGTCCTTTTCTGATAGTCAAAACTACAATGACAACTCTGCCAGTCTCCCAAGTGTCACCAGTTAATTGCTCTTAGATGGCAACCAAACTTTCTCCTACTCAGAGCATGTTCCAAGAGGTTGTAAAACAATTGACCAAAGGTCATAAAAAGGGAACTAACGATTTATTATAGGTGCTAGGACAGAAGATAAAATATTGACTGGGTTTATCTATACAAAACTCTTTTATAACTTAGTTATGGTTTTAAACTTTCTATGAACCTGTATAGAAGACAAATGGTAGCTGTTTAGCTAGATTAATTACTCCTAATGAATATACATATAAACATTCCCTGTTGTAAACTTCTATTTCAACTTATGACTTGGTATTTTGTGTGAACTTGTGATGAACTTTGTAACATGTGATCATGTATTCTGAAAGATGTTTAAGGACTGAGGACAAAGGGAAGAGTCAGACCAGAAGAACTTAGGAGAGAGCAACAGAGCTGAGGGAAGAACTGAGATGAGGTGAAGTTTTTAGTCAGAAGAGAGCAAGATGAGAAGGAGAATGCAGAGAGGAATAACTTAGAAACTATAGGTAACATAAAATAACTAGGAGAACAATGTGCAGGATGCAGAGGGAAAGAGGAAAAAAGAAAATGTTGCAGAAAGCAGAAGGAGCACGCAGGCTTCTCCTTACCACAGGACAGGACAGGTCCCATGGCAAGGACAAGACAGGCTTAGTCTTATTAAGAGAAACAAAGCTTTTTTCTTACAAACATGGATTTAATTCATTTAGCATTAAAAGGGTGGAAGCTTTTTCTTTCTCGATGCAATAAAGATTGGAGTCCATTTTTCATCCAGAATGAGTGAGTTCTTCCTGCACCGGTGCTTGGTCTCTTGCTCCATATGCATGTGTAAGTATGGATGTATGTGTAAGCATGTAACTGTGATAATGTATGCATGTATGTGTGTAAGTATGAAATTGTGAGAATGCATGCAAGCTGGGCCCAACTGAATTTGTGTGAAAATGTGTAAATGAAATCTCTGTTATGTTTGAAGCTGTGTATGAATTTATGTGAGATTATGCATATTCACTTATGTAAAGGTTTTTCTTTCTGTGAGTGTTATTCTCTTCTCCTGGTTCAATAGAAGTTTATTTCTCTAAACTTTTCCCTAGCCTGACAAGCAAGAGGCATCTGGACAGTAGGGAAAAGGCTCTAGCAACTAATCCTTTACTTAATCTCCTGCTGTTTTAGGATGAGGTGTTAAGTACTGGAGAATGCAGTCTCAGGCTTCAGAGGAACACAGAAAGCAGGTCAGCTACATTAACATAGTAACTTAGACTAAGATAAGTAAACTTTTTATTATACAGCAACCCTAAATTTTCCATAAGACAAAGTCTTACCCCAGAATTTCATAAGACAAAGTCTTACCCCCACCAACGCTTTTCCCCCCTCCACTGCCTCAAGAAGAACCAAGAAGAAAGAACACCTCTGCTGGGGTTGGCTCCCTGCAATGAACAATGAATTAATTCCAAGATCTGAGCCATACATTTTGTTTGGTCGGTGAATAAAGTGAAGACACAACAATTCCAAGGTACTTATAAGGGGAAGGGTTTTTATTTTAGATATGTGGGATAGTATAGTCAGAGGCATCTAGAAGAGCCGACAGCAGGAAAAGAAACTAACAGACTGAATGTGGCTAGCATGTTCAGCTTGTCCATGAAAGATGAGAGAGAGGAGAATGAGAGAGCAAGACATAAGAGAGAGCATGAATAAAATGTCAGGGTTGTGTAGGGATGAGAGGCTGAGGGGATCAAGGCTAAGGAGCTGGAGAAGTTCAGGGCAGTGGTCAGGGTAAGAAGAGCTGTGAGGAGTCACAGGTACTAGCAAGTCTGGAGGCCAGCTTCCATTTTGTTATGGTAGGCATGAAAGTCAGCCATTTGTCGTGAGTTTCTTTTGCACCTGACAGTTGGTTTCTTTGGGTTTGGGATTTTGTTTTGTTTTTGATATATTTTTTTGGTTTGTTTTCAGTGTGTGTGTGTGTGTGTGTGTGTGTGTGTGTGTGTTTAGCTTCCTAGTTTATTCTGTATCTGGTAGTAAGTAAGCACTATGGTGAATAGAACATGTTTTTTTTTTTGGTTTTTCGAGACAGGGTTTCTCTGTGTAGCCCTGGCTGTCCTGGAACTCACTTTGTAGACCAGGCTGGCCTCGAACTTAGAAATCCTCCTGCCTCTGCCTCCCAAGTGCTGGGATTAAAGGTGTGTGCCACCACCGCCCGGCTTTAGAACATGTTTCTTATGTCCCTGAGTGAAGGAGATTCTAACAGCACAACTTTCAATGTGCACAGCTAAGGAAGTTACCTGTGGTACTAGGGCTTTTTAAGATCCACAGTGCTTCAAAAGAAAGGGGAGAGGTGAGGAGCAATGTGAGGCTGGATATCCACAAACACCAACAAATCTTCTGACATTTTAGGTTTATGGTAAATTATGGAAGTTAAATTATGGTAAATTATGTGGGAGTTCTGTTTCCATCTTCTGAAGGGAATCTGTCTTCTTTTTTTTTTTTTTTTTTTTTTTTTTTTTATGCTTATGTTTCTTTTTTTTTTTTTTAATTTAATTTAATTTTATTTTTTTAATTTACATTCCAAATCACTTCCCCTTTCCCGTTTCCTCCCTCCCCGAAAGTCCCATAAGCCCCCTTCCCTCCCTCTTTTCTCCGTTCAACCCCCTCTCATTACTCTGTCCTGGCGTTCCCCTACATCCAGTCTTTCCAGGACCAGGGGTCTCTCCTTCCATCTTTTTAGAAATCTATTGATATGCTGATTGTGTCTAGGGTATTCTGAGATTCTGGGTCGGGAATCTGTCTTCTGTGTTTTGAAAATTGTCTGTTTCAGTGTATTTTTTTTTCATTTCCTCCCTCTTTCTTTATGTTAATTCTTGTTTACTTGCTTGTTTATTTTAGCTAAAGAATATTGGGTGTCCTGGGAAACAGTGTTCATACATATTAAAAAAGCAAGTTTGTGATGAATCTAGATGTTTTTTAACTTAAGCCAAATATACCCATAACTGAAACAATTTTATTTCTTTCCCCTTGCAACAACTCGAAGTTCTTTGGGAGAAGGTAGCCCAGTCTGGGAATTCATGTTTTCATTTTATGTGGTTTTGTATACATTTGAGATTTTCCATTATAAACACCTAGTGTTATCATTTTGTCTAAGTTCTGCCCCACAGTTACCTGGCAGTGGCCAGGTGTGCCTGACTCACTACGAGGGGCTGCTTGTCCTCTCCTCTCTCTCTTGTTCCTGCTCTGTCCTCTCATCCCTCCACCTTCTCTCCCCATCCCCTCCCTCTCTCTGAATACAGACTCATGGCAGACCTCTACTCCTCTTTTCTCTCTGGCTTTCTCTGTCTCTACTATCCTCTCAAATCCCCTCCTCATGCCCTGAACAAACTATTCTATGCTATACTGTTCTGTGACTGGTTCCTTAGGGGGAAGGGATGCCTCGGCATGGGTCCACAGAGGCACCCCTTCCCCCCATACCTGACCACACCTCTTGCCTTATCTTTTTTTATAAAACATTTGATGCTGAGACATGGATTTAGAAACTCTGTAGGTTTGCATTCTTCCTGCTACCACATAGAGAGCCAGGGCTGATTAGCCCAAGCTTTGAAGAAGTAGTAAGCTCCCTGCCCCTACTGGTCAGTGTAAACTTCCCCATGGTCCCAGTGGAGAATTCTTGAGCTTGGAGCTACCCCTGTGCTGCCCTTGAAGGGATGGAGACATTCAGTCTTTTCACTGACCCTCGTTCTAGGACATTTTCCCTTGGATGAGATTTTCCTCTTTCCTCTGAGATGGGTCCATTTCTTGCTGCTGAGAAATGCCAGGGCTGGGTGAACCACTCTCTATTGCTCATGGTGCTGGCCCAGAGCTTAGCCCTCAGGCTACTATGTATAACCTGGTGATCTGGCCTGGCTGGAAGTCTCTGTGGTTCTTAATTGTATCCTCAGGATGCTGTTAGGGGTAGTTAATAACCCTACTATCATCAAATACAATGGTCTTTGGCGCCTTGTCCCTACTTACTGAGATATCCTAGTCTAATTCACAATATACAGCAAGCAATATCTCCACGTGGCCACTGAACCGGCACTTTAAACAACTCTCTCCCTAGTGATCCATAGAGTAGGCTTCTCCCTCCTCCCTCCCTCATTCTCTCACCTTTTGCTCCTGGTTCACCTCATGAAAAGCAGGTTTGGCTCCGCCTGCTGCTGGACTCTGTCTACTGAGACATTGCTTTCCTGCACACTGGACCATCTACTGCCCATACACTTGCACTCTCACACGCATAGTCTCCTGTGCCCTGCCTGCCAAAGCTGCCCCTGCCTTTGCCTGGCTGCTTAAGCTCTGACAAAGCCAGGAGAAAAGCAGCTTTTGCCCTGCCCCCTTGCGCTTCCTGCACTCTGTCCGGGACTCATGAAATGAGCTCGAGCCCAATTCCGCAGGAAAAGAACGCACAGGGCTCTGTGCAGCTATTGCTGCCTCTGTCCCACATCTGAGGGGATGCAGGACTGCTACAGGCACACTTTTATTCGGGTGTCTGCTGCCGGGTTCTCCCACCTCAACCCTGCACTGCTTCTGCCTTCTTAAATCTGCCTTGAGTTGCTAGGAGAGGGACTGCTACTTCAGCCATTTCAGGGTCTGCATTTCTCTAACCCATCCACCACAGACTCTGACAGGCAGGGTGGGGCAGCGCCTGCCCACAGCCGGAAGCACTGGGCTGGGGCCTCTGGCTGCTAGGAGGAAGTCCCACCTCACTTGCTTGCCCACACTGCCTTCTCTTGATCCTGCTGCGGCAGTGCCCATCTTGCCCATGACCTCAGCAGGCTGGGTGCTCAAGCAAGCCACAGCACAGTCCAGATCCCTTGACCCTGTTGCCTCCACCATTATAGCTCCTCAACATCTGTGCTCTGTGGAGTAGCTGTGCTAAGGGTTATGATGGTTGACAAATGTTGTTATCCACATTATGAATATTAAACTATTTCTTGATGGATTTTACGTATACCATCAGAAAGACTGAAGAAGGTGCCTACCTCAATAATGAAGGAATCAGAGGGGCCAGGATCAACAAAGAAGAAATGGATTTGTAGCCAGTTGTAATTGCAGTCCTTGTTAAATTACCTAGCTTTTTTTTTTTATTATCAAATTAAAGTTTTCTTTAAAAATAAAATATTTGCCGGGCGGTGGTGGCGCACGCCTTTAATCCCAGCACTTGGGAGGCAGAGGCAGGAGGATTTCTGAGTTCGAGGCCAGCCTGGTCTACAAAGTGAGTTCCAGGACAGCCAGGGCTACACAGAGAAACCCTGTCTCGAAAAACCAAAAAAAAAGGAAAAAAAATTTATTTATTAGTGTTTTTGTTGCTAATTTTTTTTTTTTTTTGAGATGGAGTCTCTCTGTATATAGTCCTGCCTATTCTGGAATTTACTATGTAGACCAGGCTGTCCTTGAACTCACAGAAATCTGACTGCCTCTGCCTCTACCTCTGAGGGCTGAGATTAAAGGAACATCATACCATTTCTAACAAAAGAGGTTCACTTATACATACACTGTTGTAAGGTAAGGTTCTGATACTAAGCTCTAGTTCCCTAAGTGGTTCTTGATTTGTCAACAAAGAAGACAGGGAACCAATTGCTGGGAGGTAGAGGTGGGACTTCCTGTTGTCAGGACTAAAGGGCAGACACAAGGAAGGTGAGGCGGTTTTTTTTTCTGCCACGCCTTTGGAAGGAGGAGGACTGCAGCAATCAGGTAAGATCCCAGGGCTGCCAGGGAATGCGTCTCTGCTGTGGGTGCATTGCCATAGATATTTGGCAGGGACTAATTGGAATAGCCCACTGAGTTTGGGGCAGAAGGAGAGATGGAGTGGTGGTTTGGTAAGGGCATACATTTCCAGCCGGGAGATATTTGAGCCCAGCAGTTGGGCTAACAGACAAGTTAAGGCCACAAAGCTGAAATAGTGTCTTTTATCTACAGATTCAAAGCTCTCAGGAGTGGGCCAGTAACAGGACCCCTTGTGGAGCAGAGGCAGGTAGAGAGGCCTGGTTGTCACTGGTATCATCCAGTCCCAGAGCCAAGCCTGGTAGAATGGAAGGGAGCTGGGAGGGGTTGGTATCATGGCCCTGGGCAAAGGCCAGAGTGTGATTATGAAACTCCAAGCAAGACACAGTAAATAGGATGTAACAGCTACCTTTGAGACTGAAGGTTTCACAAACCACTAGAGATAAAAACTACCATATGACCAAGATGACTCATCCCTGGTGTATATTCAACAGATTTTATGTTTTACTACACCGAGACCTGTATACCCAACTTAATACCTGTTCCGTTCACAATAGTTAGGAATGGAACCAACTTTGATGTTCGTCAAAAGATGAATGGATCAGGAAAACTTGGCACACATACAAATGCAACATTACTCGTCTGTAACAGAAGATGAAGTCATGAAATTTTCAAGTAAATGAATGGAACTAGAAAACATTGTAGTTGGTGGTGTGACCTAGGTCCCAGAAAGACAAATACATATATTCACTCATGCAGATCACAGCTTGAAATCTCGTGTTTTATGTTTTAAACTTCGGGCACAAGTAGGAGCCAGGAATCTAGAAAGGGGAGTTTATGAGGAGACAGGGAGAGTAGATTACAGATAAAACAATTGCAGAGAGGTGAGGTAGTAATGTATGGCTCTGCTGGTCAGCCTCCATGAGGAAAGCCGCAGCTTGTGTCAGGGGATCAACCGTACAGTTTCCCTCGTGTGTAGGATCAGGGAGCATAGTATGAGCTCAGATGTGTTACACAAAGGAAGAGCAATTTCTAGGTTGTAGCAAGCCTTGTAACTCAGAAAGTAGGGCTGGAATAGTGGAACCGCTAGAGGGCAGGGGAGCTCTTTCAATATGGGGAAACAAATAAATATTTGATTGTATTGAATCAGTATGTAAATGAAAAGGGTTACCTTTAAGCCTCTCAAAAACAGTAATTATTGCAATCAGCTGTATTTATTTGAAAGAAAGGGCGAAATGAATTGACATCTCCAAGAAGTTTTTGAAAACCATTTAGAGACTTTAAATGATCAATTTCTCACAACAATGGGAGAACAACCCAATGCTAGATTCACCCTGCTGTTGAGTCTGGCACATTTCAGCAGCAAATCCCACAAGCCCAGTTAGTAGTCATTTACATTTTTCAGGAGGCCCTGGGAGATGGCTTATGACCAGACATAGCAGGGGAGGCCAGTTAGGGCCACGGTATCTTGCTGCCTTCTCTTTAAGGTCAATTTCATTTTGAGGAGTTAATATCACCCTCTAACTCCTCTCTTTCTTCTCCTGAGCTATCTTCCTCAGGAGACTTTATCAAAGGAAAAACATTATTTTTAGAATATTTAGCAAGGTGACAACGAGGAAGCTCTCTCATGAGGAGTGGATGCAGGCTCCTTGTCACCTGCTAGGACCTGTCTAAGTATGCTCCAAATAGAAAACGCACCAGGAGCCATGTCTTTACCTCCATTCTTAGTACACCAGTTCTAAAACTATTTCTACTGTGTCCCATGCTTCGAGTGGTTGTACAAAATGGAGAAAATCTGTAACCTGACCTGAATTTACCTTAATTACTCTTTTCTTAAGTACATGCTGAATAATATCAGTAAACATTTTTCTCTCCTTAGATTCATGTTGTCCCACACTGAGGGAAAAGTTAGCATACAATCACACAGTCACATGCTCACACAATCACACAATTATGATTCCTCACTCTTCCTTACCTGACTCAACAGTCAGTCTAGGGTTCCAAGACATCCTGGTGTGAGACTCCTACCTACATCTGAAATGATCTCTCTTAAAGTAACAACTTCCCTTTCTCTTTTATTAAGCCTACCTCGTAGGGCGTAGGGTCCCTGCTCCAGGTGTCAGATAGGGAAGGCCAGCTCAGACAGCGTGTTCAACTATTCAAGGAGGGCATGTGTAATCAGTCACTATGTAAACAGGCACACTCATACACACATGGTGGATGAAGCAATCTCGAATGATCTGCCACAACTTTACATATATACATATATACACATTTGGGGATGGAGCAAAACCTCAACAACTTTATTTTTTTCTCCAGAGCTTCTGTGTCCCAGCAAAATATTTCAAGCAGTATAAAAATCACTATGTGATTACATTCTATTTTTCTTTAAGTGAATGATGACCATGAAAAACAAACAAACAAACAGACAAACACAAACCAGGTTCCCCATTACCCTCAAGTGTCCAAATAATTTACGTGATATGGGTGAAAAACAATTGTTAAACAAAGTATTCCCAAGAATCCACACACATTTGTAACTAAGCAACTTGTTATAGATTAGCAAAGTATAAGTAAGTAAGCAAGGTCATTTTCTCAACCAGTTTCTCTTACTGGCAGGCCGCAATTTGTGCTTACAAAGAAAGGATCAATTATTTTTTTACTTATCTTAAAATGTGATCTCATAAAAGTCTGAAAAGAATCACAAATCTACACTTTTATATAAAAAAACAACCGGTCATTACGTCCTGAAGTCCTCAGGGCACACATCTTTTTTCTCTGCTTCTCTCATGCTTTCTCCCATCTCTCCTCCCCTGGCCTGGTTCACTCTACTTTCTCTTCCTGCTCTGGACCCTTCCAGATGCCTCTGACTGTACTTTCCCTCATATTTACAATAGAAACCTCCCCCTCAACCATGCCTTGAGCAGTCAGTTCCTCCTTTCATTCACCCTCAGGAGGACCACTCTAGAGAATGGGGTGGAGTTTTGGCTCCAAGACAGTTTGTGTAGGCATAATGTATTGTATGCTGTGTGAGGTTTACCCTGGAGTTATTCAAATGCAGATTTATCCACCCTCATATCTTGTTCAATCAGGATACAGCATTCTAATGCTTACACCAAGAATCTCCTGCCTCAAGTTTATGTAAACAGTTTTAACCATCTTCTCTCTGCTTTGGCAATAAATACTGAACATCCACTATGAAATGAGGGCTATATCCTTCTGAGATTTCCTTATCAAGTGAGTCTGAGGCCAGCCATAGCTACACAGTGAAATCCTCTTTCCAAAATAAATAAATAAACACTTGCTTTAAAATTAAAGCTGTTTGCTTTGTCAAATAATACAGCCTTTAGCAATTCTGATTATTTTATTTGCAGTATACTACATTCAGTGTCTCAGTCCCCTCTCCTATCTTGCAATCCTGTTTCTCAAAACAAAACAACAAAACACACAAAAAAATTCCCCCAAAACCTTTTGTGTGCTGTGTGAGTGGGTGAACCAAAACCCCAAAACCTTCATGTGCTGTGGGTATTCTCCTGAAAATATGAGTAAACAAGTCACAAGATGAACAGCTTGGACTTGTTTGGAACTGCCCAGCATTAGACAAAAGGTAATTCTTCCTTTCTTTTTTCATTTGCAGTTGAGATGCACTCAGCTCTGAGATAAAGAGCCTCACAGTATAAAGAGGCTTCCATGGGACCGATGAAGAGAGACTACACTACCGTAGTCCACCTACAAGAGGGAGAAAAAGGTAATATATTTAATGTAGTTTGAAACAAACCAGAAAGGCAGAGAGGAGCATCACCGTGGTCTCACAGAAGAGCAGAACCTCCTGCCCGTTAGCCTGCCTGGGCGGGACTCTGTAGATGTGAAGATGCCTGGTGGCCTCTCTCATATCAGTTACCCTGTTGCATACATTGTGATGGAGTGCTATTGTGATGGATGAAATTATGTTTTAAGTTTTAATTACTGCGTCTAAGAGATCTATAAAACTAAAAAAAAAAAACCATTATCCTATAAGGCCCCTTGCTTAAGGATGGATAACTTCCTGGAATGCTTCAAGTTATTCACATAAGAGAACAAGCCCCATATTTTCAATTCCCTAAAGAGAACAAGTGGATGGCAGTTAGAATTTCTCAGCAGAAAACCAGTGCTCTATGGTCAGATTCTCCAAATAAACTGGGAGGGAGCTGGGTGGGTTTTGTTGTTATTCTGAGTTTTAGTGGTGATGCTGGTGTTGTGTGTCCATTTAGAGGTCAGAGGACAGCTGTGTGTGTAGTTTGTTGTTGCCTTCTACATTTCAGCATGTTCTAGGGGTTGAACTCCGATCACCAGGCTTGAACAGCAAGCACCCCCACCCCTTGAGCCTTCTTGCTGACCCAAGAGAAAGTGCTTTTCCTGCAAATGTTTTTTAGGGATACTTTTTCTACCTAGCAAGTTCTAACTTGGAGATTTCTGAGCATAGCAGGCTGAGGAACATTTAAGCCAGAATAAGAAATGGGCAGGTTCAAGCAAAAGACCCAGCTTTTCCTTTCCAATCATTTCCTTCAGAACTAATTTTGGTTTACTTTGGGACAAGCTCGGGGCCATTTGAGTTGTTGTGACCTATGAGTTAATTCATAAATCTACTGGAAACACTCACAGATTTTAAGATTTTAAGGCATTTTCGTTTTGTGGATATGTGGCTAGGAAGACAAGGGCATGGGGTAAAAGGGATCTCATTTTAGCAATATGCTAAACTGTTTTCTTGGGTTTCTTCCAAAGCCTGGCAATATTAAGCATATTTATGCAAGTTTTGCTACACATGTGTCATTTGATTCATTTTTTGGATCATTTGAAAAAAATCAGTATTTGTTCATAATGTGTGTATTTTGTATGTGTGTGTGTTTGTGTATATGTGTATGTCTGCATTGTAGAATGGCCAATGTGAGACAGATCTGAGGTAGAGAAAAATGGCATCTCTTCTGAATACTGTTCCAGGACTGTTGGATGTATGGTGAAGAGTCACAGTTCACACTCTACAGTAATTGATTCGAAATGGATCAGAAGAACAAACATGAAGGCTATAAAAAATGAACTTGAAGGAAAAAAATCTTTGTGAGAGTTTGTCTCAGGAAATGAATTTTGCTTACAAAAACAAAAGCTTTACCTACACACCAGAAAAATACAATGGTTTTAGTGTAATGGAAACTTTTTGCTCTGGTTGCTTAAAAAAGATTAAGAAGATAAGCAATGAACAGGCAGGTTTTTTCTTCTCTTACTCAAAAGAATTGTTCCTAAAATGTACTGAGAGTTTTAAAAGACATCGGTAGGGGGACCGAGGAAATGGCTCAGAGGTTAAGAGCACTTGTTATTGTTCCAAAATTGACTGTGAATATGTTTTATTGGGTGTGTAATTATTTGCTTGACAGTTCTGTGAGAGGTGCTATCTTTACATAAGAGTTTCCATTTGACAATTGCTAGTGTTTAAACATGCAAATTATTTCATGCATTGGCATCATTTCCTGTAGTATTGTAAACTCATACTTTTATAGCCAATTAAGAGACTCTTTAGAATTCTATATGTAGATATATCCATGTTGTCTGACTATCAATACTTTTATCTCTGGGGCTGGACTGTTGTTTCTTTTTCTTTCTCTGTTGTCATGGCTAGGAGCCCCGAGTCAAACTACAATTGTGAGCAGACATCCTTGCCTTGCTCTTTGTCAGTGGGAGTGGGGTTGTGGATCATTCCTGCTGGCTGTAATAGAAATTTTCCTTTTGGTTATTGTAGCTCTACCCAATTAATAACTATTCAAATTGATCCTGGCAGTGGCAGTGCTCCTCACTACCCGCCGTCATGTTCTGTGTCCCCGAATGATGGACACCTACACGTAGCGTTTGTACTTTTATGTGCCTTAAACAGCTCAGTGGTTGAGTCACTTCCTAACCTCCACATGACTAATCCACCCCCTCCAATATTCCCGAGTTATTACTTCCTCTAACTTATACTCCATCTTTGTTGCCCTAGGCAGTCATGCAGCAGTCCCCTGGCCCCTACATGGCAACTATATTCTCTGTCCTCTCTGTCCCGCACCTCCCAGGCATGGCACCTTGGCTCTGCTTCTCACAGCCTGGAGGATCTCCTTCCTCCTCCTGCTTCCTCACCTGGGAATCCTAAAAGTCCGGCCTCTGTCTGCTCTGCCCAGCCATTGGCTGTCAGCATCTTTATTTACCAATCAGAACCAACTAGGGATCCCTCAGACTTATGTGTGGGACGCTGCAAACAGGTTTTTTTTTTGGGGGGGAGGGGAAATATGATTAGCATGAGAGTACAAGCAGCAACAGTTTATGACACATATCTCTTGTCAGATTGAGGACGTTTCTCAAATCTTACTGTGGATTTACATTGAATTTTGTATATGATTTTTGTTGAATTTACTGAAATGGTCCTTTTTTATTCTTTTATTTTGTTCCTCGGTTGAATTACATTTTGTTAGCTCATTAGAACTTAGATAGATGATGGATATATAGATAGATACGTAGATAGATGATAGATAGATAGATAGATAGATAGATAGATAGATAGATAGATAGATAGATAGAACAGAGCCTAATGTAATCTCAGCCTCAAATTCATTGTTTAGCTAAGACTGGCCTTGAACTCATGACTATATGGCCTGCACCTCCCATGAGCTAGAATTGTAGCTCTGTGCTGCCACACCTGGCACATTAATTCCTGTGGTCCTCTCTGTTTTAACCAGGTCTATTCTGACGACACTAATCCTATGGGTAGCGTAGCTCTCTGTTGTATGTTTTTCTAAATGATCTTCACTCTCTCGGTTTATTGCTCTTTTATTGGCCCTTAGTTTAATAACTGGAATTATACTGTGGCACAAATTCTGTTTCTCTTTTTTCTAGTCTCTTGAGAGCCAAGGACATCATTTATAGATCGAGACATTCTATGAAGGGGTTGGCGATAGGAAAGTATAAGTAAGATCTACAGATGACTCTAGGGTAAATTTATCTTCTTCTCTAAAAGATTTTTGAGTTCGATGTTCTCATATTTATATTTTTCAGGTAAAATACTCCAAGAAAAACTTCTCAGAATTGTCCCCCGAGTCTCCTGCTAAGCTTTACGGCTGCTATGGAGTGATCGTGGTCCTCACTGTAGCTGTAGTTGCTCTTTCTGTTGCTTTGTTAGGTAAGTGACTTATTCTCCAAATTCTGTGGCATTCTGTCCACATTCATATTGCCAGTTATAGTGACTGACCACTGTGAGCCAGGCATTGTGGGAAGGGCTGTAGAGGAAACACACTGGAAGTTCCTGTTCTCTGGGAGCTTAGGTTCCAGCAGGAAGATGCAGTGAAGGAACACATAGGCGGTGGTGTGCACAGGAGGCCAGGCTCAGCATCCCTAGGAAGATGGCATTCAGCAAGCTCTAGACAGTAATTCAGGGACAGAGTTCCACATGGGGGAAATGTCCAAGACAGAGAACAAGTTAAAAAAACAAAAAACAAACAAACAAAAAAACTGAGAGGAACCTCTAGTAAATGTGAGGACAGAGAAGAATAATATGGCCAGGAAGGTACATTGCCTCTCCCCATAACCCATGGTATTATTTACTGGGCTCAACAGTATTTTGAAAGTACTAAGTGGAAAGTTCCTGAAGTAGTGAGTTTATAGGATTTTCATACCACACTGTTCAGACTGGTGTAGTAAAATCTTGCACTGTCCTCATAAATATGTGAATCATCCTTTAGTGCAACATGTCCACACTGTGTACACTACCTTCCCAGTAATTCTCATTGCTGTCTCAATTATCAGGCTGATGGTAATAGGCATCCGTAAGAGTGCTTGATGCTCCAACAATCTCTACTGTAGCTAACAGTCATCCCAAGCACATAAATTGATGGTATTATAGAAATGCACTTCCTGGGAGCCCTACTGTCACTGAGCACCTGAGAGATAATGGGACATAGGCCCAAGGTGGGTGGCCTTTAGATAAAAGGCCCATCATGCTCAGGAGTGGATTCCTACAGATCAGTTAAGGAAAGCTACAAATTCACACCTCATAGCTGAGCTCAGGAGGGTATTCAGGAAGAGAGAAGACATTCTTGTTATGATTCATTATATTCTCTATATTTTAGTAAGAAAGACAGAACAAATCTCAGTTAAAAACATCTATGCTTCTTGCCTGAGAAACTGGATTGGATTTGGAAAGAAATGCTTTTATTTTTCTGAAAACTCAAGTACCTGGACATCCAGCCCGACCTTCTGCATAGCACAGGATGCCCA
This sequence comes from Tokudaia tokunoshimensis, assembly GCA_036184795.1. Taxonomy (NCBI): domain Eukaryota; kingdom Metazoa; phylum Chordata; class Mammalia; order Rodentia; family Muridae; genus Tokudaia; species Tokudaia tokunoshimensis. The sequence goes on from BTHU01000002.1 coordinate 148,980,254, forward strand.
GCTTGCTCTATTTGAGAACCTGGAGGAGCTGGTAAGAATTGGGCACCGACTGGTTTGTCTCTTTATTCTGTTGAATGTTATATTGCCTTGAGATAGAGAGTTCCAGATGAATCATGAGCAAGAATCCCATTCCAAGCACATGGAGACATATGGAATGTGTGAGTGTGTGCCATTTGCTGATGCTTGACTTCTGACTGAAGCCCTGAGACATTCAAGAAATATTCTCTCACAAGGTACTCATAGTCAGTTGGAAGGTCAGATATGCCATTTTATTGGGATAGCTAGTGGTCATAAGCACCAGGTAAGATGATACATGTTGGATACTATTATAAATGCAATGGGAGGTTAACCAAGAACTAACCTGCTGGTACTTTAATTCCAATGAAGTACTTTAGAATTACAGATGTCACATGGAGCCACTGAGAACTGGGGACTAATACAGCTCCAAAATCTTTGACCCTCAGTTACACCCTCCTGTTATCTTTAGAGGGAGCTGTGGAGTGGACAGACTCCAGGTTCATCTGAAACAGAGACACAGGGGTTCACTTTCTGTGTTGACAGAATTTCCTGAGGAGATACATGGGGTCTTTTAGTCACTGGATTGACCTGCACCGAGAGTCCTCAGAGCAGTCTTGGAGGTGGACAGACAACACTGAGTATAACAACTTGTATGTGTTCAGAATGTTTTCCTTCTACTGTGTTCACATGTTGTGATGTGTGTGAGTTGTAACTATGAGGGTTGAAAGGCTGTTACATGTGAAGCCAACTGCACTGGGAAGGAAGAAAAATGAGTCCTTGGGCTGGAGGTGTGCCCTGGGCATAGGTTGTGTGCCTCATGAAACAGCCAATCCCCAACAAACTCCACACCCTGAGAAATTTAAGTCAATTGAATACTCTCTCATCTACTAGCCATCATCTTCAAAGCCTTTCCATAGTGTTATTTCACTCCAGGACTTAGCATTGTGGTGGCATCTGGGGTGGATGTTGTCTGCTGTCACCACTTGAAAATCTTTCCTTGGTGATAACTGCCCTTGTGTGATGTAGGCAGAATTTCTGATGGCCAAGGCTCTAAAAGCATAGAAAGGTACTTCAGAACTGCAAGCTTGAGAATTATCAGTGTCCTGTTTGCTTGGTTGTACCTGGTCACAGAAGCAGAGACTCCAGGGGCCTTGAGAGTCTCCCCTAAGATCTTGACATCAAAGATCACTGGGGACAGCTCTTGAATGTGAGCGTAGCCATTCTGAACAGAAAAATTTCACTGGAATGGTAAAACACAGAACCAGTAACCTCCAAAGTTAAAGACCTTCCAGCAGTTTACTAAGTGGTGCATTTTCTTCCACTTTATTTTTTATACATGTGCAAAAATCCTTCAAGAGGGGATCAACAATTCCCCTTGTGAGGCTACCCACTGCTGCAGTTCATTTGAACCTGGCAGCAAGGATTGTGCACACATTCCAGGGTTCAACATGGATGAGTGACAGAGGTGTGGTGATCAAATCAAACCCTGAGGATGTAAAAGTCCCTAGGTGCAAAAATAGTGCATGGGTTTCCCGTGGACTCTGCATCTGATTCTGATTCGTTTATTTTATTTTATTTTATTTATTTTTTTTAATTTACATTCCAAATCATTTCCCCTTTCCCGTTTCCTCCCTACCCGAAAGTCCCATAAGCCCCCTTCCCTCCCTCTTTTTTCCATTCAATCCCCTCTCATTTCTCTGTCCTTGCGTTCCCCTACATCCAGTCTTTCCAGGACCAGGGGTCTCTCCTTCCATCTTCTTAGAAATCTATTGCTATGCGAATTGTGTCTAGGGTATTCCGAGATTCTGGGTTAATATCCCCTTATCAGTGACTGCATACCATGTGTGTCCTTTTGTGATTTGGTTACCTCACTAAGGATGATATTTTCAAGTTCTGACCATTTGCCTAGGAATTTTGTGAATTCATTGTTTTTAATTGCAGAGTAGTAGTATTCCATTGTGTAGATATACCACATCTTCTGAATCCATTCCTCCGTTGAGGGACATCTGGGTTCTTTCCAGCTTCTGGCTATTATAAATAAGGCTGCTATGAACATAGTGGAGCATGTGTCCTTATTACATGCAGGTAAAGCCTCTGGTTATATGCCCAGGAGTGGTATAGCTGGATCCTCCAGGAGTGTCATGCCCAGTTTTCTGAGGAACTGCCAGACTGCTTTCCAGAGTGGTTGTACCAGCTTTCAATTCCACCAGCAGTGGAGGAGTGTTCCTCTTTCTCCACATCCTCGCCAACAACTGCTGTCTCCTGTGTTTTTGATCTTAGCCATCCTGACTGGTGTGAGATGGAATCTCAGGGTTGTTTTGATTTGCATTTCCCTAATGACTAAGGATGATGAACATCTCTTTAGGTGCTTCTCAGCCATTACATATTCTTCAGGTGAGAACTCTTTGTTTAGCTCTGTACCCCATTTTTAATAGGGTTACTTGCCTTTCTGGAGTTTAACTTCTTGAGTTCTTTGTATATATTGGATATTAGCCCTCTGTCGGATGTAAGGTTGGTAAAGATCATTTCCCAGTTAGTTGGTTGCCGCTTTGTCTTTTTGACAGTGTCTTTTGCCTTGCAAAAACTTTGTAATTTAATGAGGTCCCATTTGTCTATTCTTGATCTTAGAGCATAAGCTATTGGAGTTCTCTTCAGGAAATTCTCCCCTGTGCCCATATGTTCAAGGTTCTTCCCTAGTTTCCTTTCTATTGGTTTCAGTGTGTCTGGTTTTATGTGGAGGTCCTTGATCCACTTGGAATTGAGCTTAGTGCAAGGAGATAAGAATGGGTCAATTTGCATTCTTCTGCATGTTGACCTCCTGTTGAGCCAGCACCATTTGTTGAAAAGGCTATCTTTTTTCCACTGGATGGTTTTAGCTCCTTTGTCAAAGATCAAGTGACCATAGGAGTGTGGATTCATTTCTGGGTCTTCAATTCTGTTCCATTGATCTACATGCCTGTCACTGTACCAATACCATGCGGTTTTTAACACTATTGCTCTGTAGTACAGCTTGAGGTCCGGGATACTGATTCCCCCAGAGGTTCTTTTACTCTTGAGAATAGTTTTAGCTATTCTGGGTTTTCTGTTATTCCAGATGAATTTTTGAATTGCTCTTTCTAACTCTATGAAGAATTGAGTTGGGATTTTGATGGGGATTGCATTGAATCTGTATATTACTTTTGGTAAGATGCTCATTTTTACTATATTAATCCTGCCAATCCATGAGCATGGCAGATTTTTCCATCTTCTGAGGTCTTCTTCAATTTCTTTCTTCAGAGACTTGAAGTTCTTGTCATACAGATCTTTCACTTGTTTGGTTAGAGTCACGCCAAGATACTTAATATGGTTTGTGGCTATTGTGAAGGGTATTATTTCTCTTACTTCTTTCTCAGCCTGCTTATCCTTTGAGTATAGGAAGGCTTCTGACTTGCTTGAGTTGATTTTATATCCGGCCACTTTGCTGAAGTCGTTTATCAGCTGTAGGAGTTCTCTGGTGGAGTTCTTTGGGTCGCTTAAGTATACTATCATATCGTCTGCAAATAGTGATAGTTTGACTTCTTCCGTTCCAATTTGTATCCCTTTGACCTCTTTTTGTTGTCTAATTGCTCTAGCTAGAACTTCAAGTACTATATTGAAAAGATATGGAGAGAGAGGGCAGCCTTGTCTAGTCCCTGATTTTAGTGGGATTGCTTCAAGTTTCTCTCCATTTAGATTGATGCTGGCTACCGGTTTGCTGTAAATTGCTTTTACTATGTTTAGATATGGGCCTTGAATTCCTGATCTTTCCAAGACCTTTAGCATGAAAGGATGCTGAATTTTGTCAAATGCTGTCTCAGCATCTAATGAGATGACCATGTGGTTTTTTTCTTTGAGATTGTTTATATAGTGGATTACATTGATGGATTTCCTTATATTGAACCATCCCTGCATCCCTGGGATGAAGCCTACTTGATCGTAGTGAATGAACATTTTGATGTGTTCTTGGATTCGGTTGGCAAGAATTTTATTGAGTATTTTTGCATCGATATTCATAAGAGAGATTGGCCTGAGATTCTCTTTCTTTGTCGGATCTTTGTGTGCTTTTGGTATTAGTGTAATTGTGGCTTCATAGAATGAGTTGGGTACTGTTCCTTCTGTTTCTATTTTGTGGAACAGTTTGAAGAGTATTGGTGTTAGGTCTTCTTTGTAGGTCTGATAGAATTCTGCACTAAAACCATCTGGACCTGTGCTTTTTTTGGTTGGAAGACTTCCAATGACAACTTCTATTTCTTCAGGGGTTATAGGATGGTTTAGATGGTCTATTTGATCCTGATTTAATTTTGGTATTTGATATCTGTTAAGGAAATTGTCCATTTCCTCGAGATTTTCTAGTTGTGTTGAATACTGGCTTTTGTAGTAAGATCTGATGATTTTTTGAATTTCCTCAGTTTCTGTTGTTATCTCTCCCTTTTCATTTCTGATTTTATTAATATGGATACTGTCTCTGTGCCCTCTGTCTAGTCTGGCTAAGGGTTTATCTATCTTGTTGATTTTCTAAAGATCCAACTCCTAGTTTTGTTGATTCTTTGTATGGTGTTATTTGTTTCTACTTGATTGATTTCAGCCCTGAGTTTGATGATTTCTTGCCTTCTACTTCTCTTTGGTGTATTCCTCCTTGACCAAGTTATCATTGAGTATAGCATTGTTAAGCCTCCATGTGTATGTGGGTTTTCTTTTGTTTTTGTTGCCATTGAAGACCACCCTTATTCCATAGTGATCTGATAGGAGGCATGGGATTAGTTCTATCTTCTTATATCTGTTGAGGTCTGATTTGTGACCAATTATATGGTCGATTTTGGAGAAGGTACCATGAGGTGCTGAGAAGAAGGTGTATTCTTTAGCTCTAGAATGAAATGTTCTATATATATCTGTTAGTTCCATTTGGTCCAAGGCTTCAATTAGATTCACTGTCTCCCTGTTTAGTTTCTGCTTTCCTGAACGATCCATTTCAGAGAGCGGGGTGTTGAAGTCACCCACTATTATTGTGTGCGGTGCGATGTGTGCTTTGAGTTTTAGTAAAGTTTCTTTTACGAATCAGGGTGCCCTTGCATTTGGAGCATAGATATTCAGAATTGAGAGTTCTTGATGGTGGATTTTTCCCTTGATCAGTATGTAGTGTCCTTCTGTGTCTTTTTTGATGACTTTAGGCTGGAAATCAATTTTATCTGATATTAGGATGGCTACTCCACCTCGTTTCTTGGGGCCATTTGCTTGTAAAATTGTTTTCCAGCCTTTTACTCTGAGGTAGTGTTTGTCTTTGACACTGAGGTGCGTTTCCTGCATGCAGCAAAATGCTGGGTCCTGTTTACGTATCCAGTCTGCTAGTCTATGTCTTTTAATTGGGGAATTGAGACCATTGATATTAAGAGAGATTAAGGCATAGTGATTATTGCCATCTGCCATTCTTGACGCTATCTTTATGTTTGAGTGGTTATCTACTTTTGGGTTTGATTCAAGAAGGTTATTATCGCATTTTTTCCAGGGTGTTGTTTCTCTCCCTGTATTGGAGGTTTCCACCTATTATCCATTGCAGGGCTGGATTTGTGGAAAGATATTATGAAAATTTGGTTTTATCATGGAATATCTTGGTCTCTCCATCTATGGTGATTGAGAGTTTTTCTGGGTATAGTAGTCTAGGCTGGCATTTGTGCTCTCTTAGTGTCTGCATGAGATCTGCCCAGGATCTTCTGGCTTTCATAGTCTCTGGTGAGAAGTCTGATGTGATTCGGATAGGTCTTCCTTTGTATGTTACTTGGCCCTTTTCTCTTACTGCTTTTAGTATTCTTTCTTTGTTTAGAACATTTGGTGTTTTGATTATTATGTGACGGGAGGTATTTCTGTTCTGGTTCAGTCTGTTTAGAGTTCTGTAGGCTTCTTGTATGTTCATCGGCATCTCTCTCTTTAGGTTAGGGAAGTTTTCCTCCATAATTTTGTTGAAGATGTTTACTGGCCCTTTAAGTTGCAAATCTTCACTCTCATCTATACCTATAATCCTTAGGTTTGGTCTTCTCATTGTGTCCTGGATTTCCTGGATTTTTTTGGTTACACGGTTTTTGCATTTTGCGTTTTCTTTGACTGTTGAGTCAATGCTTTCTATGGAATCTTCAGCACCTGAGATTCTTTCTTCCATCTCTTGTATTCTATTGTTGATGTTTGCATCTATGACTCTTGATTTCTTCCCAAGGTTTTCTATCTCCAAAGTTGTCTCCCTTTGTGATTTCTTAGTTGTTTCTACTTCCTTTTTTAGTTCCTGAATGAATTTGCTGAGATCCTTCACTTGTTTGTTTGTATTTTCCTGTATTTCTTTAAGGTATTTTTGCATTACCTCTTTCAGGATTTCTGCCTGTTGACCCACGTTCTCCTGCATTTCTCTGAGCGATTTTTGTGTTTCCTCCTCATGGGAATCCATCTGTTGTTCCATCGTCTCTTGCATTTCTTTAAGCAGTTCTCGTGTTTCCTTTGTAAGGGCATCTAACCATTGATTCATTTCTTTAAGCAATTTTTGCGTTGCTTCCTTATCGGCATCCGTCTGTTGACCCATATTCTTCTGCATTTCTTTATGCAATTTTTGTGATTCCTTTGTGAGTGTATCTACCCGTTGATTCATCTCGTTAAGCGATTTTTGTGTTGTCTCCTTGTGCGCCTCCTTCTTTTGATCCATGTTCTCCTGCATTTCTCTAAGCGATTTTTGTGTTTCCTTTGTAAGGGCTTCTAACCGTTGATTCATGGTCTCCTGTAATTCTTTATTAGATTTATTTGTGTCCTTCTTGTGATCCTCTAATAGCATCATGAGAAGTGATTTTAAATCCAGATCTTGTCTTTCGGGTGTGGTGGGTTATCCAGGACTTGCTGCTGTTGGAGAGTTGGGTTCGGATGGTCCCATATTACTTTGATTTCTGTTAGTAACATTCCTACGTTTGCCTTTTGCCATCTGGATACCTCTGATGTTAGTTGGTCCTGCTGTCACTGGCTGTTGGTTGGACCTCCTGTGAGCCTGCAAAGCTATTTCTGCCCCCCCCCCCCCCCGTTTACCAGGATTCCCCTGGCACAGATTTCTGGGGCCTGCCCTGCTCCTGAGTGACTTTGGAGCCCTGATGTGCCTTGCCCCAAGTGATGTTATATTGGGGAGTCCTTGCACATGCAAAGGCTCAGCGTAGTGGATTCCTGGAGCAGAGGTCACCAAAGGGAGACTGGTAGGCTCCTGCCCTGTGTAGGGGTGTGTGATCTCTCCTAGAGTGGGGGTTGGGGAGGGGGCGTCCCTCTGCCAGGCAGAAGTCCCACAGCAGAGCTAGCATGCTGGTTACTGCAGATCAGCCCTGCACTTGGGAGCCGCATACACACAAGCCGCCCGAGACCCAAGCGATATTATGCCTGTCTGTCTCAGAGCCTGGCTGTCCCAACTTCCCGGCCACTGGAGCAAAGATGGTGGAGTCCTGATTCTGATTCGTATCACAAATAAACAAGGTGGACACGTTAGACATGATTGCAGGAGTGAATGCAAGGGCAGACTCTGAAGAAATCTTTTTTCTCTTTTTCTATAGGGTTTCCATCCGAGGAGATGAAAAACATGGCTTCCTGAGTGACAGTGGGATCAGCAGTAGCAGGGCCTACATAAATAGGAAGTGGATTTGTAGCAAGTCCAGCAGCTACACTTCACAGTGCCCGTAGTTTTGTATCCTGGGTAGAGAGCGTGTGGTAGCAATCACAAGGAACTTACATGTTACCTACTGTTGCTGCCTCACTCACCATCTGCTAAAATCATTAGAACAACCAGTTTATATTGTGTGGTGACATCAAAGATGACAACTCTCTGAGCACTATTCATGTGTGTGCTTGGGAGATCATGAATGGTTCTAAATTAAATAGACATTCAGGTATGAGCTGGTACTCACATCTTAAACATAAGGTAAATCTCATCAGTATTAGTAACTTCTAACAGAAGTAACAGAAGTGTCTCCTCCCCTTCACTTCTGAGGGGGTTCTTCCCGCAACACTACTCAGCCATCCCCCGATACGTCCCCGCCCGCTCGCGCCCACGTCTCGGGCCGCCGCCGCGAGGTGGGTGTGCCGCGTGTGGTGCGTGCTGCGTGCTCTCGGGCTGTGTGGTTGTCGCCTCGCCCCCCCTTCCTCGGCAGCGTTCCCACGGCCGGTGGGATCGCGGGAGTCCTCCTCCCCCTCCCCGGGGCCAAGGAAGGTCCGCGTCTCGCGGGATTGATCTCGCTCCCGGGGGCGAACGTCTTTTGGGGGAACGTCGGTCGGCCGCGCCCGGCGCGTCGTCGGACGTCGGGACCTGCTGCCGCTCGGGGGTCATAATACATGATACATGATACATAAATCTGACTGGTTAATTGAGTTTTAAGAATCTTGATTCTGCCAGGTTACTGGATCTTGTGTTATGCAATCTCGAGGTTGGCTGTTTCATTTAGTTACTGGAATGTGAGATTGCTGACTACATGGGGTCGTAACTGGGAAGAACGAGTGGCTCCAGGGTGGGAGTGTGGCTGGAGAGTTGGCGGGCCAGCAGGAGCTCGGGAGCTTAGTCCAGTCCCGCGGAAAGTTGGCAGGCTAATTTATTAATATTTCTTGCATTACTCTCACCCAGTGGGTTGGTCTTCAATGCCTTGTCCCTACTTACTGATATGTCCCAGTTTATCTCTACATGGCCACTGAACTGGCACTTTAAAACAACTCTCTCCCTAGTGATCACAGAGTAGGCTTCTCCCTCCTCCCTCCCTCTTTGTCTCACCATTTGCTCCTGGTTCACCTAGTGAAAAGCAGGTTTGGCTCCGTCCCCTGCTGGACTCTGTCTACCGAGCCATTGCTTTTCTGCATACCTGACCATCTACTGCTCATACATTTGCACTCTCTCACTCACAGGGCTCCTGCTCTCTGCCCGCCAAAGCTGCCCCTGCCCTTGCCTGGCTGCTCCAGTTCTGCCACACCCATGAGAAAAGCAGCTTTCACCCTGCCCTCCTGTACTTCCTGCGCTCTGCCTGGGACTCATGAAGTGAGCTTGAGCCCCACCGCTGCTGCTGCTGCAGAAAAAGCGGGCACACAGCCCTGCGCTAGAACTGTCACTGTTGCTGCCACTGTCCCACATCTGAGAGGATGGCAGGACGGCTCCAGGCACACTTTCACTCCAGTGTCTGCTGCCAGTGTCTCCTGCTTCAGCCCTGCACTGCCCCTGCCTTCTTAAATCTGCCTTGAGTGGAGTTTCTAGGAGATGGACTGCTACTTCAGGTGCATCCGTCCACCCCATCCCGCCCATTGCAGACAGTCGGGGTGGGGCAGCACCTGCCCACAGCCGGAAGCACTGGGATGGGGCTTCTGGTTGCTAGGAGGAAGTCCCGCCCCTCTTGCTCTCACCACCTTCCCTCCATCCTGCTGTGGCGGAGCCCACTTCGCCCATGACCCCCAGCAGGCTGGGTGCCCAAGCTAGTGACAACAGTTCCAATCCCTTGACTCTGTTGCCGCCACCATTGTGGCTCCTCCCCATCTGTGCTCTTCAGACTGTGTGTGCACATCTCATGCCTTTGGGCACATGTATGTGTGTGTGTGTGTGCCTGTCTCTCGCTTTGCATACTGGCCAGTTCCCATGGCTTGCCCACCGGCTCAATTCGTGACACAGACCTGAACCCACCTGGACACACTCACTTTCCGTTACCACAGTCTCAAGCCACCACAGCTCTCTTATTTCTTAACATTCTGGTCTACACCAACTCTAAGCCAAGTGTTTCTCTACTAAGGCAAAATGTATTTTTCTATATTATACAACCTGTCAAAGTTACTTAACAATTAAGATGTTTGTTCCTGTCCTGCCTTGGGAAATAATGAATTTTACTACTACTACTACTAAGTTATGCTCTATTTACTAAATACACTCAAGTAATTTAACAAACACAAGTTGTCTAACTCAGATATGACCAATAGATATATTTCTCAGTCTTGTCTGAAGTCTGCTAATTATTCATGTACTTAAGCTTATAACAGACAGAGATTCCCAGAGCCTAACAGCTTAACTCCCCCTAGGTCTCAGGAGATAACGAACAGAGCTACAGTAGATTGCCTGGATTGTGGTATGATAACCACTCAGAAACACTTTTTTTTTAATAGAAGAACAATTGGCTTTATAAACCTTTTTCTTTTTTTTTTTTTTTTGGCTCAAAACCAAAGTGAGATTTTTTTTTATTTTTATTTTCTAAATAAAGAATTTCAACTGAGGAATTTCAGATGGCTGAGAAGCACCTAAAGAAATGTTCAACATCCTTAGTCATCAGGGAAATGCAAATCAAAACAACCCTGAGATTTCACCTCACACCAGTCAGAATGCCTAAGATCAAAAACCCAGGAGACAGCAGGTGCTGGTGAGGACATGGAGAAAGAGGACTAGTCCTCCACTGCTGGTGGGATTTCAAGCTGGTACAACCACTCTGGAAAGCAGTTTGGCAGTTCCTCAGAAAATTGGGCATAATATTACCACAGAGCCCGGCTATACCACTTCTGTGCATATACCCAGAGGATTCTCCAGCATGTTAGAAGGACACATGCTCCACTATGTTCATAGCAGCCTTATTTATAATAGCCAGAATCTGGAAAGTACTCAGATATCTCTCAACAGAGGAATGGATACAGAAAATTTGGTATATTTACTCAATGGAATACTACTCAGCTATTAAAACAACGAATTCATGAAATTCTTAGGCAAGTGGGTGGAACTGGAAAATATCAACCTGAGTGAGGTAACCTAGTCACAAAAGAACATACATGGTATGCACTCACTGATTAGTGGATATTAGCCCAGAAGCTTGGAATACCCATGTCACAATTTACAGATCAAATGAAGCTCAAGAAGGAAGAACAAAGTATGGATACTCTGGTCCTTCTTAGAAGGGGGAACAAAATACCCAAGGGAGTAGATTCAGAGACAAAGTATGGAGCAGAGTCTGAGGGAAAGACCATCCAGAGACTGCCCCACCTAGGGATCCATCCCACATACAGTTACAAAACCCAAACACTATTGTGGATGCCAACAAGTGCTTGCTGACCAGAGTCTGATATAGCTGTCACCTGGGTGGCTCTGCCAGTGCATAACAAATACAGAGTGGGACACTCTCAGCCAGCCATTGAACTGAGCACTGGGTCCCTAGTGGAGGAGCTAGAGAAAGGACCGAAGGAGCTGAAGGGGTTTGCAGTGCCATAGGAGGGACAACAATATGAGCCACCCAGCACCCCCCAGAGCTCCCAGGGACTAAACCATCAACCAAAGAGTACACATGGAGTTACCCATGGCTCCAGATGCATATGCAGCAGAGGATGGCCTTGTTGGACATCAAAGGGAGGAGAGGCCCTCGGTCCTGAGAAGGGTCGATGCTGCAGTGTAGGTGAACACCAGGACAGGGAAGCAGGAGTGGGTGGATTGGTGAACAGGGGGAGGGGGTATGGCTTAGGGGACTTGGGGGGAACCCCAAAATCTGAATCTATGGGAACAACATTTGAAATATAATAAATAAATGTAAATCAAGAATTTATCTAAAACAAAAAAGATAGGAATTCTTTAGTATCTGGTGTTTGGCTATGGCTGTAATTTTTAGTCTTTCATTTACCTATTTATCAAGAGCATATCTTAATAAGGATGCTATAATAAAATATCTGATCTAAGACTTCACATAACCTTATAAATTTAAACATTTTTAAAAGATGTTTTTTAAAATATCCAGCTTTTAATAATCTGTAAAACTCCGAAATGTTTAACAAAGAAGTTTATAATCTTTCAGTTGTGTTTTTTTGCAATATCAAATATAAAGTACCCTCTTTTAAGAATGAAGACGCAGAGTACAACCACAATGTTTATATAATGTTTAGACAACAAAACCATGTTTTAACAGTGTAAACAATGAAGTGTCTCTAAAATTAATACCAGTGATTACTTTGATGTTAGAAAGTTTGGCTGCCAGCAAGATGTTCTTCTATATGAATGCATGGAGGTGCAACTTTAATACTTCATTAAACAAGCATTGACTTAAATCCCATCTTTTACAAACCTGTTTATTTTTTAAAGACAGAACAGGAAGTATATATAAATCTTATCACAATTTAAAAGTACCTTTGGAGACCGGAATCCTTGTTCAGGTAACGCTATGTGTTGTTATCCAGAATGGCTTCAAAATGAGTTACTAATACTTCCTTACAGATATTACAGAATTATAATGTACCCAGTAACTTAGAAGCCAACAATCTACAACCAATACATACAATTTTTGTTATAGATGTGTTGAGGTCAAACCATTTGTAGCCAGACAGCAAGGCTTTAATGAAATCTCTGAATCTGAGGAGGAAAAGCAATTAGAGAAAACAGATGTGGAGTATTCTGAGTCTATGGTTGGTGTCAGGAGTCAGCTGAGCAGTAGAATATGTAAGACGGAAAAGTAGAGTAAAGAGGAGGTGGGAAAGGCCTCGAGAACAGGGTCACAAACAGGGACTCTGCTAGAGGAAGGGTTGCAATACATAGAGAGAGGGGTAAGTGCTTTCACAGAGAGATAACCTGAATCACAGTGGAGAAGCTTACAGAACTTCCCAGGTGATGCATTCCTAGGAGGGAAGAGCCGGTTCCAGGATCCAGGGAGACAGAGAGGAGACTTACAGAGTGGGCAAGAAGGGAAAAGTGGTCAGAGAAGGTTAGAGACAACGTAGGCTCCAGAAGGCATCTGAGACACTGAGTCAGTAAGCTCCAGGAGTGAGCTGAGGACATGGGAGGAGGGAGGAGCAAGGGTGGGAGAGAGAAGGGTAAGTATTCTGGTGATAAGAATTTTAATCCTGGGCATCCCAAGCACACTGAGAGACTTGTCAGAGATAAACATCCCAAATCAAAGAGGAGAAGCATCCCTTTCAATGTGGTGGATGCCCAACGGGGTGAATGAAGCTGCCCGGTGCATTGGTGTGATCTTAGAATTAGTAGTATGCTCCAGAAGCTGATAGAGATAGAGAAGGCAGCTCCAAGGGACCACTTACTGAGTACCGAGAGAGAGAGAGAGAGAGAGAGAAAGAGAGAGAGAGAGAGAGAGAGAGAGAGAGAGAGAGAGAGAGAGAGAGAGAGAAAGAGATAGCCTTTCCACATGGCAGGTGCCCAGGGTGGAGGAGAAGTACCAGGAGTCAGAGACTGAGAGCTGCCCTGAATCACCATAGGAACCAAAGAAGTAGACTCTAAAATTTGGAGTGGACTACAGTGGGTGACAGAACCCAGCAGAAACAAATGATCCATACCTTAGGAGAGTCAAATCAGCATCTTAGCTCAGTCAGGAGAGGCTGAGTCCTTTGGAAAGTGTTTCAGCATCAGATGGATAAACTAACAACATGGTTACACCAAGGTAAGGTTAAAGTGAAAGATTTTACTGTAGGTATTAGAGAAAGAACAGTCAGTGGCATTTGAAAGGATCTGGATCAGAGAAGGAAAGTAATATACTGAACGTGGCCAGCAGACTGGAGAGAGAGAGAGAGAGAGAGAGAGAGAGAGAGAGAGAGAGAGAGAGAGAGAGAGAGAGAGAGAGAGAGAGAGAGAATCTCCTGTGTTAAGTTCTAACCATTTATTTTCTGCCTTGGCAATAAATACTGATCACCCACTGTGACGTGAGTGCTGTATTCCTCAGAGATTTACTTATCAACTGAGCCTGAGGTCAGCCACAGCTATACAGTGAAATCCTTTTTCCAAAATAAATAAACACTTGCTTTAAAATTAAAAGTTGATTTATTTGTCAAATAATACAGCGTTTAGCAGTTCTGATTATTTTATTTGCAGTATACTACATTCAGTGTCTCAGTCTCCTCTCCTATCTTGTGATTCTGTTTTTCAAAACAAAACAATAAAACAAACAAACAAACATACACACACATCCCTAAAAAAACTTCATGTGCTGTGTGAGTGTGTGTTCTGCTGAAAAGTAAGAGTGAACAAGCTACAAAATGAACAAGTTTGAGTTGTTACCGATGGGCTTCTTTGGAACCAGACAGGATTAGACAAATCGGTCTGGTTTCATTGGCAGTTGAGACTCAGCTCAGAGATGAAGAGCCTCACAGGATGAAGAGGCTTCCATGAGATTGATGAAGACAGATGACACTACCACAGACCACCTACAAGAGGGAGAAACAGATATATATATTTAATGCAGTTTGAAACAAACCAGAAAGGCAGAGAGGAGCATCACTGTGGTCTCACAGAAGAGCAGAACCTCCTGCCCGTTAGCTTGTCTGGCCAGGACTCTGTAGATGTGAAGATGCTTGGCAGCCTCTCTTATATCAGTTACTCTGTTGACTCTGTTGTGTACATTGTGATGGAGTGCTATTGTGATGGATGAAATTAAGTATTAAGTTTTGACTACCATGTCTAAGAGATCTATAAAACTAAAAAACAAAAACAAAAGCAAAACAGATAATCCTGTAAGGCCCCTTGCTCAAGGATGGATAACTTCCTGGAATGCTTCAAGCTGTTCCTGTAAAAGAAGCCACATGTTTTCAGTTCCCTAAAGAGAGCAAGTGGGTGGCAGTTAGAATTTCTCAACAGGAAACTACTACTCTGTAGTTAGATTCTCCAATAAACTGCAAGAGTGCTAAGTAGGTTTTGTTCTTGTTCTGAGTTTTAGCAAGGATGCTGGTATTGCTTGAATAGCAAGCACCCCTGAGACATGTTGCTGGCCCAAGAGAAACTGTTTTTTCTGCAAAATACTTTAAGGGATATGTATACTGTCATGCAAGTTCTAATGTAGAGATTTCTGAGGACATTAGGCTGAGAAACATTTAGCCCGAATAAGAACTGGGCGGGCCCAAGCATGAGGCCATTTTACCTTTTCAATCATTTCCTCCCAAACTGACAAATTTTGGTTTACTTTGAAACAAGCTCAGGGACATTTGAGTTGTTGTGACACATGAATTAATTCATAAATCTGTTGTAAGCACTCATAGATTTTAAATATAAACACAGGCATTTTCATTTTGTAGATATGTGGGTAGGAAGACAAGAGCATGTGATAAAAGGGATCTCATTTTAACAAAATGCTAAACTGTTTTTCTTGTGTTTCTTCCAAAACCTGGTAATATTAAGCAAATTTATGCAAGTTTTGCTACACATGTGTCATCTTATCCAATTTTTTGAATCATTTGAAAAAAAATCATTGTGTGTTTATAATGTATGTGTATTTTGTATAGTGTGTGTATCTGCACTCTAGAATGGCCAATGTGGACAGATCTTAGGTAGAGAAAGAGAACATCTCTACTGAATATGTTCATGGAACAGTTGAATCTATGATGAAGATTGACAGATGACACTCTATACAAAAATTAAATCGAAATGGATCACAAATGCAAACATGAAGGCTATAAACTTAAATGTACTTGAAGGAAAAAAATCTTTGTGAGTGGGAGTTTGTCTCAGGAAATGAATTTTGCTTACAATATCAAAAGCTTTACCTACACACCAGAAAAATACATTAGTTTTAGTGTAATGAAAAGTTTTGGCTCTGCTCCCTTAAAAAAGATTAAGAAGATAAACAATGAACAGGCAGGTCTTCTTCTTCTCTTACTCAAAAGAAATTGTTCCTAAAATGTACTGAGAGCTCTAAAATATTAGTAGGGATGGAGGAAATGGCTCAGAGGTTAAGAGCACTTGCTATTGTTCCAAAATTGATTGTGAATATGTTTTATTGGGTGTGTAATTGTTTAATTGACAGTTCTGTGAGAGGTGCTATCTTTGCATATGAGTTTCCATTTGACAATTGCTAGTGTTTAAACATGCAAATTATTTTATGTGTCAACATTGTTTCCTGCAGCACTGTAAACTAATACTTTTATAGCCAATTAATAGACTCTTCAGAACTCTATATGTAGATATCTTCATGTTGTCTGACTAACAATACTTTCATCTCTGAGGCTGATCTGTTATTTCTTGCCCTATTGTCGTGGCTAGGAGCCCCAGAGTCACACTGGAATGGTGATCAGACATCCTTGCCTTGCTCTTTGTCAGTGGGAGTGGGGGTTGAAATTATTCTGCCATCTGTAATTGAATTTTCTTTTTGGATATTGTAGCCATACCCAATTAATTGCTATTCAAACTGATCCTGGTGGTGGCAGTGCTCCTTGATATGCCCTCCCCCAATATTCTGAGTTCTAGGTTCCTGAATGACAGACATATATATATCATATGATATATATATATATCATTTACATTTTTATATGCCTTAAATAGCTCAATGGCTAAGTCACTTCCTAAACTCCACATGACTAATCCACCCCCTCTAATATTCCCAAGTTATTACTTCCTAAAATCTACATTCCATCTTTGTTGCCATAGGCCCAGGCATGTATCCCTCTCTGGACTGCATTCGTCTGGCTCCTATGTGGCGACTATGTTCTCTGTCCTGTACATCGCAGGCATGGCTCCTAGGCTCTCCTTCTCTTGGCATGGCAGATCTCCTTCCTCCTCCTCCTCCTCCTTCCTCTCTCCCTTGATCTGGAATCCTAAAAGTCCTGACTCTGTCTGTCCTCCCCAGCCTGTCAGCATCTTTATTCACCAATCAGAAACAACTGGTGGTAGGATCCCTCAGTCTTATGTGTGGGACACTGCAAACAGGTTTTGCAGGGAACACAATTAGCATGAGAATACAAGCAGCTATAGTTATGACACATATCTCTTGTCAGATTGAGGAAGTTCCTCAAATCCTAATGTGTTATTACTGTCAACTTAGTTTAAATTTTGTAAATTTTTTTTTGTTGAATTTACAGAAATGCTCCTTTTTAAATTTTTTTATTTTGTTACTATGTTGAATTACATTTTGTTAGTTCATTATAGCTTAGAAAGATGATAGATGACAGACAGACAGACAGACAGACAGATGATAGATAATAGATAGATAGATAGACAGACAGACAGACATATAGATAGAATAGAGCCTAACGTAGTCTCAGCTTCAAATTCAATATTTAGCCAAGACTGGCCTTGAACTCATAACTCTATGGCCTGTACCATCAATGTGCTAGAATTATAGCTCTGTGCTGCTACACCTGGTCCATTGATTTTACTATTTTTTTTATTCATGTGGTCCTCTCTGTCTTAACCAAGTCTATTCTGATGACATTTATACTATGGGTAGCTCTCTGTTGTATCTTTTACTCCATGATCTTCACTCCGTTTATTGCTCTTTACTGGCCCTTAGTTCAATAACTGGAAGATTCTGTGGCAAAAATTCTGTTTCTCGTTCCTCTAGTCTCTTGAAAGTCAAGGACATCATTTACAGATCAAGACGTTCTATGAAGGGTTTTACACTAGGAAAGTATAAGTAAAGTCTACAAATGACTCTAGGGTAAATTTATCTTTTTCTCTAAAAGATTTTTGAGATTGATGTTCTCATATTCGTATTTTTCAGGTAAAAAGCTCCAAGCAAAATGTCTCAGAATCGTCTTCCCTGAGTCTCCTGCTAAGCTTTACTGCTGCTATGCAGTGATCATGGTCTTCACTGTAGATGTTATTGCTACTTTTGTTGCTTTCATACATAAGTCACTTGTTCTCCATATTCTGCAGCACTCTGTCCACATTGTCAGATATACTTACTGGTCACTGAGAAACAGGCATTGTGGGAAGGGAAAACCCACTGGAAGTTCCTGTTCCCTGGGAACTTAGGTTCCAGCAGGAAGATGCTGTGAAGAAACACATAGGCTGTGGTGTGCACAGGAGGCCAGGCTCAGCATCCCTGGGAAGATGAGATCCATCAAGCTCTAGACAGAGATGCAGGGGATAGACATTCACTTACCGGAACTATCCAAGCAAGAGAACAAGGAGAGATAAACTCCAAAGAAGAACCTCAAGGAAGGGTGAGGACAGAGAAGAGTAATATGGCCAGAAATATATAGTGCTTCCCCCCATGACCCATGGGTTTATTTACTAGGCACAGCTGCAGTTTGAAAGTATTTTTTTTTTTTTGGTTTTTTGAGACAGGGTTTTTCTGTGTAGCCTTGGCTGTCCTGGAACTCACTTTGTAGACCAGGCTGGCCTCGAAGTCAGAAATCCTCCTGCCTCTGCCTCCCAAGTGCTGGGATTAAAGGCGTGCGCCACCACCGCCCGGCTGAAAGTATTAAATACAAAGTTCCTAAACTTTTTATTTCATAGGATTTTCATACACACTGTTCAGACTAGGGTAATAAAATCTTGTATTGACCTCCTAAGTATATGAATCATCCTTTAGTACAACTTGTTCACCGTGGATACACTACCTACCTAGGAGTTCTCACTGCTATCTCAATTATCAGGCTTACTGTCAATAGGTGTCCCTACAGAGCATTTGCTGCTGTATCAATCTCTATTATAGTAAACAGATATCCAAAACACAAAAAATGATACTATCATAGAAATGCACTTCTTGGGAGCCCTACTGACAGTGAGCACCTGAGAAAGACTGGGACACAGGCCCATCATGTTCAGGAGAGGATTCCTACAGATCAGTTAGGATAGTTACAATTAAATTAACACCTCACGGTTGAGCTCAGGAGGGTATTCCAAAAAGAAAGAAGACATGCTTGTTATGATTTGTTGTATTGTCTATATTTTAGTAAGACCTACAGAGCAGTAGTTTTATTTTTTATTTTTCAGTAAAAAGTATCTATGCTGCTTGCCTGAGAAACTGAATTGGATTTGGAAATAAATGTGCTTTTTTTGAATACTAAAGTATTCAGAGGACTGAACAGGTCCCTTCCCATAGGTCACCTGGCCCACCGCCTACCTACCCCACATAATATGTAGGACACATACCACATACCCTACATACTATGTAGGACCCATAGTACCTGCCACATCCTGCCGAGGACACATATGTTTATCTTCTCCAGTATGCTGTACTTCACTTAGCAAAAACATGGCTTCATCTGGTTCGTTTTGTATCTGGTGCATTTCACTATCTGCTCCTCCTTCTCCTTTCTCCTTCCCCCCTCCTCCTTTCCCCTCCTTCTTCCTTCAACCCCATGCACCTCTCTTTGAGTTACCAGGACACAGGTGGTCTCAACACCTTTCACCTTTCCAAGGATCTTGTGCTGAGCTGTCCCCACTATTCACTATTCCCTTAGGGATCCGACCACAGACTCCTATAGCAGTCCCAGGGGCCACATGCAGTAGGTTAGGGGAGCCTTCCTGTCATGACACTCATTGAGATTGTCTGCTCAAAGGCCAAGTATTCATGTGTCAGGGTTGATCTTTGGGCAGAAACATTTTACTGGGAGAGTTTGGTCTTCTACCTACTTTCCTGAGGTCAAAGGTGATGCTGTGGTGATACAAGTCACCAATAGGAACCAGCATCTCTGTTCTCCTGCTCTGAAAGGGGGAGTAGAAAGGACAGTGGTTCAGGCAGCCCTGGAGTTTGAAGTCTTCCTCAGTGTGGACAGAACATGGTCAACAAAACCTAACTGGCCATTCTTTCTTATGGCTGAAGAATGTGACCTATGCACACAACACTCACTGTTTAACTGTCCCTGGGGAAAGCAAGCTTGTCTGTTGTTATATTTGGGCAGTTGTGAATTCTGTTGCAATAGTACTAGTCCTGTATCTAATCCTTCAGATATGCATTCCATGGCAGATTGCTGGATCATTTGGTGCTCTTTATCATTGACTCATTCAATCAGTCTGCCACCGATTGCAAATTTAAAAATCCATTTATTTCTTTACTTCTTTAGTAATGGGCCCTATTGTCTTTCACAACAGCTCAGCAATTTTGTATTCCCACTAGCTGTGTACCAGCTCCAACAGGCTCAGCAAGCTTCTTTCTCCCCTTTCCATCCAGTCAATCCACTTTTGCATATGTCAGACAAAGTGGAGTCAAAAGTGCTCTTCAAAGTCAGGTGTGGTGGAATACACCTTAAGTGGATCAGTGAGTTTGAAGCTAGCCCGACATACAAAGTGAATTCCAGGACAGCCAGAGCTACATAGAGAAATCCTGTCACAAACAAAAAGTGTTTTCCACACATTTATAGGCAAGTATAATGCAAGCATCAGTGGCCACTGACAGGGAGAAGCAGAAGAAATGACCCCTTGACCTCTCACTCCACCAGTGGTGCGTCACTATGAGAAGAAGTTGTGCCCTGACTTGGAACAGAGTGTGTGGAAACAGAGTGGATATAAGGTCAGGCCTGAACTTTCTCCAAAGTCCATAACCATTCTTTAGAAAGGCAAGAGACTTTCAGGGTCCGAGTGTCTGAAGGGAATATTTTGGAAAAATTTGTAAGTATTATATCATATGTTAAATCCAGGAATACTTAGGAAATAGAGTATTTGAGAGTCAATCAAGCAGATAAATTTATCAGTTAAAAGGATGGATTAAGATACGGTACTGCTTCATCTCTCTGTGACCATATAAGGAACTTTTGGGAGACTTCATTCTGGCCCACATATCAGAGAAGACAGTTTATCCTGATACAGCTGGAATTGAGGCTGTAATAAGAACTTCAGCCCCCACCTCCAGCTATCAGGTCTCTCTACCTCTTAGCTTCTTCCCAAAAGTTCCAAACCTCTCCAGACAGCACCATGAGATGAAGACAAAGTGTTTAAACATTAACCTGGAGGGAACATTTCACCTTCAAACCACGACAAAAGTTCTGAGCATTCCTTCCCTTCACTAAGAAAGCTAAGAAAGAATTCACAGACAAAATATTCCCTTCAGAGGACTTGGGATCTGTACTGCTGTGCTTGTTTCATATAAATTTAAGTCCAAGATTTTCCAATTACTTATCCTGGGAACTTAGGCAAGAATTTCTAATACTTGCAATGCATTAGTTATCTGGTCCGGGATGGAGGCAATAGTCCTCTATGCAGGAAAATGAACAGGCCTTTGGCTCAGGGCTGGAATGGGCTCTTATTTTGAATTTTCCCCGGAAACACTTGTGACAGGGAATAAATCCTGCTCTGGACGTCAAGGACATGATTGTTGATGGTAGGAAGTGGATACAAGGGCTTAGACACACCCAGTCCTGAACACAGAATCCCGGAAGCTCAGCTGTAACCCATTTCCTGGAGGTCTCATCCATCCAGCTCCAGTCCACAAGCCCCTGCTGCTGTCCGTCCTCATGGTTCAATTTAAATCAATTAATTAACGTTGATTTTCTTAAACAGATCTTACTCTGTAGCTCAGTCTGGCCTCAAATTCACAGCAATCCTCTTGCCTCAGTATCCCAAGTGCTTCCTGTCAGGGACAAAGATGACTCCATTTTTCCAAATTCCAACAGGCAGAAGGGGCAAAGGGCCATCTGTGGTGCCTATTAGCATACAAAAGCACACAGCTGGCCTCAGGCTCCCTCAGTATCACAAGTTCCTGTTATACATTTCAGAGTCCAAGCTGGCACCCAGCTCCTCTTTCCTCCTTCCTTTACCTAAATTCCTGCCCCTCACAGACTCCCCCTCCCCAAGCTACTCATATTCTCTCTCTCTCTCTCTCTCTCTCTCTCTCAAAGATTTATTTATTTATTTCATGTATGTGAGTACACTGTGCTGTCTTCAGACACACCAGAAATGGGTATCAGATCCCCATTACAGTTGGTTGTGAGCCACCATGTGGTTTCTGGGAATTGAACTCAGGACCTCTGGAAGAGCAGTCTTGGTATAAGCATTACACTGCTGTGTCCAGATTGAAACAAGATACGAGGGCAGAATAATCAGCATTTGAATAACCCCAGTGTAAACCTTACACAGTTTTGCAAACTGTCTTGGAGCCAAAACTGTTCTTCTCAATTCCATTCTCTAGAGTGGCCCTCCTAAGGGTGAATGAAAGGAGGAACTGACTGCTCAAGGCATGGTTGAGGGGGAGGTTTCTATTGTAGATATGAGGGAAAGTACAGCCAGAGGCATCTGGAAGGGTCCAGAGCAGGAAGAGAAAGTAGAGTGAACCAGGCCAGGAGAGGAGAGACAGGAGAAAGCATGAGAGAAGCAGAGCAAAAAGATGTGTGCCCTGAGGACTTAAGGAAGTAATGACCGGTTGCTATTTTTATATAAAAGTTTAGATTTGTGATTCTTTTAAGATTTTTACAAGATTACATTTTAAGATAAGTAATACAATAATTGATCCTTTCTTTGTAAGCACAAATTGCGGCCTACCAGTAAGAGAAACTGGCTGAGAAAATGACCTTGCTTACTTACTTATACTTTATTAATCTATAACAAGTTGCTTAGTTACAAATGTGTGTGGATTCTTGGGAATAATTTGTTTTATAAATGTTTTTTACCCATAATATGTAAACCATTTGGACATGTGAGGGTATTGGGGAACATGTTTTTCTATATATACTCATGGTAATTGTTCACATAAAGAAAAATAGAATGTAACCATATTGTGATTTTTATACTGCTTGAAATATTATGCTGGAATATGCAAGCTCTGGGAGAGAAAATAAAGTTGTTGGAGCTTTACTCCATCCCCCAAAATGTATATATGAATATATATAAACTTGTTGGAGCTGGTTCAAGCTTGCTTCATTCAGAAAGTGTGCATGTATGTGCCTGCTTTACATAGTCGCTGACTACACATTCCCTCCTTGGACACTTGTCTGAGCTGGTCTTCCCTATCTGACACCTGGAGCAGGGACGCAAGTAGGTAGATTTAATAAAAGAGAAAGGGAGGTTGTTACTGAGAGAGAGAGAGAGAGAGAGAGAGAGAGAGAGAGAGAGAGAGAGAGAGAGAGAGAGAGAGAAGGGAGAGGGAGAGGAGGGAGAGGAGGGAGAGGGAGAGAAGGGAGAGAGAGAGGGAGAGGGAGAGGAGGGAGAGGGACAGAGGGAGAGGACGGGAGAGGGAGAGGGAGAGGTAGAGGGAGAAGGAGAGGGAGAGGGACAGAGGGAGAGGGAGAAAGGGAGAGGGAGAGGGACAGAGGGAGAGGGAGAGGTCATTTCAGATGCATGTAGGAGTCTCACACCAGGGTGACTTGGACCCCTTGACTTTTGAGTCAGGTTAGGAAGAGTAAGAAGTCATTTTTGTGTGATTGTGTGAGCATGTGACTGTGTGATTGTGTGCTGCCTTTTCCCTCAGTGTTTGACAAAGTGAATCTAAAGAAAGAAAAATGTTTATTGAAATTATATTTTGAAATTAGCTTATTAAGCAGTAGCTTTTCATAGACATTTTCACACGTTCTTAGTTTTGTTTCATCCACCCTTTCTCTTCACTCTTCCCAGTCAATATTGTCCTACGTCCCCGAACTCCTCCTTTTTCTCTAACATCACATGTTTTTTTTTTTATCCCTTCAGTTACATTTTTTAAACTGGATTGTGAGATTGTAGACTTTCATATAGCTTCCCATACTGCCCTGCTTTGGATCAGTTCTCAGCACTCTCTGATACCCATAGCTAATTTCCTCAGTAGTCCCATGTCCCTTTGTCCTAAGCCTTTTGACTATCAACATTCTGTCTCTCTGCAATTGTTTTATCTATAATCTACTCTCCCCTTCTCTTCATAAAATCCCCTTTCTAGTTTCCTGACTCCTACTTTTGCCCCAAGCTAAACACATTAAATAAGAGGTTTCAAGCTAGGTTCTGCATGAGAAAATATACAGTGTTTGTCTTTTTGGACCTAGGTCACAACACTAACTACAATGTTTTCTAGTTCCATCCATTTGCTTGAAAATTTCTTGACTTCATTTTTCTTTACAGATGAGTGATGTTCCATTTGTATGTGTACCAAGTTTTCCTTATCCATTCACCATTTAAGAACATCAAAGTTGGTTCCATTCCTTACTATTGTGAATGGAACAGGTATTAAATTGGGTATACAGGTCTCTGTGTAGTAAAACATAAAATCTATTGAATATAAACCAGGGATGAGTCACCTTGGTGATATGGTAGTTTTTATCTCTAGTGGTTTGTGAAACTTTCAGTCTCAGTCCAAAGGTAGCTGTTACATCCTATTTACTGTGTCTTGCATGGAGTTTCATAATCACACTCTGGCCTTTGCCCAGGACCATGATACCAACCCCTCCCAGCTCCCTTACATTCTACCAGGCTTGGCTCTTGGATTGGCTGATGCCAGTGACAACCAGGCCTTTCTACCTGCCTCTGCTCCACAAGGGGTCCTGTTACTGGCCCACTCCTGAGAGCTTTGAATCTGTAGATAAAAGACACTATTTCAGCTTTGTTGCCTTAACTTGCCTGTTAGCCCAACTGCTGGGTGCAAATACCTGCTGTCTGGAAATGTATGCCCTTACCAAACCACCACTCCATCTCTCCCTTTGCCCCAAACTAAGGGGGATGTTCCAATTAGCCCCTGCCAAATATGTCTGACAACTTTCCCATGATGAAGATGCAGTCCCTGGCTGCCCTGAGATCTTATATGATTGTTGCATTCTCCTCCTCGTTCCAAAGCCTTGCAGAAAATGGTCCTCTCCTTCCTTGTGTATACATTTACCTCCTGGCACCTGGAAGCCACACCTGTACTTTCTGCCCAGCAGTTGGCTCCGGGCCTTCTTTATTGACAAATCAAGAACCATCTAGGCAACTAGACCTTAGTATCAGAACCTCCCCTTACAAATGTGTAATGTATAAGAGAAACCCTTTACTTAGGAATGGTATACCTTTAATCACAGCACTCAGAGGTAAAGACAGAGGCAGGCAGATTTCTGTGAGTTCAAGGACAGTCTGGTCTACATAGTAAATTCCAGAACAGGCAGGACTATATATAGAAAGTCCATCTCAAAAAACCAACACAAATAAATGAATATATATTTTAATTTTAAATAAAAATTTAATTTGATAATAAAAAAAAGCTAAGCAATTTAACAAGGGCCCATATGAGGTTTTGTCTAAATGCTACATAGGTTGGTTATAGTAAGGAAACATTTTAATTGGAAAAGGAGTAGACAAGTGGTAGCAGAGAGGCCACCACCACACTATGGATGTAAGTGAAATCACAGCAAGGAAAGTGTTTCCACAGTTGTAGCTAGTAAATAGAAGGGCAGAAAAAGAAATTAGAGTTGAGGGGATTTGGAGCTTGCAGAGGGAAGGGTGTTAGATTTGAGGGCATATAGAGTTTGCTAGGGCCCTATGTCATCCAGCCTAAGGGTTTATTTTTCTTCTTTTCCAATACACTTGGCTTCATATAGCCTTTCATGTCTCATAGCCACAATTGACAAAGATCACAGCACAGGAACACAGTAGAAGGAAAAACTGTCTGAAACATACAAGCTGTTATATTCAATGCTGTCTGTCCACCTCCAAGGATCCTCTGATGACTCTGCAGGCTGATCCAGTGGTCAGAAGCCCTGCCAGATTTCTTCAGGAAAGCCTGTCAACAAACACAGAAAGCAAATACATGTGTCTATCAGTTACAGATGACCCTTAAGTCTCTCTGCCCTAAGGCCTTCTCTAGGGATGAGAGCAGGGCATAACCAAAAAGCATAGGCTCTGGAGCCACACTACCCTCAGTTCTCAGTGGATCCATTGGATGTCTATGACCCTACAGTATCAATATTTATTTATTTGAAAATGTACTAAAATTTAATCATCCATAAAAGCTGTAATTTAATCTGACAGTAAAACACAAGAAGCAATATTAGAGTTGGTTTAGTATATTATATATTTTAGCTTTGAAAGCCATAGAAATCAGTTATCCCAGTTTTCCCTATAAAAGACCCATTTTTCCAAAGCATTATGAACAAACACTTTTAATTAGAATATAATAACAGATGATATTTTCATAATTTTTAAATATAAAATGAAGTCAATGACTCAAAAAAGTTATCTGCTGCAATGAGTTTGAGAGGAGATTTCATAATCTATATCATTACAGATATAAAGTCTGATGTTCATCTTTTTATTGCTTGACAGGAAGGAGTCATGATAAAAACATCAATATGAAATCATCTGATTATAGTAGTAACATCTAATATTTGCGATGCATCCATGCTCTTCTATATAATTGTATTAGACTCAAGTATCTTACTTCACATCTGTTATAACTGCTATTGCAAAGGAGAAATACTATGTCTTATTTCCAAGAGATTTACACAGAGCAACTTTGTCTCGGGGGAACTTGTGCAAACCAATATAAGATCTAAATTCTTCACATAATATATAAAACAGGAGAAGCCTCTTCAGATTTAGTTTTGAAGTCTGGAATGCTGGCACTTTCCATTTAGGCAACAGTTCTTCATTCTGTAATCTGGCTCAGAGCTGCTGCTGACTTCTGGTCTAGAGCAGCACACATGATTTCTTTTTAGGCTTCCTCTTTTCCACTGGTGTTTTTCTATTTATCTGTCTGACCAAGTCATAAAATATCTCATTAACGTTGATCTTTGACTTTGCAGAAGATTCTAAAAAGGCACAGTTACACCACTGTCTTGCTAAATTCTGGCCTTGTTCTTTGCCAACTACCTGCTCATCTTCCAGGTCACATTTACTGCCGACCAAAATCAAGTATTTGGAAGCTCAAGGAGTTGAGCCTAGAGTAAAGTCAATGTCATATAATGTTACAGAAGAATATCCATGCCTTGTCCATTGTGGAAAGTTCATGTTACTTTCATGCAGTGTTGCTGCACAAGAGAACAGGATTGAACCAATACATAACTGTGGTTTAAATTTCCCATGCATATGGGTTGACAGAGTTACATCAGTCAAACAGTCCTTCATGGAGACACTATACCACCGTGGTTTTGTAAGAGAAGACACACATAACAGTAAAAACTCATGGAGAGTCACACAGCCCACAAATATTGGTGCTGGGAACTGTATTGAAGCTGTGTGACCTTAACATTTATGAACTGAGGCACCTTGCCCTGCTGACTCAAGCTGCTGGTGCACACGATCCCTAATAGGCAGTGTGGTGGGTTTGAATATGCTTGGTCCAAGGAATGTCACTATTAGTAGGTGTAGCATTGTTGGATTAGGTGTGGCTTTGTTGGAAGAAGTGTGTCACTGTCAGGATGGGCAAAGAGACCATCCTCCTAACACACTGGGAACCAGTCTTCTAGCAGCCTTCAGATGAGGATATAGAACTCTCATCTCCTCCTGCACCATTCCTACCTGGATGCTGCCATGCTCCTGCCTTGATGATAATGGACTGAACTTCTGAACCTGTAAGCCAGCCCCAATTAAATGTTGTCTTTATAAGAGTTGTGTTGGTCATGGTGTCTGTTCACAACAGTAAAACCTTGACTATGACAGGCAGATATCAAGTTAAAAAGTGGATCATTTGCTTATTTTAATGAATGTGTTGCACAGTTTAATTTGTCTGAAGTTAATTAATAAACAACATATAAAATGAACTCTTTGTCATTATTTTTGATTCCTTGATATACGTCAGTGTTAGCCATGTTCCCACATGCACTAATGGAGCACCTGCTGTGTGTAGTTGATTGTGATACAGCAGGAACAGGGCAGGAATAGAATATGTCTTCTTTCTTACTCTAGGGAGATCAGCCACACTAAAGTGCTGGAGAGACTGGAATCCATATCAGGATAATGCTTACTTATTTCTCAGACTTCCAGACCTTGGGCTGAAGGTCTAGCTGATTGCTCTATGAGAGGAACCACTTTGATGCTCATTCAAGATGAAGAAGAATTGGTAGAATTGCTAAATAAAATTGCTCAGTAGAACATAACACTTTTCTTTAAGTTATGTAGATATCTCTGAACTTTCATCCATTGTCTATGTTAAGTGGAGATTTGGATTTTAAACAGATTTTTTATGAGTTAGTAACTGGCATAGATGATGCTGTTGAGGAGCTAGGAAGAAGTTCACACAGGAGTCATAGTGCTTTAGAAGGTTAGTAGGAGAAAGTAAGTCATGAACAAACATGTTGTAGTTTAATCGCTCACTTGGTTTAGATTATAGAGATTCATGCAGGACTTCTTAAAGGAAAAGAACAGTTATTTTCTATTGGACTAAATTATGTACAAGAGGAGAAAATCTGGAAATTAATAAACGGCTCTATTTTAAATCCTGACTTGAAGGTTTTAAATGAGCTAATTTGAGTAATCAATTCATATCCATTTTACTTACTTACAATTAAATTTTTTAATTTTAATTTAATTTATAAATTCTTGAAAGGTTCAGATTGAAAAAAGGAGTTAAAGGGTAGAAAAATAAAATATAGGGACATTTACAGATGCCCTGTTGAGGGATTTTCATAGTTTCACTAGCATGCCTTGAAGCTGTCATGTGGGTTCATAGAAGAGGAGGTATGTATGCTAGTGGTCAGATTAAAAGCCTTTCAGGACTTTGCTTTAAGCTGTCAGGCATTTGTCTTAGGTCAATAGGGTATAGGAGTTCTGCCTGAATGTATGCTCTCTCCTTTCTGACTCTGTCTCCTAGAGATTCAGTCTCTGGGCTTCTCAATGCACAGACTCCCCTGACATTGTCCTGGGTGTTCCTGTAAGTAATGCCCTCAAAATTCAGAGTTGTAGCAACACAGGGGCTCACTTATCCTGAAGATCACTGTCTGATGTGTGGTATTCAGGGCAGGAAAGGGTTGATAATAATATTTTCTTTTTTTGTCATCTTTTATTTCTAAATTGATTTCTGCAGAACAATAAAACTGGTCTCACCCTCCAGCCCCTGAAGTTGCTTTGCTCTAAAAGTTCTTTGTCTACATTATTAGTTTCACTTCATTACAGTCCAATGAAATCCGTTTCCTGCAATGCAATTGTGTTTCAACTTGAACAAACAAGTGTGTGTGTGCATAGGGAAGGAGGAGCTAAAGCTACCGGATAAGCTACATACTGAAACCTTCCAGGAGACACAATCAAGTATTTATGCCTCTTACCTTTCAAATTTCAATCCTCCTGTAGTGGAAACTCAGTTTCTCAGCTCTGAGATGAGTGCCACAAAGACTTCCCTACCTGTGCTCAATACTACAGGCAGCCTGCAGGAGTGAAAATGGGTATGTATTTAATAGTATTTGAACCAAACTATAAGAGCAGAGAGGAGCTTCCGCAGGGACAAGATGGCAGTAGAGTTGAACCTTGAACAAAAGAATAAAAATGGAAGGGTGGTGTCTGTGAGCCTGTCACAGTGGGTCTGCAGAGCAGGAGTCTGTAGACAGGGTTAGCTATGAGGCTGTTTCATTAGTTATTCTTTTGGGGCATACAATACTTGAATAGTTCATGGGCAAGAGAAATGAAGAATGAATCTCCTTCTAAGAGCCAGAGCTGTAGTCACAGCATTCTTTGTGCTTAGCTTGCTAGTCCACTCTTCCCAGGGATCTGGTAAGTTACACTCTGGTGGATTACACCGAATTGCTGTAGAAAATGCTTACTCTACATGTCCCCAGGGAAGGAAATTCAGACAACAGCTTTTCAGTGTGCATAGTGACAGAAGTTGCATGGGAAGCTTGGGGTTTGTGTTTTGCAGATCATTGAATGGGGTTTTCTACTTCAGTCTTCAGAAAGAAGTGAAATTGTGTTCCTCGTGTTTCAAACTGTTTGTGCTTCATTTATATTGCGTTTCTTTATCTTCCTTTTCCCTCATTCCTGTTCCTTCACCTTAAGTTTTTTTTTTTCATTTAGGGAAAGAATACTGGATTTTGAGAAAACAAGATTGATATTTATCAAAATACAAAATTCACAACAAATGTTAGTGCTCATCACTTAAACCAAGTATTCTAACTGAAATTATTATTATTATTATTACTGATGATGACAATTTATTGATTCTTTTGCATTTCGAATAACGTTAGGACAGTGACATAGGAAGAAGAGTAAAAATGAAGATTTTTGTCAATAGAAACTGAGTTTAGGTAAAGAAGTAACAGGTTGCATCTGTGAAAGCTTGTATCTGAACTTGCGTATCATTTATTGCAAAGTCTATAAGAAATATGGCAGCCTCAGCTAGTTAATGAATTTATGTATGAGTAACTATCTTGGAAAAACAGATCAGGTGTATTTTTCTTGTGTTTTATCTTAGGGTAAGGAGCTAGGCATGTTTTCTAGCTGTCAAGTTAAAGTTACTTTAGCTCTCAATGTAGTCAATATCCAGGGGAAGAATAAATTATAATCTAGGAGTCATAAATTAATTAAAAAATGACAGAGTTCATCTATAATTCAGTTTCCAAGTCCCTGTTGTATCCATGGCAACTTGGGTGGAGTCAGTAGGGCTTTCAAGCCCAGAAGGAGGCCTTTTTCCTCCTTGGAACACGTAATTGATAGAATGAGAA
The DNA here is from genome assembly GCA_036184795.1 of Tokudaia tokunoshimensis. Classification (NCBI taxonomy): domain Eukaryota; kingdom Metazoa; phylum Chordata; class Mammalia; order Rodentia; family Muridae; genus Tokudaia; species Tokudaia tokunoshimensis. Next base: position 149,010,458 of record BTHU01000002.1, read on the forward strand.
ATGACTCACATTGACTTAGGCAATATGAGTCACTTGACTCTTAGGGTATCCATTCTTGTCCACAGTGTTTCTCAGTGGTTGTCATACCACAATTCAGGCAGTCTCTTGTAGCTGTGTCTACATCTTCTGAGTCCTTGGGGATAAGCTCTTAGTCTTTGGGAGATTCTGTCTGTCATAAACTTAAGTATATTAATAATTAGCAGACTTCTGACAAGATTGAAAGCTATATCGATAATTCATATCGGAGTTAGAAAACTTATGTTTGTTAAATTACTGTTAAATTATTTGTTTGAGAATGTATATAGTAAATATAGCACACTATAATTTGCTGTAGCTGGGGAATTTTGACCCGTTCTGTTGCGTGTCTGCAGAACGAGAGGCGCCATGTTTGGTTGAGGCACCAGGCACAGGCCTGATCCAGGGGTGTGGGACATGCATGCAGCCTGAATAGCACAGATTATAAGGAGTCATAATAACAGCTTGCATGCCCCAGGTAGCTCAGGGCTGAGGTACCACTGAACTGGCAGTGATGGTGCCAGGGCTTGGGATGGTTCTGTGATGCAGGGCTCACACACAAGCAGGTGGGGCGGGGCTTCCTCCTAGCAGCAAGAAACCCAGGCGCAGTGCTTCCAGCTGCAGGCCGGTGCTGCCCTACCTCCCTAGTGGGCAAGGGAAGGGAAGCACCTTAAGTAGCTTTCTGTCTCCTAGCAACACGTGCCTTATTCTGACAACAGGCAGCTCAGGCTCACTTCATGAGTCCCGGGAGGAGGGAAAGAAAGAAGCTCATGCATGGGCATGTGTGCGTGCCAGTGATCACAAATAGAGGGGCAGACAGTCGAGCACGCACCCACGAGGGGCAAAACGGTGTCTCAGTGAACACGATCCCAGACAGAGTTTGGGAAGCACAAGGGGGGAGGGCGAAAACTGTTTGTCTCAAGGCTGCAGCAGAGCTCAAGTGGTCAGCCATGGCGGGCAGAGCGAGGACGCAGGGGAAAGAGGGACAGGGTCAGATAGGTGGTGTGCAAGAAAGCAGCATCTCAGCAGACAGAGTACCGGGCAGGGCAGGACACAAGGGGCAGGACCAGACCTGCTTTTCACTCGGTGAACCAGGAGCAGGGCAAAGAGCAAGAGAATGAGGGCTATTCCCAGCTGGCAGCAACTGCCACAGCAGGGAGGCTGGTAGCAAGTGAATGAGGGAGAGGGAGACAGGAAGCCTAAGCTACAGATCGCTATCTAGAGAGTCGTTTGAAAGTGCCGGTTTAGTGGCCATGTAGAGCTAGACCAGGATATCCCACTAAGGAGGGACAAGGCAGCAAAGACCAATCCATGGATGAGAATAGGGTTATTAACTACGCCTACCAGAATCCTGAGCATACTATTAATAACCAGAGAGACTGACAGCCAGGTCAGTCCACCAGGTTGTCACATGATGGGCCGGGGCGAAGCTCTGGCCAGTCCCCTGAGTGAAAGAGAGCAGTTCACCCAGGCCTGGGATTTCTCAACAGTGAGAAAAGAACTGTCTCAGAGAAGAAAATCTCACCCAAGGGAAAATGTCCTAGACTGAGAGTCAGTGAAAAGACTGAATGTCTCCATCCTCAAGGGCAGCTTATGGGTAGCTTTGAGCTCAAGAACTCTCCCCTGGGACCATGGGGATATTTACTGTGACCAGTGGGGGAGGGGGCTTACCAAGTCTCACAAGTTTGGGCCAGCAAGCATTGACTTTCCATGTGGTAGCAGGGGGGATGTAAACCTGTGGAGTTTCTAAATCCTAGTCTCATCACCAAATGTTGTGTTTATAAAAAGATAAGGAGGGAAGGAATATGTTTTAGGGATGTATCCTAAGGCATGGGGGAAGGGGATGCCTCTGTGTGCCCATGCAGAGACATCCCCTTCCCCCTGAGGGACCAGCCACATGACAGTACACTATAGCATAGAGTTGATTCAGGGCTTTGGGAGGGGAGTTGAGAGAGTAGGAGAGAGATAGAGAGAGAGAGAGAGAGAGAGAGAGAGAGAGAGAGAGAGAGAGAGAGAGAGAGAGAAGGAGTAGAAGCTGGCCATGAACACATAGAGAAAGGGGGAAGAGGAATGGGGGTCAAGAGAACAGATTGAGAGCAAGAAGATAAGAGCAAGAGAGAGCAGAGGAGAGCAGTCCCTTGGTGAGTGAGGCAAGCCAGGCTGTTGCTAGGTAACTGTGGGGTGGAGCTTAGACAAAATGCAAAATGCGAACTGATCTAAGAATAGCTATGTATTCAGGAACTTTAAAGCAGCCCCAAATAAATTGTCTGCTTTTATTTTGCAGAAAGTTTTTAAAAAGCCAATGGAAAGCTTGGAGGTTAGATTAGCTCAAACAGAAATAAGTTGGTGACAGTTGAGCTATCCGGATAAAAACAAAACAAAAAACTACAACTATGTGACCAAACTCTTAAACTCTTAAAATTAGCTGAAGTACAGCTGGTTTATGGCTTACTCTAGCTAGAGCTTGCTTAGAGCGCAAAGCTGAGGAACATTTGGACAGAGTGAGAGATGATCAGGGGCAAGGATATGGTCAAAGTTTTCCTTTTTACTGCCCCTGCCTGAGTTCTCAGTCATATTCATTGACATTGTCAACACTGGCGTATATTTGGAATGTGGTAAAATGTGAATTTAACAAACATTTTTAATTAAAGTTTTTTTGTTATTATTCTTTAATCTTGTTTTTACAGTCCAGTGGTTATGTGTCTCCCGGTCTGCCCTCCAACTGTTCCTCATCCCATTCCTCCTCTCCTATCTTTAAAAGGATGTCCCCACCCCTCTACACCCACACCACCAAACCTCCCCCCATTCTGGGGCCTCAAGTCTCAGAGGGTTAGGTGCATCTCCTCTCACTGAGGCCATACTAGTCAGTCCTCTGCTGTATGTGTGTCAAGGGCCTCATATCTGCTAGTGTACGCTGCCTGGTTGGTGGCTCAGTGTCTAAGAGATCTCAGGGGTCCAGGTTAGTTGAGACTGCTGGTCTTCCTATGGGGTAGTCCTCCTTCTCAGCTTCTTCCAGCCTTTTCCCCAATTCAACCACAGGGGTCAGCAGCTTCTGTCCATTGGTTGGGTGTAAGCATCTGCATTTGTCTCCTTCACCTGCTTGTTGGGCCTTTTAAGGGCAGTCATGCTAGCCTCCTGTTTGTAAGCACACCATAGCATCACTCAGAGTGTCAGGCCTTGGAGCCTCCCCTTGAGCTGGATCCCGATTTGAGCCAGGTCACTGGGCCTCCTTTACCTCAGCCTCTTCTCCATTTTTGTCCCTGAAGTTCTTTTAGACAGGAATAATTCTGGGTCAGTTTTTGACCGTGGGTTGGCAACCCCATCTCTTCACTTGATGCCCTGTCTTTCTACTTGGAATCTACATGTTCCCTCTCCCCACTGTTGAGCATTTAATTCTAAGTTCCCTCCCTTTTAGTCCTGATTGTCTCTCACCTCCCAGGTCTCTGGTACATTCTAGAGGGACCCTCCACCCCTAACCTCCTTCCTACTGAGGTTGCCTGTTTCCATTCTTTCTGCTGGCCCTCAGGGCTTCGCTCCTGCCCCCCTCCCCACACCTGGTCATGTTGCCCTTTCCCCCTTCCTGTCCCCTCTCCAACCAAGGTCCCTCCCTCCCTCCCTCTGCCTCCTGTGATTGCTTTCTTCTCCCTCCCAAGTGGGATTGAGGCGTCCTCACTTGGGCCCTTCAGTTGTTAACCGTGACTTCTGTGGATTGTATCCTGTGTATTCTGTAATTTTTGGCTAATATCCAGTTATTAGTGAGTACATACCAATAAGAATCTCTAAAGTCACTGCCAATACTCGTAATGATGGAAACACAGATTTTCATTTCCTCTTGTGTGAATAGGTGGGTAGGAGGACCAGAGCATATAGTAAGTGTATTCTCATTTGAAGAAAGTGATGATCTGTTTTCAACTGTCTTCCAAAATCAAGTAACTATATTCAAGTTACTTGGCCCATTCTTATTCTTTTTTTTTTTAATCTTTGATTCTTTTTTTTTAAATAATTGAATTCTTCAACCTATCAGATACAACTTTTTTTAATCTATATCTTATAAAAATTACAAATTTTCTTTGCAGAACTCAGAAAAGAAAGATTTTTTTTTTTTTGCTTTCTGTTTTTTGTTTGTTTTTGAATTAGAGCAAAGTCTGCTTGTTTCATTTTAAGCTAATGTGAATAAGGATTTTGGTATTACACTTAAGAAATTTTTATTCAAGGCAAGTTCACAGAGATTTTTCTTTTCACTTTTCCTCAGATAATTTTATAGCCCTAGGCTTCATGTTTGAGTTGCCTTTTATAGGAGGAGGTAGGAGATTTGTGAAACAGTACACTGTACAGCAAGGCCAGGGTCAGTCTGCTGGGATAATTATAAGTCAGGCCCACATGTTGGACATGCTTCTCAAGTTGTTTTATTATTTTTTGTATTTTTATTTTATTATTATTATTATTATTATTATTATTACTATTAATTTGGTTTATGTGTCTTTGATTTTGCCAAAACCATACTTATGTCTTTGTTTCTGTGACTCTGATTTAGTTGTATCACTTCTGCAAATCTGCCTATTTTTCTAAATTGTTCAGGTAGATTGATTCTTTTCCCTTTTCATGCAATTTGAAAATTACTTTGTGCTGGAGAGATGACACCTGACTAAAAGCACTGGCTACTCTTTCGGCTGATCTAGGTTTGGTTCCCAGTGTCCTCATGGCCCCTCACAACTGTAACTCCAGCTCCAGGGGACTTAACATTCTTTCTTGTCTCCTCAGGCACCAGGCTTGCTTGCATACAGTGAACAGATACATATGCAGGCAAATCACCCATATGCATTAAATACAAATACATTTTAAATGCTTAAAAATGCCTTTCTAATTTTTTTTGAAATGCTCAATATCCACAAATGTGTTCCTTTAATTCCTAACTTTCTAAGAGTTTTTCTTATTTTAGACTAATCTTACTTTTTTTCATATGATTTTGGAAAACTTGTTAAAATGTTCCCATATTTCACCCATTAGTTATGTCAGTGTGTTCTATTACATTTATGTGACTTTACTAAGTATTTTATTTACTGCCTAGGTTCTTTGAGACTGATTCTTACATAGTCCAGGTTGAGTTCAAACTTCCTATGTAGACTCATTGACTGGAGCAGGAGTTACACAGGTGGTTATGAGACACCCCTTTAGAAGCTGGGATTGGGAAAGCAACATGGGTCCTCTAGAAGGACATCAACTGTTCTTAATCCTCAGCCATCTCTGCAGCCTCCTGTTGATCCCTGTCTCTCTCCATCCTTGGCACTCAGTGTTGTCCTCAGTCCTAACCAGTCTATTCTTATGGAATAAAATCTATGGATAGCTTTGGTTGTTATTTGCTTTCAACCTGATCTTCACCTTTTCTCTTTCTTGCATCTTCATTGGCCCTTAGTTCAATGACTGGAAGACTCCATATTTTCCGTTCCTCAAGTCTTCAGTGTGTGATGGACATCATTTATATACCAGGGCCTTCTGTGAAGGGGTTTGAGTGGCTGAATACAAGCCAAATCTAAGATAATTCTTAAATGTTTCTTGAGATTGATATTCTCATATTTATATTTTTCAGGTAATATGCTCCAAAGAAAATTTTGTCTCAGAATCGTCTTTCCCACGTGTTCTGCTAAGCTTTATTACTGCTGTGGAGTGATCGTGGTCCTCATTGTAGTTACAGTGGCTCTTATTTTTGCTTTCACAGGCAAGTGACTTATTGTACAAATTCTGTGGCATTCTGTCCACATTAACATTGTCATTTATGTTTACTGACCACTGTGAAACAGGCATTGTGGGAAGGGCTCTAGAGAAACCACACTGGAAGTTCCTGTTTTCTGGAAACTTAGGTTCCAGTTGGAAGATGCTATGAAGGAACTCACAGGCTGTGGTATACACAGGAGGCCAGGCCCAGCATACCTGGGAAGATGACATTCAGCAGGCTCTAGACAGAGATGCAGGGGACATAGGTCCACTTGGGGGAGCTGTCCAAGCCAGAGAACCAGGAGAGAAAAACTCTAAGGAGGACCCTCAAGAAAGGGTGCAGACAGAGAAGAGTAATATGACCAGGAAGATGCAATGCCTCCTCAATGACCCATGAGTTTAGTTACCAGGCTCAACTGTACTTTGAATGTATGAAATGCAGTTTCTGAAGTCATAAATTTATAGGATTTTAGTACCACACTGTTCAGATTAGTTTAATAAAATCTTGCACTGTCCTCTTAATTTTGTGAATCATCCTTTAGTGCAATGTGTCCACACTGTATATACAACCTACCCAATAGTTCTCACTTCTGCCTCAATTATTAGGCTGACTGTCAATCGGTGCCCATACAGAGTGCTTATTGCTCTAGCAACCCATATTGTAGTAAACAGTCACCCAAAACTCAGATAGTGATGCTATTATAGAAATGCACTTCCTGGGAGCCCTACTGACAGTGAGCATCTGAGAGGGAGTGGGACACAGGCCCATCACTCTAAGGAGAGGATTCCTACAGATCGCTTAGGAAAGCTACAATCAAATTCACACCTCACAGTTGAGCTCAGGAGGGTATTCCAAAAAGAGTCAAAGCATGTGTGTTATAATTCATTGTAGTGTCTCAATTTCAGTAGGAAAGACAGAACAGATTTCAATCAAAAATGCCTATGCTGCTTGCCCAAGAAACTGGATTGAATTTGGAAAGAAATGTTTTCATTTTTCTGAATACTCAAGTAACTGGACATTCAGTCAGACCTTCTGCATGGCACAAGAGGCCCATCTAGCTCGATTTGACAACCTAGAGGAGCTGGTAAGAAACTGGTTTGTCTTTCCAAAATTATATTACCTTGAGATAGAGAGGTTATAGATAAAGAATGAGGAAGGATTCCGTTCCAAGCACATGGAGACATGTGGGATATGTGAGTATGTGTCATTTGCTGATGCTTGACTACTGATTGGAGCCCTGAGACATTCAAGAAATATTCTTTCGCATAGTGCTCATAGTCAGCTGGAAGGTCAGATATGCCATTTTACTTCATTTCCCTGTAATATGGCTCATATTGCATACTGCAGGTGACAACAGCTAATAACTGCAATGAGAGGTTAACCCATAACTATTCTGGCAAGAGAGGAAGACTAATATACCTCCAAATTCTGTGACCATCAGTTATACCCCCGTGTTTTCTCTAGAGGTAGCTGTGGAGTGGAGAGACTCCAGGATCATCTGAAACAAAGACACACATGCATTCTTGACTTTTTGTGCTTTATGACAGAATTTCCTAAGGAGATACAAGGGGACTTTTGACTACTGGATCGGCCTGCACAGAGAGTCGTCAAAGCACACTTGGATGTGGACAGACAACACTGAGTATAACAATTTGTATGTTTTCACATTGTTTTCCCTTCTAGTGTGATTCTGTGTTGTGACATGTGTGAGTTGTGGCTATGAGGGTTGAATGGCTCTGTCAAGTGAAGCCAACTGTACTTGGACTGGAGGTGTGCCTTGGGCAAAGGTTGTATGCCTAATGCAGCAACCCATTTCCAGCAAGCTCCACATCCTGACAAATTTAAATCAATTGGATACTCTCCAATCTACTAGCCATCATCTTCAAAGCATTTTTATAGTGTTATTTCCCTCCAAATATTTAGCATGATGGTGGCATCTGGGGTGGATGTTGTCTGCTATCACCACTTGAAACTCTTTCCTTGGTGATAACTGCCCCGAAAGACAGAACTGCTGATGGCCAAGGGCTCTAAAATTATAGGAAGCCACTTCAGAACTGCAAACCTGAGAATTATCAATCCTCTGTTTGCATGGTTGTACCTGTTCACTGAAGTAGAGACTCCAAGAGCCTTGAGAGTCTCCCCTAAAGTCTTGCCATCAGTGATTACTGGGGACAGCTCTTGAATGTGAGCACAGCCATTTTGAACAGTCACTGGAACAGTAAAACACATAACCAGTCACCTCCATCGTCAAAGACCTTCTAGCAACTTACTAAGTAATATATTTTCTCACACTTTTATACATATATGAAAATACTTCAAGAGAGCATTGAAAATCACCCTTATGAGGTTACCCAGTGCTGCAGTTCATTTGAACATGGCAGCAAGCATTGTGCACACATTATGGGGTTCAACAGAGATGAGTGACAGAGGTGCGGTTATCCAATCAAACCCTAAACATGTAAAAATCCCTAGGTGCAAAACTAGTGCATGGGATTCCCATGGACTCTGCTTCTGATTCATATCATAAATAAGCAGAGAGGACGAGTGAGACATGATTGCAGGAGTGAATGCAGTTGGCAGACTCTGCAGAAATCTTTTTTTTTCTTTTCTCTTTTCTTTCTTCTTTTTATTTTTTGTTTTAGGGTTCCCATCCAAGGAGATGAAAAATATGGCTTCCTGAGTGACAGGATCAGCAGTAGCAGGGGCTACATACCTAGGAAGTGGATTTGTAGCAAGTCCAGTAGCTACACCTCAGAGTAGTTGTAGTTTTGTGTCCTGGCTATGTCATAGCAATCATGAGGAACACATAACAGGTTATCTACTGTTGCTGCCTCATTAGCTATCTATTAAAATCATTATCACAGTCAGTGCATAATGCATGGTGACTTCAAAAATGACAACTCTCGTTGAGGACTATTCATATGTTCGCTTCAGACAAGGTAGGAGCAGGAGATATACAGAGGGTCAGGAAATTAAACAGAGGCGTGTAGCAATGGGGGATGGGGAACTGGGGGTAGCCAACAGAAAGTCCCGGATGCCAGGAAAGCAAGAGGCTACCAGGACCCAACAGCAATGACATTAGCTGAAACACCCAACAAAGGGTATGGAGACCTGTAGAGATCATAACCTCTGGAGGTTAGACATGGCCCCTGGTTGAAGGATGGGGCTACCCATGTTTCACAAAATTTTAACCCAGAATTGCTCCTGTCTAAAGGAAATATAGGGAGGGACATAGAGTGGAGCACTGACTCAAGGAAAGGCCATCCAGAGAGTGCCCCACCTGGGGATCCATCCCATATGCAGGCAACAAACCCAGTCACTATTGCTGATGCCAAGAAGTTCTTGCTGACAAGAGCCTGATACAGTTGTCTCCTGAGAGGCTCTGCCAGAGCCTGGCAAATACAGAAGCAGATGCTTGCAGCCAAACATTGGACTGAGCATGGGCTCCCCAATGGAGGAGTTAGGGGAAGGACTGAAGAAGCTGAAGGGGTTTTCAACCCCATAGGAAGAACAACAATATCAACAAACCAGATCCCTCCAGAGCTTCCAGGGACCAAACAACAACCAAAAGAATACACATGGAGGGAGTTATGGTTCCAGCTGCATATGTAGCAGAGGATCATCAGTGGAAATGGAGGCCCTTGGTCCTGTGAAGGCTTGATGCCCCAGAATAGGGGAATGCTAGGGCAGGGAGGTGGGAGTGGGTGGGTGGGTGGAGGGAGCACCCTCATAGAAACAGGGGGGGCAGGGGAGGTGGGATAGAGGGTTTTTGGAGGGGAAGCTGGGAAGGTGGATTACATTTGAAATGTAAATAAATGAAATAACCAATAAAAATTAAATAAAAAAAGAATGGTTCTAAATTAAATAGGTATTCAGGTATGAGCTTGTACTCATATCTTAAACATAAACTAAATAACATCAGTATTAATAACCTCAACTTTTTTCTTTTTTCTTAATTATTTTATTTATTTACATTCCAAATGCTGCTCCCTCCTGATCCCCCCTCCCAGAGTTCTTCACCCCCATGAACTCTTCCCTTTGCTTCTGAGGGGTGCTCCCCCCACCCCCAACCCCCACGCCTCACCCATCTCTACCCCACCCCAACTTGGTCATTCCCTTTCCTTGGGGTATCAGGTCTCTACAGGTTATTAGGATGCAGGGATGGTAGTCCTGTTTAGAAATTGTTCTTTGGAGCAAATCTCATCTCTGTTATCAGGAAATCAGCAATTTAATATACAGGAGTCAGGAGTGGCAGCTCAATCCACTTACAAACACTTCACAGACATACCAGCAGTCCAGATCTGTAGCTTCGGGATAGCAGCAGTCCTGGAACTACCTATCAGCTAGGCCTCAGTCAAATTGGCAGAAGTCAGCAGGTTAGAATAGGTTAAACTGTAATCTGTTCTACTGACTAGTTAAGAGTTTGTCAATTATCTCTAAATTTACCCTCTTCCAATTATATTGTTTGAGTTTGCTTAGGGATGGATACCCCATGAATATTCCTGGAGTTATGGCCTCACTGTTAAACTCATAGCGTAGTGTCTGTTTATTATAATCTCTAAGGCATAAGGAAGACTTCCAAATAGGGCCAGATAAAGTTATTTCCTTAAAAGCAGAAGAGATAGTAAGCGTAGGACTTTCCTAAAAAGAGTCAGACATAATTTTCTCAGGAAAGACATAAAGTGAGCCATAATGCAGGAAGCCCCATGAATGAAATATAAAGAGACTAAAACCTAAAATGAAAGAGAGAAGGACAGCAATTGTAGCAACCTGCTCAACTTTCCTGGAACTGTGTCAAAGAGTTGTTCTGGTTTCATGACTTTCATTCTTTCCAGTGAATATGGCTGTGCCAGTCACTGTTTTACCAGAGTTAAATTATTAGATTATCAGTTTCATTTATTCATATGTTAAAACTTTGACTTTTGGAAGTCTTAATATTATATTTATCTTTTAATATCCTTTTAAGACCCTCAACAGAGGAATGGGTACAGAAAATGTGGTACATTTACACAATGGAATACTACTCAGCTATTAAAAACAATGAATTCATGAAATTCTTTGGCAAATGGATGGAGCTATAAACTATCATCCTGAGTGAGGTAGCCCAGTCACAAAAGAACACACATGGTATGCACTTGCTGATAAGTGGATATTAGCCCAAAACCTAGGAATACCCAAGATACGACTCACAGAAGCTCAAGAAGAAGGAAGACCAAAGTGTGGATACTTTGATCCTTCTTGGAAGGTGGATCAAAATACAGCCAACCAATAGACTGAGCATAGGGTCCCCAATGGAGCAGCTAGAGAATGGACACAAGGAGCTGAAGAGGTTTGCAGCTGCATAGGAGGAACAATAATATGTACCAACCAGTACCCCAGAGCTCCCAGGGACTAAACCACCAACCAGAGTATACACATGTAGCAGAGGATGGCCATTTCAGACATCAATGAGAAGAGAGGCCATTGGTCTTGTGAAGACTCCATGCCCCAGAGTAGGTGAATGCCAGTCAGGAAAGTGCAGGGGGTAGGGATGAGCAGGGGCAAGGGGAATGGGATAGGGGGTTTTCAGAGGGGTAATGAGGAAAGGGGATACCATTTGAAATGTAAATAAAGCAAAAAAAAAAGACCCTTATGACTTGTATAAACCTCACATTTTTTCTTAGTCATTGCAAAGCAAGTATTTTTTAAACAAAGGAATTGTAAAAATTACATTGAAATCTGTTTGCCTTTTTAATATGAGACCTTTCAGCCAACAAACTTGTCTATGAGTTTGCCTTTCTTACTGGGACACTGAGGAGCTCTAGCAAAGCAAGGCCTGATTTTCATATATGAAATATATTAAATGGATAAAGGTACAGTTAGCCATCAACACCACCAGAGATCTTAGAAAGATAAATTTGAACAGAACGTATAAACCAAATGCCCTATGTATTAATACAATGACAGAGACTTAACTGCTACCTGGACAGTTACCCTAGTCTCCTTCTTCTGTAATCTTGGTAATCTCAATAGAAGGATCTTCAGTGATCACACAAAACAGCATTAACTCTTTCACTGACACACAGCATAGCATGGGCATTCAGCTGCCATACCCTGAAGATTCCTGGGTGAGGAACTTGAGAGCCTGGCCCACATTGCAAGGGAAAGAGGGGCAGTCAATTCTTCAGGATCCTGCTTGTCCACAGTCTCAGTGGGTTCCTCCAGTGGGTGAGGCATGAGGCAGTCTACTTCAGTGGTTAGCATTACCAATAATCCAGGTGGACTCCTCTCTTTGAAGGAGACCTTAGGCTGCTGTTAGGAGTTGGTATCTTAAATGCCATGTTTAGTAGATCTCTGAAAAGTTTTTAGGGCCATCTAATTAGTATATTTGGTTTTAAAAACATTTCATTTGTTTTGTGTTACTTGCTTTACGTTTAACCTTGCAAACATATATAGAAGACTGAATAAAGCTTGTCTCTGTAAATGAATTATCTTTGTCCTTAGAATAATTACAAGTATTTCTCCAAGTATATCAAAACATTTAATCATTCATAAGATGACTATTAATTTGTATGTCTTGATTATTTTTTCATAACAAGCTAATAGCTTTTATAAGACTAGGATTTAAACTTAGTTTTAGATTGATCAGCATTTCTATGTTGACATTAGTTCTTAAAAACTGTGACCTTAACTTACTGTAGGGATTTCAGACTGTGAGTGATATAGGTCCAATAGAAGAATCTGACAGGAAACACAGTTCTATTGATGCCCTTCTATATCCAGGAGTAAGAGTCAGTCCCTAACTTCAGCACAGTTTGCTACTGATAAGCAGCATCTGCGTTCCAAAGTATCTGGGCTTTTACCAATACACAGCTTTGCATAGCCAGCGTCAGGCTTCTGGACATTACAGAAACCAGAGTCTTTGCTCCAAGTGTGCAAGGTACCTTAAGATGTGGTCTTTGCTCTAAAGCTCCAACTGATGGACCAACATTTCTCAAATTTTATTCCTTTTTCAGATTTGTTTGTTTATGTATTACCTTTCTACTGCTTTGTTTGTAGATCATTTTAGACATTCTTATTTAGACACTTAGTTCTCTAAGAACCTTTAAGACATTTATCAGCAGTCCAGGTGAGGAGATCACATACATAGTTGTAGATACCTAAGGCTACCTAGAAACCATTTCATGTAACATTTTGGCAATGCCTGGCAGCAGAAGTTTTTTTTTTTTCTTGGATAAAATTAATAAAGAGGAAGTAACCCATGGGGTGGAGGGGAAAGCTTGTCAGTCACAGTGACTGACTTTAGTAGGGCCTGTGTGCTTTACCATAAAGAAAAATACATGAATATTTTGTTGCTTATACCTGACTCCCTAGCTTTTTTCATATGCATTTTTATTTTATCCTAGGTCATTCTTATTTTTTTTGAATCTTATTGTTTTTTAGTCTAGAACAACATAGATTTATGTTATCTTACTCTGTCTGAAACACTGTCCAGATTATATCTTATGATATCAAACCTATATTGGTCTTTTTAAGTTATATTTTTAACCATAAGAACCAAGCGGAGGTGTTGGTCCTTTCTAGTGACTGTTAGGTTGGCATCAATATCTGAACAGAGGCAAGCATCCCTAAGACAGTAGGCAACCTGGGTTGATTTTTTAAAAACAAATTTTAAATGGGCTTTTAAGGTTTATTATTCTATTTGAAGTGAAACTAACAATGGTAAAATTACTAGACGAATGTTTGACTAACCCAAATTACAGGGTCTCTTGTTTGATAACCGTAGACTCAATGAATTTGAGGTAATTTAAGAGTAAACATTTTGGTTTAATCTATGACATTTGAAATATAGCTGGTACTCAGAACATCTGTTATGCAAAATGTCTTTTGCAACAGAGCCACTAATTAATGATGATAGTAAACAAAACCTAATCTGTATTACCTTAACTGGGAATACAATATTGTTAAAGGCTTTTATTCATGTCTTTAATTATTTAGCCCTATAGCATTGTTTCCCATGCTTGGTTGATACACTGTATACAAGTGAGCACTACTGATAGTATATTAGAGAGACAGGCATAAACTTGGAGTCTCTTAGTCACAGACGGCTTTGTCCTTTAAGTATTGTTACTGTATGGATATAGACATCAAACAGATCCACTGAGAACTGAGGGTAGTGTGGCTCCAGAGCCTATGCTCCTCAGTTACACTCTGCAGCCGTCCCTAGAGAAGGCCTTAGGGCAGATAGACTTAAGGGTCATCTGTAACTGATAGACACATGTATTTGCTTTCTGTGCTTGATGACAGGCTCTCCTGAAGAAATCTGGCAGGGCTTCTGACCACTAGATCAGCCTGCAGAGTCATCAGAGGATCCTTGGAGGTGGACAGACAGCACTGAGTATAACAGCTTGTATGTTTTAGACAGTTTTTCCTTCTACGATGTTCCTGTGTTGTGATCTTTGTCAATTGTGGATATGAGACATGAAAGGCTGAGTGTGTGAAGCCAAGTGTACTGGAAAGTGGGAAAAATAAATCCTTCCTCTGGACGTATGGCCCCACCAAACCCTATATCCTCTCAGATATAACCCTTTTCCTTCTTCAAGCTCAGATATAATTGCTTTTTCTGCCCTTCCATTTACTAGCTGTAATTGTAGAAACCCTTTCCTTGCTATGATTTAAAATTCACTTAAATCTTTAGTGTTGTGGTGGCTTCTGGACTAGCTCTTGTCCACTCCTTTACCAATTAAAATGATTCCCTGCTATAACCATGGTATGGATAATGTAGAAAGAAGTCCATATGGGCACTTGGGGTTCTAATACCCCACAAAGTCACTGCTAAGTGAAAGTGTGAGTCTCATCAGTCCACTTTGCTCAGCTGCACCTGCTCACATGCACAGGCTGCAGGGCCCCTGAGAACCTCCTCTAAAGTCTCACCATCAGAGGGCAAGAGCTCCTTCTTCGATGGGAAACATCCCAGTGGGAGGTTTTAGGGTTTTTTTTTTTTTTGAGACAGGTTTCTCCATACAGCCATGACTGACATTGGATTTGCTTTGTAGATCAGGATGGCCTGGACCTAGGAGCTCCAACTTCCACTGCTTCTCAAGGGTTTGGATTACAGTCATGCTCCAGTATGTCTGTTTCTGTGGGATAATCTGAGCTTCACCCATTCACTGGTATACTATAGGGGCCCCAATCATTTCCGTCAATCAAAGGAATTCATTTTACTCATTTACAATAAGATATTTGAAACAGTTTATGTATTAATGGGTAAGTTTGGAATGCTGAAAGTGTATTCAGCAAAGCCTGAGTTGGTAGTGGTTTTATGGACATTGCGGCAAGCACTGGTTCAATACCTTGATGATGCACAGCTAAGTCTGGTAGTGTGTGCTTCCATGTGCTTCAGTGACGCATGTGGTAATCAAACAAAGGCCTCAGGAGGTGAAGACATCAATGTTGAAGCAGGATAGCCTGGTGAAGGACTTTTGATTTTTGCTTATCCATATGAAAAGGTGGAGTAGCTGTGCTAAAGATTATAATGGGTGATAAATGTTGTTATCCATATTATGAGTATTTGTTTTCTTGTTGGACTTTACGTATACCATCAGGGAGATTGAAGAAGGTGCCTACCTCAATAATGAAGGAATCAGAGGAGCCAGGGGAGAAATGGATTTGCAGTAAGCTGTAACTGCAGTCCTTGTTAAATTACTTAGCATTTTTTGATTATCAAATTAAATTTTCATCTAGAAACAAAATATATGTTTTCATTTATTTGTGTTGGCTTTTTGAGATGGAGTCTCTCTATTTAGTCCTTCCTGTTCTGGAATTTACTATGTAGACCAGGCTGGCCTTGAACTCACAAAAATCTGCACACCTCTGCCTCTAAGTCTGAGTACCATGATTAAAGGCACAGTATACCATTCCTTTTTTTCTTTCTTTTTCTTTTCAAATATTTATTTATTATAGGTAAGTGCACTGTAGCTGTCTTCAGACATACCTGAAGAGGGCATCAGATCTCATTACGGATGGCTGTGAGCCACCATGTGGTTGCTGGGATTTGAACTCAGGACCTCCGGAAGAGCAGTCAGTGCTCTTAACCACTGAGCCATCTCTCTAACCCATGACTTTTAATAATATCAAAATTTATTCAATAACAGTAAATTCCAAAACTATTTTATTTTGATCTTATCTTATCTTACTTTATTTTATTCTTAACAGTATCTCACTGCATAGTTCTGTCTGGCCTATTAAACAAAGTGGCCTATGTAAGACTCGGGGAGTCTTAACTTACTGGAGACCCCCTGAGTGAATCGATGCAAAAAGCAAGAGGAATTTTATTTAATCCAGCATGGTGGGGTCACCCTGCACAGGGGTAGAGAATGACCTGCACAGCCCACACAGCGGCCTTTATACAGTTCTCAGGGTAGCCGCCATTAGGCACAACGTGATAGGCAGAATAGTGTGACTTTTAAACTAATTGGTCTCTAGGGAATGAAGTAAGTGGCCAATGGTCTGTCCTTTGGAATGTGTCCCCACCTGCAGGTCAGTTCCCTCCTTGTGGTCTGAGGAATATTAATTAGCCTCTCCCTTCCAGGAGGGTCAAGTGTTTCATGACCTTTCCAAAGTTCCTGAGCTGACCTTTTCAGTCCCCTCTTTTCCTTGTGCATGCTTCACTCCTGAAGCAATTGCTGGTGTTCTGATAGCTCATACTCCTGGTCTTCCGTATCTAGTTCTTTGTATCTCTGCTTTAAGATCATTAGCTGTACTGTACCTATGTATTTCTTAACAATATCGACCAAGCGGTCTAAACAGGGTGGATATGTAGGTGGTTAACCAAAGGGAGGAGTTAAACCAAGACTCAACCAGCCCTGACTCTGTTCTCTCTCTTTTCTGATTGGCTAGCCCTTTCCTCACCTTGGTCATTGACTCTTTAACAACCCTGGAATGGTCTATATAAAAGCAACACCACTCAGCTAAGGCAGCACACAGCCCTCCTATTCTGCAGTACTACTTCTGATAATGAAGTCAGTGATTCTTGAAGGTGACTGATGGAAATTTATTTTTTCTACATTTAAATCAATGACTGTCCTCAGACTGTCATAATTTTCCCCTTGTAAGACCAGAGTGGAAGTCCTGGTGGCTGCCCTAGCCATCCCCAACCCCAACAGAAAGGAGACAGTGAGTGCTGTAACAGGTTTGGAGGACGGGCACATAGGATGGGGGAAAGAACCAGAATCTAAGGGCGCCACCAGGCAGTCATGATCAAGGTCGAGTGATCTTGAGCAGATCGTCTATCTTCTGTACCGAGCAGCAGGGGCCTGGAGAGCGGGTCATCTGCAGGTTTTACATGGGAAGCACGCACCCAGTCTGCAGTACAGTCTACCTTGAGGCCTGTGGAAGTGGCTAGCAGCACCAGGAAGGGTCTCTTCCATCAGGGTTCAAGCCACTGTCCCCAAAGCCTCTTTACATAGATCCAGTCACCAGTCTGGAAGTGGTAAGGAGTCTCTGGCATCCCTGGAACATTTAAGGCAGACAGTTTGGGCCAAATCTCATGTTGTGGGAAGCCTCCTGGGAGGGTCCAGGGGACAACAAAGAAGTTGGGGTACCAAACATGATTTCAAAAGGGGTCAGGTTAAAATGCCAGGGGCTGTTCTGGCTCAGAACAGGGCTAAGGGGAGGAGCACTACAAGGCCTGAGCCAGTCTCCAAGGTCAATTTAGTTAAGGTCTCTCGTAGGGTTCTGTTTATTTTCTCTACCTGCCCTGAGCTCTGGGGACAGTACGCCCAATAGTACTTCTAATTAGTCCCTAATATATCTGCCAATCTCTGACTTACTTTAAGAGATAAAAGCAAGACCATTGTCTGATCCTTGGGTACTCTGAACCTCAGAAAACTTTTCTCTAACAAAAGAGGTTCACATATGCCACACAGATGTAAGGGGGAGGGATCTGATACTAAGCTCTAGTTCCCTAAGTGGTTCTTGATTTGTCAATCAAGAAGGCCAGGAACCAATTGCTGGGAGGTACAGACAGGACTTTTGGTTCTAAGGAAGAAAAGGTGAAGACCAGAAAGGGGAGATTCTTTTCTGCCACGCTTTGGAAGGAGGAATACGCAGCAATCATGTAAGATCTTGGGGCTGCTAGGGCCTGCAACTCCGCTATGGGCGGGTTGCCAGAGATATTTGTCAGGGCATGTTTGGAAGAGTCCACTGAGTTTGGCGCAGAAGGAGACGTGAAGTGGTGGTTTGATAAGAGCATACATTTCCGGGCAGCAGATATTTGGGCCCAGCGATTGGAATAACAGGCAAGTTAAGGCAACAAAGCTGTCAAAGTGTGAGATGAGCTGTGTGAGGTTACCAGACCCTGCCCTGGTGGGTGAAAAAAAGTGTCGTCTTGGTGGTTCTCAGCTCTGCGAACAACACGGAAGAGCTGAGAGCGAAGAGGGAGGGAAGATGCACCCGTGTACCTGGGCCAGAGGAAAAAGAGGTTGGTGAGAGAGGTGCTCTGGGCTGGTCCATGTGTATGGGCAGTGGGAGCCAGCTGTAGGGAATGGCGAGGGGGCAAAGGGGAGTGTACCTGTATAGGGATGGCGAGCGCCCATGTACCTGTAGAGCGCCCATGTACCTAGCTACCTGGGTAGGGGGAATCTGAACTTGATCATGTGGGGCAGAGGCCAGAAGGAGGAAGCCTGGCCTGGCCGGGAAGTTCTTGGTCCTTTCTGTTGGCTGGGAACGCTATGAGGCCTTTTCTGTTACTCCAACATGGCTGGTTTAGATAAGAAGAGACAGCCCACAGTCTTAAAGCTTTATTATAGAAAAGTAAGAAAAAGAAAAGAAAGAAGTAAAGAGAGAAATAAAAAATAGAGGGGTGGGAGCTGGCCATGACCACGTGGAAAGAGGGGAGAAGAATGAGGAGAGAGAAGGAACGTGGGGTCAAGAGAAAAAGGAGAGAGTGTGAGTAAGAGAAAAGGGCAAGAAAGCTAGGGAACCCCTTTTATAGTGGGTCGGGGAAAACCTGGCTGTAGCCAGGTGACTGTGGAGATGGAGTCAAGCCAGAACACTAGGGGCCTGGCCTTACGTGACTGATGGCCACAGAGTTATGTCCAACATCCAATTTAATAGTTGTTCCATTCATAATAGTTAGGAATTGAACCAAATTTAATGTTCTTTTAAAGGTGAATGGGTAAGGACAACTTGCTACACATACAAATGGAACATCACTCATCTGTAAAGAAAAATGAAGCCATGAAATTTTCAAGTAAACGGATGGACCTAGAAAACTTTGTAGTTAGTGTTGGGACCAAGGTCCAAAAAGACAAACACTGTATATTCTCTCATGCAGAACCTAGCTTGAAATCTCTCGTTTTATATGTTTGATTTAGGGCACAAGTAGGAGAGAGGAAACTAGAAGGGGGAGTTTATGAAGAGACAGGGATAGTAATTACAGCTAAAACAATTGCAGAGAGGTAGAATGTTGGTGGTAACAAGGCTTAAGAGGGGCATGAGACAATGGAGGAAATCATCTGTGTTTTATAAAAAGATGGAGAGAGGAAATGCTTTGGTGGAGGTGTATTCAGGTATGGTGGTAGGGGGTGCCTTCAACGGCCTCTGCTGAGGCATCCCTTCCCCCTGAGGGACCAGCCACACAACAGTATAGTATAGAATAGAGTTTATTCAGGGCATGGAGATGGGAGTCAAGAGGGTAATAGAGTCACAGAAAGGGAGAGAAAGAGAGAGAGAGAGAGAGAGAGAGAGAGAGAGAGAGAGAGAGAGAGAGAGAAGGAGTAGAGGCCGGCTATGAGCATGTGGAGAAAGAGAGTGGAAGGGAATGGGGAGAAAGGGGGAAAAGAAGGCAAGAGAAAGCAGAGGGTACAGGCAGCCCCTTTTATAGTGAGTTAGGCATATCTGGCTGTTGCCAGGTAACTCTGTGGTGGAGCTTAGACAAAAATCCCCTGTTCTGGTTTAATTACAAAAGAAAAAACTAGAAAGAGGCAATGGTGGAGCAGGAATAGGGTCATTGTGATCTTTAAATACTTCCTGCTGATTTTGGGGAGCTGAGTCTCTAGGAAACCTAGAAGAATGGGTATGGGAATGTTGGTCCAGTTTTAGGAAAATTGGCTGTGTCCTTGATGGGTCTGTAGAACCATCTATGAATAGATCAGGAGGAACAGGTCTAGTAGAAGCATCTGTGTCTTGTGAGAGAAGGTTGGAGCATCTGTGGGTTGCTTCTCTGGAGCTGTCCTGGATGTAGTAAGTGCCGGGACTTGATAAGATGCTGAAACATACACACACATATTATAGGTAAATAATAAGATTAAGTACATATGGGAGAAAGAAAATTTTTTTCTTCTATGTACGTTTGACACCCAGAGGAATCCTACCCTCTGGAATAGGTAGCAAGTGGGAACTTCAGGGTCTTGACTGGCAGATGTACTTATCTGGATGGAGTCTGTTTGGTCCATGAGAGGTAGATTTGACTGGGTTTCCTGTACCTTATAAGTTTACAAAAGAGATAACGATGTGAGTTAGCAACATGAACAGTCTTTAAGATGTGCTTTTTGTGGAGCAGAAGGAACAAGAATTTGAGATTATACAGTTGGATTGTATAGTTGAATGTTTCATTAGAGTTAGGCAAATTTATAAGAACTTGAAAAATCTTAGAACAGGTTCATAGCAAGAAGAAATATGAAGCATTTAATCAATGGAGACTGAGTTTAGGTAGGAAAGTATCAGATTAAATCTGTGAAAGCTTGCATCTGAACTTGTGTATCATTTATTGCAAAATCTGTAAGAAATGTGGCAGTCTTAGCTAGTTAAAGAATTAATGAGTAGATGTAGTGATGGCTTATCATAGGGTAAGGATCTAGGTCTATTTTCTAGCTGTCAAGCTACAGTTACCTTAGCTGTCAATGTAGTCAGAAATCTGGGGAAGAATAAGTTATAATCTAGCAGTCATATATTAATTAAAAAATGACAATTCATCTGTTGTCCAAACAGGTGTCTGTGGTCTCCACAAAATCTTGGGTGGAGTCAGTCTGGTTTTCAAACCCAGAAGACAGAGGGAATTTTATGAAGAGCACCTTTTTTTTCCCCCCTGTGGATCAGATAACGAGTGAAATGAGAAATAGCTCACCTTCATTTAGATAAGATGAGGCATTTGACTCTCTAGTCTGTCCACAGTGTTTCTTAGTAGTTTTCATACCATAATCCAGGCATTCTCTTGTATCTGTGTCCAAATCTTCTGAGACCTTGGAGTGTAATGTGTTAGGCTTTTAGAGATTCTGTCTGTCTTAAACTTAAGTGAGTTAATAATTAGCAGACTTTTGACAAGATTAAGGGCTAAATACATTGGTTATATCTGAATAGAGCACACCATAATTTAATGGCAGTAGCAAAAATCCTTTTCCCAGGCAGGATAGGAATGAGCATCTTAACTGTTAAGTAACTTTTGCCAGTTGTTAATGTAAAAAATACTTTGCATTAGCAGAGAAACATTTGGCTTTACATTAGCAGAGAAACATTTGGCTTTGCATTAGTAGAGAAACATTTGGCTTAGAGTTGGTGTAGAGGACCAGAATGTAAAGGAATAAGAAATCTGGCTGGTATGGCATAAGACCGTGAGGACAGAAAGTGAATTTGTCCAAGTGAGTTTAGGCCTGTGGCATGAACTGAACTGGCAAACAAGCCGTGGCATCAGACAGTTCTGGGGAGCAAGAGACAGGCTCTTGCGCTGGGACCATGGGAACATTTACTCTGACCAGTGTGGGGAGGTGGCTTACCAGTTCCATGGGGTACACGTCTTTTTTCTCTGCTTCTCTCATGCTTTCTCCCACCTCTCATTTCATAGCCTGGTTCAGTCTACTTTCTCTTCCTGCTCTGGACCCTTCCAGATGCCTCTGGCTGTACTATCCCCCATATCTACAATAGAAACCTCCCCCTCAACCATGCCTTGAGCAGCATGTCTTCCTTTCATTTACCTTCAGGAGGGTCACTACAGAGAACGTGGTGAGGAACAGTTTTGGCTCCAAGACAGTTTGTGTAGTCATAATGTTTTGTATGCTGTGTAAAGTTTATCCTGGGGTTATTCAAATGCTGATTTCTCTGCCCTCATATCTTTTTAATTCAGACACCACATTGTAATTCTTTTTTTTTTATTTTTTACTTTGTGAAAATAGTCTGTTTTACTAATGTTTTATCATACACTTTAACAGGATAAGATGAAAAACTAGACATGAAAAACCAGATATTACATCAAAATGATATTTCAAAGAATAAAATGATTTACCTATCCAATGTAGTGAGATGTTATAAGCAAATTTAAATTGTGAACTAAATGGATTTAACAGATATATACAGAACATTTTACCCTAAAACAAAAGAATATACCTTATTCTCAGCACCTCATGGTACCTTCTTCGAAATTGATCATATATCAGTCACAAGATACAGATACAAGAAAATTTCAATTAAAGAATTCTTTTTTTCTTTTGGTTTTTTAAGACAGGGTTTCTCTGTGTAGCCCTGGCTGTCCTGGAACACACTCTGTAGACCAGTCTGGCCTCGAACTCAGAAATCTGCCTGTCTCTGCCTCCAAAGTACTGGGATTAAAGGCGTGTGCCACCACTGCCCGGAATAAATGACATACATGTACAAAGATTTCAGAGCTTAAAGAAACCAAATGATGTAAAACTGAGTTCAACAGGGACTCTGCATTTATAGACTGAAATAAAATTATACGGGTTTTGTAAAATTGAAATTAATAATATGTGAAAATAGAGTAGGGAAATTGTGAGATAAGAAATGAGCTTAAAACTTGCTATGCTTAAGTTTATTTGAACCCTTGAAAACCACATATACATTACTGATATTAATCTTTTTTTATTATTTATTTATTTATTTATTTTTTAATTTAATTTAATTTTATTTTTTTAATTTACATTCCAAATCACTTCCCCTTTCCCGTTTCCTCCCTCCCCGAAAGTCCCATAAGCCCCCTTCCCTCCCTCTTTTCTCCGTTCAACCCCCTCTCATTACTCTGTCCTGGCGTTCCCCTACATCCAGTCTTTCCAGGACCAGGGGTCTCTCCTTCCATCTTTTTAGAAATCTATTGATATGCTGATTGTGTCTAGGGTATTCTGAGATTCTGGGTCAATATCCCCTTATCAGTGACTTCATACCATGTGTGATCTTTTGTGATTGGGTTACCTCACTAAGGATGATATTTTCAAGTTCTGACCATTTGCCTAGGAATTTCGTGAATTCATTGTTTTTAATTGCAGAGTAGTATTCCATTGTGTAAATATACCACATCTTCTGAATCCATTCCTCCGTTGAGGGACATCTGGGTTCTTTCCAGCTTCTGGCTATTATAAATAAGGCTGCTATGAATATAGTGGAGCATGTGTCCTTATTGCATGCAGGTAAAGTCTCTGGGTATATGCCCAGGAGTGGTATAGCCGGATCCTCCGGAAGTGTCATGCCCAGTTTTCTGAGGAGCCGCCAGACTGCTTTCCAGAGTGGTTGTACCAGCCTGCAATTCCACCAGCAGTGGAGGAGTGTTCCTCTTTCTCCACATCCTCGCCAACAACTGCTGTCTCCTGTGTTTTTGATCTTAGCCATCCTGACTGGTGTGAGATGGAACCTCAGGGTTGTTTTGATTTGCATTTCCCTAATGACTAAGGATGATGAACATCTCTTTAGGTGCTTCTCAGCCATTAGATATTCTTCAGGTGAGAACTCTTTGTGGAGCTCTGTACCCCATTTTTTAATAGGGTTACTTGCCTCTCTGGAGTTTAACTTCTTGAGTTCTTTGTATATCTTGGATATTAGCCCTCTGTCGGATGTAAGGTTGGTAAAGATCATTTCCCAGTTAGTTGGTTGCCGCTTTGTCTTTTTGACGGTGTCTTTTGCCTTGCAAAAACTTTGTAATTTAATGAGGTCCCATTTGTCTATTCTTGATCTTAGAGTATAAGCTATTGGAGTTCTGTTCAGGAAATTCTCCCCTGTGCCCATATGTTCAAGGTTCTTCCCTAGTTTCCCTTCTATTAGTTTCAGTGTGTCTGGTTTTATGTGGAGATCTTTGATCCACTTAGAATTGAGCTTAGTGCAAGGAGATAAGGATGGGTCAATTTGCATTCTTCTGCATGTTGACCTCCAGCTGAGCCAGCACCATTTGTTGAAAAGGCTATCTTTTTTCCACTGGATGGTTTTAGCTCCTTTGTCAAAGATCAAGTGACCATAGGAGTGTGGATTCATTTCTGGGTCTTCAATTCTGTTCCATTGATCTACATGTCTGTTACTGTACCAATACCATGCAGTTTTTAACACTATTGCTCTGTAGTACAGCTTGAGGTCCGGGATACTGATTCCCCCAGAGGTTCTTTTACTCTTGAGAATAGTTTTAGCTATTCTGGGTTTTCTGTTATTCCAGATGAATTTTTGAATTGCTCTTTCTAACTCTATGAAGAATTGAGTTGGGATTTTGATGGGGATTGCATTGAATCTGTGTATTACTTTTGGTAAGATGCTCATTTTTACTATATTAATCCTGCCAATCCATGAGCATGGCAGATTTTTCCATCTTCCGAGGTCTTCTTCAATTTCTTTCTTCAGAGACTTGAAGTTCTTGTCATACAGATCTTTCACTTGTTTGGTTAGCGTCACGCCAAGATACTTAATATGGTTTGTGGCTATCGTAAAGGGTATTATTTCTCTTACTTCTTTCTCAGCCTGCTTATCCTTTGAGTATAGGAAGGCTTCTGACTTGCTTGAGTTGATTTTATATCCGGCCACTTTGCTGAAGTCGTTTATCAGCTGTAGGAGTTCTCTGGTGGAGTTCTTTGGGTCGCTTATGTATACTATCATATCGTCTGCAAATAGTGATAGTTTGACTTCTTCCTTTCCAATTTGTATCCCTTTGACCTCTTTTTCTTGTCTAATTGCTCTAGCTAGAACTTCAAGTACTATATTGAAAAGATATGGAGAGAGAGGGCAGCCTTGTCTAGTCCCTGATTTTAGTGGGATTGCTTCAAGTTTCTCTCCGTTTAGATTGATGCTGGCTACTGGTTTGCTGTAAATTGCTTTTACTATGTTTAGATATGGGCCTTGAATTCCTGATCTTTCCAAGACCTTTAGCATGAAAGGATGCTGAATTTTGTCAAATGCTTTCTCAGCATCTAATGAGATGACCATGTGGTTTTTTTCTTTGAGATTGTTTATGTAGTGGATTACATTGATGGATTTCCTTATATTGAACCATCCCTGCATCCCTGGGATGAAGCCTACTTGATCGTGGTGAATGATCGTTTTGATGTGTTCTTGGATTCGGTTGGCAAGAATTTTATTGAGTATTTTTGCATCGATATTCATAAGAGAGATTGGCCTGAGATTCTCTTTCTTTGTCGGATCTTTGTGTGCTTTTGGTATTAGTGTAATTGTGGCTTCATAGAACGAGTTGGGTAGTGTTCCTTCTGTTTCTATTTTGTGGAACAGTTTGAAGAGTATTGGTGTTAGGTCTTCTTTGAAGGTCTGATAGAATTCTGCACTAAAACCATCTGGACCTGTGCTTTTTTTGGTTGGAAGACTTCCAATGACAACTTCTATTTCTTCAGGGGTTATAGGACGGTTTAGATGGTCTATTTGATCCTGATTTAATTTTGGTACTTGGTATTTGTCAAGGAAATTGTCCATTTCCTCAAGATTTTCTAGTTGTGTTGAATACAGGTTTTTGTAGTAGGATCTGATGATTTTTTGAATTTCCTCAGTTTCTGTTGTTATCTCTCCCTTTTCGTTTCTGATTTTATTAATTTGGATACTATCTCTGTGCCCTCTGGTTAGTCTGGCTAAGGGCTTATCTATCTTGTTGATTTTCTCAAAGAACCAACTCCTCGTTTTGTTGATTCTTTGTATGGTTTTATTTGTTTCTACTTGATTGATTTCAGCCCTGAGTTTGATGATTTCCTGCCTTCTACTCCTCTTTGGTGTATTTGCTTCTTTTTGTTCCAGGGCTTTCAGGTGTGCCATTAAGCTGTTAGTGTATGCTGTCTCCCGTTTCTTTTTGGCGGCACTCAGGGCTATGAATTTTCCTCTTAGCACTGCTTTCATTGTGTCCCATAAGTTAGGGTATGTTGTGCCTTCATTTTCATTAACTTTCAAAAAGTCTTTGATTTCTTTCTTTATTTCCACCTTGACCAAGTTATCATTGAGTAGAGCATTGTTCAGCCTCCATGTGTACGTGGGTTTTCTTTTGTTTTTGTTGCCATTGAAGACCACCCTTATTCCATAGTGATCTGATAGGAGGCATGGGATTATTTCTATCTTCTTGTATCTGTTGAGGTCTGATTTGTGACCAATTATATGGTCAATTTTGGAGAAGGTACCATGAGGAGCTGAGAAGAAGGTGTATTCTTTAGCTCTAGGATGAAATGTTCTGTATATATCAGTTAGTTCCATTTGGTCCAAGGCTTCAATTAGATTCACTGTGTCCCTGTTTAGTTTCTGCTTTCCTGAACGATCCATTTCAGAGAGCGGGGTGTTGAAGTCACCCACTATTATTGTGTGCGGTGCGATGTGTGCTTTGAGTTTTAGTAAAGTTTCTTTTACGAATGAGGGTGCCCTTGCATTTGGAGCATAGATATTCAGGATTGAGAGTTCTTGATGGTGGATTTTTCCCTTGATCAGTATGTAGTGTCCTTCTGTGTCTTTTTTGATGACTTTGGGTTGAAAATCAATTTTATCCGATATTAGGATGGCTACTCCACCTCGTTTCTTGGGGCCATTTGTGTTTGTCTTTGACACTGAGGTGCGTTTCCTGCATGCAGCAAAATGCTGGGTCCTGTTTACGTATCCAGTCTGCTAGTCTATGTCTTTTAATTGGGGAATTGAGACCATTGATATTAAGAGAGATTAAGGCATAGTGATTATTGCCATCTGCCATTCTTGACGCTATCTTTATGTTTGAGTGGTTATCTACTTTTGGGTTTGATTCAAGAAGGTTATTATCTCATTTTTTCCAGGGTGTTGTTTCTCTCCCTGTATTGGAGGTTTCCACCTATTATCCGTTGCAGGGCTGGATTTGTGGAAAGATATTGTGAAAATTTGGTTTTATCATGGAATATCTTGGTCTCTCCATCTATGGTGATTGAGAGTTTTGCTGGGTATAGTAGTCTAGGCTGGCATTTGTGCTGTCTTAGTGTCTGCATGAGATCTGCCCAGGATCTTCTGGCTTTCATAGTCTCTGGTGAGAAGTCTGATGTGATTCGGATAGGTCTTCCTTTGTATGTTACTTGGCCCTTTTCTCTTACTGCATTTAGTATTCTTTCTTTGTTTAGAACATTCGGTGTATTGATTATTATGTGACGGGAGGTATTTCTGTTCTGGTCCAGTCTGTTTGGAGTTCTGTAGGCTTCTTGTATGTTCATCGGCATCTCTCTCTTTAAGTTAGGGAAGTTTTCCTCAATAATTTTGTTGAAGATGTTTACTGGCCCTTTAAGTTGCAAATCTTCACTCTCATCTATACCTATAATCCTTAGGTTTGGTCTTCTCATTGTGTCCTGGATTTCCTGGATGTTTTGGGTTACGCGTTTTTTGCATTTTGCATTTTCTTTGACTGTTGAGTCGATGCTTTCTATGGAATCTTCAGCACCTGAGATTCTTTCTTCCATCTCTTGTATTCTATTGTTGATGTTTGCATCTATGACTCCTGATTTCTTCCCAAGGTTTTCTATCTCCAAAGTTGTCTCCCTTTGTGATTTCTTAGTTGTTTCTACTTCCTTTTTTAGTTCCTGGATGGATTTGCTGAGATCCTTCACTTGTTTGTTTGTATTTTCCTGTATTTCTTTAAGGTATTTTTGCATTACCTCTTTCAGGATTTCTTCCTGATGACCCACGTTCTCCTGCATTTCTCTGAGCGATTTTTGTGTTTCCTCCTCATGGGATTCCATCTGTTGATCCATCGTCTCCTGCATTTCTTTAAGCAGTTCTCGTGTTTCCTTTGTAAGGGCATCTAACCGTTGATTCATTTCTTTAAGCAATTTTTGTGTTGCCTCCTTATGGGCATCCGTCTGTTGACCCATATGCTTCTGCATTTCTTTATGCAAATTTTGTGATTCCTTTGTGAGTGCATCTACCCGTTGATTCATCTCGTTAAGCGATTTTTGTGTTGTCTCCTTGTGCGCCTCCATCTTTTGATCCATGTTCTCCCGCATTTCTCTAAGCGATTTTTGTGTTTCCTTTGTAAGGGCTTCTAACCGTTGATTCATGGTCTCCTGTAACTCTTTATGAGATTTATTTGTGTCCTTCTTGTGATCCTCTAATAGCATCATGAGAAGTGATTTTAAATCCAGATCTTGTCTTTCGGGTGTGGTGGGGTATCCAGGACTTGCTGCTGTTGGAGAGTTGGGTTCGGATGGTCCCACATTACTTTGATTACTGTTAGTAACATTCCTACGTTTGCCTTTTGCCATCTGGATACCTCTGGTGTTAGTTGGTCCTGCTGCCACTGGCTGTTGGTTGGACCTCCTGTGAGCCTGCAAAGCTATTTCTGCCCCCCCTGGATTACCAGGATTCCCCTGGCACCGATTTCTGGGGCCTGCCTGCTCCTGAGTGACTTTGGAGCCCTAATGTGCTTTGCCCCAAGTGATCTTATATTGGGGAGGCCTTGCACATCTAAAGGCTCAGCCTAGTGGATTCCTGGAGCAGAGGTCGCCAAAGGGAGGCTGGCAGGCTCCTGCCCTGTGCAGGGGTGTGTGATCTCTCCTGGGGGGGGGAGGGGGCGTCCCTCTGCCAGGCAGAAGTCCCACAGCAGATCTGGCGCGCTGGTCACTGCAGATCAACCCAGCACCTGGGAGCAGGTTACACACAAGCTGCCTGAACCCGAAGTGATATTATGCCTGTCTGTCTCTGAGCCTGGTGGTCCCAACTACCTGGTCACTGGAGCAAAGATGGCGGAGGGCACTCTCCGTGGCGCTGCTCACCCTGTGGTCACGATGGCCCGCCGATCTGGCACCCAGACGACCACAGCGCCAACCCGCCCTCGGGCACAGAAGGAAGCCCCAACAGGCCGTGTCCCAAGTGATGTTATATTGGGGGGAGAGCCTGGGTACCGGTCTCTCCAGCGCAGTCCGCGGGAACAGAGGTCGCGGGAGGGAAGCTGGCAGGCTCCCTCCCTGCTCGGGGTCCCTCCACCAGGCAGAAGGTCCCACCGCGGAACTGGCGCGCTGGTTACTGCAGATCAGCCCAGCACCTGGGAGCAGGTTACACACAAGCTGCCTGAAACCGAAGCGATATTATGCCTCTTATTATTTATTTTATTTTATTTTTTAATTTACATTCCAAATCACTTCCCCTTTCCCGTTTCCTCCCTCCCCGAAAGTCCCATAAGCCCCCTTCCCTCCCTCTTTTCTCCATTCAACCCCCTCTCGTTACTCTGTCCTGGTGTTCCCCTACATCCAGTCTTTCCAGGACCAGGGGTCTCTCCTACCATCTTTTTAGAAATCTATTGATATGCGGATTGTGTCTAGGGTATTCCGAGATTCTGGGTCAATATCCCCTTATCAGTGACTGCATACCATGTGTGTTCTTTTGTGATTGGGTTACCTCACTAAGGATGATATTTTCAAGATCTGACCATTGCCTAGGAATTTCGTGAATTCATTGTTTTTAATTGCAGAGTAGTATTCCATTGTGTAGATATACCACATCTTCTGAATCCATTCCTCCGTTGAGGGACATCTGGGTTCTTTCCAGCTTCTGGCTATTATAAATAAGGCTGCTATGAACATAGTGGAGCATGTGTCCTTATTGCATGCAGGTAAAGTCTCTGGGTATATGCCCAGGAGTGGTATAGCCGGATCCTCCGGGAGTGTCATGCCCAGTTTTCTGAGGAACCACCAGACTGCTTTCCAGAGTGGTTGTACCAGCTTGCAATTCCACCAGCAGTGGAGGAGTGTTCCTCTTTCTCCACATCCTCGCCAGCAACTGCTGTCTCCTGTGTTTTTGATCTTAGCCATCCTGACTGGTGTGAGATGGAATCTCAGGGTTGTTTTGATTTGCATTTCCCTAATGACTAAGGATGATGAACATCTCTTTAGGTGCTTCTCAGCCATTAGATATTCTTCAGGTGAGAACTCTTTGTGTAGCTCTGTACGCCATTTTTTAATAGGGTTACTTGCCTCTCTGGAGTTTAACTTCTTGAGTTCTTTGTATATCTTGGATATTAGCCCTCTGTCGGATATAAGGTTGGTAAAGATCATTTCCCAGTTAGTTGGTTGCCGCTTTGTCTTTTTGACAGTCTTTTGCCTTGCAAAAACTTTGTAATTTAATGAGGTCCCATTTGTCTATTCTTGATCTTAGAGCATAAGCTATTGGAGTTCTATTCAGGAAATTCTCCCCTGTGCCCATATGTTCAAGGTTCTTCCCTAGTTTCCCTTCTATTAGTTTCAGTGTGTCTGGTTTTATGTGGAGATCTTTGATCCACTTAGAATTGAGCTTAGTGCAAGGAGATAAGGATGGGTCAATTTGCATTCTTCTGCATGTTGACCTCCAGCTGAGCCAGCACCATTTGTTGAAAAGGCTATCTTTTTTCCACTGGATGGTTTTAGCTCCTTTGTCAAAGATCAAGTGACCATAGGAGTGTGGATTCATTTCTGGATCTTCAATTCTGTTCCATTGATCTACATGTCTGTTACTGTACCAATACCATGCAGTTTTTAACACTATTGCTCTGTAGTACAGCTTGAGGTCCGGGATACTGATTCCCCCAGAGGTTCTTTTACTCTTGAGAATAGTTTTAGCTATTCTGGGTTTTCTGTTATTCCAGATGAATTTTTGAATTGCTCTTTCTAACTCTATGAAGAATTGAGTTGGGATTTTGATGGGGATTGCATTGAATCTGTGTATTACTTTTGGTAAGATGCTCATTTTTACTATATTAATCCTGTCAATCCATGAGCATGGCAGATTTTTCCATCTTCTGAGGTCTTCTTCAATTTCTTTCTTCAGAGACTTGAAGTTCTTGTCATACAGATCTTTCACTTGTTTGGTTAGAGTCACGCCAAGATACTTAATATGGTTTGTGGCTATTGTGAAGGGTATTATTTCTCTTACTTCTTTCTCAGCCTGCTTATCCTTTGAGTATAGGAAGGCTTCTGACTTGCTTGAGTTGATTTTATATCCGGCCACTTTGCTGAAGTCGTTTATCAGCTGTAGGAGTTCTCTGGTGGAGTTCTTTGGGTCGCTTAAGTATACTATCATATCGTCTGCAAATAGTGATAGTTTGACTTCTTTCTTTCCAGTTTGTATCCCTTTGACCTCTTTTTGTTGTCTAATTGCTCTAGCTAGAACTTCAAGTACTATATTGAAAAGATATGGAGAGAGAGGGCAGCCTTGTCTAGTCCCTGATTTTAGTGGGATTGCATCAAGTTTCTCTCCATTTAGATTGATGCTGGCTACCGGTTTGCTGTAAATTGCTTTTACTATGTTTAGATATGGGCCTTGAATTCCTGATCTTTCCAAGACCTTTAGCATGAAAGGATGCTGAATTTTGTCAAATGCTTTCTCAGCATCTAATGAGATGACCATGTGGTTTTTTTCTTTGAGATTGTTTATGTAGTGGATTACATTGATGGATTTCCTTATATTGAACCATCCCTGCATCCCTGGGATGAAGCCTACTTGATCGTGGTGGATGATCGTTTTGATGTGTTCTTGGATTCGGTTGGCAAGAATTTTATTGAGTATTTTTGCATCGATATTCATAAGAGAGATTGGCCTGAGATTCTCTTTCTTTGTCAGATCTTTGTGTGCTTTTGGTATTAGTGTAATTGTGGCTTCATAGAACGAGTTGGGTAGTGTTCCTTCTGTTTCTATTTTGTGGAACAGTTTGAAGAGTATTGGTGTTAGGTCTTCTTTGAAGGTCTGATAGAATTCTGCACTAAAACCATCTGGACCTGTGCTTTTTTTGGTTGGAAGACTTCCAATGACAACTTCTATTTCTTCAGGGGTTATAGGACGGTTTAGATGGTCTATTTGATCCTGATTTAATTTTGGTACTTGGTATCTGTCAAGGAAATTGTCCATTTCCTCAAGATTTTCTAGTTGTGTTGAATACAGGTTTTTGTAGTAGGATCTGATGATTTTTTGAATTTCCTCAGTTTCTGTTGTTATCTCTCCCTTTTTGTTTCTGATTTTATTAATTTGGATACTATCTCTGTGCTCTCTGGTTAGTCTGGCTAAGGGCTTATCTATCTTGTTGATTTTCTCAAAGAACCAACTCCTCGTTTTGTTGATTCTTTGTATGGTTTTATTTGTTTCTACTTGATTGATTTTAGCCCTGAGTTTGATGATTTCCTGCCTTCTACTCCTCTTTGGTGTATTTGCTTCTTTTTGTTCCAGGGCTTTCAGGTGTGCCATTAAGCTGTTAGTGTATGCTGTCTCCCATTTCTTTTTGGCGGCACTCAGGGCTATGAATTTTCCTCTTAGCACTGCTTTCATTGTGTCCCATAAATTAGGGTATGTTGTGCCTTCATTTTCATTAACTTTCAAAAAGTCTTTGATTTCTTTCTTTATTTCCACCTTGACCAAGTTATCATTGAGTAGAGCATTGTTCAGCCTCCATGTGTACGTGGGTTTTCTTTTGTTTTTGTTGCCATTGAAGACCACCCTTATTCCATAGTGATCTGATAGGAGGCATGGGATTATTTCTATCTTCTTTTATCTGTTGAGGTCTGATTTGTGACCAATTATATGGTCAATTTTGGAGAAGGTACCATGAGGAGCTGAGAAGAAGGTGTATTCTTTAGCTCTAGGATGAAATGTTCTATATATATCAGTTAGTTCCATTTGGTCCAAGGCTTCAATTAGATTCACTGTGTCCCTGTTTAGTTTCTGCTTTCCTGAACGATCCATTTCAGAGAGCGGGGTGTTGAAGTCACCCACTATTATTGTGTGCGGTGCGATGTGTGCTTTGAGTTTTAGTAAAGTTTCTTTTACGAATGAGGGTGCCCTTGCATTTGGAGCATAGATATTCAGAATTGAGAGTTCTTGATGGTGGATTTTTCCCTTGATCAGTATGTAGTGTCCTTCTGTGTCTTTTTTGATGATTTTAGGTTGAAAATCAATTTTATCCGATATTAGGATGGCTACTCCACCTCGTTTCTTGGGGCCATTTGCTTGTAAAATTGTTTTCCAGCCTTTTACTCTGAGGTAGTGTTTGTCTTTGACACTGAGGTGCGTTTCCTGCATGCAGCAAAATGCTGGGTCCTGTTTACGTATCCAGTCTGCTAGTCTATGTCTTTTAATTGGGGAATTGAGACCATTGATATTAAGAGAGATTAAGGCATAGTG
Organism: Tokudaia tokunoshimensis; assembly: GCA_036184795.1. Taxonomy (NCBI): domain Eukaryota; kingdom Metazoa; phylum Chordata; class Mammalia; order Rodentia; family Muridae; genus Tokudaia; species Tokudaia tokunoshimensis. The sequence goes on from BTHU01000002.1 coordinate 149,043,501, forward strand.
ATTATTGCCATCTGCCATTCTTGATGCTATCTTTATGTTTGAGTGGTTATCTACTTTTGGGTTTGATTCAAGAAGGTTATCTCATTTTTTCCAGGGTGTTGTTTCTCTCCCTGTATTGGAGATTTCCACCTATTATCCGTTGCAGGGCTGGATTTGTGGAAAGATATTGTGAAAATTTGGTTTTATCATGGAATATCTTGGTCTCTCTATCTATGGTGATTGAGAGTTTTGCTGGGTATAGTAGTCTAGGCTGGCATTTGTGCTGTCTTAGTGTCTGCATGAGATTTGCCCAGGATCTTCTGGCTTTCATAGTCTCTGGTGAGAAGTCTGATGTGATTCGGATAGGTCTTCCTTTGTATGTTACTTGGCCCTTTTCTCTTACTGCTTTTAGTATTCTTTCTTTGTTTAGAACATTCAGTGTTTTGATTTTTATGTAACGGGAGATATTTCTGTTCTGGTCCAGTCTGTTTGGAGTTCTGTAGGCTTCTTGTACGTTCATCGGCATCTCTCTCTTTAGGTTAGGGAAGTTTTCCTCCATAATTTTGTTGAAGATGTTTACTGGCCCTTTAAGTTGCAAATCTTCACTCTCATCTATACCTATAATCCTTAGGTTTGGTCTTCTCATTGTGTCCTGGATTTCCTGGATGTTTTGGGTTATAGGTTTTTTGCATTTTGCATTTTCTTTGACTGTTGAGTCGATGCTTTCTATGGAGTCTTCAGCACCTGAGATTCTTTCTTCCATCTCTTGTATTCTATTGTTGATGTTTGCATCTATGACTCCTGATTTCTTCCCAAGGTTTTCTATCTCCAAAGTTGTCTCCCTTTGTGATTTCTTAGTTGTTTCTACTTCCTTTTTTAGTTCCTGGATGGATTTGCTGAGATCCTTCACTTGTTTGTTTGTATTTTCCTGTATTTCTTTAAGATATTTTTGCATTGCCTCTTTCAGGATTTCTTCCTGATGACCCACGTTCTCCTGCATTTCTCTGAGCGATTTTTGTGTTTCCTCCTCATGGGAATCCATCTGTTGATCCATCGTCTCATGCATTTCTTTAAGCAGTTCTCGTATTTCCTTTTTAAGGGCATCTAACCATTGATTCATTTCTTTAAGCAATTTTTGTGTTGCCTCCTTATGGGCATCCATCTGTTGACCCATATTCTTCTGCATTTCTTTATGCAAATTTTGTGATTCCTTTGTGAGTGCATCTACCCGTTGATTCATCTCGTTAAGCGATTTTTGTGTTGTCTCCTTGTGCGCCTCCATCTTTTGATCCATGTTCTCCCGCATTTCTCTAAGCGATTTTTGTGTTTCCTTTGTAAGGGCTTCTAACCGTTGATTCATGGTCTCCTGTAACTCTTTATGAGATTTATTTGTGTCCTTCTTGTGATCCTCTAATAGCATCATGAGAAGTGATTTTAAATCCAGATCTTGTCTTTCGGGTGTGGTGGGGTATCCAGGACTTGCTGCTGTTGGACAGTTGGGTTCGGATGGTTCCACATTACTTTGATTTCTGTTAGTAACATTCCTACGTTTGCCTTTTGCCATCTGGATACCTCTGGTGTTAGTTGGTCCTGCTGCCACTGGCTGTTGGTTGGACCTCCTGTGAGCCTGCAAAGCTATTTCTGCCCCCCCTGGATTGCCAGGATTCCCCTGGCACCGATTTCTGGGGCCTGCCTGCTCCTGAGTGACTTTGGAGCGCTAATGTGCCTTGCCCCAAGTGATCTTATATTGGGGAGGCCTTGCACCTCCAAAGGCTCAGCCTAGTGGATTCCTGGAGCAGAGGTCGCCAAAGGGAGGCTGGTAGGCTCCTGCCCTGTGCAGGGGTGTGTGATCTCTCCTGGGGGGGGGGAGGGGGCGTCCCTCTGTCAGGCAGAAATCCCACAGCAGAGCTGGCGAGCTGGTTACTGCAGATCAGCCCCGCACTTGGGAGCCGCATACACACAAGTCGCCCGAGACCCAAGCGATATTATACCTGTCTGTCTCAGAACCTGGCTGTTCCAACCTCCCAGTCACTGGAGCAAAGATGGCGGAGGGCAATCTGCACTCTCTCCGTGGAGCAGCTCACCTGCAGACGCGATGGCCTGCCGATCTGGCACCCAGACGACCACAGCCCACATTGTAATTCTTATACCAAGAATATCCTGCATCAAGTTCCTGTAAGCAGTTCTAACAATTTACCCTCTGCCTTATAGTAAATACTGATCACCCACTATGAAATGAGGGCTATATCCTTCTGAAATTTACTTATCAATTGAAGCCAGCCACAGCTACATGGTGAAATCCTATTTCCAAAATAAATAAACACTTGCTTTAAAATTAAAAGCTGTTTGCTTTGTCAAATAATACAGCGTTTAGCAATTCTGATTATTTTATTTGCAGTATACTACATTCAGTGTCTCAGTCTCCTCTTTCAATCTTCCATCCTGTTTCTCAAAACAAAACAACAAAACACACACACACAAAATGCCCCTGAAATCCTTCGTGCATTGTGTAAGTGGGTGAACAAATCCCAAAAATGTTCATGTGCTGTGGGTATTCTGCTGGAAAATATGAGTAAACACACCACAAGATTGTTGGGCTTGTTGGGAACCGGCCAGGATTAGCCAAAAGGTCATTCTTCATTTCTGTTTTCATTTGCAGTTGAGATGCACCCAGCTCAGAGATGAGTGCCTCACAGGATGAAGAGGCTTCTGTGAAATTGATTAAGACAGATGTCACTACCAAAGACCCCCTACAAGAGGGAGAGACAGGTATATATTTAATGCCATTTGAAACAAACTAAAAAGACATAGAGGAGTGTCACCATGGTCTCACAGAGGAGCAGAACCTCCTGCCCATTATCCTGTCTGGGCGGGACTCTGTAGATGTGAAGATTCTTGGCAGCCTCTGTTATATCAGCTACTCTGATGACTCTGTTGTGTACATTGTGATGGAGTGCTATTGTGATGGTTAAAATTATGTTTTAAGTTTTAAATACTGTATCTAAGATATCTATAAAACTAGAAAAAAAGCCAAGATAATCCTGTAAGGCCCCTTACTCAAGGATGGATAACTTCCTGGGATGCTTCAAGTAGTTCACGTAAGAGAACAAGCCACATAATTGCAATTCCCTAAAGAGAGCAAGTGGATGGCAGTTAGAATTTCTCAGCAGAAAACCACTGCTCTATGGTCAGATTCTCCAAATAAACTGCAAGGGAGCTGGGTGGGTTTTGTTGTTGTTCTGAGTTTTAGTGGTGATCATGGTGTTGTGTGGCTATTTAGAGGTCAGAGGACAACTGTGTGTAGTTTGTTGTTACATTCTTAGTTTCAGCATGTTCCAGGAGTTGAACTCAGATCACCAGACTTGAACTGCAAGCACCTTTACCCCTTGAGACATCTTGTTGCTCCAAGAGAAACTGCTTTTTCTGCAAAATGCTTTAAGGGATACTTATACTGTCTGAGGACAGCAGACTGAGTAACATTTAGCCAGAATAAGAAATGGGAAGGTCCAAGAATAAGGCCCAGTTTTTCTTTTCCAGTCGTTTCCTTCAGAACTAATTTTGGTTTGCTTTGGGACAAGTTCTTGGGCCATTTGGGTTGTGACATATGAGTTAATTCATAAACCTACTGGAAACACTAACAGATTTTAAGGTATTTTCATTTTGTGGATATGTGGGTAGGAAGACAAGGGCATGTGATAAAAGGGATCTCATTTTAGCAATATGCTAAACTGTTTTCTTGTATTTCTTCCAAAGCCTGGCAATATTAAGCATATTTATGCAAGTTTTGCTACACATGTGTCATTTTATTCATTTTTTTTGGATCATTTGAAAAAAATCAGTATTTGTTCATAATGTGTGTATTTTGTATGTGTGTGTGTGTGTGTGTGTGTGTGTTTGTGTGTATGTGTGTGTCTGCATTGTAGAATGGCCGATGTGGACAGATCTCAGGTAGAGAAAAATGGCATCTCTTCTGAATACTGTTCCAGGACTGTTGGATGTATGGTGAAGAGTCACAGTTCACACTTTACAGTAATTGAATCGAAATGGATCAGAAGAACAAACATGAAGGCTTATAAACTTTAATGTTCTTGAAGGAAAAAAAATCTTAGTGAGTGACAGTTTGTCTCAGGAAATGAATTTTGCTTATAATAACAAAACTTTATCTACATACCAGCTTCAGTGTAATGAAAACTTTTGGGTTTGGTCCCTTAAAAATGATTAAGAACATCTCTTTAGGTGCTTCTCAGCCATTAGATATTCTTCAGGTGAGAACTCTTTGTGTAGCTCTGTACCCCATTTTTTAATAGGGTTACTTGCCTCTCTGGAGTTTAACTTCTTGAGTTCTTTGTATATCTTGGATATTAGCCCTCTGTCGGATGTAAGGTTGGTAAAGATCATTTCCCAGTTAGTTGGTTGCCGCTTTGTCTTTTTGACGGTGTCTTTTGCCTTGCAAAAACGGAAATGCAAATCAAAACAACCCTGAGATTCCATCTCACACCAGTCAGGATGGCTAAGATCAAAAACACAGGAGACAGCAGTTGTTGGCGAGGATGTGGAGAAAGAGGAACACTCCTCCACTGCTGGTGGAATTGCAGGCTGGTACAACCACTCTGGAAAGCAGTCTGGCGGCTCCTCAGAAAACTGGGCATGACACTTCTGGAGGATCCGGCTATACCACTCCTGGGCATATACCCAGAGACTTTACCTGCATGCAATAAGGACACATGCTCCACTATATTCATAGCAGCCTTATTTATAATAGCCAGAAGCTGGAAAGAACCCAGATGTCCCTCAACGGAGGAATGGATTCAGAAGATGTGGTATATTTACACAATGGAATACTACTCTGCAATTAAAAACAATGAATTCACGAAATTCCTAGGCAAATGGTCAGAACTTGAAAATATCATCCTTAGTGAGGTAACCCAATCACAAAAGATCACACATGGTATGAAGTCACTGATAAGGGGATATTGACCCAGAATCTCAGAATACCCTAGACACAATCAGCATATCAATAGATTTCTAAAAAGATGGAAGGAGAGACCCCTGGTCCTGGAAAGACTGGATGTAGGGGAACGCCAGGACAGAGTAATGAGAGGGGGTTGAACAGAGAAAAGAGGGAGGGAAGGGGGCTTATGGGACTTTCGGGGAGGGAGGAAACGGGAAAGGGGAAGTGATTTGGAATGTAAATTAAAAAAATAAAATAAAATTAAATTAAAAAAAGAAAAAAAAAGAAAAAAAAATGATTAAGAAGACAAACAATGGACAGGCAGGTTTTTTCCTCTCTTACTCAAAAGAAATTGTACCTAAAATGTACTGAGAGCTTTAAAACACTTTGATAGAGATGAGGAAGTGGCTCAGAGGTTGAGAGTACTTGCTATTGTTCCAAAATTGATTTTGAATATGTGTGATTTTTTTGGATGTGTAATTGCTTGCTTGACAGTTCTTTGAGAGGTGTTATCTTTACACAGGAGTTTCCATTTGACAGTTGCTAGTGTTTAAACATTCAAATTATTTTATGCATTGGCATTGTTTCCTGCAGTATTGTAAACTCATACTTTTACTGCCAATTAAGAGACTCTTTAGAACTCTATATGTAGATATATTTATGTTATCTGACTAACAATACTTTTATCTCTGAGGCTGGACTGTTATTTCTTGCCTTATTGTCCTGGCTAGGACCCCCAGAGTCACACTACAATTGTGAGCAGACATCCTTGCCTTGCTCTTTGTTTGTGGGAGTGGGGGGTGAGGATCATTCCTGCTGGCTGTAATTGAATTTTCTTTTTGGCTATTGTAGCCATACCCAATTAATAACTATTCAAATTGTTCTTGGCAGTGGGAGCACTCCTTGCTACCCCCGCCCCCAATGTTCTGTGTCCCTGATTGACAGACACATACACATAGTACTTATATTTTTATATACCTTAAACACCTCAATGATTGGGTCACTTCCTAACCTCCACATGGCTAATCCACCCCCCTCCAATATTCCCGAGTTATTACTTCCTCTAATCTATACTCCATCTTTGTTGCCCTAGGCAGTCATGCAGCAGTCCCCTGGCCCCTACATGGCAACTATATTCTCTGTCCTCTCTGTCCCGCACCTCCCAGGCATGGCACCTTGGCTCTGCTTCTCACAGCCTGGAGGATCTCCTTCCTCCTCCTGCTTCCTCTCTTCCTCACCTGGGAATCCTAAAAGTCCGGCCTCTGTCTGCTCTGCCCAGCCATTGGCTGTCAGCATTATTTACCAATCAGAAACAACTAGGGGTAGGATCCCTCAGATTTATGTGTGGGACGCTGCAAACAGATGTTTTGGGGAACAAAATAAGCATGAGAATACAAGCAGCAACAGTTTATGACACTTATCTGTCATCAGATTGAGGTCGTACCTCAAATCCTAATGTGTTGAGTTATTACTGTGGATTTACATTTTTATTTTGCGTATGATTTTTGCTGAATTTACTGAATTAGTCCCTTTTTATTTTCTGATTTTGATACTAGGTTGAATTACATTTTGTTAGTTTGTTAGACTTTAGATAGATAGATAGATAGATAGATAGATAGATAGATAGATAGATAGAAGAAAGAACAGAGCCTAGTGTAATTTCAGCCTCAAATTCATTAATTAGCTAAGACTGTCCTTGAACTCATGACTCTATGACCTGCACCTCCCATGAGCTAGTGACCCGTCCAGCAGGTCTAGTTATTCAGGGTCCCGAAGAGGCGCTACCTGAGGGTCATGGGGGGGGGGAGAGAAGAACGAGACCAAGCAAGATTCCATTTGTCAAGGTCTCGTTTATTGTCACACAGGCAGCACATTTTAAGCAGTGGGGATGAGGAAGTTGGGAAGGGGAACTATGGGGAAGTAACCTACGGGCCAAGCCCTGAATGAGGAAGTTGGGAGGGAGAGCTAGGGGGAAGTGAGCTATGGGCCAAGCCCTGGGCTGGGTGCCCGGGACATTCTGTGGTTTTTCCCTGGAAGGTCACAGATTTCTATCTTGGTCTTGCTGTTCCATCAGGAAGGTCAGGAGTTTCACACGAGGGGAGGGGCGGCCTGTCTATGTAGCTGGCAGTTGGCTTGTCGGCCCCCAACAAGCTAGAATTGTAGCTCTGTACTGCCACACCAGGCAAATTAATTCCTGTGGTCCTCTCTGTTTTAACCAGGTCAACTATGATGACACTAATTCTATGGGTAGCTCTCTGTTGTATGTTTTTCTAAATGATCTTCACTCTTTCAATTTATTGCTCTTTTATTGGCCCTTATTTTAATAACTGGAATATTCTGTGGCAAAAATTCTGTTTCTCTTTCTTCTAGTCTCTTGAATGCCAAGGACAACATTTATAGATTGAGACGTTTTATGAAGGGGTTTTCAATACGGAAGTATAAGTAAAATATACAGATGACTCTAGGTAAATTTATCTTTTTCTATGAAAGATTTTTGAGATTGATGTTCTCATATTTATATTTTTCAGGTAAAATACTCCAGGAAAAACTTCTCAGAATTGTGTCCCCCGAGTCTCCTGCTAAGCTTTACGGCTGCTATGGAGTGATCGTGGTCCTCACTGTAGCTATAGTTGCTCTTTCTGTTGCTTTGTTAGGTAAGTGACTTATTCTCCAGATTCTGTGGCATTCTGTCCACATTCATATTGCCAGTTATAGTGACTGACCACTGTGAGCCAGGCATTTTAGGAAGGGCTGTAGAGAAAACACACTGGAAGTTCCTGTTCTCTGGGAGCTTAGGTTCCAGCAGGAAGATGCAGTGAAGGAACACATAGGCGGTGGTGTGCACAGGAGGCCAGGCTCAGCATCCCTAGGAAGATGACATTCAGCAAGCTCTAGACAGAGATTCTGGGACATAGTTCCACTTGGGGGAATTGTCCTAGACATAGAACAAGGAGAAAAAACTCTAAGGAGGACCCTCTAGCAGGTGTGAGGACAGAGAAGAATAATATGGCCAGGAAGGTACATTGCCTCTCCCCATAACCTATGGTATTATTTACTGGGTTCAACAATATTTTGAAAGTACTAAGTGAAAAGTTCCTGAAGTAATGAGTTTATAGGATTTTCATACCACATTGTTAAGAGTAGTGTAGTAAAATCTTGGACAGTCCTCTTAAGTATGTGAATCATCCTTTAGTGCAACATGTCCACACTGTGTACACTACCTTCCCAGTAGTTCTCACTGCAATCTCAATTATCAGGCTGACCATAATAGACATCCATACAGAGTGCTTGATGCTCCAACAGTACCTACTATAGTAAACAGTTATCCAAGCACGTAACCTGATGCTATTATAGATATGCACTTCCTGGGATCCCTACTGTCACTGAGCACCTGGGAGAGAATGGGACAGAGGCCCAAGGTGGAAGTCCTTTAGATAAAGGCCCATTATCCTCATGAGAGGATTCCTACAGATCAGTTAGGAAAGCTACAATCAAATTCACAGCTCACAGCTGAGCTCAGGAGGGTATTACAGAATGAGAGAAGACATGCTTCTTATGATTCCTTGTATTGTCTACATTTTAGTAAGAAAGACAGAACAGATCTCAATGAAAAATTTCTATGCTACTTGCCCCAGAAACTGGATTGGATTTCGAAATAAATGTTTTTATTTTTCTGAAAACTCAAGTAACTGGACATTCAGTCAGACCTTCTGCCTGGTACGAGGGGCCCAACTAGCTCGATTTGACAACCTCGAGGAGCTGGTAAGAAATGGGCATGGATTGGTTTGTCGGTTTATTCTGCTGAATAATATTTTGCCTTGAGATAGAGAGGTTACAGATAGAGTATAAGGAAGGATCCCATCCCAAGCACATGGAGACATAGGGAGTGTGAGAGCGTGCCATTTACTGATGCTTGACTTCTGACTGAAGCCCTGTGACTTTCAAGAAATATTCTCTCATGAAGTGCTCATAGTCAGTTAGAAGGTCAGATATGCCATTTTACTAGGATACCTGGCAGTACATTCCTGTAAGATGGTACATTGCATACAGCACATGACAACTGTTAATAACTGTGATGTGATGTTAACTGAGAACTAACCTGGCCACAGAGGAATGTGTCATTACATTTGGTACTTTAATTCAAATGATGTACTTTAGAATTACAGATGTCAAATGGATCCACTGAGAACTGGGGACTAATACAGCTTCAAAATCTTTGACCCTCATTACACCCTCCTGTTATCTTTAGAGCGAGCTGTGGAGTGGACAGACTGCAGGTTCATCTGAAACAGAGACACAGGTGTTCACTTTCTGTGTTGACAGAATTTCCTGAGGAAATACAAGGGGTCTTCTAGCCTCTGGATTGGCCTGCACCGAGAGTCATCAGAGCAGTCTTGGAGGTGGACAGACAACACTGAGTATAACAACTTGTATGTGTTCAGAATGTTTTCCTTCTTCTGTGTTCGTGTATTGTGATGTGTTCTGTGGCTATGAGGGTTGAAAGGCTGTTTCATGTGAAGCCAACTGTACTGAGAAAGAAGAAAAATAAATCCTTGGGCTGGAGGTGTGCCCTGGGCATAGGTTGTGTGCCTTGTGAAACAGCCAATCCCCAACAAACTCCACACCCTGAAAATTTTAAGTCAATTGGAGATTCTCCCATCTACTAGCCATCATCTTCAAAGCCTTTCCATAGTGTTATTTCCCTCCAAATATTTAACACGATGGTGGTATCTGGGGGGGGGGGATGTTGTCTGCTATCACCACTTGAAAATCTTTCCTTGGTGATAACTGCCCTCGTGGTGGTGTAGACAGAACTGCTGATAGTAAAGGCTCTAAAAGCATCGGAAGGTACTTCAGAACTGCAAGCCTGAGAATTATCAGTCTCCTATTTGCTTGGTTGTACCGTTCACAGAAGCAGAGACTCCAGGGGCATTGAGAGTCTCCCCTAAGGTCTTGTTATCAAAAATCACTGGGGTCAGCTCTTGAATATGAGCATAGCCATTTTGAACAGACTGATTTCACTGGAAGAAGAAAACAAAGAACCTTTCAGGTCCATAATTAAAGACCTTCCAGCAATTTACTATTTGGTGCATTTTCTCCCACATTTATACCTGTGCAAAAATCCTTCAAGAGAGTATTGACAATCCCCCTTGTGAGGCTACCCACTGCTGCGGTTCATTTGAACATGGCAGCAAGCATTGTGCACACATTCCAGGGTTCAACATGGATGAGTGACAAGGTGTTGATCAAATCAAACTGTAAGGATGTAAATGTCCCTAGGTGCAAAATTAGTGCATGGGATTCCAGTGGACTTACGTCTGATTCATATCATAAATAAGCAGAGAAGACAGGTAAGACATGATTGCAGGAGTGAATGCAATGACAGACTCCGCAGAAATCTTTTGTTTTCTTTTTTCTTTTTTCTATAGGGTTTCCATCCGAGGAGATGAAAAACATGGCTTTCTGAGTGACAAAGGGATCAGCAGTAGCAGAGACTACATACCTAGGAAGTGGATTTGTAGCAAGTCCATTGACACCTTACAGTGCCAGTAGTTTTGTATTCTGGGTAGAGAGTTATGTGGTAACCAAGGAACTTAGCATGTTATCTACTGTTGCTACCTGATTCACGATCTGCTAAAATCATTAGAACAATCAGTTTATATTGCAAGGTGCCATTAAAGATGACAACTCTCTGAGGACTCTTCATGTGTGTGCTTGGGAGATCATGAAAGACTGTGCCTATCTTAGGTGTTCCCTTGAGTAATGTGGACCTTACCCATCATTAGTACATGAATATTTGTATTTCTGTCCTGTCTTAGGTTGATCTACATCTGAGAGAATCTTATCTGTCTTTGACTCCTAGTCTCTGTAATGGAAGGTGTAACCTATTAGGTTAATGTTTTGAGCTGTACATGATGAAGATTGGTATAGATGTTTAAAAATGAACAGAGGGCAAACTTATCCTTAGGTGGTGATAAGCATAATCTTATAAGTATTCAGGGCAAGTACTGAAAAGGCCAAATGAGTCAATGAAGACTAGGAAGGCAAGCTCTTTCTTAATTGTTTTTAACCATTTAGAGTCAGTCTTTGAGGCATGGAATTGTAGAGGTTCAGCATCTCTTAGGCACATCTTTAATTTTATTAAAGTGTTTTGAATTTTGTCTAATATTTGTAAGCCTTTATCTGTATATTAAGTTTCTGAAACAAACTGGAAGCATAACAAATGAAGGTTGATAAAATGTCATAATAGAAGTTTCTTGTACAATTTATCTTGTATTTTGTACAAGATATGTAATTAGTCAGATTATAGTCATAGTGAGTTATATTGAATCCGAACTCATATAATTACTAACAGCAGGTTACATTAAACAAATATCTAGACATAGAAACATTTATTTGACCAATCATCAACGCATGAGGCAAGGATACACAAGCTGTTACAAAACCTGACAAGAGACATGGCGTTGTTCTTAATGTACCGAGGGTCCCCCCACTCCCATACATCATTTTTTCCTATAGAGTGGGAAAATGGATGTTGAATTTCTCTTTTGCATGGGTTTCCTGTTGACATTAGGATGCTGAAAAATGTCCCAGGAGGGCCTAAATGCTAGTCAAAGGCTGGACAATGGGGCATTTATCAAAAGCATCTGTTTCCCTAATCCAGATGAAAGACAGGGAGCAATCACAATGGCTGAACTAGTTAATATCAGCCTTAAGCAAGTCCAGAGTTGAGCAGCTCCACAGGGTGATCCCTGGATGGAGTCTGTCAGCCAGGTGAAAATCTGCTGAGACTAATGTAGACTAGGAACAGAAATTAAAATAGTCTAGGAATTGTGGAAGGTAAGAAATCACAAGACCAAGGGAAAATTCTACTTTCAAGAACAGGCAGGTCTAAATCTTAGGACTTTTGACTCTTTGAAGCTTATGTAAACTTTAGTTTAATAAGGATAAATATCGGTATTTACCATCATATTGAAATCTATGTTTTAGAAAAAGTAGTTAACATGTGTCTGTTATAAAAGCTATAGATTTACATCTGTAGACATATAGATTGAACAGAAATGTTTTCAGCATGATGAGAAGTATCTTTAAGTTTATATTCAGAAAGTAACTAGCGGGAAATTAAAATTTTGAGCTTGTGACTGAATTGTAAACTGTCAATGTTTCATTAATTTATCAGAACTTCATTAATCAATGTTAAAATGATCTCTCTTGAATCTACCTGGCAGTCTCTCTCTCTCTCTCTCTCTCTCTCTCTCTCCCCCCCCCCTGCTTTAGAGAAGTGGCAAATGGTCCTGAAAAGAGGACAGGACAGTCATGGTAGGCTCCTGTCTGCAAGCACAACATAGCAACATGGCATCAGTAATAGTGCCAGAGTTTGGTGCCTCTGCATGGGATGGATCACAAGTTGGGCCAGTCACTGGATGGCCTTTCCTTCAGTCTTTGCTCCATTTTGTCCCTGCTTTTCTTTTAGACAGGAACGAATTTGGATAAAAAATTTGAAGGTGGTAACCTCTACTTTTATGACCAGATATGAACTTTTTCCCCACATTAGTCCTTTCTTTGAATGACTTGGGCCTTTAAAAATGAAGGGAAAATAACACTGAAATGATTCTGTTATCACAAAAATATGACTATTGTTCTGTGGCCTTCATATATTTTTAGAATTCTCAACATACTTTTACAAAATTTAATGATCAACATGAAGGGAGACCTAGACAGGGTTAAAACCAATATTAGTATTATTAATTTTATTAATAAAGACTGTTTGTCAAAATACTTTCAGTTTTCCTTTTTTAGTTAAAGTGGACTAAGAACATGTCATAAACTAAGATACATGGCAGTCTTCTCTCCCCAGCCCTCTGTTTGTCCAATGGGAGGTCCTGTGTAGAGATGAATGTCAGATGCAAGATAAAAAAAGAAAAAGAAATACATAATCAACAGATATGGCTACAACAAGGACAGAAACCATGAACGTTTAATCAGCTTGAATTATGATCAGCTGTTTGGTCAGGGTAACTCCACCACAGGGATTCAATAGGTTTATTTCCTGCTGCCTACTTTGAGAAGGTCCTGGATACTCTATTCTTCCTATCATGAAGATAATGAACTGAACCTCTGAAGCTGTAAGTCAGCTCCAATTAAATGTTGCTCTTTATAAGAGTTGTCTTGGTCATGGTGTTTCTTCATAGATATAAAACCCTAACTAAGAAGTTGCCACCAGGGATTATGGTATTGCTGTGATAGGTTGACCATGATTTTGTTTGGAAGAATGTGGATTTTAGGACTTTGGATTTGAAAGCAGTGGGATGCATTAAATGGGGTTTTATGGGCTGTCTTAGAAGGAATATGGATGACATTGATGCTGAGGGTGATTTGGACTCTGAGGGCCTGGAAAAGAGTTTTCAGAGGATAAGAATGGTCGTTTGTGGTCTAGAGACTGTTTTTTTTTTGTGATATTTTGGTGAAGAATGTGGCTGTTTTTTACCCTTGTCTGAAGAATCTGTGTACTGGCTGGTTTTGTGTCAACTTGACACAAGCTGGAGTTATCACAGAGAGAGGAACTTCAGGTGAGGAAATGCCTCCATGAGATCCAGCTCTTAGGCACTTTTCTCAATTAGTCATCAAGGGCGGAGGGCTCCTTGTGGGTGGTTCCAACTCTGGGCTAGTAGTCTTGGGTTCTATAAGAAAAGTAAGCTGAGCAAGCCAGGGGAAGCAAGCCAGTAAGGAACATCCCTCCATGGTCTCTGCATCAGCTCCTGCTTCCTGACCTGCTTGAGTTCCAGTCCTGACTTCCTTTGGTGATCAACAGCAAAGTGTAAGCTGAATAAACCCTTTCCTCCTGAACTTACTTCTTAGCCATGATGTTTGTGCAGGAATAGAAACCCTGACTAAGACAGTCTGCCTGAGGCTAATAAGAAGACATTCAGATTAATTGCATTAACAAAAGAAGTCTCAAAAAAGCCTGGCATAGACTTCATCCTCTGGCATAGTGCCATGAAGAGCATTTCCATCAAGTGTAGCAAGATTTTAAATGAAAAATGCAAAGTGTATGGTTTAAATATTAATGGGGCACCAGGAAGTGGAACGGAGATGAATTCTGTGTTCAAGGAGATAAACACATTGAGGAAGTGGTAACCTCAGGACTAGAAACCAGTAAGCTAAGCTTATTGTTTATGTCTTTGCAGTTGAGCAAGGGGTAGTTATATCTAGAAAATATTATGACCTTGTTATTGTTTTTATTTGGGCATAAGGAGATATGATTTTTGTGCCAAACTGACAAGGGATGGATTGTGATGGGTATTTTCTGTTGTCAACTTGACTATATCTGGAATGAACTACAGTCCAGAAATGGAAGACACACCTGTGAAAATACTTAGGTCCAGGCATGGTGGTATACACCTTTCATCCCAGGAGACACAGGCAAGCATATGTCTGACTAAAAGGTCAGCCCAATACAAAGCAAGTTCTACGTAAAGAAAAACTTGTGTCCAGGCATGGTGGTACTTGCCTCTAATCCCAGCACTCAGGAGACAGAATCAAGTAGATCTCTGAGTTCAAGGTCAGTTTACAGAGCAAGTTGCAGGACCATGAAGCTTAGGCAGTGAAGAAATTGAAAAACAGAAAGCTGGTGATAATGTAATAGAACAAGGGGCCATGTTCTAGCCCCAGCAAGCAGTAGAACCTGGCAGATTTGCCCATATGACTCTGACTTTAGATTCAAGATCACAGAGACAATTATTGCTTATTAGCATCAATTAAATTAATAAAATTAAATCAATTAAATTAATAGTGTTTAAGAAGAGACCAACATCACTGAGATGAAGTCTTCTGAGAAGTATTTTCTGAGAGCACTAAGAAGTTATGTTCCAGAGATAGCCAAGGTTGTACCTCATGCCTCAGCAGGATTTAGTAATTTGTAAGTGTCACCCAGGTGGTAGTAATTTTGAAGGCATGAAGGGGTCATGGAGAATAGTTGAGGCTTGGCACTATGAGAGTTCAGGAAAGGCCATTGGGCAAGGTATAGTCTCAGTTGCAGTTGATCGTCCAAAACCTTATCTGGGAACACTGGCAGGCATGCCAGTGACTAAAACATGAGCATTATGATAAATGGAACATAGCTACTCACAGTATTGGTACTGCCTCATATCAAGTCTCCGCCTTTGTGCAAACCTTTGCAGCCACAACACAGTCCAATTCATATGTTTTCAATGTGGAGAAACTAGACACTGGAAGGGAGATTTCCCCCAAAATGATCCAGCTACCCTTAAACCTCCTCAATCTATCTGTCCCTACTGCAAGAAAGGTTTTTATTGGGATAAAAAGGTAGTAATCAAAATATGATAAAAGAAGGCAAGCTCCTGCCACCTTTAAACTCCTAGAAGGGCATCTGTCACTCCCACCATTAAGAAAGAAAAACCTGTAAGTACACTGAGTCACTACCATACTAGAAAAATCTCACCTTAAATGCTCAATAAAAATTGACAATAAAACTATAAATGTGCGGAGCAGTGGTGGCCCATACCATTAATCCCAGCACTTGGGAGACAGAGGCAGGTGGATCTCTGAGTTCAAGGCCAGCCTGGTCTACAGAGTGAGTTCCAGGACAGTCAGGACTACAAAGAAATCCTGTCTTGAAAAACCAAGAAAAAAAAAACCCCAAAACAAAACAACAACAGCAACAACAGCAAAAAAACAAAACAAAACAAAAAACAAAAAACAAACAAAAAAAAAACCTTTAAATGCCTAATAGACACAGGAGCAGATAAGAACATATTAAAGCAAGTTGAACTTTTCCCACATTGGACCTTCCTACATGGCCTCAACTGATGTGAATAGGTGATCTCTCCCAAGCAATTATTACCTAAGACTTTTATAAATGGGAAGACTTGGGTGGAACAAAAGGCACCATCAATCCTCTAGTGGTTGATGTGGCTACTACCTTGCTAGGTAGAGATATCTTAGATGATTTAAATGTGGTCTTTGCTTGTGGGGAACAGGGAGAATGTTTCCAGATAGATAAATATGAAAAATACCAAGATCAAAAGAGCCCCCAGTTCTAAGGGCCACTGTTAAATATTCCCTGCCTAGAATGGATCATGGATGATTTCATGTGGGTTTAACAGTGTCCTCTAAACAGGGAGAAACTGATAATCTTACAACAGTTATTTAAATGCCAGTTAGATGTGGGACATATCTGTTGCTATAGATGCCCCAGGTATACCCCAGTCTTTGTAATTGAAAAGAAAACCAGTACCTAGAAGCTTCTCCAGGACTTAAGGGCAATCAATAGAACCATGAAAGTTCAGAGTTTACCTCAGCATGGACTCTCCCTTGTCTCTACCATACCTGTAAACACCCCAATATTGGTATTAGACATTTAAGATAGTTTCTTTTCAATACCATTCCATGAAGAAGATTGTAAGTGCTTTGCTTCCTCGGTACCTAAAATTAGTAACTCAGAACTAACTGATAAATTGAATGGATCATATTCCCCAAGGCATGGCTAACAGCTTGACTATTTGCTAGGAAATGGTAGCCCATACATTAAAACCCCATATTAAATCAGGTCTCCATATATATCATTACATGGATGACCTATTGCCTCATCCAATTATTAAAGTTGCAGATAAGTTGCATTGTTAAAATCACTGCTAATTTTGTTCTGGTTTAGTACCAAGCTGTCCCCAGCACAGTGGCTGAGTGCTGCAATAACATCTTTCTATTGTAAAATAAGTAGAGATTTGAAAACTCTGCTGCTAAGGTCAAAGCCTGACATTACCAGAAAACACTGAGTTCTGTGCAAAATTGTGGACTCCCTTTGTCATTGGGGCTTCCTTTTCTCTCCCTGAGGCATCCTGGATCACAATGCCTACCTAAGGAATGTCACATTGTCCCTAAGAAATAAAAGGTCCAATTCCCCACTCTCCCCCTGCCCTCATAAAACACCAGTTCAGCAAGTACCTGAGATTCCTGGAATTCCTTCCCTATGATAATGGTGCATCTCAATGCCTTTGCCCACCCTTGATTTCCTCCTTCCACAATATAATAAAACCCTTGA
Source organism: Tokudaia tokunoshimensis (assembly GCA_036184795.1). NCBI lineage: Eukaryota > Metazoa > Chordata > Mammalia > Rodentia > Muridae > Tokudaia > Tokudaia tokunoshimensis. The sequence goes on from BTHU01000002.1 coordinate 149,060,492, forward strand.
TTCACCCTGAATAGAGTTGATCTGTTTCCTCAAAGCTGATCCTGGAGGGTGGTCACATCCATTCATACTCACGGGGCTTCTAGACTCCCTGTCCATTGCCCCTGCTACATTTGTCCTCCTGGACATGTTTTGGCTAATGATTCCAGAGTGTGAGGGTCACAACATGAAGAGGAGAAAAAGCCATCAGATTCATTCAACCATGGAATTCAACAAGGAGTTACATGACAGCAAGTAGCTCCAAGGAAAAGCCAGGTAGATTCAGAGAGTGAAAAGGTCTGGTTTGGAGATTGTAAAAAAACAGTGAGAAGTTGTGATTTAGAACTTAGAAAAGTTAGCCAGCTTAACAAACTGCTTGGGTGTAACACCATAGTCCACACAGAGTGTGGTGTTTCAGGGAGGGAAAGCACATATCATTAAAGGAATAATTTTTCCTACAACCACTTTAGCATGGCTTTTGGTGAGTCATCATTCCTGAGATGTGGTCTCTTATCCACGTGAGTGATATGCTCAGCAGGATTAACTCTTATGATAGGACACAATGGTGTGCCATGTCTACCCAAGACAAGAAACATATCCCATTATTTTTCTAGAAGGAAATAGGCCTCAACAGAGCACTGACATCCCCAATGTCCTCAAAGGCCACTGTACCATTCCATGCTCAAGAGACCCAAAAGTCATTTAAGTTATGGGCTAAAAGTGAGGAATTGATACAATGCATTTCTGCTAGAAAAATCTAGTGATTCAATTCTAAGTCTGTTCAGTAGACATGCTTAGTTTGGTCATACCCTCTTGCACAGCATCCAGGCAGGACAGAACTCTGAACTCTGGCATGGAGAGAAAATGAAACATGTTTCCTGTATACTGGCCCAGCTGGTATGAAGTCAAATAGTCCCCTGAGAGTGGCATTGAGGCTGTTTACAGGAAAAATAGAAAGAAGATGCCAGAGACAGGTATGGGGGGTGCTGTTTAGTTAATACAATGCAGTCAGCAAGTGTATTTCTCATTGCCTTCTTGTTCCACAGTACTATGAGAAGCAAAGCCACAAGCTAACAGAAACAGTTTGCTAAAATGTCCTGGGTTGCCCTGGTGCTATTTGTATTCTGATGCTGAATTTGCATTCTTAAGAGGGACTGCCCCAACAAGGAGTGGATCACATACTCAGGTATTTTCATGTGAACTTTCTCTCCATTTTAACTGGTCAAATCAAGGCTAGAGCCTGTGATTGGACAGTGGAAGGGAAAGGTAGGGTTAGATATTTTAGAGAGTGGGGGAAGAGAGGGAAGGAAGAGGAAGAAGACAGAGAAAGAGGAGATGGACTAAAAATGGAGCAGAACCATATGTGACCAGGCCAGCTCAGTCAGTCAACTGGGTCTCAAGGGAGGGAGTGAGGATTGAAAAGAAAAACACAATTAGACAACACAACAACATGACTCCAGCCAGTTCTAAGGCTGAAGCAGGTTTATTTTTCTCCAATCTTTTTTATACCATTCTAGGTACTTGCAGAGAATAGGATCAGTTCTTAGATCAGAGACAAAGTAATAAGACAAGGCAATAAACCAAAAGATCAAACAAAGCAATAAACCAAGTCCTGTGCTCACGGTGTCTAGAGGCTTATCAGGATGACAAAGATAAAGTGAATGGCATACAATCATCTGCACTGTTTACATTGATCTTTGTATTAGCCCAAATATCCTCATCTAAGCCTAATTCCTTGTTCTAGCCCAATGACAAATTCTTGCTCAATTTCTAGAAGATGTCTCCCAAAGCTCTCCACATCTACCCCCCTTTTTATTTCATAAACAAGACTGGGCTTGTCTTAGGTTGTTCTGACAAGAATGCCTTCCCAACCCTTCTTGGCATATGAATTTTCAAAAGCAATGCATTTCTGTCTTAGGTTGGTAAGGCTCTATGCAGAATCTTACCTGTCTTTGACTGCCAGCCTTTTAAATTAATGACTCTGTATGGGAATCCATTTTTAGTTTCAAGCCATGTATTTTGGCTGCCAACATGCAGATATTGGTAAAGGCAGGTTTTATCACAATGGCAGGAATAAAAGTATACCTAGGACAAGGAAGGACAATATGATCAGGCTATATAAGCTATTCTTAAAACTTGACCAAGATGGAACTACTGATCCAAAGCCATGAATAATTTTATCAGCAATATCTGCAGCATTAAAATTCAGTAGAGCAGCATTCTTTAAATTCATAATCTTGTTATGCAAAGTTGAAATACCCAGAGAGGTGTTATAGTTATGCCAAATACCCTGCAAGTATCATTTAATTTTCTCCTAATTTTGATGACTATCATTGTAAATTTTAGAAGTGACATTTATTGATATTTTGCATGACACTTGAGATGGCTTTTTACTCTTAAACTCTAAAGCTCCTCTCCAATAATTTGAATACTATCAATAAGAGCATCAATTCATTCCTCTAGATGCCTATATAGATCTTCTTGAATACTCAGAGAATTAATAACATTCTTTGCTAAATGACTGATAAAATTAGCTGTCATATCTTCTTGCATCAAAGCAATTGCAGATGCAGTGGTGCTAACTTAATATAATCAAAGCCCCACTGTCAATGATAATAAAACCCACTACCCTCTTCTGCTTAAAGTCTGATTCATTTCTTCCATTATCTGAAAGCCCTTTTCAGAATACTCACAGGCAATAAAATAAAATCTGGTTGATAGACTACCATAACAGACATGCCAGATTTCAACACTCTACCACAATTAGAAAATGTACAATCAATGTAACTTACATTAAATACTGTAGAAGAAGCAAAAGTAGTTTTAACATGATGAAATAATAAAAGATTGGGAGCTTTAACACATGCACTAACACTTGTTCAAAATCCAGATCCTGTCATTGTTTAAGTTCAGATCCTATGCCAAGTTCATGCCCTGTAAACACTTCATACAAGGCAGTTGTAGATTTTCAAATGTGTCTCTGAAAATGTCCAGAACCTGCCTTCCAAATTCCCACTGTCTTTTTCTTTTTTTTATTGAATATAATCTTCATTTACATTTCAAATGGTAAAACCTTTCCTGGTTTCCCCCCTCCCCAAAACCCCCAACCCCTCCTCCTACCCTGTGCATCCAAGTATATGCTCCTCCACCTGACCCACTCCCACCTCCCCTCCACTCGATTTCCCTTTGTTGGGGCATCTATTGAGCCTTCACATGACCAAGGACCACTCCTCCCACTGATGCCCGACAAGGCATTCCTCTGCCACATTTTTGGCTGGAACCATGCGTGCTCCTTGGTTGATGGTTTAGTCCCTGGGAGTCCTGGGTCTCCACTGTCTTTTTCTTTTTTTCCAATATTGGATTGATTTCCAGACCAGTTCACGATTGAGTCAGAATAACTGGTCACATTAAAGGATAGAGAAGAGTCACTATAACTTCCCTGTTTGATTAATGTTTTCAAGGCAGTTTCCACAGTCTCCATGTTCTTTATCCCACAACGTCTAAAAGCTTGAGGGAAGGCAGCTTGTCCAATCTGGGATATAGGCAAGCAAAGGTGGGTCAGGAACATATGCCCAATACAACTTCCCCGTCACCATTGTCAGGGCACTCAGTAAGCTCACAGTCGCATCATTGTTTGTTCCAGCATCAACATGTCTCACCAATCACTCTGGGAACTAGCACACTCCTTAAGCATCCTGTGGAAAAAACAGAAACATGCCTTCTTCCCCGTATTAATACCTGATTAGGATCATGCCATATGCCAATGTGGATCTTTCCATTTCACATAGGCATGCCTATTTGTATACCTAGTTGTAGGGCACCATAGACATTAAGCAGAGAGTTCCTTGGCATCCAGATTTTAAAAATTAAAGCAAAACGACTGTGATTTAAATAATTTTGTAGTATATGAGGATATAATTCTCACTTTTTTATTTAATGAAGAGATTAAAGTTCTATAGGCCCATTTCATAATACCTTGTTCTTGATGATATTAAGGAATCTCAGTATTATGAGTAATATTAAATTGACAACAAAATGTCTCAAATGCTTGACTGCAATAGCCAGGTCCATTTTTTTATTTTAATCTGATTTGGAACACCAAACACAGAGAAGCAGTGTAGGCAATGAATAATTACATTTTTAGTTGCTTCTCCTGTTAAACCAGTTGCAACAAGAAAGCCTGAGAAGGTGTCAATAGTCACATGTATATAATTTAATTTTCCAAAATTAGAAATAGGAGCAACATCCATTTACTATACTTGACTAGGTATGAGTCCTTGAGGATTAACACCAGGTACAAGAAGAAATTGAAGACATTGAGAGTAGTTTTTACAATTTGACATGCACATTCTCTAGAAATACAAAATTGTTGTATCAAGTTATTACTGTTTTGATGATGTAAAGAATGAGATTGTTTAGCTATTTGTTCCTGTGTAGGGCCTATAGTCTGCCTGGTATGCAAATCTGCTGTGGCATTGCCCTCACTAAGGGGTCCGGGCAATCCAGTATGAGCTCTTAAATATCCTATAAAGTAAGGAACCATGCATCCTCTTAAATTAAATTGCATTTGCATAAATAATTGCAATATTTGAGAATTAGAAGTATCTAAAAAAGGAACAGTTCCAAGCAATTGCAAACCATGAGCTATATATATATTAGCTATCAGTATACAAATTGAACCTTAATTTTTCAACATTTCAAAAACAGTGGCTACAGCAAGTAATTCAATTATTTGTGCTGAAGTGAGGGGAAACTCAAGAGAAAAAACGTGATCCAATTATATATCCTTCCCATTAGATGAGTCTTGTGTAAACACAGTAAGAGCTTTTTCTGTGGGTTGCCTGTGCAAATTTATAGGAAATACAAAAGCAGGAATAAAGGTAAATTGGAACAACTTGTCTTTTGGATATTGTTTATTAATTTTGCCTAAAATTATTGCACATGCAATCTCCAGATATCAGTATTCTGCAGAAATCAACTTAATTGCTGTTTGGCATAAGTATTTCATTAGGCTCTTGTGACTATATTTTAAACTGCTGATGTTCCATTAGCTTTATATATATTTAACTATAATATTTAAAAGTTTCTTTTGCAATATCAGAGCATAACCATAATTTTGGAAGGCAAAAGTAATTTTTAATAGTGTAAACAATCCAGTTCCTCTAAAATCAATACCAAGTGCATTATTTTCATGTTACAAGTTTTGGCCCCCAGTTCTTGTATATGAATGCATGATGGTGCAGCTTTTAATACCTCTTTAAAGAAACATTATTTTAAATCCTCTCTTTTGTAAGTCTGGATTCTAGGACAGGAATTATATAAAATACCCCAATTTAGAGATATTTTTAGAGACCTGTTTCCCTGGGTTAGCTCATGCCATTTGTTTTTGTCCAGAATGACTCTAACCCTGAGTTACCAGTTTTAAGCCTACTTTCTCTTACCAATGTTACAAGTTTTTAACCATACGCAATAATTTATAAGCCAATAATCTATAACAAAGACATGCCGAGCATATCATATGTTTAGGATCAGTCAGAAACAAAAATGAAGTGGCTACACGTGTTCACTTATTTAGACTAGATACATTTTTCTTACTTTTTCTAACTGTAATTTCAAGGGATTGAAAGCTGAGTTGGTCTGAGGGGTCAACAGAGACCTGCAGAGAGGCTCCCTTCCCAAACCCCAGGCTGACAATTACAGCCAAGGCCAGAACCCCAGCCTGGAGTTGGACTTGTCCAACACCTGTGTTGGAGTCCCAGGGAGGGAGGGAGGTCCCTGGAGCATCACTGCCTTTGAGGTAGTGTTTTGACAGACACATTGAGCAGATTGGGGCATTTGTGCTGGAGGGCGCCTTTCTGTGCTCACTACCCCAAATCCTCTGAATCTACACAGGACAAGGGACACCCAGACCCAACAGTCAGACCCACTTTCCATACTGGCTGTTCTCAAGGCTGCCTGAGATCAGCACACACACTGCCAGCTGCAACCCAAACAAAAGACAGAGGGACTGCTCAGAAGCTGCCAGTCTTTCAACAGTCAGTCCTTCCCTGCAAATAAAAGAATCAGAGAGGACTGCAGTGTTCTGAATCAAACAGCAGAGGGAGATAAAGGTGTGAAGGACTCCAGATCAGGTAATAAGGCTTATAAACTGATTTTATATATATATATATGTATATATACACATACATATTTGTATATACACACATATGTATGTATATATATACATGTACACACATATATATATGTATATATACATACATATTTGTATATACACACATATGTATGTATATATATACATATACACACACATATATATGTATATATATACACACACACATATATGTATGTATATCTATATAAAGATGAGAAACACAATAAATATCCTTTGGACTTTATTGGATGATATGTTTAATGGTTAAACAGGGATGGATTTAAAGGAAATAGACACCTTAAAATTTACTGTTACTGCAATATTTATTCTCTTGATTTACTATGTCTTCTCAAAAGACAAGGCCCTAGACAAAAAATTTCATGCCTTAGAAAAGGAATTAGAGCAAACACTAGAGAAGTTCATAGATGAGACTGAGCAATACAGAGATAAAATTAAGACTTGGCAACATGACCTAGAGAGAGCCCTTGAATTAAAGGTTCAGGATTTTCTATGTTAAGATAAACAACAGAAAGAGGAGAAGAAAGGTTGGAGACAGGAGCTGGAAAAGATGCTAGAAAAAAGGATGCAGAATTTCATAGATCAGACTGAACAGCAAAGAGATAGAGATAAACTTTGAAAGCAGAATCTAGAGGATAATTTACTAAAGCTAGTAAATCAAAATAAGGCAGATGCTACAATATTAGAATTACAACATGAAGAAACTATTAAAATGTGGAAGCAACACCTTGAACAGAGAATACAGTAACTCAAGGAACAGAAGGAGCAACCAAAGGAGAGATATGAAGCATGGGTACAGGACTTAAGGGAGGAATTCAAAATTTTAGTTAAGGAAAATAATCAGGTAGAGACATAAGATAAAATTAGACAAAACCAACCAAAGATTATTAGAAAACAAACATGTTTATCTGGCTAGTACACAACAAAGACCTTCACAGGGTTATCAGGAACTTGAATGGCACCCTGTGGATTGTTGGAATTGAGAAAATTTAAGGAAAGTGTTACTATTTAGGAATGCATTCGAAATTTGCAAAACAAATCCTGACTTCTTGGACTATTAAAAATAGAATAATCCCCGAAGACTGGAAGGATATGGCAAAGCAATACTAGAACCTGTGTCACATTTACAGTGGTTCTCATGGTGAAGACAGAGGCAAAGGAGATAATATGACGAAATAAGCGTCAGGTATAGAGATATTTCCAATGATTAGTTGCTTGGTGAAGGTTGCTTTGCTGATATAAAGGTGTGGACTATATATGATGAAGAAACTCTGGCATTGTGTCAGTTGGCAACCTTAAATGCCTGTGACAAAGTTGCAGATTCAAGGAATGACTTGAATCATTTCCTCAAGCCATGCAAAGTCCAAAGGAAACCTTCACTGACTTTTTGCAAAGGTTGACTTCAGCTGTGGAAAGGAGTGTATCAGATTCATCACCAAGAAAGGCAATAAACGAGTCTTTAACCTTTGAAAATGTGAATGCTGAATGCAAGGAAGTAATAAGACCATGACAGCAAGATCAGCATCAGTAGATGAATGGATTAGATATACAGCTGATGTTAGACCTAGTTAGACCTGATATGATCTTAATAGGAGAAGTTGGCACTAGAGACTTTGAGAAGATCCAAAATTTCAAATGTCTGAACTGTGGTTAGCAGGGTCACTTCAGAAGAAACTGCAGAGAAAAAGAAATTAATCCCAAAAGGGAGCCAATGCCCTTTGGAATATGTAAAAGATATGGCAAAGTCTGACATTTGTCTAGGGACTGTAGAGTAAGCATAGACAAATGGGGTAACACCTTACCAAAAATACTCACAGGGTGGCCTATTGCCGGCACCAATACTAGGCAAGCAGAGTTCTCTTCCTCACAATTAAACACCACTGCTCTAAAAACAAGTATTGTAAGACCAGATAATGATGCTGAAGGAAATTCTATAGACAATTCAAAATACCTAAAAGGGGGCTCAAAACAAATATTCTGTAGAGAACCAAAGGCCCAAGGAATATACCTTGTGAAGAAGTCATTTCTAGGACATCAGCTCCTTAGGACTGTCCCTGATTCCAGGAATCCTACAGCTTCCTTTCGTATAATCCTCCTTCACACTCTCCTTTTCTTTGACAAAAGAAAGAAAACTTGTCATTGTATGGATTTTACTATACAGAAATGTCAACATGCAAAACATGGCATGGTTAAAATAATTTTTTGATACCAAAATCTTGATCAAGGACTCCATGTCATTCTTCATACACACACATTTTATATAAATGTAAAATAAATATATATTATATATGAAATAAATAAAAATAATATATATATATGCATATGTGTGAGTGTATACACATACACGCACACACACACACACACAACAAATGGTGGCTCTTGCTGGAGACCATCAGATTGGCTATCATTAAGAAATCTGACAACCATGCTGGCATTTCTGGCAAACCCCTTTAATCCTAGTACTTGGGAAGAAGAGGAAGGCAGAACTCAACCTGTTTAGAAGTATCTACAGAAACAGAGACATTTTTTATACTGCTGGTGAGGGTATAAACCGACACAGCTTATATGGATGGTTCTCAGAAAACTTAAAAATAGATCTGCCACATGACTTGGCTATGCCAGTCCTGGGTATATATGAAGAGAACTCCACATCCTACCATAGAGCCACTTGCACATCTATGTTAATTGCTTCCTGTAAGCAGAGGTTCCCTAATTATCTCTTGGTTGGGTAAAGACTGCAGAAGCTAATCATGGAGTGAAGATATAGAGGCAGGTTTTCCAGGTCCCAGGAGGAAGAAGAGGAGATGACATAGAGAAGGGGCTTTTGGGACAGACTGTGGACTGGAGATGATGGACACTATGTAGGCCTGGGGGTTATTAGATCTGGTGGCAGTTTCTGAGTCTAGGACTATAGATTCTGAGCCCAATGGTTTGTGTCATCTGGCTGATTTTAAAATATTAAGTTTGTCTGGTGTTTTTCATTTGTGATGATTCAGGTGGACAAGAGAAAAGACAAAACTATGGGGTGGTCATTGACAGTCAGTTGAGCCAACTGCAGGGGGCAGATGGCCAGTGTAGAGTGATCATTGTTCCCAGCATTTATGGGAAAAGTGTAAGCTAGAAATGGGAGCTGAGTGAGTCCAGGGCGGTCTTTAGAGACTGGTGGAGCTAGCCTCAAGAGGTTGAGAGAGCTTGGGTGGAGCTCTCGAAAAGGAGCAAGCATGGATTATAAAATTATACACAACAGCTCCCCTATCTACAATAGCAAGGAAATGAACCTGACCCAGTTGCTCACCAACTAACAGATAAGTAAGTGTGTTACAGGTACAAAACAGACTATAAATGAAATGTAAGAAAAAATAAAACATGCAGGAAAGTGGAGGAACCTAGAAAGTGTAACATTAAATAATGTAAATAAGTATTAATGTAACCCAAACTCAGAAGAATGAAACCTATCATACCTCCTTGCATGCGGTCTTAACCTATAGTGTCAGATGCAGGCAAAGAACCCATAAGTGAAAAAGGTTATAAAGAGAATTGTCTTTCTAGTTTCATGGCTGCCAAAGTTTTGCTGTTGTTATTCTTGAGGACAGTGCATAAAAATGAACTGACAGTGAAAATCTAAAATTGTAACCAAGGCCATATGACTTCAGAATGGCTATTCAATTGTGTGGAAGTTAGTGAGATGCAGAAGGTTGGGACTTGGAAAGTGTTTGAGTGACTGTGTTGATGGAGCTGTGTGATGTGTTCATCTGTGAGTAGTTTTTAATAAAGCAAGATCTGTGTGTACAAGAAGCTCTGAATGCAGCAACATTTCAGAGAACAGCTTAGAAAAATAACAGACATTTTTCTTCCTTACCTTTTCCCTCCTGTAATGTATCAGAATGAATGTGCTACTCTTTCAAATGTCTACTCAATTTCTAGAAAAAAAAATGATCTTTGAAGCAAATTACTAAATGCTGGAAATGATCCCTCATATGTTTTAGTGGGACTGTGTTATAGTTGTTCCCACTTTTCATACCCAGCACCACAACGGGTGATGTCGCTACTTTTCCTCTGACTCTTTTTAGGGCTGCGTAATAGTTTAGGTTACACTGACTAAGACTTGTTGGCAAATCCTGGTTTATCCTGGTTAGATTCTTGTATTTGTCAATGGCACTGCTGAAGTTAATTACATAAAATGATTCAGGCATTGGTAGTGCACATCTTTAATCCCAGCCCTTGGGAGGCAGAAGTAGGCTGATTTTCAAGTTCAAAACTAGCCTGGTGTAAATAGTGAGTTTCAGGGCAGCCAGGGATACACAGAAAAACTGTCTCCAAAGACAAACACACATACATACCATGGGACATTTACTCCAGCTGTGGTAGAAAAGTTGTACAAGATTTTATCACATTATTCAGAAGAGTCTAAAACTAAAAACTTAGGAATCACATAATTTGGAGCTTTTTATTTAATATTTTCAGACCGTGATTGAAGATATTAACTGAAACTGTGGGTCACGGTGGGTGTGGTCTGTATCTTCCCAACCATATCGGTCTTCACTGCCCTCACTTTCCTCTATCTGCAGCATCCTCCTTGAGATTCTCTCTGAGATTTTCTCTCACTGGTCTCTACCTTGGACAGCTCCCCCAGGTGGACCTATGTCCCCTGCATCTCTGTCTAGAGCCTGCTGAATGTCATCTTCCCAGGGATGCTGAGCCTGGTCTCCTGTGCACACCATAGCGTGCATGTTCCTTCACCCATCTTCCTGCTGGAACCTAAGTTCCCAGAGAACAGAACTTCTAGTGGGTTGTCTCTAGAGCCCTTCCCGCAATGCCTGGCTCACAGTACTCGGTAAGTGTAACTGACAGAGTGACTGTGGACAGAATGCTGCGATATCTGGAGAGTAAGTCATTTAACTGACAAAGCAATAGAAAGAGCGGCTATAGCTACAGTGAGGCCATGATCACCACAGAACAGAGATGAGGAGAAACTGCAGTCTGGAGGTAAAGTGAATAAATATATTTAAAAAAAAAGAGGATCTTTTCTGAACCTCTGGCCTTCAAAACTGTAATAGAGATTTATGTTGTTGTTGTTTAATCTTTTTTGTATATTTTTAAGATTTATTTGTTTTACTTGCATGTGTATGAATGTTTGCCTGCATGCATGCATGCATGTGCATCATGTGTGCACTGGTGCCTGCAGTGGTTAGAATAGGATATTGGGTCCCCTAGAATTTATGGATGGTTGCTAGCCACTATAGGGTGTGGTGAATTCCAGTGATTGTGAGAAGATGCTTTGAACAGCTGTCACCGATGTCACCCATAGGTTATGGTCTAGTGAAGACTATGGCTACTTTTACATTTTCATCTCCATGATGCAATAGTGGAAGAACACATGTGGCACATTACTGGTGCTGGTAAAATATAGTCATAAATAAGTTTACCAGCAATACTGCCATTCTTAGACCCATTTTGCATATGGAGAAACCCTTTGACTGGGGCTACTAAGTTTATCATGGGTCAGACTTATATATAATAGGGTAATCTGAACTTTTTGGTATATGGTTTAGAACCAGTTTTTACATGAGAATATTACCTGTACAAACATTTGCCAACAAGACTTAATCAGTATAACATAAACAATTAACTAGTTCTATTATTAGTTATTAGTTACTAATATTTTAGAATATTAGTCAGCTAGGGTCAGTGTCCACTCTTTTTATCTGAAATCCTCCAGAACTAGTTAAGAGTTTATGTTACACTGACTAAGTCTTTTTGGCAATATTTGTCTGTGTTTAGACTTATGTATTATTTATTGATGTGGTCAAAGTTGATTTTATAAAACAAGATCATGGTATATTTATTCTAGCTACATCTAGAAAAGATGTACAAGATTTGATCACGTTATTCAGAACAATCCACAACTGAAAGCTTTGAAATCACATATTCTGGAACTTTCTATTTAGTATTTTCAGACCATGGTTGAAGATATTAATGGAAACCATGGGTCATGGGGGGCTCTGTGCCTTCCCAACCATATGACTCTTCACTGTCCTTACTTCCCTTAAGCTGTAGCATCTTCCTTAAGGTTCCTCCTTGGAGTTTTCCTCTCCTTGTTCTCTGCCTTGGACAGGTACCCCAGGTGGACCTATGTCCCCTACATCTCTGTCTAGAGCTTGCTGAATATCATCTTCCCAGTGATGTTGAGCCTGGCTTCCTGTGCACACCACAGCCTGTGTGTTCCTTCAAAGCACCTTCCTGCTGGAACCTCAGTTCCCAGAGAACAGGAACTTCCAGGTTGTTTTCTCTAGAACCCTTCCCACAATGCCTGGCTCACAGTGCTCAGGCAGTATAACTGATAATGTGAATGTGGACAGAATGCCACAGAATTTGGAGAATAAATCCCTTACTTGACAAAGCAACTGAAAGAACAATTACAGCTCCAGTGAGGACCATGATCACTCCACAGCAGCAGTAAAGCCTAGCAGGAGACTCAGGAGAGCAATTCTGTGACATTTTCCTTGGAACATTTTACCATAAAATATAATGAGAACATCAATCTCAAAAACATTTTAGAGAAAAAGATACTTATCCCAGAATCATCCGAAGATTTGTCTTATGCTCCCCTAGTGCAAACCCCCTAGGCCCTGGTCCATAATGATGTTATTGACTCACAGAAGCACAGAGGAAATGGTAATAGAATTTCATGTAATGGAGTCTTCCTTGAAATAGAGACATTGAAAGAGCTAGAAATAGAAAGAGTGAGGGTCACACTTGACAAGAATCAATAACAATGACAAATTTATTGTTATCTATAGATTCAGGTTCATAAGGATAGGAATGAGAATCTTTACTAACTCTGATAGATTGTGTAGGTAGAGTAATGAATACTGTTTTATTAGCAAAGAGGCTAGGACCAGAATAAGAATGCTGACAGCAGTGGCATAAAATTGTGGTGACAGAAAATGAGTTTGTTTAGGCAGATTTAGGCCTGTGACACAAACTGAGCACATAGGCTATGGGAGCAAGCCAGGTGTGCAGGAGCACAGATAGGTAAGGCTTGGGCCTTTTTTCATTTACCAGACTGCTGGCAGTATGTATGAAGATCTCTTAAAATATACAGTCGAAGACAATTTAGCACCCATAAGGTGAGAGAGGAGTTGCTGAATAATCCATACCAGCCTTCCAGAGGATTATCAGTAACAGTTACAGCCAAGCTAGAAATTTAGATCGTCACAAGAAAATCTAGGTGCCCTGCGACATTTCCCGGAAATGTCAGAAAGTGATTCAACCTGGTCCAGGATTTTTGGCAGCTGCAAGAGCTAAAGGGAATTTTAGAATGCTTTCGAGAGGGGAAGTCACCCAAGGGCTATATATCGTAACATGAATGTCAGCCAGGAGACCAGTCATATGGACTGGGCATTGAAAGCCAGCGCTCATCCCAAAAGAGGCTGGGCAAGTCTTATTTGTGCCTAAGGGTCCCTCAGGTCAACAGGAGAAACTCCTTACTAATTAATATGGCCGGTGTGTGTTTTTGGGAATTTGCAGTCTGGTAGCAGAAAATGGCAACCTGTCTGACAGAGGTGACCTGCCTGCAGGAGCCTGCACTGCAGGTCTGCGGGGCTGTGGAGCAGAACTTCCTGCCAGCTGCTGAAGTCGTGTCCTGCGGTGGGTGGGAAAAAGGAAGGACCTAAAGTAGTTTGTTTTGTATCCTCGCAACATGGTTATGGACACTTGGCACCACCCCAGACTGCACCACAAACTTAAGGAGCCATCTGGAGGATCAGAGAATCAGGAGGTGGGAAGGAGGGAGACAGAGTCCAGGGCATGGTGGAACCATCAGACGTCCTTTTCAGGCGAACCAGCTGAAACAGCAGGACACAAACTAGAGAGGGAAAGAGGGAAACAGACTGACCCAAGGGCAAGACTCGTGAGGGCAACCAGGCCCGACCTGGAATTCTCAGCCACGGGAAAGAAACAAATGTCTCCCATTCTCAAAGACAACACAAGGGTAGCTCCAAGCTCAAGAAATACCAGTTTTTTAAATGATATGCGTTCCGGGTCATGGTATTGATGTACATCAATACCATGCATATCATTTCCGTTTTTTAAATGACTATGTATTCATAATGTGTATATATTTTATTAGGTGTATATGCATGTGCACTGTACCATGCAGTATGTACATGTACCATGCAGGCAGTAGCTCTGACCAGTGTGGGGTGGGGTGCTTACAGGACCAGGGCTAGCAAGCATAGCTGTCTCGATGAGATGGGATACAAACCTGCAGAGTTTCTGGATCCGAGTCAAGACACCAATGTTGTGCTTATCAAAAGAGAAAGAGATTAGAGAATATGTTCTATGGCTGTGTGGGAGGAGGGGAGCCTTAGTGAGCCCATGCCAAAGCATTCCTTCCCGTGAGGGAACCAGACACACACTGGTATAGTACAGAATAGAGTTTATTTAGGGCATTGGGAGGGGAGTTAAGAGGGTAGTAGAGGCAGAGAGAGGGAGAGAGTAGAGAAGTAGGGACGGGCCATGACCACGTGGAGAGAGGGGGGAGGGGAGTAGAGCCCAAGAGGGGGCAAGAGAGAGGCTGAGTGTGTGAGAATAAGAGAGGGAAGAGAGAGAGGAGGAGTAAGAGATGCAAGAGAGAGAGGAGGGGCTGAGCAGCCCTCTGTATAGTAGGCCAGGCCTACCTGGCTATCTCCAGGTAACTATGGGTATGAGCTTAGACAGAATCCTAACACCTAGTACATTGTAGTTATAATTTCTATGAGAGAGAGAGAGAGAGACTGAGACTCTGACAGATCATTTTTTATCTTTTTATTTTTTATCAGAGACAAGAGGAAGGAGTTTTCATTACACTAAACACAATATATTTTTGGTACATAGGTAAAGTCTTTGGTATTGTATCCCAAAAATCTTTGACTAAGTCAAGTTCTCATTTAGAAATTTATTTTATAAACTTTCTAGTAGATCTAAATTCATAGACCTCGTGTTTGTGTTTGTGATCCATTTTGATTCAATTTTACACAGGATGAGGTGTGAACTTATCACCTTGGGATGCTTCACCATGGGAACCAATGGTCTTAGTATCCTATGTAGAAATGACATCGTCCTTTCTCTCCCTAAGAAGTGTCCACTTTGGCCACTGTACAGTGCACATGCATATACACCTAATAAAATATATACACATTATGAATACATAGTCATTTAAAAAACTGATCCAAAAATTTAACAAAATTGACACATGCATAGTAAATACATATACTAAGCATGCTCAATGTTACTAAGCATAGGGTGAAATAGAGAAAAGCAGTTTAACATTTTTTGAAAAAGGAGATTCCTTTTACTATAAGCCATGGTCTTCCTATTCACAAGGGAATTGACTGTGTTTACTTAAAAGATCTGCCTGTGTTTACAGCAGCTTTGTGAATTAAACCTTGTATTTTGCAAAAACTCAAATATTCCTGAGCTTGTGACAGAGAAAACCCACATTACTTAGGTCTTGGGAAAATGAGTGAAAAGGGAAAACTGAATGTCATCCTTGCACCTGTCCATATCTTCTGCTGATTAGATGTTCCTCAGCTTTATTTTCCCAGAAGTCCCTAAACTAGGACTTGTAGGTCATCTCAAGTTATCCTTAAACCATTACTCTGCCGTCTCAGTTGTCCTTGGGCCAGCAAGACAGCTCTGTGGGTAAAGGTGCTTGCTATTTCAGCCTGATGACCTGAGTTCAGTCCCTGGAATCCACACAAAAGTGGAAACAGAGAAACAACTATTTATAGCTGTCCTTTCACTTCTAAATGTGAGTCGTGGCATGTGTGTGACCTCCACATACCATCACCATCCACACCCAAATCAAAACAATAACAAAAACTCACCCACCCCTGAAGAGGAAACTCCTAGTTTCTTTGGAAAGTTAATATGTCAAATGATGTTTTTGCTGGGACACACAGTTTGAAAGGAGGTATTGCTAAAGCAAATACATGAAAGAATGTTTTCTGGAAGCAGACAAAGGTGAAAGAATGTTTTGATTTAGTGAACATGTGAAAAGATCTGGGAAGTATGAGTATGACTATGACCCCACAGACAGTGGGAGATGAGCTCTGAGCATTGGTTCAGTTTGCTCTGCCTCGGCCTTCTTCACTAAAGACATCCCTGTATTGGTTCACCTTACACAGAGTTGTTGAGCTCAACTGGTGGTAACACTGCCATTGAGAGATGCTCATGCAGGAACTGCTGGTGAAGTTACTACAGTAGTTTGCTGTTTCTGTGGCCTCACCTCAGGTCAGT
Source organism: Tokudaia tokunoshimensis (assembly GCA_036184795.1). Taxonomy (NCBI): domain Eukaryota; kingdom Metazoa; phylum Chordata; class Mammalia; order Rodentia; family Muridae; genus Tokudaia; species Tokudaia tokunoshimensis. Next base: position 149,076,918 of record BTHU01000002.1, read on the forward strand.
TGGTGAGCCTGGAAGTTTCTTCAGGATTGAACTACAGCTGCCTGGTTTCTGTTTGCTGAAAGGACTGAACAGTTGCTGTTGGTTTGCGCCTGGTGTCTGCCCGCCTAGAGGATTGACCTGCAGCTGCTGAATCTTATTTGGTGTTTGCTATGGGACTGAACTGCTGACAAAGAAGATCAAGCTTGCCCCCAAAGAACTACCACTGAACAGGTCCACTTCCATCATATTCGAATAACTTTTCTCTTCCACTACCTCTGCTGGGTGGTGGGTTAGAGGAGAGGATGATAACTTATTAAAAGTAGGTTGCAAAGAATTTATGCCTACACACTCCTTTGCACTTTAGTTAGAGGTCTGACCATAGAGCAGTGGTTTTCTGCTGGGAAATTCTAACTGCCATCATTCTGCTCTCTTTCTGCTCACACTTTACCCACTAGTTTCCTGTTAGTTTTCCCTGACCTGTTTGTAACACTGTCTTTTTAGTAGGGTTTGAGACACATCCTGTGCAATCCCGGCTTGTGCCTTACATCTCTCCTGCTTTGGAATCTTCTACTGTATCCAGCTGTGTTGGTATTTGACACACAGCTGTTGAGTGCACTGTGCATGACTCTTAGATGCATTGCTACTGCAGGGATCCAGTTCTATAGTGTTCTTGAAAAGCAAGTGTGTAAGAACAGAAAGAGAAGGGCGCCATGGGCTGGGTACAGAGGAATGGATTGTCTACAGAAGGACATGGGGTCCTGGGGTGGGGTCTCAGTCTATACCTTGATGTGAATGTGAATTTACATATTCTCAAAATTCATGGAAATATGGAAGAAATGAGCTAATTTTACTGAATCAAAATTACATTAAAAGTCTGTAGTTGGACATAGTAGCACATGCATTTCATCCTAGAACTCAAGAGGCAGAAGAAGGTGGATCTCTGAGCTCAAAGCCAGACTGGTCTATGAATTGAATTCCAGGATAGCTACAGCTACACAGAAAAAGCCTGTCTCAAAAACCAAGGGGGCTCCAGATGATTTTTACTACTGCATTTGTTAATTTTCAACCAACTCCAAGACAACAGTGAGCCTCAGCTTAAAGTAAGGAAATGCTGAGACAAAAGACTCAAAGCTTAGGCTGTTAAGGTAGGAGACACAGAGTCAAAGCTTACACTGTTAAGGCAGGAGACAAAATAGGTCAGGCAGAGTTAAAAGTAGAGGCCCCAAAGGTGGACAGTTCTGATTCTCATTGAAACAGGAAATGTCTTTGTTTCTGTCCTGGCCAGAGGTTCAGAAACACCAGCAAGAACTCTGGTTTCTTACCTCTGACGTGAGCTTCCTGCCTGGATGCTGTGCCTGGGGGTGTGACTGACACTAAGCATGTCTGTCCAACAGCTTTTAACACTGCACTCCTCGATTTTCAAGGCAAGAAGTGCATTGTAACATTTCCTCAGTTTTAGCCTGTAACTCCAACAATTTGGGGGATGTTTTCAACAGGAAATGTTACAGGACACTGAAAAAAAAATCAGAGTTCCATTAAGGTTTATTTCCTCCTATCAAATGAACAGAATCTGCTTCTAACAAACTGACTCTAGGCCAGGAAGAATTCCTAACAGGTCTGTACTCTGTAGTCTCCTCAGGGAGACATCGGAGAGTTGGATGTGTGATATTCAAATAAGGTGTTATCAGGCATTTCTCCTGGTCCATCCTTGTATCCAATTCTATAAAACATCAGCCATCAGTCCAGCCAGGTTGCTGATTCGTGATAACCCAGCAGAGCCCCTCCAAGACAGCAGACATGTTAAGGTTACCAGACTCCATCCACCAGAAGGGGAGCGGCCATGTCGGTAAGATTCTGTGATTTGTAGTGGATATGGATGGCGATTCCCCCTCCCCCCCACCCCCCAGACACAGAATTCTGTGAGGGGAGGTAGCAGTTGTGAGCTAATCTGGCCTCACCTCTCTGGCTCAGGCTAGCAGGAGCTTGGGGCTCATCTAGCCCAAGCAGGCACTGTCAGTGTAGAAATGCTTGTGGTCAGGATTAAAGATGGACTACAGCACGTTCAACTCCTGCCTCAACCAGTGCCTGGCCCTGGCTGCTACTGCTCTTGCTCCTGTGACTCTGGCTATTTTATTCCCACTTCTGCTCAGCTCTTGAGATTTACCAGTTGCTTAATGTGATGGACTTAATGGTAAAACTAAGGTCAGTCTGGCCCTAAGGCAAGTTTAGGACGTAGCATGAACTTTGGCTATTCTGTGCTCTGTTTCTGTAACCATAATGATTTTGGCTCTCAGGTCAAAGAGAAACACCACAATGCTATAAATATACCCTATTATTATTAAAGGGTTAATATTATCTTGCCATTTTTGCCTACTACTACCTCAGCTGTATCAATTGACAGTGCTGAATTTGTCATTTTTGCCTTCATAATCCCCCTGCTTACTCAGCCTGTGCCCACTGCAAAAGAATCTTTTCAGAGCAAAGTGGAGGGCTGCATTAATCTATGGGTATAAACATGGATATATAGAAGGTAGTCTGATAATGTGGCTGGTTATCTAAAACAATAATAGTGGGTTCCTCCTTAGGACCTGTCTTAGTTAGGGTTTCATTGTTGTGAAGAGACACCATGACCAAGGCAACTCTCACAAAGGAAAATGTTTAATTGGGGCTGGCTTACAGTTTCAGAGGTTTAGTACATTGTTGCCATGGCCAAAGACATGGTAACACAAAGGCAGCCTTGGTGCTAGAGGGTGAGCTGAGAGTTCTACATCTTGATCTACAGGTGACAGAAGGAGACTGAGTACCACATTGGATATAGCCTGAGCATATGAGACCTCAAATACTGCCCCCAAAGGGACACACTTTTTCCAACAAGGCCACACCTCCTTATAGTGCCACTCTGTTTGGGTTAAGCATTCAAACACATGATCCATTAGGGCCATTCATACTCAAACCACCTCAGGGTTTATGACCTCTATAGCCATGGGTTAAAAACCTTTGACAACACAAGACATGAGTTTTCTTTTGTGGAGTAGGATACCTCAAATCCAATAAGAAACCAGTTGTTTAGTGCTGTAACCTTCATATCAGCCTTGAGGCAATGATCATCTTGTGTGGGTAGTTGATGTTGTAGGATCAGACCATTGAAGACTTTTTCATCAGCAACCTGATTATCACATTCCTGCATTATGAAAGCTTATTTGTAGCTTGGAGGTTTCCTGGTCAAATCTAGATTGTTTTCCTTTTTCCCTGAAAACATGTGGTATCATATGGTATTTTCATCATTACGGTTTTGCCATATAGTAATGGTAGATAATCAATCAAGACCAATGACAACATCCTATTTAGTTTTGGAGACTTCTGGGTATGTTTTACAAGTATCTTTTATCTCTTTCCTGGAAGTGAGATATTGATTTAATAGCCCATGTCTTCTGGGAGTAGCGTTGTCTACCCATGCAGGATAAGTCAGGTCAAACTAATTTAAAAAATACCAATTTTAATTAGCTTGCAAATAATTGGTTTTCTATAAGGCTTTTACATACATTTAGTTTTGGTTAACCCACTCTTGACCTCTTTTTACCTTCCAACCCTTACTCACATCACTCTTTAAAACTAACATATTTTTCAGTTTAGTCACTACATTTTTTATTCCAGAAATTCTGTTTTGGTATTATTTACAGTTTCTACATCTTCATTGGTACAATGTATCCACTGCATTCCTATAGTTGTTCTCTGTGGTGTTCATGAACATCTTTATGACAAGTTTTAAAACTCCTTTGTAAAGGGACTAGAGATGGTCAGTCACCTGCTATGTTAGCAGTGAAATCAAACTTCAGATCACCAGCACCTGGGTAAAGCCCTGGTAGGTACAGTAGCCCACCTACAACCCCATTTCTTGGCAGGTGCAAACAAGGATCCCTGGAGCAAGCTGGCTAAGTAGACTAAAGAAATCAATGATCTTTGGGTTCCTTAAGAGATCCTGCCTCAGTTCGCAGTTGTCTTCAAGCAAACCAGAATATTACATTTATGCTCTTTGTTTTGTTTCATTCAAAAATAGCCTCTCTGTGGTGACCCTGTGGTGTCATTCTTCAGTGACAATGGTCCTGAGCAGGAAGGCCTATGGAGTTAGAGATAAAGAAAATAGACCAGGAGAGCTTGGGAGGTCTTGCAGAAGCTATATCTTATGCCAAGCAAGCTTATTAATACATACAGCACCTCATACACTATTTCCAGGGGAGAAATGGGACAGAGTCAGATGAAAGCTATCATGCAATAGTCCATCAGAAGCTAATCAAGCAGTGATGCACAAAAGAAATATGGAGAATCTAAAGAGCATGACAGACCAAATATACAGTGGCCTTGGTGCTGGTAAGCCTAGTATTTTATGTGAAAAAGACAAATTTCCCAGGAACCAAAAACACAAGTCCTTTGATGTCTTGGCCCCAGCTCCAGACAGGCCTGTAGCCCACCTTTTTGGCTATTTATAGAGTTCTTTCTCTTACCTCCTTACACCACTCCTACCCCTTCCAGCCCAGTAGACACAATGTTTTTGAGCACCGTGTTAGGATTTAAACACTGATTTCTGTCTCCCCCATATCTGGGTGCAGTCCTTATTCAGAGAATCTACTGTCTCAGTCTTGTGCAAATACCAGCTCCCCAATTGTTCCCTGAACTGTTAATAAAGAGAGCCTAACAATAACTGAGGGGAGAGAGAATAGGGTGGGACTTCTAGCTAGCCAGGGGAGGGAGCAGGAGAGAAAGGAAGTAGCAGATTAGCTATAGACAGAATCCATGAGAGAGCATTAGAAAAGTATCTGGAGCAGATTTTGGCTGGAGGAAGCCAGATTAGCACTGATCAGTAAAGTAGATTAATAACTGCTCAGTTACTGTGCCCTTAAAGCTTGATAAATTACGAAAAAAAAAAAAAAGAAAAAGAAAAAATCCAATCATAACTATTTGAGAGCTAGCTTGGTAAGAGAAAAGAGAAAAATGTAACATGCTTATTTTAAAATGCCACGAACATAACCCTCCAATACTACTTAGGAGAGAAAAAAGGCTAGAGGGGAAAGGAAGTGTTGATATTGTTAGACTACTTTCTTCTGATCAGGGGTATCAAGTTTCTTGGGGTGAGCTTGATCCTTGTCATCAGAATATTTTCAATCAGCAACAAGCAATCCAACAACATCAGCAGCAGCAGAGGGAGCAGTAGAGTTCCCGCCTCTTGTGGCTCTGGCATCTTATACCTCTTTAAGACACCATAGAATTCCAAATGTAAAATGTCTTTAGCTGGTAATATCACATCCCTGCTAAAGCATGAGACAAATCACAGTCAGCTGCAGTGGAAAGTCTGAAGCAGCCCCATATCCCACACCTGGGATTAAAACAAAAACATATTTACATAACATTTCCATATTTTTAAAGAAAATACAATTCTCACTACAGTCCTCCCTTCATGTTTGAAGTCGTCAGGTGTACTGTATTTAGCAAGAAATTATAAACACACCTTTTTGAAGAATTAAATACTTTTTCAGATCAGTGGTTAAGGTTTTTTTTTATTACCTGGTTTCTCTCAGCCGTTCTCATACTTTCACTGTAGCTGGTGATATTCCTGATGTTCTGTAACCAGCAAGTGCTCAGTTTGCTTCACACTCACATGGACAAATGATACTTATCTGTGGTTGGTTTTGTCTTAGTTAGTTCACACTTTGTAGCACAGAGGTGTTTGTAAGCATGTATACCAGAAACCATATTACCTCAGTCTCCTATCCTGAGCAGAGCTACTGAGAATTTCTAGTAGCCACAGATGGCTTCAGAACTTTCACCTCAGAAAAATCTTGCACATTTGCTCAAATATTCAGTTTAGATGAAGCATAAGGCAGAGCCCTGTGCCTGGTATTGAGCAAAATGACTGTCATCAAATAGTGACAGCTGAGGACATTTCACTTCATCTTAAGTGAGCTGTGAGACCCTCACACAGGCTTCTGGTCACTTCATAATCATCATGGTCATGGGATATGGGTATGAGCCCCATGTTGCCTGTACTCACACCCTGTCTCCTTGAACTCATAGCCAGCAGACTGCTTCTATTCCTATGTCCTTGTGAGCACCTGTTTCAATTCCACTCTGCTCACAGAAAGCATCTTTAAGGAAATCCTTGCTTTTCTTCTTCTTTCTCACTTATGATATGAGAATATCTCACTTGGGATCATTTGTAGTCCTTGCTTTAAGGCTGTAGGTCTGAAAACCCTTGGAGAAGTTAACACACTCATTCACTCAATCCTACACTCTTCGTAGCTCTGAGAGATGAAGTCTTTAACTCAGGTGGACATTGCCACATCCGTGTGGACCTTCAGGACAATGCTGAGAGGCACATGCGGCTCCCTCCTCATTGCTTTTCCTATCGCGTCAGTCATGTTTTTCTTGTTTTGTTTTAAAACTACATTCATGTTATATACACATATCACAGCTTCTTTCATGGCTTGGATGCTTCAGGAGGATTTTAGAGCTTCCATTCCTGTAAAATAGCACCAGGGACTTTCCCACATTTTTATTTTTACAACATGGCACAGAATGATTCCTGGGAGTGTGGTAGGACAGGACTCTCAAGATTTGAGAGTCCTGCTTTGTTTACCCTGGGCCTTGAAAGAGTAACTCAAAGCAGATAGTTAAAGAAGAAGGAAATAAAATCATCCAGAGTAGATCATGTGTTGCATCTTCTGTTTCAAAGATAAAATTATTTAAACTGTGTGGGCATAATGGAAACCAAGTTTAATAACTACTGAGAAACCCTCAGCTGCAAGCGTGGGTAGGTGTGGACACAGACAGCAGAGTGTCCACAGCAGACTTCCTTTTGTTAATTTTGCTTCTCAGAACTTAGAATTTGTCACTGTTCACAGTTCCCATCTCCTGTCTACAATGGACACATTAAGAGTCTATGATAATGTAAAGACATTTAGGTCTCCAGGGTATAAGCAAGCATCATTCCCATCTCTCTCACCAGGTAAGTGGCTTTATTGATTCTTTTGGAATTTGCATATATTCTAGATATAAGCCTCCCCTATTATTTCACAGTTGTAAGCAATTGCTTTGGGATGGTGAGATGACTCATTAGGTAAAAGTACTTGCTGCACAAACCTGATAACTGGAGAAAAAGTAGGGGAGAAGGCTTATTGAATGGAAGTAAGAACATTGACAATTTCCACTGCTTTTTCTGGAAAGAGAATCACTGCTTGAAGTTGTTCTCTGATCTCTTTACCTATTATAGTATACTCAAATGTACAGTCATACAGATGCAGAAACAGACATACACACACACACACACACACATACACTTACACTCCTATATCCCACACCTGCAATTACATACAAATAGACACACACCTATAGTCACAAACACACTTATATACACACATACAGGCACACACACACACACACACACCCACACACGCACACACCTGCACACACACATACAAACAGTACTCTGTCACACACAGACACACATTTATCACACAAAGATGTTTCCTTCTGCTTCTGTTCCAGCTTAGCAAAAGTAGGGAGGGGCATGTTGAAATGGAAGTAAAAAAAATGCAGGTTGAGAAAGACAATGTGATTTCCTCAACACTACTGTTCACGATCCCAAATCAAGAGACTAGAAAATTTGTCTACCCTCATTGTGATTATTTTCCTACAGACATCAGCTTGGATGTGAACCTGAAGAACAAAATTAGTAGAATAAATCCAGCGAGGCATGTGACCCAGTAGTGAAGGAAATGAACCAACTTGTGCCTGTTAACTAGATGGTTCAACTGTGGGAAATTCATAGCGTAGGGATTAGATCTCTCAGTAAACAAACAAACAAACACAGAAAGAGGAACATGAACAGTGACCTGCTTTGTGACCAAATGACAAAAACTTTTCTTTGATGGTAGAATGGATAGAATACATACAGAGTTCATTCATTAATCCATTCATTCATTCAGCTATAACTACCCCATTATGTGTCAGTATTTCTCAAAATAATAAGATCTAGATTTAAACAAATGTGAACATCTTTTCCTTACAGTGTTTCTATGAATGTGTGTATGTATAATCATTAAACACCTGCATCAGAGAATACATGATGTTGAATAACAGCAAGGAAAACTTTTAAATGTAAAGATGTTTTGACATCAGAGACAGCAGCAGACAGCAGGCAGGCCTTCTGAGAGATGATGCTGGAGTACAGCCATGAAAGGTGCAGGGGATCAAGAATGAGTATCTGAGAGATGAGTCTTCTAGGAAACTGGACCTACAAATACAAAGGGAGAACATGCCTGTGGTGTTGCAGGGAAACACAAATGCCTGGTGTGTTGTGAAGATCAAGTCAGGAGGAATAGTGACAGGTTGAAAGTGATTTAGAGGACATTCCGTAGGTTCAGAACAGCCTGAGGGGGAAGCCATTGAAATGTCTGGACAGTGGAGATGACTTATCATTCTGTGGACGCCAAGGAATGTGTGAAGCAGTTACTTCCACATAACTAAAGCTCATATGGTCTCTTCAGTGATCAATGGCTCAGTCGAATCTCTTTCGAACAGTACAAACAGGGCAGGATGTCTGTGTAATTCCTTACATCTTAGTGTGAAGGAATAGTGATTTCTAAAATCACCAAATAGGCTTTAACTTTCAGTTTTACAAGAAAAGCATCACTTGGGAGGGGGAAGAAAGATGAAGAAGCCTTACTGTGTATGGAATGGTGCTTTGTAGCAGATGCTGTGCCTTTAAATTTATAAGAATTATTTCATAAATACTAAAAGTTTATACTGTAGATATTTTCCAGATGAAGAAATTTATGGTTCATGAAGGTTAAACATATTTCCCCTAATATTGTATTATACTGCATTATATTGCATTACATTGTGATAATTTTGAAATATAACGGTTCTGAATACTAAACTTTAGTGAAACGTATGAAAATAGTGACTGTACAAAGATATACTATTTTACAAAACACTTAGAATTTCAAGGGTGGAAAGAGTGAGAAAAGAGAGAAATGTAAAATAATGTACATACATGAAATGAGAAACATGTGTTTATTAACTGGACTTAACTGTGTCACTCTGTGTCACACCAGTGTTCAGAAGAAATTCTAGGGTGATGTAAATACATTGTTCTTATATTCAGTGTGTCTTTGGGACCTTGGAGGTTTTTTTTTTAGTGTATGTGTGTGTGTGTGTGTGTATGTGTGTGTCCACATTTGCATCCTTGTCCAGCAACACAGCATGTCTTATACAGCAGGAGTCACAATCCATGGTCCTATTACTTAAAACCTATACACTATTTTCTTCCATGACAGTCTTATGTCATCTCAGACCACACAGTTTTGTTCATTGTTCACAAGACTGCTTGCATAAGAGCTGCATATAAGATACGTCACTTCTATAAAATATAGTATTTGCACAAGACCTATGTGCACATCTCTGTGTGCTTTAGATAATTTCCAAATTAACCATAGTGACTAAGATGATCTCAGTGCCATACAAATAGCTGTTATAGGTATTTCTCTAGAGAATATGATGGTGAAATCTGTATGTGTTTAATAGTTGCAACTTTTTTATTTATATAGAAAAGTCTTAGTCAACAGTGAACTGGGTCTTCAGATATGGAGAGACCATAAGGCTAAGGGGAGCTGTCTCCAATATCTTAGGAGTATTTCTATGCTCTCTGCTTCACTTAATTTCTTTTGGTTTTTCCTCCAGGACATTTTAAAATAATTTAGCTTACTTAGTGATTATTTGTTAGCATCCTAAAACTGGTCTACAGTCTTGAAGTGTTTACGTTCCCAATCATATAATCCAGGCACCAAAGATAATGGACACACAGGCAATTCTGGACCACACTATGAAAATAAAACGCAATGGTCTTAAGCATATCTGGTTTAAAAATTTAACAATTAAAGCATGCTATCATTCATACCATGAAATATTTACAAGCAACAGGAAACTAACAAAACCAGGAAGAATCTATATTTGTAGAAATTAAGAAACCATAGTCACATAAGGTGGAACACAGCTGTAACTATAGTACTTGGGAAGAGTAGACAAGAAGATAAAGAGTTCGAGGGTATCCTCAATCCTTAATCAGTTAAGAGTGAGTTTGGGTCTAGACTAAGCTACAGGAAAAGTAATCTGAGAAGCAGAACAAAGCAAAACAAAAAAACAGTAAGAAATCTTTGCTTAAAATGGTACCATACTTGGCTCTAATAAATAAGTCTAGAAACCATTCATAAATTGGTAAGACATGGAACCATTAAAAATTAAATGAGAGCGAAAGGGGTATTTAATTAAATTAGAGATGAAAGAGCCAGCTAATATTTCTCTTTATTATCTCTATAAACAAAACTATCATTGTTTCCCATATGAAACCCATATTTTTAATTGTTTAGAAGAAAGTTAAATAGACAAAGATATGACACTTGATGACCACATTTCAAAAATTAGTACATTTTACAGTTTAATAAACATAAGCAATCCATCATTGATAGAGTTACCAAAGAAGTCAGAGATATCAAACACGGTATTTAGGCAGTGCAGTGTGGTATATATAATGTATGCCATGTTATGTAGGAGACAGGGAGGGTCTTGCGCTCACAGATAAGCACTAGATAAAACAGGAATGTTAAACATAAAGGGTTGTTCCTTTAAAGAAGAGATGCATAATCTCAGAGACTAGACATGGTTAATACTCTGGTAACTCTTGCAATATCTATATGGCTGAGACTACACTGAGGCATCTCCCAGCCAAGTGTAGTGAGCGTCTCAATCTCTAAAACTTATGTTTATGGAAGATATCACACATCTGAAGTCAAGTCTTCAGCTATATTTTGTATAAATGATTGAGTTAGTTATCACCAGAGAAGTTTTAACAAAATTGTTGTGTTTCAAAATGCCTAAAATATGCTATTTGTGGTTGGACTCCTGAAGTTTGAACCAACACTTGCTACTTAATCATGCTGAACCTAACTGCCTACTGCCTCTGGCAGATCATACACCGCTGGCTGTGGTGATCACAGATTCCCACAATTTTATATCACAATACTTCCATAACTTCTATAGACATAGTGTATATAGTGTTAGACCCCAGTACTCCTTGTTTGCCACTTCAGTGTCTGTAGTTTCTATTACTTGCATTCAGCAATGAGCTTAAATGAATAACTATAAAATCATAGAAATAACTTTGATGTTTTAAGCTGTACACTGCCATGAATAGCAATGATGAAATATCATGGCATCTAGGTTAAGATGTCACTCTTCAGTCCCCAGTGCTGTGTCCCAGGCATACTCAGTCAGTGTGATGGACCCATATCGCAAAAGTAGAGATACTGACAGCCCACTCATGCCAAAGAGAAACCATAATGCATCCCTTTAAATAAAATGTACAAAGTTCTCCATTTAACTGAAAAAATTGTTTTTACTGTCATACATCAAATTGATCAAATTATGAAAGTTATAACCACCAGATATATCATGGGTTAAGTTAAAATAGAAATATCTCTCTCTCTCTCTCTCTCTCTCTCTCTCTCTCTCTCTCTCTCTCTCTGTGTGTGTGTATGTGTGTGTGTGTAAAATGAAGTATAACACTGACTCCAGGCTCAGTCAGTTTACTAGGAGTGTTGGAATCAGTCCTTGTAGTTAAGGGAGATCTTATGGTAGTTATGAACCCCTCTGATCTTTATCTCAGAAGTTCTCAAGTGGACTTAACAAGTGTACACTTTGCACTTCTTAGATGCATGTCGGTGCCCACATTGGCATCATTTGGCTCTGAAACTTGGCTGTGCTGTGCTGATCATTCTTCTCTTGAGCCTGATTGGACTCAGTGTCTTAGGTAAGAGACGCAAAGCTTTTCCTTCATAATTTCCCCACATAAACATTAGTCCTCTTTATAGCACTTGGCCTCCTTAAGCCTAGGGTAAGGTCAATGCCATGTAATCGTTACAGGACAATATCCTGAGCTTTCTGCTGAAACTTCACATTTTCCATGCTTTTTAACTTTTTAGAAAACCGTTATAGGGTATAGCATATGTGTATCTTGAACTATAAAAAATAAATTCACATTGTTATAAAAAGATGACAATAACAAAGAAACCCAAAAGTTCCCATGTTAGGGTCTGCTTCTGACATGCTTGCTAAACCTTGTGTTGGGGTGGTTGTAATTACAGATGAGCAAACTCAGATGTGACTGTGAACAGCTGAGAGATTCAGCCATGCCCACAGGTTGACTTGTCAATCAGAATCATATGCAACCTCAGAGCCTTGTGAATCCACATGGTCTGTGCTTTTCTTGTTCATGTATATATCCTGTCTTGGTACTTGTCCCTTATTCTAGTTTGTTGATATTTTATCCTCAGTCCAATAGTTCAGATTTGTTGAAATAACCCCATTGCCTGAAATGAAAAATAGATTATTTACTTTTTATGACTCATTTCACCATTTCATCACCTCTGTGTGTTTTTCTTATTCACTAGTGAGATTCCTAGTACAAAAACCACCAATAGAAAAATGCGGTGTGGTTGTTCAAGAGAACAGGACTGAATTAACAGGTAACTGTGCAGCTTGAGTTTCCTGAGAATAATAGGTAACAGAAAATGTAAGTTATCTCAGTCAAAGTTCACAACAGCCCTCCATGAAGACACTATATTGCCATGGTTTTGTCTGAGAAGACAGCCATAATGTTAAGAACTAATGGAGAGTCACACAGTTTGTAAATGTTGGTGTTGGGAATTGCATTGAAGTTTTGTGACCTTGACATTTATGAGCTTTTCCCCTGCTGCCTGCTGGTGCTGGTGCACGTGAAGACTCATAGGCAGATATCAAGTTAAAAAGGTATATTTACACAATGGAAAACTACTCTGCAATTAAAAACAATGAATTCATGAAATTCTTAGGCAAATGATCAGAACTGGAAAGTATCATCCTTAGTGAGGTAACCCAATCACAAAAGAACACACATGGTATGCAGTCACTGATAAGGGGATATTAACCCAGAAACTTGGAATACCTAAGACACATTCACATATCAATAGATTTCCAAGAAGATGGAAGGAGAGACCCCTTGTCCTAGAAAGACTGGATGTAGGGGAATACCAGGACAGAGAAGCTAGAGGGGGTTGAATGGGGAACAGGGGGAGGGAAGAGGGCTTATGGGACTTTCGGGGAGGGAGGAACTGGGAAAGGGAAATCATTCGGAATGTAAAAAAAACAAATATAGAAAATAAAAAAAGGGGGGGATGTTTGATCAACGTATTGAATATGTTGAACATGTTACTTTGAAGTTTACTAATAGAAACAAAATATAAAATGAATCCGTTGTCACTAATTATGATTCCCTGACATATGACAACATTAGTTAAGTTCCCTCATGCACTGATAAAGCACCTACTGTGAGCAGTTGATTGTGATGTAGTAAAAACAGGGCAGAAACAGAACATGTCTTCTCTCTTTTCTAGGAAGATCAGCCATACTAGAGTGCCCGAGATATTGGCATCCACACCGGAACAAATGCTTACTTATTTCTCAAATTTCCAGATCTTGGGCAGAAGGTCTAGCTGAGTGCTCTATGAAAGATGCCACTTTGTTGCTCATTGAAAATACAGAAGAACTGGTAAATTGTTAAACAGTATTGTTAAGTAGAACAGAAGGCTTTTCTTTAAGCTATGACAACATCTCTAGACTCTAACCAAGTGTCTATGCTGAAGAACTGAAAGCTTGCATTTTAAAGAGTTTGTAATCTGAGAGACTAATTGGTTTTTGAATTAATAACTTGGATGAATCAATTAAAATATGAATATATATAGAGAAATTTCTCAATGTAGAGAGAATTATTGATGGGGAGCTAGGAAAAAACTTCAAACAGGGATAATCATGTTTTAGAAGGTTAATAGAAGAAAATAAGTCATGACTAAACATGTTGTGGTTTAAGTCTTTCACTCTGTTTTGATTATAGAGATTCGTGCAGAATGTTATAAAGGGAAAAGAGCAATTATTTTTTATTGGACTAAATTATGTACAAGAGGAGAAGATCTGGAAGTGGATAAATGGCTCTATTTTAAATCCTGACCTGTAAGTTTTAAATGAGCTAATTTGAAAATTTTATTCATATCCATTTCACTAAAAATTGTTTTATAATTTTAATTTAGTTTATAAATTCTTGAAAGGTTCAGAATATACTAAAAGACAAATCAATCATTTATTGAAAATTTTCATGTACAAGTAGACATCAGCCCTTTATAATAGTTTCTGTGTGTGTGTCTGTATATATTTATTTATAATGGAATTTTAAAAGATAAATAGTAGATTAACTTATCTATGTTAGGAATAAAATATTTTTAAATGTCTATCTTAAATATTTAGATGTTTTTCTTTTTTAACTATACACACTTTCAAAGAATTTCTTTATTTTTTTTTTTTTGAGTGTGTGCTGGCATGTATATATATGTACCCTGTGCATTCAGGAGCCCACCGAGGTCAGAGCAGAACATCAGATTTCCTGTTTCTGGAGTTACAGATGATTGTGATCTGCCTTGTGGGAGCTGGAAGTAGAATCTCTCTCCTTTGTGTGAGCAGCAAGCACTCTAAACCTCTAAACCATCTCTCTTTCCCCTACACAAAAAAATCTTATGTAGTTCTTTAGAATTGTGGCGGAAAGTTGCATCTTAGTGTGCCACGAAACAACCTTCTCTAGGCAGAATCAGAATAGACATTGCCTTTTGAAAATAATGTCATATAAACTATTGATTGATTTTCTTTGTGTGTGATTGTGTCGGTATGAATATTGATTTTGTTGTGTGTGTTTCTTAATTGTGTATGTTGTAAAATATTAACTTAATCTTGATTCATAATGCAAAAATATTACGATAATAAGTGAAAAAATTCATATAAAGCAGAGGATTATACTCAGTTGCTGTGTGATTTTACTCTTGGATAAAATGATGCTCTGATCAAACAGCAACAACCAGGTAAATCTGGAGGTTGTCATGCTACAGAAGAAAGAGTCAGCCAAAGCCTGCTTTAGTTTGCACTGCACTGAGATAATGACTCCAGGTACAAGCTCCAGGTGTCTAAGCCTCACAACTCATTCCACAGAACCCATATAAAAAGCCAGATGCAGAAGTGAATACCTGTATCTCAGCACTCCTGCAGAGAGACTGGAGGTGGAGACCAGAAAATGACTCAGAAGAACTTGGGCCAGTGAGCCTCAAGTCCACTTCAGGTAGAAGAAGATAGAAAGGGAGACACTAGGGTGTCATCAGATTTGCTGTTCAGTCCCAAGGAACTCTATAAAAAAGGAACAGAGGCAAAGGCACAGGAGTGAGGGAGGTCTGCCTAGTGTCTGATATGTTAGATCCTCTGCTAGAGACAGGTTAGTCTTGAACTCACAGTTCCTTGCAATCACCCAGAAGATGCCTGAGTTAGTGTTTGCTTCTGGTCTCATTCCCACATGTAGGGGTCTCCAGGAACTCAGGTATGAGACTAGTTATGCAATAAAGCAATGACCCACCAGCATCTGGGATGACACGGGAAGGAATCAGACCTTGTACAACATGAGTTGAAGCTCTTGCCCTCTCTGCATCCAATTCTGTAGACACATTCTGTTCATTCTGTTTGTTGAATAGTTACTGAGCACCTAATATGTGTAAGTGTTCACTATTCATGTATATCTCAATACTTTCCCTAAACATTAGCTGATTCTACCCTGTACATTTTAGGAAGCTAAAGCTCAAGAAAATGAAGATACTTTCCACATAATCACACAACATGTTTGTAGTAGATGGAGTAGGTTTCATCCCCAATTCCCAAACCTTCTTTATGTACATCATGATAAAGATTCTTGCTGGAAGAATTCTTCTCCAGTGACAGTGCAATGCAAAATTATAGGGGTTTCTATGAGATGTATCTTTAATGTTTATATATGTTTATAATATTTGTCATTGTGTGTTTACTATACATAAATACCATGTAATGTAGTTTCCTTAAAAGTTCAAAGAAAAATAATAGTTGATGTGATAATTGTAAGAAAATCTTGAACACTAGGAGCAGCTATTCTTTGCTCTCTAGATTACGAATCACTGGCAAGGACGAAGAAAACAGCTGTGCCATCGTCTCACACACAGAAGTGTTTTCAGATTCTTGTTCTTCAGACAACCATTGGATCTGCCAAAAGACCCTGAAACATGTCTGAAACCCTGTTTCCTGATTCCTGATTGTGAATCTCATCTTGATTACTTCACTGTCCACATCATATTTCTGCACTGAACATTGTCTGCTGTTGGCCCACCCAGTACATAGCTAGTGGCACAAAGCATGGTCTCCAAAAACACTGTGACTTTTACCAATGCTCATGTCCAGGTTTTTGGGTAAATGTAAATGTACACAGACATTGCTATTCTAGACGAAGAGTTCTACAGAAGGAAGCCCAGGCCAGCAGGGGGCACTGGAGGCCTTGTGTGGCCTCTCTGTGGCTGAGGTCATCTGATGACAGCTGCAGAAAACTGTAAAGTCTGGATTTTGACCCCACCCTCCTCTTCAAGCCATTTCACATTTGGGCTGTAGAACCTTGATTAAAGTCTTGCTCTTGACTGACAGTAGAGGTTCAGAGTTAAGGAGCTTGAGATGGGAAGAGTATGTATTGATTGACACTCACAAATTAGTTAATTAATAATGGACTATGTTGTGACAATGAGTGTGACTCTATGTAAACTGAGCTCTGCTCATATGATACCTCCCACCCTATGGTGATGTACCAGCAGATTTTGGGCAGATGCTGGTCCATTGATGCTGGACTTTTCAGTCTTTTGAGCTGTGGGAAAGTGGAACCTATTCTCCAGTTTCCTGCTACAACAACAGCAACAACAATAATAACAACAACAAGATTAAGACAGGGACTTGTCTCTTCCCATTTCCCACAGGCATCCCATTTTAATTTTCTCATCACTTCTTTCTTCCATACCTCTCAATAACTTACGGTTTATGTACAAATTGTAGGTAGTAAGCAGCTAGGTATTTGGTAATTGTAATAGAGAATAAATGACATTTTTTAAAAAGTGAGGTTAATTTTCAAAAATAAGTATTCTGATACATCTTTTGGATGTCCTCTTCTCTAAAAAAACAAAATAAACAAATAAATCAAAAACCAAAAATTTGAAAAACTTTGCCAAATTTTCCATTGTAATCAAAAGAAAAATACTGAATTTATTATGTAAAAAGAAATAATGAAATTTCTCTTAGAATAGACTACTACGGACCCTCAACACTCAATGTGAAGTTTAATAAAATTGAAGTATATGCTGCGATCCAAGTAAAATCTCAATTAAAAATAATTCTAAATTGAAATTATTATTTTGGGTGTGTGGATGTTCTCCTTGCATGTATGTCTGTGTACTATGTAGGTACAGTGCCCTTGGAAGCAAGAAGCAGAATTGGATCCCCTAAGACTGGAGTTATTGATGAGTGCAAGCTGCAATGTCTGTAATACTCTTGGATATCCACTCTGAAACCAT
Source organism: Tokudaia tokunoshimensis (assembly GCA_036184795.1). Lineage (NCBI taxonomy): Eukaryota > Metazoa > Chordata > Mammalia > Rodentia > Muridae > Tokudaia > Tokudaia tokunoshimensis. The sequence continues at coordinate 149,094,428 of BTHU01000002.1, forward strand.
TTTGTCTACATAGTGATGAATCCTTGTAGCTGTCCAGCAGCTTTGGTCAAATGGGGTACCTGGGAGGAGAGGTAAGGATGGGTGGGAAGGACAGATGAGAAAGGAATGAAGTCAAGACAGAGGTTCTGATAAAGGGTCAATGTTTAATGTTTAACTTTGAATTTAAAGGAGGGAGGCCCATCCCCCATCTTGCCAGGATCTCATCAGGAAAACAAGCTCAGCTGCTCAGTGGGTAGTGGCTTCTTGCAGGAAGCTGTGGATATGGCAGAACAATAGACTTCATCTAGGTCAGAAGATTCCACCTTAGGTGGGCTAGGCTACTGTGCCAACAAGGTCTGATTAAGCCCACCCAAGGCTTGGGGAAGGACACAATTCCCCCTATTTTATTTTATTTTATTTATTTAGTATATTTTTTATTTACATTCCCATTGATTTCCCCTTTTCCAGTTCCCCACTCCCTGAAAGTCCCATAAGCCCTCTTCCCTCCCCCCTGTTCCCCAGTTAACCCCCTCCCGCTTCTCTGTTGGGGTATTCCCCTACACTGCTACATCTAGACTTGCCAGGACCAGGGGTCTCTCCTTCCTTCTTCTTGGAAATCAATTGATATGTGAATTGTGTCTTGGGTATTCTGAGCTTCTGGGTTAATATCCACTTATCAGTGACTGCATACCATGTGTGTTCTTTTGTGATTGGGTTACCTCACTAAGGATGATATTTTCCAGTTCTGACCATTTGCCTAAGAATTTCATGAATTCATTGTTTTTAACTGCAGAGTAGTATTCCATTGTGTAAATATACCACATCTTCTGTATCTGTTCCTTCATTGAAGGACATCTGGGTGCTTTCCAGCTTCTGGCTATTATAAATAAGGTTGATATGAACATAGTGGAGCATGTGTCCTTATTGCATGCCAGGAAGGCCTCTGGGTATATGCCCAGGAGTGGTACAACAGGGTCCTCCGTGAGTGTCATGCTCAGTTTTCTGAGGAACTGCCAGACTGCTTTCCAGAGTGGTTGTACCAGCTTGCAATCCCACCAGCAGTGGAGGAGTGTTCCTTTTTCTCCACAACCTCACCAACACCTGCTGTCTCCTGAGTTTTTGATCTTAGCCATTCTGACTGGTGTGACATGAAATCTCAGGGTTGTTTTGATTTGCATTTCCCTAATGACTAAGGATGTTGAACATTTCTTTAGGTGCTTCTCAGCCATTCGATATTCTTCAAGTGAAAATTCTTTGTTTAGCTCTGTACCCCATTTTTTAATAGGGTTATTTGACTCTCTGGAGTCTAACTTCTTGAGTTCTTTGTATATATTGGATATTAGCCCTCTGTCAGATGTAGGGTTGGAAAAGATCTTTTCCCAATTTGTTGGCTGCCATTTTGTCCTTTTGACAGTGTCCTTTGCCGTATAGAAACTTTGTAATTTTATGAGGTTCCATTTGTCAATTCTTGATCTTAGAGCATAAACTATTGGTGTTCTGTTCAGGAAAATTTCCCCTGTGCCCATGTGTTCAAGGTTCTTCCTTAATTTCTTTTCTATTAGTTTCAGTGTGTCTGGTTTTATGTGGAGGTCCTTGATCCACTTGGAGTTGAGCTTAGTACAAGGAGATAAGAATAGATTGATTTGCATTCTTCTGCATGCTAACCTCCAGTTGAACCAGCACTATTTGTTGAAAGGCTATCTTTCTTCCACTGGATGGAATTAGCTCCATTGTCAAAGATCAAGTGACCATAGGAGTGTGGGTTCATTTCTGGGTCTTCAATTCTGTTCCATTGATTTACATGTCAGTCACTGTACCAATACCATGCAGTTTTTAATGCTATTGCTCTGTAGTACAGCTTGAGGTCCAGGATACTGATTCCCCCAGAAGTTCTTTTACTGTTGAGAATAGTTTTAGCTAACTTGGGTTTTCTGTTATTCCAGATGAATTTTTGAATTGCTCTTTCTAACTCTATGAAGAATTGAGTTGGGATTTTGATGGGGATCGCATTGATTCTGTATATTGCTTTTGGCAAGATGGTCATTTTGACTCTATTAATCTTGCCAATCCATGAGCATGGCAGATTTTTCCATCTTCTGAGGTCTTCTTCAATTTCTTTCTTCAGAGACTTGAAGTTCTTGTCATACAGATCTTTCACTTGTTTGGTTAGAGTCACACCAAGATACTTTATATGGTTTGTGGCTATCGTGAAGGGTGTCATTTCCCTAATTTCTTTCTCAGCCTGCTTATCTTTTGGGTATAGGAAGGCTACTTATTTGCTTGAGCTGATTTTATATCCAGCCACTTTGCTGAAGTTGTTTATCAGCTGTAGGAGTTCTCTGGTGGAGTTCTTTGGGTCGCTTAAGTATACTATCATATCATCTGCGAATAGTGATAGTTTGACTTCTTCCTTTCCAATTTGTATCCCTTTGACCTCCTTTTGTTGTCTAATTGCTCTAGCTAGAACTTCAAGTACTATATTGAAAAGATATGGAGAGAGAGGGCAGTCTTGTCTTGTCCCTGATTTTAGTGGGATTGATTCAAGTTTCTCTTCATTTACTTTGATGCTGGCTACCGGTTTGCTGTAAATTGCTTTTACTATGCTTAGATATGGGCCTTGCATTCCTGATCTTTCCAAGACTTTTAACATGAAGGGATGCTGAATTTTGTCAAATGCTTTTTCAGCATCTAATGAAATGCCCATGTGGTTTTTTTCTTTGAGATTGTTTATGTAGTGGATTACATTGATGGACTTCCTTATATTGAACCATCCCTGCATCCCTGGGATGAAGCCTACTTGATCATGGTGAATGATCATTTTGATGTGTTCTTGGATTTGGTTGGCAAGAATTTTATTGAGTATTTTTGCATTGATATTCATAAGAGAAATTCGTCTGAAATTCTCTTTCTTTGTCAGATATTTGTGTGATTTTGGTATCAGCATAATTGTGACTTCATAGGACGAGTTGGGCAGTGTTCCTTCTGTTTCTATTTTGTGGAATAGTTTGAAGAGTATTGGTGTTAGGTCTTCTTCGAAGGTCTGATAGAATTCTGCACTAAAACCATCTGGTCCTGTGGTTTTTTTGGTTGGTAGACTTCCAATGACCAGTTCTCTTTCTTCATGGGTTATGGGACTGTTTAGATTGTCTATTTGATCCTGATTTAATTTTGGTATTTGGTATCTGTCTAGGAAATTGTCCATTTCCTCCAGATTTTCCAGTTGTGTTGAGTATAGGCTTTTGTAGTAGGATCTGATGATTTTTTGAATTTCTTCAGTTTCTGTTGTTATTTCTCCCTTTTCATATCTGATTTTGTTAATTTGGATACTGTCTCTGTGCCCTCTGGTTTGTCTGGCTAAAGGTTTATCTATCTTGTTGATTTTCTCAACGAACCAACTCCTGGCTTTGTTGATTCTTTGAATAGTTCTTTTTGTTTCTATTTGGTTAATTTCAGCCCTGAGTTTGATGATTTCATACCAGGGTTGCTTCTTGCTGCTGATATGCCTTTACACTATTACATAGCATAATGACTCTTGGCATCAGCTCAACTTATTGGGCGGATCTCCTGCAGAATCAATATGAACATGTACTTTCATGTAGTAATGGTGTGTAAAAAATGTCATAGTTCATGATCATGATTTTATAGAACTCCTAAATTGATACAAGTAAGCTCAAGCGCCCTATAGAATAAAAGCTGCAAATAGAGCTCTATAAATCTTCATGTGTCTCAGGCTAATTGCACTAGGAAAAGAAAGCAGGCTTGGAACAAATTTATAATCAAGGAAAATATTCCTTCTAGGTTAGGAGTGAGGTCAGTCCTGGTAACTGAAGGTCATAAACTGGGAATGGGCATTTAATTGTAGATTCAAGGACAGAAAAGAAATGATGGACTAGCTTATCTATACAAGACATCAAAATAATAAGACCAAAAACAGGTGGATTTTCTCTTCATAAAACGGTGCTAACTTACAATGTAAAATTATTGCTTTAAACTTATAATGAACTTATGGAACTAAAAAAAGATAATGAATGTTTAGTGAGTGTATTAGTTAGGGTTTTACTTCTGTGAACAGACACCATGACCAATGCAAGTCTTATAAAGGACAACATTAAATTGGGGCTTCCATATGGATTAAGAGGTTCAGTCCATTATCATCCAGGCAGGAGCATGGCAGGGTCCAGGCAGGCAAGGTACAGCTGGATCTGAGAATTCTACATCTTCATCTGAAGGCTGCTAGCAGAATATTGGCTTGTACCAGCTAAGATTAGGGTTTTAAAGCCCATACCCACAGTGACACACCTATTCCAACAGGGCCATATCTTCTAACAGTACTACTTTCTGGGGTGAGCCTATGCAAACCATCACAGTGAGGTGTTAGTTTTAATGGAAAGACATGTAAATAATTCTGATATAATTTCTTAAAACTTATTGGTCTATTACCTGGACTATTGTCTTAAACTTACAATGAACTTATAGAATGTTAAAGTGCTTTAACAAAACTATGTGATCAATTATCCTGAGATATTATTATAAAAACCAAGAACAACAATAAAGTGGTGGTGTAGCCTTATCTGTTTCATGCAGAACACATGCTGTAATCTTATGTGTGCCTTTCTTTGTTTCCCTCTCTCTCTTTCTCTCTCTCTCTCTCTCTCTCTCTCTCTCTCTCTCTCTCTCTCTCCTTCTTTCATTTCTGTCTTGCTCACAAAGAATTAATGAACCCTGCGTCTCTCACCTTGTCAGTGAGCCATCCCTGAGTCAAAGATAATAAACCCCAAGTAACTAAGTTTCTAGGTTTTTTAAATTTAAAATATTAAATACATTTATTTAAAAAAATGAAAAGAACAGGCTTCTTAGAGATAACAAAATATAGCCCAATAAAATATAAGATAAATCAAAAGTCATCAAGTTGAAGTTGGACAAGACAACCCAACAGAAGAAAAAGAACCTCAAAAGCAGGCTCAAGAATCAGAGACTCACTCATTCACCCACTTAGTAATCCCATAAAAAGTACTAAACTGAAAACTATATTATATATTTGCAGATTACCTGCTCATAAACTATTGCATTCCTTGTGCTTGCTACTTCATAACTGTGTTTCTTTTCCCCTGATGCTCTTGGCTCCTGAATAACAAGAGAGAATTAGCTTGCCAGAAGTCATCAGCTTTTGGCCTTGATTGTAGATGCCACCCTCTTGCCTTCTCTGGGTACCTGAATGCTGAGCAGAACCTGAGCACTATAGGCAGACACCTCAGGATAACCCCAGGAATGGCAATCAAACGTATTCCAGACCCAGAGACTACCTAGCTTTCTTTCATTCATAGTTTAACTTCTGAATTATTTGCATTGGACGAGAACTAAACTTTTGTTGTCTCATGCATGTTAAAAGATGAGTGTTCATCTACAGTGGAGAAAGGCCCACCTAAATGTAGGACCTGGATCCTCCATGTGGTGTGAGCTGTCTCCATTCTCACTCCCCTGTTGGTTGGAGCAGGCATGGCAGGTTCCACTGCAGTTGAAGCTTCAACACTCTTTATGAGGTTTAAAAACACTGATGAAGTCAGTGTTCTAGTAGACATAGACTGGAGCCATTTGGAATATTCTGATTCCCATCTGGAAGGCCAGTTATACTCTTTAGCTGAGGTTGTTCTTCAGAATTGAAGAGAATTGGACCTCTTCTTTATGAGACAAGGAGGCCTCTGCATGGCACTAGGAGAAAATTGATGCTTCTATGCCAGTCAGTTAGGAATAATTAGATAAAATTTAGCCATGGTCAAAAACAACCTTCATGGAAAAAGAAAGGAGGCATTAAGCATCTAACAACTGGCACCAATCTTTGTTCTCCTGGTTTACTTACAGCCATGGCTAGAAAAATAATCCTATTGCTCCTAGCTCTCTGTATCGGACCCTGCTTGCTCAACTGCCTACTTAGCTATGTAAAACACATAATAAATTCATTTTAAGCACTAGTACTAAGGAGATGGTATAGCCTCTTTTCACTAAGGTGAATCCATGTGTTGACCACGCCCATGGAACCAGTGGGAAATATAACAGCTCCCCACCCCCACCCCAGAGTTTAGTAGATCACTAGACCTCAGCACAATTGGCACTATGATGGGAGTACCATTCAGGCCTTGGAACCCAGCATGCTGACAGCACTACCTGCCAAAATAAAAAACAAAACCTAATTCATTAAACCCCATAGTTCTGGGAAAGTCTCTACATGTACTAATCTTGTTTTTTGACTTTGTAGTTTGTAGTTTGCTTCTGGCTAACTGGTCTTGCTGAAGAGGTGTGTCAACCAAGTGTTTTTTTTTTTTTTTGCTCAAAAGCTCACCCTGGGAAAGACTATACTGGGGTCCTAAACAGGCAGTTTAGTTGCCAGGTCCCCTAGTAATGGCTTTTTATTGGTCCAAACCTGTGTTTGAGTGTTCTTCTCTGTTGAGTAGCTCACAACACCTGAGAAAGTAGATAGCAAGAAATAATAAAGCTTAATGCTGAAATCAATGAAATAGAAACAAACAAACAAAAAACCATTCAAAGAAAATCAATGACAAAATAGTTGGTTCTTTTTTTTTTTTTTTAAGAAATCAACAAGATTCACAAATTCTTAGGCAAATTAACTAAAAGATAGCAGTGAAGATGTAAACAAACAAATTTAGAGAAAAAAATGGGTATTATAACAACAGACAATGAAGAAATCTAGGACTAACATGGACATACTTTAAAAATAACTAATTGGAAAACTTAAAAGACATGGATAAATTTGTCGACACACATCGCTTTTCAAAGGTAAATCAAGATCAGACAGGCATTTAACATACCTATAATCCCTACTGGAAAAAAAAAAGAAATAATTAAATGTCTACCAACTAAAAAGGCCTAGGGTCAGATTGATTTAGAACATAATTCTACCATACTTTTAAAGAAGAATTAATGCCTATACTCCTCAAATCATTCCATAAAATATAAACAGAAGAAACACTGTATAATTTTTTTTTTACAAACAAGGCCACAATTATCCTAATATGTAAGATACCTAACACCCTACAAAGAAAGAGTATTATTGAACAACTTCCTTTATGAGTATAGATGCAAAAATTCTCAAACTGAGTTTTAAGAGCAATCAAAAAGATCATCAACTATGATCAAGTAGTTGTCATAGCAGAGATATAGGGATGGTTCAAGATATATAAATCTAATCAATGTTATCCACCAGATAAACAGTCCAAAAGACAAAACTATGTGATCATCTCATTAGATGAAAAAGAGGCATTTGGAAAAAGAAATCCAACACCCCTTCATGATGAAAGTTAACATAAATAAAGGCAGTCTACAGCCAGAACCCTGACAACATCAACCTAAATAGAGAGAAAATCAACGTATTTCCACCAAAATCAGGAACTAGATAAGGTTTCCCATCCTCTCCATACACATTCAGTATAGTACTTGAAGGCTTAGCTAGAGCAATAAGACAATAGAAAAAGATCAATAGGATAGAAATAGTAAAGGAAGGAGTTAAAGTACCTTCATTGGCAGATGACATGACAGTATATAAAATCGAGTCTTAAAATTCTGTTGGGGAGATCCTGCAGATGACAAACACTTTCAGCAGTGTTTCAGGATAAAAAATTAACTCACAAAATCAGCAGCTCTCCTGTAGACAACTGACACATTGGCTAAGAAAAAATAAGAGAAACAGCACCTTTTGTAATAGCCTCAACAAATTTAAAATAACCTGGGATAACTCTAACCAAGCAAGTGAAAGACTTGTATGATTAAAAACTTCAAGTCTTTGATTAAAGAAATTGAAGAAAATGGAATTAGAAGATGGAGAGATTTCCCATGCTCATGGATTGGTAGAATTAATATAGTAAAAATGACCATTCTACATAAAGCAATCTACAGATTGCATGCAATCCTTATTAAAAGTCCAACACAATTCTTCACAGATATTGAAAGGACAATCTTCAACTTCATATTGACACATAGAAAATGCATTATAGTTAAACAATCCTGAAAAATAAAAAAATTGTTGGAGGTATCACTATCTGTGATCTCAAAGTATACTACAAAGCTATAGTGAAACAAACAGTATGGTGTTGGCAACAAAACAAAAACCAAACCTACTGATCATCAGAATCAAATCAATGACAGAGATGTAAGTCTACATACGTATGGACATCTGACATTTTTAAATGATTTATTTTTATGTGCATTGATATTTTACCTCTATGTGTGTCTGTGTCAATCTCCTGGAACTAGAGATACAGAAAGATGTGAGTTGCCATGTGGGTGCTGGGAATTGAACTGGGGCCCTCTGGAAAAGCAGCCAATGCTCTTAACAGCCGTGCCACTTCTCCAGTCCTGGACACCTGATGTTTGATAAAGAATCTATAAATCCACACCAGAAAAAAGCCAGAATCTTCAACAAATGGTACTGGTGAAACTGACCTTCAAACTGTCTTCATTAGAAAAATGCAGATACGTTCATACTTATCACTCTGCACAAAACTTAGTTCTACATGGAACAAAGACTTCAGGCTAAAACCAAATATACTAAACTTGACAAGAACAAGAGTGAGGAATAGCCTTGAAATCCTTGGCATAGCAAAAACGTTCTCAAGAGGATGCTCTTAGCACAGGAATTAAGATCAATATTAATAAATGGCACTCTATGAAAGTGAGAATCTTCTGCACAATAAAAGTCATAGTCATTCAGTCAACATGGCTGTCAGCAGAATGGGATTTTTTTTTAAATCAACTGCATATGTGATAGAGTGGTAATATGTAAAATATATAAAGAATTTGAAAAAAGTTCTTAAAGGAAAAAGACAAATGGCAGAGACACACTTAATAAAATGGTCAATATGCTTAGTTATCTGGGAAATGCAAATCAAAATTTGTAGTCACCTGCAGCTATGGGAACCGAGGTCGTCTGGAAGGAAAGCTGGGGCTGAAATAGAAAAGACAGGCAGGCGGGAGAAATAACAAGCCAAGACAATGACTTTCTGATCAAGACTCAAAGTTTACTTTTCAGTTCTGAGTTTATATAGGCAAAGGTCCATCCTTAGTTTCAGCTGAGTTCTGTTGCTTGTTCCTGCTGGATTTGTTTGCAAAGTAAGCTCAGTAGGTGGTCAACTCCTTAAGGCTCTGGCAGGAAATGCAAATGTGATAAGGCCCAGTTACAGATACCAGGTACCTCTGCCTGTGGCAGGAACCAGAGAAACCAGATCACAGCAAGACCCGGCTCCAGCTGTTACAGTCTTGCCATTTCCAGAAGAAACAGAGCTTTCCTGACTCTCTCCTGGGTCCTGAAGCATACTCCAGTCCCCTGCAGTCTCAAGTTTTGGCACTTCTGCTGGTCAAGCTCGAGCTCACCACACCAGATACCATAGTCTCTCTGAGCCTCCAGCCTCCCAGACGATTGCAAGGAAACCAAAAGTTCAGAGAAGCTTACAGACTCAGACTTTGACAAACAGCAAGACAGAAAACAATCTACGGTACCTGCTTGAGACCTCTGATTCACTACTCCAGCTTCTCCCCACAGGAGGTCAAATCCTCTGATCTATACTGGTAACTGACCTTTAAGATAAAGTGATGCAATTCAACTACTATCGGATTGGATTAAGTCCTACTCCATGAGATGGAACCCATGTTCAGGTGGCCAATATCTTGAGATTAGATAGGTCATAGACCTAGGGAAAAGGTAAATACTACTGTTCTGCTAAAGCAACACAGCAACACAATGACTCCTAATCAAAATCTGCAATACTGTGTCTTGCTCAGCCATCATCAGAGAAGATTCATCCTTCTGTAAATGGGAACAAATATAGAGACTGACAACTGGACCATGTTCAGAAAGTGAAGGACCTTGGAATACTCAGCCTTAAATGGAAAATCTCCATCAAATCTTTTCCCCCAGGGCTCAGAGAACTCTGTAGGAAAAGGGGCAGAAAGATTGCAAGAGCCAATGGGGATGAAGACCACCAAGGAAACAAGACCTTGTAGACACAACAGAACTGAGTCACATATGAGTTCACAGAGACTGGAGCAGCATGCCACGGACCTGTACAGGTTCAAGTTATATGGAGTCATAGCACTGAGAGTGTTAGTGAACACAAGCTCCCATTCTTAATCCAGAAGCTATCTCTCACTGATATCCATTTGCAAAGGAAAAATATTTTTCTCCTTCATTCTTACTAGGCACACACATCACACTTACAACTAGGCCCTATGCCCAGCAGTAGATAACCAACAGAAAACACACTGTCTAAGTCAGGGTTTCTATTCCTGAACAAACATCATGACCAAGATCCAATTTGGGGAGGAAAGGGTTTATTCAGCTTACACTTTCCACATTGCTATTCACCACAGGTAGTCAGGACTGGAACTCAAGCAGGTCAGGAAGCAGGAGCTGATGCAAAGGCCATGGAGGGATGTTTCTTACTGACTTGCATCCTCTAACTTGCTCAGTTTGCTTTCTTATAGAACCCAAGGCTACCAGTCCAGTGATGGCACCACCCACAGGGGGCTTTCTTCCCTTGATCACTAATTGAGAAAATGCCTTACAGCTGGATCTCATGGAGGCATTTTTTTTCAATTGAAGCTCCTTTCTCTGTGATGACTTCAGCTTGTGTCAAGTTGACACAAAACCAGCCAGTACACACACTCAAGGTATTTTTAGAGGTATTTTTGTTCCATAGTGATTCGTCTTTTTTTTTTTAACTGACAGGTCTTTGGGTTATTGTAAGCCCATTTGGACACGGGGCCCATGTATCTGTGGAGGAAGCTCGGCTGGACCGGGTACCCTTGGCCTGGTCTGGTCTGGAGGCTGGAGACACTGAGAGGCCTGTTCCATTGCTCCAACATGGTGGGTTTAGATAAGAAGAGACAGCTCATGATTTTAAAGCTTTGTTGTAGAAAAGTAGGGGGAAAGAAAAGAGATAGAAAAGTAAAGAGGGAAAGAAGAGATAGAGAGGCTAGAGCCATCCATGGCCATGTGGAATGAGAATGGAGAGGGGAACAGGAGAGCAAGAGACAAAAAAAGAGGATAAGAAAGAAGGGCAAGAGAGTGAGGAGGGATCACACAGCCCCTTTTATAGTGGGCCAGGCTACCTGTACAGGCTAGCTGTAGCCAGGTGACTGTCAGGGTGGAATCCAGCTAGAATACTAGGGGCCTGGGGCGCAGCCTTATGTGACTGATGGCCACAGGGTTATATCCAACAGGTTTCTGATTTTATGGGATTTCTGTGTGTAAATGTGTGTTTCTGCATATGTATGTATTTACTGTGATTTGGGCTCTGTTGGTTTATTGGCTTTGTCCAATTATGATTTGTTTGTTTCTATTTTTACTCATTAAGTTAAATTATCAAATTATTTTTAATATTCTTATTTCTTTTCTAGTAAGAGAGAGAGGAAGAAAGGGCATGGATTAACATGGGTGGGAAATTGGGAAAGATTCAGAAGCATTTGGGGGAGGGAAACCGCAATTAGAATATGTATGGCAAAAATCTATTTTCATTAAATGAAAGCAATGAAATAAATAAAAAAGAAAAAGAAAATTGTTAAGACAATTACTATTGAAAAATAAATTTTAAAATTATTTTGAGATCATAATTACATTTCTCCCTTCCTTACACTCCCTCCAAAACTTCATATGTATTCATTGGCTCCTCCTTCCATTTCAAATTCATGATATATTTTTCATTGATTGTTACTGAATGCAAGCATACATATGTCTAAATAGAGCCCCCTCAGTTGGTATAATGTTACTTGTATGCAAGTTTTCAGGGCTGAACAATTGGCATTGGAAAAGCAATTGGTGTACTATTGCCTCTCAGTATTCCTTAGTTGCCTGTAGTTCTTTATGTGGGTTGAACCTCAATTAACCATTCTATTTTGCGCATTTAAAGAAGTTAGTAAAATTGATGTTAATGCTTATGCATTGAATGGTTTCTGTCACCTTTCAATTTCTTCCTGTTCATCAATCTGAGGCACATTCCCAACTTTCAAAAAGGAAACATATTTCCATAAATTTCACCTTAAACTATGATGTAGCAGAATCTATTTCTATTCTTCTCAGAGAGAGTGGGCATCTGTGCACTAAAAGGCAAGTGCAACCCGTTCTGCCTAGAGAACCAGCAGTTTACTGAGGTTGCTCAAGGACGTGGGTAACTCTTGGATCCATGCATCAGAGAAAGGTTCTTGACGCTAATGTGGATGATGACTCACAAAAACTGTGTTAAAAAAATACAAAAATAACAAAATGTCATGAAATTATCATCCTAAATCACCTCTGCCTCACTGCCCTGCCTCTCTGCTTTTGACAATCTGACATAGCAGACAGACTAGATGAATAGAGATCATAAATGATAGTGAATTATGAGGCAAAATCCATAGGTTTTAGAGTAAAAGCAAACCACATTCAATACAACCCTTGAAGCCTCATGACTGTTTTAATTCATAGTAACAAGAGCAATGGTCACAAAGATATACTTATCCGAATACCCTAATATTGTTTGCAGGCTACCTTACATAAAAAGTATGTTCAGATGTGATTTAAAGACACTGCAATAGAGAGGTGTTTCTGAAACAACTAGATGGCCTGGCCTAATCACAGCATACCTCAATAGAGAAGAGAGGTCATCAGAGAAAAAACTTAAAGATGCTACACTTGTTGGCACTTAAGGTGAAGGAAGGGGCCATAGAAAGCAGGTGGCCTCTAGAGACTGTTAGGCCAAGGAAGTGTTTGCCCTTAGCTATCCAAAAAGAACATGGCGCTACTGTAAATTTTAGTCCAGTGAGATCTCTTTTGAACCTCTGGCCTTCAAAACTGAAAGAGAGATCCATGTTGCTCTTGTTTAAAACTTTAATGTATATACTTAGATTTATTTTATTTTACTATATATGAATGTTTGCTTCCACACACACACACACACACACACACACACACACACACACACACACACACACACACACCATGTGCATTCCTGGTGCTTGCAGATGTTAGAAGAAGGCACTGGATCCCATGGGACTTGAATTAGGGAAGGTTATGGTCCACTATGGTGTGTTTGGAACCAAATCCATGTCCTCAGCAAGAGCGGTCAGTACTCTTTTGTAACTGCTGTGTCATCTCTCCAACCATTCAGTGGGATTTTGATTTTAAGTTAGAGCACTAACATGAAACTTGGATTGTTTTGTTTATTTGGTTTTTCTTTTGGAAACAGTGTCTGTCCACATAGTTCTAACTGCTCTGGAATTTGATATGTAGACCAGGCTAGTTTCAGATTCACAAAGATCTTTATTTTGTGACCAACCAATTACTGAGGTTAAAGTAGTGTACTACTATATCCAGCCTATAAAACTTTTTTTGTTTTTTTTTTTAATTTTATTTTATTTTTAAAGTTTTTTTTTATTTACATTCAAAATCATTTCCCCTTTCCCGTTTCCTCCCTCCCCAAAAGTCCCATAAGCCCCCTTCCCTCCCTCTTTTCCTCATTCAACCCCCTCTTGCTTCTCTGTCCTGGCATTCCCCTACATCCAGTCTTTCCAGTACCAGGGGTCTCTCCTTCCATCTTCTTGGAAATCTATTGATATGCAAATTGTGTCTAGGGTATTCCGAGATTCTGGGTTAATATCCCCTTATCAGTGACTGCATACTATGTGTGTTCTTTTGTGATTGGGTTACCTCACTAAGGATGATATTTTCAAGTTCTGACCATTTGCCTAGGAATTTCGTGAATTCATTGTTTTTAATTGCAGAGTAGTATTCCATTGTGTAAATATACCACATCTTCTGAATCCATTCCTCCGTTGAGGGACATCTGGGTTCTTTCCAGCTTCTGGCTATTATAAATAAGGCTGCTATGAACATAGTGGAGCATGTGTCCTTATTGCATGCAGGTAAAGCCTCTGGGTATATGCCCAGGAGTGGTATAGCAGGATCCTCCGGGAGTGTCATGCCCAGTTTTCTGAGGAACCGCCAGACTGCTTTCCAGAGTGGTTGTACCAGCTTGCAATTCCACCAGCAGTGGAGGAGTGTTCCTCTTTCTCCACATCCTCGCCAACAACTGCTGTCTCCTGTGTTTTTGATCTTAGCCATTCTGACTGGTGTGAGATGGAATCTCAGGGTTGTTTTGATTTGCATTTCCCTAATGACTAAGGATGATGAACATCTCTTTAGGTGCTTCTCAGCCATTAGATATTCTTCAGGTGAGAACTCTTTGTTTAGCTCTGTACCCCAATTTTTAATAGGGTTACTTGCCTCTCTGGAGTTTAACTTCTTGAGTTCTTTGTATATATTGGATATTAGCCCTCTGTTGGATGTAGGGTTGGTAAAGATCATTTCCCAGTTAGTTGGTTGCCGCTTTGTCTTTTTGACAGTGTCTTTTGCCTTGCAAAAACTTTGTAATTTCATGAGGTCCCATTTGTCAATTCTTGATCTTAGAGCATAAGCTATTGGAGTTCTATTCAGGAAATTCTCCCCTGTGCCCATATGTTCAAGGTTCTTCCCTAGTTTCCTTTCTATTAGTTTCAGTGTGTCTGGTTTTATGTGGAGGTCCTTGATCCACTTGGAATTGAGCTTAGTGCAAGGAGATAAGAATGGGTCAATTTGCATTCTTCTGCATGTTGACCTCCAGTTGAGCCAGCACCATTTGTTGAAAAGGCTATCTTTTTTCCACTGGATGGTTTTAGCTCCTTTGTCAAAGATCAAGTGACCATAGGAGTGTGGATTCATTTCTGGGTCTTCAATTCTGTTCCATTGATCTACATGTCTGTCACTGTACCAATACCATGTGGTTTTTAACACTATTGCTCTGTAGTACAGCTTGAGGTCTGGGATACTGATTCCCCCAGAGGTTCTTTTACTCTTGAGAATAGTTTTAGCTATCCTGGGTTTTCTGTTATTCCAGATGAATTTTTGAATTGCTCTTTCTAACTCTATGAAGAATTGAGTTGGGATTTTGATGGGGATTGCATTGAATCTGTATATTGCTTTCGGCAAGATGGTCATTTTGACTATATTAATCCAGCCAATCCATGAGCATGGCAGATTTTTCCATCTTCTGAGGTCTTCAATTTCTTTCTTCAGAGCCTTGAAGTTCTTGTCATACAGATCTTTCACTTGTTTGGTTAGAGTCACACCAAGATACTTTATATTGTTTGTGGCTATTGTGAAGGGTATCATTTCTCTTAGTTCTTTCTCAGCCTGCTTATCCTTTGAGTATAGGAAGGCTACTGACTTGCTTGAGTTGATTTTATATCCGGCCACTTTGCTGAAGTTGTTTATCAGCTGTAAGAGTTCTATGGTGGAGTTCTTTGGGTCGCTTAAGTATACTATCAGTTATGTTTCTAAAGCAGAAGTTCTCTGACAAAGAAAAGAAACAGAAAGTAAATTAGAAATAAACAGGAAAGTCAGCCTCCAGATGGCGCCAGCATGACCCCTGATCCTGTTCCAGCAGTTTCAGAATGGCTTTTTCAAAGGGCTACTAGTGATCTGGAGGTTGAAAGGGAGTTGGTAGCAAGAGGAATGGGGAGGAAGGAGAAGGAGGAGAGAGAGAGAGAGAGAGAGAGAGAGAGAGAGAGAGAGGAATGGAAGCTGGGAGAGAGAAAAGAGGCTACAAGCAGGTAGAAACATTGGGGCTGGGAGAGGGATCAGGCCTTGAAGCTGTCATGTGGGTTCATAGAAAAGCAAGTATATATACTGTTGGTCAGATTAAAAGTCTTCCAGGTCTTTGTTTTAGGTTGTCAATCTTTTGTCTTAGCTCAAGAGGGTATAGGAGTTCTGCCTGTATGTATGTCTGAGAATCACATAATTTCAGCAGAGGCCAGAAGAAGGTGTCTGAGCCTGCAAAACCAGAATTATACAAAATAACGTCATGGTTGGGAGTCACAACAATGTGCAGAACTATATTAAAATGTCATAGCAAAAAAAAATGTCGTAGCACTGGCAAGATTGAGAAACACTGGTCTAGAGGCATTCCTTGCTCTGATAAAGGTGGCAGTGGGCATTATCTTTCTGTCTCCACACCACTAGCCAAATATTTCCATATATAAATATGTAATATGAGACAGCCTGAGTCTGTAGTCCTGAGCCAGGATCTGGCTCCAGAACAAAGGATCTCTTATTCCCTGAGAGGCAAGAAGTGTGTTTAGCACTGACTGTGAGTCCCAGCTCTCTCCTTTCTGACTCTGTCTCCTAGAGATATGAGACAGCCTGAATCTGTAGTCCTGAGCCAGGATCTGGCTCCAGAACAAAGGATCTCTTATTCCCTGAGAGGCAAGAAGTGTGTTTAACACTGACTGTGAGTCCCAGCTCTCTCCTTTCTGACTCTGTCTCCTAGAGATACAGTCTCTGGACTTCTCAATGCAGACTCCTCTGACCTTGCCCTGCGAGTCCCCTTAAGTAATGACCTCAAAACACATAGCTGTAGCAACACGCAACACAGGGCTCCCCAACCTTGAAAAACGATCTGATTTGTTGTATTCAGGGCAGGAAAGGGTTGGTAATAATACGTTCTTTTTGTTGTTGTCTTTTATTTCCAAGTTGATTCCTGAAGAACAATAATTCTGGTCTCACCCTCCAGCTCCTGAAGTTGCTCTGCTAAAAGCTGTTTACAGCTTTAGTTTCACTTCATTACAGGACCAACTGAATCCCTTTCTTACAGTGCTATTGAATTTTGATTTGAATCTAACAAGTTTCTGCTCACAGGGGAGGAGGAGCTTAAATACAGGGGAGGAGGAGCGAAATACTGGGACTTCGCATATGCTTCTGCCTCTCAGCTTTCCAGTTCCAGTACTGGGTGGAAATTCAGCTTCTCAGCTCCGAGATGAGTGTCACAAAGACTAACCTACCTATGCTCAGTACCACAGGCAGCCCAGGCAGCCGGCAGGAGGGAGAAATGGGTATGTATTTAGTAGTATTTGAACCAAACTATAAGAGCAGAGAGGAGCTTCAGCAGGGACAAGACGGCAGTAGAGTTGAACCTTGAACAAAAGAATAAAAATGGAAGGGTGGTGTCTGTGAGCCTGTCACAGTGGGTCTGCAGAGCAGGAGTCTGTAGACAGGGTTAGCTATGAGGCTGTTTCATTAGTTATTCTATTGGGGCATACAATACTTGAATAGTTCATGGGCAAGAGAAATGAAGAATGAATCTCCTTCTAAAAGCCAGAGCAGCAGCCACAGCTTTTTTTCTTTGTGCTTAGCTTGCTAGTCCACTCTTCCCAGGGATCTGGTAAGCTACATTGTAGTGGATTGCACCAAATTGCTGTAGAAAATGCTTGCTCTACATGTCCCCAGGGAAGGAAATTCAGAGGACTGCTTTGCAATGTGCATAGTGACAGGCGGTGCCTGTTCCCAGGGGCTTGTATTTTGCAGATCCATTGTAATTAGAAAAGAATTGTAAGGAGGTGGCATGGGGTGGGGGCGGGTGGGGTTGGGGGGGCTGAACCCACCCAGTACCAAATCCTTTCCATTTTGAGCTCTTGATAAGTTACAGAAAAATAATATGATGGGGTTTTCTACTTCATTCTTCAGAAAGGTTGCGAAATTGTGTTCCTCATGTTTCAAACTGTCTGTGCTTCTGTATATTGTGTTCCTCTATCTTCCTTTTCCCTCATTCCTGTTCCTTCACCTTATTTTTTTCATTTAGCAAAATAATACTGGATTTTGAGAAAACAACATTGATATTTATCAAAATACAAGCTTCACAACAAAAGTTAGTGCTTATCACTTAAATCAACTGTTCTAACCATTATTATTATTATTATTATTACTCCTGATGATGATGATTGATTACTCTTTGGCAAAGTCTCATACTTTATCCCATGGCCGGCCTGGAATTACTGCTCCCTCTGCCTCAGTAGGGTGACATTTTGAAATCAAATACTCAAATACTTAGCCAACAGAAACATATCCTGTTGTGAACGTGGAGCTCCTGTCTGAAGTGCAGCTGTTGTATAACTAGCTGCAGGCATTTTGAAACAGTTCTTGTGTATGTGGAGCTCCTGTCTGAAGTGCAGCTGTTGTATAACTAGCTGTAGGCATTTTGCAACTTCACTCCTTTGAAACCATAACTTGTTTTGTCATTGAAATAGTTTTTATTAAGCTAAAAACCAGGCCAGCAATGTTTCATTTCTTTCTTTTTTTTTTTTGAGAGATCATTTCCAATGTTGCTTTTAAATAAAGACATGAAAGTTGTATTCAAACTGTGCCATAGGACACGTTCAAATTTAGAAGGAGATCTGTGTGTATACAGCATGAGACAGATGGATGGCAATGTTCCTGTTTATGTATCAGAATTATACTGGTGTAAACACAAAGGATTATCCATAAATCTTACTCATAATACTGTATAAGGAATGCTGGTGTGAAATTCTAAATGAATAAAATTACCTTTTTGATTTTTTTTGAAATGCCCAATATCCACAAGCGTGTTCCTTCAATTCCTAACTTGCTAAGAGTTTTTGTTATTTTAGACTATTAATTTTTTCACATGGTTCTATTAAACTTGTGAAAATGCTCCCATATTTCACCCATTAGTTATGTCAGTGTGTTCTGTTACATTTACGTGCCTTTATTAATTAATTTATTTACTAACTAGGTTCTTTGAGACTGATCTTGACATAGTCCATATTGAGTTCAAACATCCTATGTAGCCAAGGTTAGCCCTTATACTCCTGACTCTTCAGCTTCTGCCTCCCAAGCACTGGAAATGTAAAAGTGCACCAAGCTGTTTGTCTCATTGACTGGAGCAGAAGTTACACAGGTGGTTATGAACTGTCCCTTTAGGAGC
Source organism: Tokudaia tokunoshimensis (assembly GCA_036184795.1). Lineage (NCBI taxonomy): Eukaryota > Metazoa > Chordata > Mammalia > Rodentia > Muridae > Tokudaia > Tokudaia tokunoshimensis. The sequence continues at coordinate 149,113,204 of BTHU01000002.1, forward strand.
TGGGATTAGGAACCCAACTCATGTCCTCTAGAAGAGCAACAAATGATCTTAACCCCTCAGCCATCGCTTCAGCCTCCTGCTGATCCCTGTCTGTCCCCATCCTTTGTACTCAGTGTTGTCCTCAGTGCTAACCAGTGTATTCTTATGGAACAAAATCTATGGATAGCTTTGCTTCTTGTTTGCTTGTTGTCTCTTGCTTCTTCATTGGCCATTAGTTCAATGACTGGAAGACTCCATGTTTCCCTTTCTTCTAGTATTCCATGAGCCATAGACATCATTTATAGACCAGGACCTTCTATGAAGGGGTTTGCAGTGGGTGAATACAAGCTAAATCTACAGATAATTCATTTTCCTTAAACATTTATTGAGACTGATGTTCTCATATTTATATTCTTCAGATAAAATGCTCCAAGGAAAATGTCTTAGAATTGTCTCCCCCGAGTCTCCTGCTAAGCTTTACGGCTGCTATGGAGTGATCGTGGTCCTCACTGTAGCTGTAGTTGCACTTTCAGTTGCTTTGTTAGGTAAGTGACTTATTCTCCAAATTCTGTGACACTCTGTCTACATCCACATTATCAGTTACACTTACTGACCACTGTGAGCCAGGCATTGTGGGAAGGGCTCTAGAGAAAACCCACTGGAAGTTCCTTTTCTCTGGGAACTTAGGTTCCAGCCGGAAGATGCCATGAAGGAACACACAGGCTGTGATATGCACAGGAGGCCAGGCTTAGCAACCCTGGGAAGATGATATTCAGCAACTCTAGACAGAGATGCAGGGTACACAGGGCCCCTGGGCGAACTGTCCAAGGTAGAGAACAAGGAGAGGGATAAAGGCTCATCATGCTCAGGAGAGGATTCCTACAGATCAGTTAGGAAAGCTACAATCAAATTCATACCTCACAGCTGAGCTCAGGACAGTATTTCAAAAAGGAACAAAGCAAGCGTGTTATAATTCATTGTATTGTCTAAATTTTAGTAAGAACTACAGAAAAGATCTCAATCAAAGATATCTATGCTGCTTGCCCGAGCAACTGGATTGGATTTGGAAATAAATGTTTTTATTTTTCTGAAGACTTAAGTAACTGGACATCCAGCCAGACCTTCTGCAGGGAACAGGAGGCTGAACTAACTCAATTTGACAACCTGGAGGAGCTGGTAAGAAATGAACAGAGATTGGTTTGTCTGTTTTTTTCTGTTGAAAATTATATTACCTTGAGATAGAGAGGTTACAGATAGAGTATGAGGAAGGATCCCATCCCAAGCACATGGAGACATGTGGGATATGTGAGAGCGTGCCATTTGCTGATGCTTGACTTCTGACTGGAGCCCTGAGACATTCAAGAAATATTCTCTCAGGTAGTGCTCATAGTCAGCTGGAAGGTCAGATATGCCATTTTACTGGGATACCTGGTGGTATATTCCTGTAAGATGGCACATGTAAGATGGCAATGGGAAGTTAACTCAGAACTAACCTGGCCACAGAGGAAAGTGTTGTTACATTTGGTACTTTGATTCAAATGAGGTATTTTAGAGTTACAGATGTCAAGTGGATCCACTGAGAACTGGAGACTGATACAGCTCCAAATTCTGTGACCTTCAGTTTCGTCCCCCCTGTTTTCTCTAGAGGTAGTTGTGGAGTGGTGAGACTCCTGGATCATCTGAAACACAGAGACACACATATTCTTGGCTTTTTGTGTTTTATGACAGGATTTCCTAAAGAGATACAAGGGAATTTTTGACTACTGGATCGGCCTGCACAGAGAGTCATCAGAGCAATCTTGGAGGTGGACAGACAACACTGAGTATAACAACTTGTATGTTTTCAGAATGTTTTTTCCTTCTACTGTGTTCATGTATTGTGATGTGTGTGAGTTGGAGATATCTGAGATGAAAGTCCAGTCCATGTCATGTGAAGTCAACTGTACTGGGAAGGAACCCTTGGACTGGAGGTCTGGTTCAGAGGTGTGTTTACATGTGAGAGCCAATCCCCTGGAAACTTCACATCCCCACAAACTTAAATCCTTTGGAGATTTTTCCTGTTTATTGACCACCATTTTCAAAACGTTTACTTAGTGTGTTTTTACTCAAAATCTTTACCATAATGATGGTGGCTGGAGGTAGCTACTGTTTGCTCTGGCTCCAAATTAAATCTTTTTGCTGTTGATAAATATCCTGTATGGGATATAGACAAAGCCTCAGATGGGCAGAAGGGACTCTAAAATCCCAGAAATCCCTTGTAGAAACAGCAAGTCTGAGATTCAGCAGTCCACTATTTGCATGGCTTCACCTGTTCAGGAAAGCAGAGACTCTAAGGACAGTTGGAACCTCCTCTAAAGTCTTGTCATCACAGAGCACCCAAAACAGTTCTTGGATTTGAGCATAGCTGTTTTACTGGAATGGTAAATCACAGACTTAGTTACACCCACTGTTAAAGCCCTTTGAGCAATTTACTAAGAACTGGGTGTTTTCATATGTAAAATGCCTCAAAACAGAATTGAACATCACCCTCAGTGAGGTCACTCATGGCTGCAGTTCATCTGAACATGGCAGGAAGCACCAGTCTAATGCCTTGTACATGCATTACAGGATTCACCATGGACAAATGACAAAGGCGTGGTGTGCAAATCCTGAGAATGTGAGACAGTTGGTGTAAAACTAGTGCAAGTGATTCCTCAGGGACTCTTTGATTCACATTACCAAAAAGCAGTGGAGACTAGTGAAATTTCATTGCAGGAGCAAATGCAGTTTTGGGCTCTATAGACTTACTGTTTTTGGTTTCTTTTCAGGGTTCCCATCCGGGGAGTGGAAGGATATGCCTACCTGAACAACAACGGAATCAGCACTGCCAGAATCTATTCAGATCGCAGATGGATCTGTAGCAAGCTCAACAGCCATAGCTTCCACTGCCAGATTCCTTTTTCTCCTGTTTAGCTTTTACCAAGAGATGCTTCTTAGTCTGTTATCTATGGGTGCTACTCTTTCCCCTGTGGTCCCACATTGCCATCAAAATGGATTAAGAATATTTTCTAACATCACAAATGAAAACCATCTTGGAGAGCTGCACACACAAGGGATTATAAGAACATAGATGAGTCTAAAAGAGATGTTGGCACTCATACCTTAAACCTAAAGTACAACTAAGGTTAGTGAACCCCACTTTTATGATATGAAGTTTTTGTGCAGAGAAGTCCTACTTTTGAATTTACGAGACCACAAAAATGAGTCCCCCAATGTGCATGTGACCTTTAATAATGAAAGCAGAATGGCTGGGGTAGCGACATGCATCTGTAATCCTAGCTACGTAAGGGTTGAAACAGGAGGGTCACAGGTTCACGAGTGGGGACTAAACGCATGGAAAGGCCTCAATAATGATAGGGGAGAATCAGTATGTAGCATCCCATAATTTGGAGAAACATATTATACATGCTTTTCAAAATTCAGACCAACATACAGAACAATTTACAAAGTGTGTTAAATTAAGATTTACTTTACACTCTGCAATTTAAAACATGAGTGACATTGGCCAAATGTTTCTCTACTTTAGTTTTCAATATTCCTATTTCCAATTATACTGTTCTAAGTATAATTATAATTACTTACCTATCCTGTTCTAAGTATAATACATTTTATAAACAAATGCCATTTTAATTTCACCAGTTTATTGGATTTATTTCACATCAAATGAGAGTTAAACTCCTTAAACATTTAATACTTAACTTTACACTAGCATGTATATTATTGGGTCTTAAAAAAAAGTATTTAAAATCTTATAGAGTTAGCTACCCCATACTGATGAGTCCCAAAAAGGATGAAATAACAGGCTAAAAAGCATCTCTTGATCTCTTTATCCTTTCTTCTCCTTCTTGTTCTTTTTAAAGACAACTTGATATGCCAAAGGGGAGGTGATATCTATGAGCGGCTTCCAGGTCTTTGAGGAGAAAGGGATGGAGAGATGGGGGAAGGAGAGGGGAGAGGCACATTGGGGAAGGGAGGAGGGAAGGGAAATTAATAATAAAAAAAAGCAAAAACTACATTTATACCGACTTCATTTATGCTTATTGTTTGTATATATGTATATATTTGTCCCACCTGTGCTGGGAAGACAACACAGAGATAGCGAAGACAGACATCAGACAGAACCAGAAAGGATCAGCTCCCTGCTTACTGCAAGTGGCCATGTGGATGCTGAAAATGGAGCAAGAACATGTGCTCCTAATTGCTGAGCCATCTTTCCAGCCTTCTTGTCTCCCTTTTATTGGCACTCTGATCAAGCTTTGCAAAAGTAGCAGGTACTTCCCTGCAGTTTTTGTAAATTTTATTTTTTTACAGGCTCTTGCCTAAATCTGTGACCCTTCTCAAGTAGCTAGGGGTCACAGGTGTGTGTCACCACACCAGCCCTTCTGCTTCTCATTTCTGAAGACCAAGAAAATTTTTAAATATGCATTGACGCTTTGCCTGCATGTGTGTCTGTGTAAGGGAGCCACATCCTCTGGAGTTATAGGCAGTTGTGGCTTCTGTATGGGTACTGGGAATTGAATCCAGGTCCAATGCTTCTAATCACACATACATTTTGATTAATGTACTGTCTTTATTTTAAAGCCATACTTTATTATTTATTAGATGAATTAAAGCATATTTCATTCAGAAAAATGACTTTCTTAGTCCCACTTTTAGTCCTAATAATACTCTTTGCAACCCATTTTACTTCTTACATCCTAAAAGATAGAGTATGTATGTTCCCAAGGATGGTTCAGAGAAATAAGTATTTTATACCATTAAATTGGGTGAACTTAGTCCACAAAAGAAATACGATAGGCTTATGAACTTAGTTGACCTAATAATATTGTACACAGTAGACTCGAAGAAATAGGTCTACTAATATTAATTCCTAAGATTCAGATTACCCAGGTAAATGTCTTGCCAGTGTCCCTATCTGACTCATAGTAAACACATGGTAAGTTTCCTTCCATTGCTCTCTGGAAATAATGCTGGAAGGAACAGCAACTTTTTATGAGCATTGGCCCTTCTAAGGGTTCTATCCCCAAGATGTCAGTGTGCTGTTCAAAACAGTCTGTGTTTCTTTTTCTTTCTTTCTTTCTTTCTTTCTTTCTTTCTTTCTTTCTTTCTTTCTCTTTCTTTCTTTCTTTTTTCTTTCTTTTTATAGACAAAGGAATTTACTGCTAGTTAAATGAATCATAATAGTATATAAAAAATCAATCTTTTACTTTTTTTAATAGATTTTTTATTATATATTTGCTTTATTTACATTTCAAATGGTATCCCTATTCCGAGTTACCCCTCCGAAAATTCCGTATCCCATCCCACCTCCCCCTGCTCACCACCCACTCCCCCACCAATTTCCTGACTTGCATTCCCCTATTCTGGGGAATCGAGCCTTCAGAGGATCCATGGTATCTCCTCTCATTGACGTCTGAAATGGCCAACTTCTGTTACATACGTAGCTGAAGCCATGGGTACCTCCATGAGCACTCTTTGGTTGGTGGATTAGTCCCTGGGAGCTTTGGGCGTATTGGTTAGTACGTATTATTGTTCCTTGTTCAGGGCTGCAAACCTCTTCAGCTCCTTGGGTCCTTTCTCTAGCTGCTCTGCTGGGGATCATATGTTCATTCTATTGGTTGGCTGTGAGCCATGGGTATTTTGATCCACTTTCCAATAAGGATCAATGTATCCACACTTTGGTCTTCCTTCTTCTTGAGCTTCATGTGGTCTGGGAGTTGTATCTTGGGTGTTCCAAGCTTTTGGGCTAATATCCACTTATCAGCGAGTGCATACCGTACATGTTCTTTTGTGATTGGGTCACCTCACTCAGGATGATATTTTCTAGCTCCATCCATTTGCCTAAGAATTTCATGGATTCATTGTTTTTAATAGCTGAGTAGTATTCCATTGTGTAAATGTACCACATTTTCTGTATCCATTCCTCTGTTGAGGGACATTTGGTTTCTTTCCAGCTTCTGGCTATTATGAATAAGACTGCTATGAACATAGTAGAGCATGTGTCCTTATTACATGTTGGAGCATCTTCTAGTTGTATGCCCAGGAGTGGTATAGCAGGGTCCTCAGGTAGTGCTATGTCCAATTTTCTGAGGAACCGTCAATCTGATTTCCAGAGTAGTATTACCAGCTTGTAATCCCACCAACAATGGAGAAGTGTTCCTCTTTCTCCACATCCTCCCCAGCATTTGCTGTCCCCTGAGTTTTTGATCCTGGCCATTTTGACTTGTGTGAGGGGGAATCTCAGGGTTGTTTTGATTTGCATTTCTCTGATGATTAAGGATGATGAACATTTCTTTAGGTGTTTCTCAGCCATCCAGTATTCGTCAGTTGAGAATACTTTGTTTAGCTCTGTAACTCATTTTTTAATAGGGTTATTTGGTTCTCTGGAGTCTAACTTCTTGAGTTCTTTGTATATATTGGATATTAGCCCTCTGTCGGATGTAGGGTTAGTAAAGATCATTTCCCAGTTAGTTGGTTGCCGCTTTGTCTTTTTGACAGTGTCTTTGGCCTTGCAAAAACTTTGTAATTTCATGAGGTCCCATTTGTCAATTCTTGATCTTAGAGCATAAGCTATTGGAGTTCTATTCAGGAAATATTCCCCTGTGCACATGTGCTCCAGGTTCTTCCCCACATTCTTTTCTATTAGATTCAGTGTATATGGTTTTATGTGGAGGTCTTTTATTCACTTGGACTTGAGTTTTGTACAGGGAGATAAGAATGGATGAATTTGCATCCTTCTACATGCCAACTGACCCAGCACCATTTGTGGAAAAAGATGTCTTTTATCCACTGGATGGTTTTAGCTCCTTTGTCAAAGATAAAATGATCATAGGTGTTTGGATTCATTTCTGGTTCTTCAATTCTATTCCATTGATCTTCCTGCCTGTCTCTGTACCAATATCATACAGTTTTTATCACTATTGGTCTGTAGTTGTGTTTGAGGTCAGGGATGGTGATTCCGCGAGAAGTTCTTTTATTGTTGAGAATAGTTTTCGCTATCCTGGGTTTTTGTTATTCCAGATAAATTTGGAAATTGCTCTTTCTAACTGTATGAAGAATTGAGTTGAAATTTTAATGCGGATTGCATTGAATCTGTAGATTGCTTTAGGCAAGATGGACATTTTTACTATATTAACTGTGCCAATCCAAGAGCATGGGAGATCTTTCCATCTTCTGAGATCTTCTTCAATTTCTTTCTTCAGAAACTTGAAGTTCTTGTCATACAGATCTTTCACTTACTTGGTTAGAGTCACACCAAGGTATTTTATATTATTTGTGGTAATTGTGAAGGGTGTCATTTTCCTAATTTCTTTCTCAGCCTTTTTATCCTTTATTTTTGAGGTCACTTAAGTATACTATAATATCATCTGCAAATACTGACACTTTAACTTCTTCCTTTCAATTTGAATCCCTTTGACCTTCTTTTGTTGTCTAATTGCCTCAAGTACTATATTGAACAGGTAGGGAGAGAGTGTACAGCCTTGTCTAGTCCCTGATTTCACTGGGATTGCTTCAAGTGTCTCTCCATTTAGTTTGATGTTGTCTACTGGTTTGCTGTATATTGCTCTTACTATGTTTAGCTATGGGCCTTGAATTCTTGATCTTTCCAAGACTTTTATCATGAAGAGGTGTTGGATTTGTAAAATGCTTCCTCAGCATCTAATGAAATGCTCATGTGTTTTTTTCTTTGAGTTTGTTTATGTAATGGATTACATTGATGGATTTCCAAATATTCAACTATCCCTGCATCCCTGGGATGAAGCCTACTTGATAATGGTAGATGATTGTTTTGATATGTTTTTGGATTCGGTTGGCAAGAATTTTATTGAGTATTTTTGCATCAATATTCCTAAGGGAAATTGGTCAAAAGTTCTCTTTCTTTGTTGGGCATTTGTGTGTTTAGGTGTCGGAGTAATTGTGGCTTCATAAAATGAGTTGGGTAGTGTTCCTTCTGTTTTTATTTTGTGGAATAATTTGAAGAGTATTGGTTTTAAGTCTTCTTTGAAGGTCTGGTAGAACTCTGCATTCAACCCATCTGGTCCCGGACCTTTTTTGGTTGGGAGACTATTAATGATTGCTTCTATTTTTTTTTAGGGGTTATGGGATTGTTTAGATCATTTATCTGATCCTGAGTTAACTTTTGTACCTGGTATTTGTCTAGAAAATTGTCCATTTCATCTAGATTTTCCACTTTTGTTGAGTATAGGCTTTTGTAGTAGGATCTGATTATTTTTTGGATTTCCTCAGTATCTGTTGTTGTATCTCCCTTTTCATTTCTGATTTTGCTTATTTGGATACTGTCTCTGTGTACTCTGGTTAGTTTGGCTAAGGGTTTATCTGTCTTCTTGTTTTTTTCAAAGAACCAGCTCCTGGTTTGGTTAATTCTTTGTATAGTATTTTTTTGTTTCTATTTGGTTGATTACAACCCTGTGTTTAATTATTTCCTGCTGTCTACTCTTCGTGGGTGTATTTGCTTCTTTTTGTCCTAGAGCCTTCAGCTGTGCTGTTAAGCTTTTAGTGTATGCTCTTTACAGTTTCGTTTGGCGGCACTCGGAGCTATGAGTTTTCTTCTTACCACTGCTTTCACTGTGTCCCATAAGTTTGGGCATGTTGTGCTTCCATTTTCATTAAATTCTAAGAAGTCTTTAATTTCTTTTTTAATTTCTTCTTTGACCAAGTTACTGTTAGAGTGCTGTTCAGTTTCCATGTGTATGTGACCTTTCTGTTGTTTTTGTTGTTATTGAAGACCAGCCTTAGTACGTGGTAATCTAATAGGGTGCATGGAATTATTTGAATCTTCTGCTGAGGTCTTGTTTTGTGACTGAGTATATGGTCAATTTTGGAAAAGGTACCCATGAGATGCTGAGAAAAAGGCATATTCTTTTGTTTTAGGATAAAATGTTCTATAGATATCTGTTAAATCTATTTGGTTCATAACTTCTGTTAGCTTCACTGTTTCTCTGTTTAGTTTGTGTTTCCCTGATCTGTCCATTGATGAGGGTGGGGTATTGAAGTCTCCCACTATTATTTTTTGGGATGCAATGTGTGCTTTGAGCTTTATTAAAGTTTCTTTTGTGAATGTTGTTGCTCTTTTATTTGGAGAATATATGTTTAGAATTGAGAGTTCATCTTGGTAGATTTTTTTCCTTTGATGAGTATGAAGTGTCCTTCCTTATCATTTTTGATTATTTTAGGTTGAAAGTCGATTTTATTCAATAATAGGGTGGCTACACCAGCTTGTTTTTTAGGACCATTTGCTTGGAAAATTGTTTTCCAGTCGTTTACTCTGAGGTAGGGTCTGTCTTTGTTGCTTAGGTGGGGTTCCTGTATGCAGTAAAATGTCGGGTCCCGCTTATGTATCCAGTCGGTTATTCTATGTCCTTTTATTGAAAAATTGATTCCATTGATATTAAGAGATATTAAGGAGAAGTGATTGTTTCTTCCTGCTATTTTTGTTATTAGAAGTAGTGTTTTATTTGTGTGGCTTTCTTCTTTTTGATTTGTTAAAAGAAGATTAATTTCTTGCTTTTTCTAGGGTGTAGTTTCCCTCCTTTAGTTGCTGTTTTCCATTCATTATCCTTTGAAGGGCTGGATTTGTGGAAAGGTATTCGGTAAATTTGTTTTTGTCATGGAATACCTTGGTTCTCCATCTATAGTAATTGAGAGATTTGCTGGGTATAGTAGCCTGGGTTGGCATTTGTGTTCTATTAGTGTCTGTATGACATCTTCCCAGGATCTTCTGGCTTTCAAAGACTCTGGTGAGAAGTCTGGTATAATTCTGATAGGTCTACCTTTATATGTTACTTGATCTTTTTCCTTTGCTGCTTTTAATATTTTTTCTTTGTTTAGTGCATTTGGTGTTTTAATTATTATGTGACAGGAAGAATTTCTTTTCTGGTCAAATCTATTTGGAGTTCTGTAGGCTTCTTGTATGTTCATGAGCATCTTTCTTTAGGTTAGGGAAGTTTTCTTCTATAATTTTGTTGAAGACATTTACTGGCCCTTTAATTTGGAAAGCTTCAATCTCTTCTGCATGGATAATCCTTAGGTTTGGTCTTCTCATTTTGTCCTGGATTTCCTGGATGTTTTGGGTCAGGAGATTTTTGCATTTTGCATTTTCTTTGACTGTTGTGCCAATGCTTTCTATGGTATCTTCTGCATCTGAGATTCTCTCTTCTATCTCTTGTTATTGATGCTTGCATCCATTACTCCTGACTTCTTTCCTAGGTTTTCTATGTCCAATGCTTCCCTTTGTGATTTCTTTATTTTGTCTACCTCTATTTTTAGATCCTGGATGGTTTTGTTCAATTCCTTCAACTGTTTGGTTGTGCTTTCCTGTAATTCTTTAAGGGCTTCTATCTGTTTACCTGTGTTCTCCTGTATTTCTTTAAGAGAGTTATTTATGTCCTTCTTGAAGCCCTCTCTCAGCATCATGAGCTGTGATTTTAAATCCAAATCTTGCTTTTCCAGTGTGTTGGGGTATCCAGATTTGCTGTTGTGGGAGAACTGGGTTCAGATGATGCCATGTTGCCTTGATTTCTGTTGGTAACGTTCCTACGTTTGCCTTTTGCCATCTGGTTATCTCTGGTGTCAGTTGGTCCTGCTGTCTCTGGCTGGTGCTTGTCCCTCCTGTGGGCCTGCAAGCCTGACTCAGCACCCCTGGGTGACCAGCTCTCCCCTGGCACAGAGTGCTGTGGCACTGCTCAGCTCTTGGGGCAGGTGGGGCCCTAGTGTACCCTGTCCCAGATGATCTGGCACTCAGGTATTCCTGGAGCTCCTGGCTGTACATGTTGCTCAATCGCAGGAATGAAGATGGTGGCCTCACCTCTAAATGTGGGAGTCAAGTACCTCTCTGCATAGCAGTCCCCGCCCTGGCAGGATAGGTGCACAGACTGTTGTGGTGCTGTCCAGCTTCTGGCTGCAGTTGGGGTCCTGGAGGACCCTGTCCTTGCTGATCTGGCACTCAGGTGTTCCTGGTGCTCCTGGTTGTACATGCCTGCTCAATTACAGGAGAGAAGATAGCCAATCTTTTACTTTTTCCTTCTTTTTCTTTTTGGGACTGTCTTACCATGTAGATTAGGCTGGCCTCAAACTCAGAAATTTCCCTGCCCCCCCCCCGAGTTCTGGATTTAAAGGAGTATGCCACCGTGCCTGGATTAGGTTTTATTGGCAGGAGAGATGGGTAAGTGGGTAAGAGCTTTGTTGTACAAACCCAAGGATCTGAATTCAGGTTTTCATCACTCACAGAAAAAGTCAAGAATGGATCTCCTTCCCCCTATTTATTTCAGGTTCCCAGGAGACACAGACAAGAGGCTTCCTAGGGCTTTTTGGTTACTAGTCTGTTCAGGGAGTGATACTGTTTCACATAATAATTAAAAAAAGAGGATGGTTATAAAAGCAAATGGTTTGCACATATTACAGGAAGCATCCAAATCCTTTGAGATTTACAGCTTCTCCTAATTCAAATCCATCAAACTTATTCTTAACTTTTTTATTCTTTGAGAGTTTTGTTAAATGTGTTTTTATTTACTCTCTCCTCCAATACCCAGATCCACCTGATCAACATATATATGTATATGTATATATATGTATATATATATACAATATATAAATATACAATATATAAAATGTCTCTTCTTCTCCTAGCACCTAACTATTGTCTATAGTTCCATGGCTAGGGTTAGGATTTCATATCCAATTCCATCCTGGTGCTGGAATTTTATCAGGAATGGGTTTGCACAAGTTTGGTGCATGCTGTTATAACTGCTGTAAATTCATAGTGCAATCAGTTCTCTTGCCATGTCCAAAAGACACTGATTCCTTGTAGTCATCTGCTGCCTGTGGTTCTGACAGTCTTTCCACCCCCATAACTGTAATGAATTCTGAGCACTTGGAGTTGGGGTATATGTGTGTGTGTATATGTGTGTGTATATATATATATATATATATATATATATATAATATATATATATATATTGTACACAGATATACATACACACACACACACACACACACACCCCTGAACAATGGTGTCAGATGTGGGCTTCATCTTGTAGATGAGGTGTGGGCTTCATCTTGTAGATGAGGACCTAAGTCCAATCAGAGTGTTGGTTACTCCTATGATGTTCATGACACTATTGTAACAGTGGGCATAATCATTATTATAATTTGCATGGTTCAAAGCTGGAAATAATTGATTATTATTTTTCTCCTCTGAGTGCATGCATAGTCTTTTCCAGATCCAGAACTATAAAGGCTTTCCAGTAGGAGTGAGGCTTTTAGGTTAATACCCGTTTTGCTTCTCCATGTTCTATGACTCAAAAGTGTATTGTCTTCAGAAGTAGGGTCTTACTTTCAAGTTCTGGAAGGCAATCATGAGCAATGGCAGTAGCCTGCAATATTTGGGATATATAGGACTTTGCTGTCCAATGTTTTTCTTCCTAGCTAAATAATACCCCATTGTGCAAATATACCACATTTTCATGTTGTGATCATCTAGTCTAGAACAACACTGAACATGAGTGAGAAAATATCTGTATAGTAGGATATGGAGTCCTTTGGATAAATGTCCAAGAGTGGGTACAGTTATACCATGCAGTGGATCTACTTTTAGATTTTTGGGGAACTTTCACATGAATTTTCATTGTAAGTACATCAGATTTTGCTCCATCAGTGATGAAGTTTTACCTTTTCCCAAAATTCATAAATTCATGGCATCATTTGTTGTCCATTTTTTCTTTTATACATTAGTCATCTTGACTGGGATGAGATAAATAGTGTTGATTTGCACTTTCCTGATTACTAAGCATGGTGAACATCAAAATAAAAGTATTCTTTAGTCATTTTTATTTCATCTTTTGAGGACCTAGAACTGGGCTCTTTGTTCATTGATGCTTTTTTTTTTTTGAATTCTTGGTATATTCTAGATAGTAAACCTCTGTCAGATATACAGTTGCTAAAGATGTTTTTCTCATGCTGTAGCCTGTCTCTTGGACTGAGTGATGGTATACTTTGTTGTGTAAAACCTTTTTAGTCTCATGAGGTCTCGTTCATTAATCGTTGGTCTTAATACCTACACTATTGGGACCTCTTTCAGAAAGGCCTTTCCTGTGTCAATGAGTACAAGTATATTGCCCCATTTCTTTTCTATCTGCTTCAGAATATCAGTTTTTTGTTTGTTTGCTTGTTTGTTTTTTTTTCCCCCTGAGGTCCTTGATCCATTTGGAGTTGAGTTTTGAGTAGGGCTAAATAAATTTCATTCTTCTACACATAGTTATCCAGTCTGAAGCAACATTTGTTGAAGGTACTATTTTTTTCTTCAACATATAAGGCTAGCTTCCTTTTCAAAACTGAAGTGGCTATAGGAATGTGAGTTTCTATGTGGGTACTTAATTCGATTCTATTGATCAGTGGGTCTGGTTTTATGCCAGTACGGTACTCTTTTCAATACCAAAATTTTGGAATATAACAAGATCTGGAATGGTAAAGTCTCTAGCAATTTTTTGATGATCAGGATTGTTTTTGCTTTTCTTGATATTTTGTATTTAATTATGAAATTTAATATTATTTTTCCAATTTCTATAAAGAATCACACTAGAAATTGGGTGAGGATTGTACTGAATCTGTAGATTGTTTTTGATAGGACACCATTTCAAAATATTAATTCTAACAATACATGAGCATGGGAGGTTTTCTAATCTTCTTGCATCTTATTCAATTTCTTTTCTTCAGTGTTTTAATTTTACATTTATATGTATCTCCTTCTTGGTTAAATTTATTCCAAAATATTTTATTTTGAGGTCATTATGTAAGGTATATTTCCATTATTTATTTCTCAGTGCATTTTAATTTGTTTATGAAAGGGCTACCAGTTTTCATGTGATAATTTTTTATCTTAATACTTCTAAATGCTTTGATCAAATGTAGGAGTTTTCTGGTGGAGTCTTTCTGTCTTTTATGACCAGAATCATATCATCAGCAAAAAAGGATAATTTCACTTTTCCCTTTCCCATTTGTATCTCCTTTATCACCTTCACTTGTCTTCTTTTTCTAGCTAAGACTTCAAGTACTGTGGAATAGGTGTGGAGAGAGTGGACATCCTTGTCTTGTTCCTGATTTGGTGGAAATGCTTTTCAGTTATCTCCATTTGGACAATGTTGATTGTGAAATTCCTATTTATTGACCTTATTATGTTGAGATATGTCCCTTGTATCCCACACTCTTTCTCCAGGACCTTTATTATGAATGAATGTTGGCTGGATTTTGTCTAAAGTCTTTTTCCATCCATTTAATGAGGTTATAATACAGTTTCTATCTGTTTATATGATTACATTTATTGATTTATATATGAACCACCCTTGCAACTATGAAGAGGAGCCATCTTGATCATGGTGGATGACCTTTTTGATGTATTCTTGAACTTGGTTTTCAAGTGTCTTTTTAAAAATTTTTATGTCAACATTCATCTATTTTTTAATATAGGCACATAATGCTATAGGCTTTTGTTTTATAACTGCCTCTTTTTATTCGGTTCACAAATTTCTGGGAATTTTTAAATTATCTACTTGATTTCTTGCTTTACTCAATTTTGTTCATTTGTGAATTGTTTAGATTCCATGATTTTGTGTTCTTTTTTATGACTTTTTTATTAGATATTTTCTTTATTTACATTTCAAATGTTATCCCCTTTCCTGGTTTTCCCTCCAAAAAACCCCTATCCCATCCCCCCTCCTGCTCACAAACCCACCCATCCTGCTCTCCTGTCCTGGCATTCCCCTATACTGGGGCCTTGAGCCTTCTCAGGACCAAGGGCCTCTCCTCCCTTTGATGTCCAATAAGGTCATCCTCTGCTACATATGCAGCTGGAGCCATGGGTCCATCCATCTTTGGTTGGTGGTTTAGTCCCTGGGAGCTCTGGGGTACTGGTTAGTTCATATTGTTGATCCTCCTATGGGGCTGCAAGCTCCTTCAGCTCCTGAGGTCCTTTCTCTAGCTCCTCCATTGGGGACCTTGTGCTTAGTCCAATGGTCGACTGAGAGCTTCCACTTCAGTATTTTCCAGGTACTGGCAGAGTCACTCAGGAGACAGCTATATCAGGCCCCTGTCAGCAAGTGATTGTTGGCATCCACTATAGTGTTTGTGTTTGGTGACTGTATATGGGACGGATCCCCAGGTGGGGCAGTCTCTGGATGGTCTTTTCTTCACTCTCTGTTCCACACTTTGTCTCTGTATCTCCTCCCATGGGTATTTTGTTCCCCCCTCTAAGAAGAAAACAAAGTATCCATATTTTGGTCTCCCTTCTTCTTGAGCTTTTTTTGGTCTGTGAATTTTATCTTGAGTATTCTGAGCTTCTGTGCTAATATCCACTTATCAGTGAGTGCATACCATGTGTGCTCTTTTGTGATTGGGTTACCTCACTCAAGATGATATTGTCTAGTTCCATCAATTTACCTAAGAATTTCATGAATTCATTGTTTTTAATAGTTGAGTAGTACTCTGTTATGTAAATGTACCACAATTTCTGTAACCATTCCTCTGTTGAGGGATGTCAGGGTTCTTTACAGTTTCTGGCAATTATAAATAAGGCTGCTATGAACATAGTGGAGTATGTGTGCTTATGAAATCTTGGAGAATCTTAGCTGGGTCTTCTGAGGAACAGAAAAACTGATTTCCAGAGTGGTTGTGCCAACAATGGAGGAATGTTCTTTTTTCTCCATATCCTCACCAGCACCTGCTATCCCCTAAGTTTTTGATCTTAGCCATTCTGACTGGTGTGAGGTGGAATCTCAGGGTTGTTCTGATTTATATTTCCCTGATGACTAAGGATGTTGAACATTTTTTTTAGGTGCTTCTCAGCCATTCAGTATTCCTCGGGTGAAAATTCTTTGTTTAGCTCTGTACCCCATTTTTAAATAGGGTTATTTGTTTCTCTGGAGTCTATCTTCTTGATATTAGCCCTCTATCAGACGTAGGGTTGGTAAAGATCTATTCCCAATTTGTTGGTTGCCATTTTGTCCTATTGATAGTGTCCTTTGCCTTACAGAAGCTTTGTAATTTGATGAGGTCCCATTTGTCAATTCTTGATCTTAGAGCATAAGCTATTGGTGTTCTGTTCAGAAAATTTTCCCCTGCGCCCATTTACTTGAGGATCTTCCCCACCTTCTTTTCTATTGGAATTAGTGTATCTGGTTTTATGTGGAGGTCCTTGATATACTTGGACTTGAACTTTGTGCAAGAAGATAAGAATGGATTGATTTGCATTCTTCTTCATCCTAACTGCCAGTTGAGTCAGCACCATTTGTTGAAAAGGCTTTTTTCCACTGGATGGTTTTAGCTCCTTTGTCAAAGATCAAGTAACCATACGTGTATGAGTTCATTTCTGGGTCTTCAATTCTATTCCATTGAGCTAACTGCTTTTCACTGTACCAATACCATACAGTTTTTATCATTACTGCTCTGTAGTACAGCTTGAGGACCCAGATGCTGATTCCCCCAGAAGTTCTTTTATTGTTGTGAATAGTTTTTTCTATCCTGGGTTTTTTGTTATTCCAAATGAACTTGAGGATTGCTCTTTTTAACTATGAAGAACTGAGTTGGAATTTTGATGGAGATTGCTTTGAATCTGCATATTGCTTTTGGCAAGATGACCATTTTTACTATATTAATCCTGCCAATTCACTAACATGGGAGATCTCTCCATCTTCTGAGATATTCTTCTGTATTGAGGTGAGCTATGTACAGACAGCCTAGTCCCCAGTCGAGCACTGAACTTGAACTCCAGCAATCCAGTCAATAGCTTCTGCCTGCATGTGATGGAAGGAGTTTAGTCATGCCCCTGGGCCCCTAGGTCTTGTCACAGCTACAGCTCTCACAGCACTCCCCCCCCAGAGGTGTGTGTCTCTCAGTCATGTAGGTATAGTACCAAAACTTCCCACATGTAAATAAAGTTTCCCCAAGCTATCAGTCCAAGCTAATGAGAAGTACCTGCTTCCAAACCCTGAATTACCCCCAAAACTGTATATAAATCCTATCCAGGGAATTAAAAATGCAAGAACTACTCCATTATCTGAGAGCTCCTGTCATAAGAACTCTTAACACTTGAGAAGAGGTCTACTCTCCCAAAACACCACCTGCAGCTCCTCTGCACTCCTCCCTGGCTAGTTGGCCTTTTGTCAGCCCAACTCAGCACAGGGTTTTGCAGGTAACTAAGAAGGTGGCACATTGAAGACTGAGGTCGAACCAGCTGTGGTGGAAGCAACTTACCCCCCCTCCCGCTTGCTCCCACCTTCTTCTCCCTGTCAGAATTCTCACACCCAGCCAGATCAGAGACTTCTGTAGAAAGCCTCAGTACACAAGCCCACACCTGGTACCCAAGGTGAAGTATGAACCCAATCAGTTCTCCCCTGCCTCTTTATGCCTTGAAGGAAACACTAAAGAAACTGTATACTCTTCCTGCCCTTCCGTCTCCCACTCAAGGGCAAGGCACCATTAAAAAAACAAAAACCAAAGGAACTACCACCTGTTCCTTCCCTCACTTCACTTCCCCCCATCCAACCAGAGAAAAACAACATTCTTTGATTTCTTTTATGAGAGACTTGAAGTTCTTGTCATACAGATCTTTCACTTGTTTGGTTAGAGTCACATCAAGATACTTTATATTGTTTATGACTATTGTGAAGGGTGTCATTTCCCTAATTTCTTTCTCAGCCGGTTTGTCTTTTGAGTATAGGAAGGCTACCGATTTGTTTAATTTTATATCTGCTTCTTTTGCTGAAGTTGTTTGTCAGCTTTAAAAGTTCTCTGGTGGAGTTTTTGGGGTCACTTTAGTATACTATCATATCATCTGCAAATAATGATAGTTTGATTTCTTTCTTTCCAATTTGTATCTCTTTAACCTTTTATTATCTAAATGCTCTAGCTAGTACTTCAAGTACTATATTGGAGAGAGAGAGAGAGAGAAAGAGAGAGAGAGAGAGAGAGAGAGAGAGAGAGAGAGAGAGAGAGAGAGAGAGAGAGAGAGAGAGAGAGACTTGTCTAATCCCTGATTTTAGTGGGATTGCTTCAAGTTTCTCTCCATTTAGTTTGATGTTGGCTACTGGTTTGCTGTATATTGCTTTTACTATGTTTAGGTATGGGCCTTGAATTCCTGATCTTTCCAAGACTTTTAACATGAAGGGATGCTGAATTTTGTCACATGCTTTTTCAGCATCTAATGAAATGACCATTTGGTTTTTTTCTTTGAGTTTGTTTATGTAGTATATTATATTGATGGATTTTTATATATTAAAACATCCCTGCATCCCTGGGATGAAACCTACTTGATCTTGGAGAATGATTGATTTGATGTGTTATTGGATTCCATTGGACAAGAATTTTATTGAATATTTTTGCATCGATATTCATAAGGGAAATTGGTCTGAAGTTCTCTTTCTTTGTTGGATCTTTGTGTGGTTTTGGTATCAGAGCAATTGTGGCTTCATAGAACAAGTTTGTTAGTGTTCTTTCTGTTTCTGTTTTGTGGACTAGTTTGAAGAGTATTGATATTAGGTCTTCTTTGATGGTCTGATAGAATTTTGCACTAAATAAATCTGATCCTAGGCTCTTTTTGGTTGGGAGACTTTTAATGACTGCTTCTATTTCTTTATGGGTTATGAGACTGTTTAGATGGTTTATTAAATCCTGATCTAACTTTGGTCTTTGATATCTGTCTAGAAAATTGTTTATTTCATCCAGATTTTCCAGTTGGCTTTGTAGTGGGATCTGATTATTTTTTGAATTTCCTCAGTTTCTGTTGTTATATTTCCCTTTTCATTTCTGATTTTGTTAATTTGGATCCTGTCTCTGTGCCCTCTGGTTAGTCTGGCTAAGGGTTTATATATTTTGTTGATTTTTCTCAAAGAACCAGCTCCTGGTTTGGTTGATTCTTTGTTTAGTTCTTTTTGTTTCTATTTGGTTGATTTCAGCCTTGATTTTGATTATTTCCTGCTGTTTACTCCTCTTGGGTGTATTTGCTTCTTTTTGTTCTAGAGCTTTCAGGTATGCTGTTAAACTGCTACTGTATGCTCTCTCCATTTTCTTTTTGGAGGCACTCAGAGCTATGAGTTTTTCTCTTACCACTGCTTTCATTGTGTCCCATAAGGTTGGGTATGTTGTACCTTCATTTTCATTAAATTCTAAAAAGTCTTTAATTTCTTTCTTTATTTCTTCCTTGACCAAGTTATCATTGAGTAGAGTGTTGTTCAGCTTCCACGTGTATGTGGGTTTTCTGTTGTTTTTGTTGCTATTGAAGACCAACTTTAATCCATAGTGACCTGATAGGAGGCATGGGATTATTTCAATCTTCTTATATCTGCTGAGGTTTTTTATGTGACCGATTATATGGTCAATTTTGGAGAAGGTACCATGTAGTGCTGGTAAGAAGGTATAGTCTTTTGATTTTGGATGAAATGTTCTATAGATACCTGTTAAATCCATTTGGCCCATAACTTCTGTTAGTTTCATTGTGTCTCTGTTTTTTTGTGTTTCCCTAATCTGTCCATTGATGAGAGTGGGGTATTGAAATTGCCTACAATTATTGTGTGAGGTGCATGAGGTGCAATGTATGCTTTTAGCTTTAGTAAATTTTTTTATGCATGTGTGTGCCCTTGCATTTGTTGCATAGATGTTCAGAATTGAGAGTTCTTCTTTGTAGATTTTTTCCTCTGATAATTATTAAGTGTCCTTTCTTATCCTTTTTGATGACTTTTGGTTGAAAATCGATTTTATCCGATATTAGAATGGCTACTTCAGCTTGTTTCTTGCGACCATGTGCTTGGAAAATTGTTTTTCAGCCCTTTACTCTGAGGTAGTATTTGTCTTTGACACTGAAGTGCATTTTCTGTATGCAGCAAAATGCTGGTTCCTGTTTACATATCCAGTCTGTTAGTCTATGTCTTTTTATTGGGGCAAAGAGATATTAAGGAATAGTGTTTGTTGCTTCCTGTTATTTTTGATGTTAGTTTTATGTTTATGTGGTTATCTTCTTTTGGGTTTGTTGAAAGAAGATTACTTTCTTGCTTTTTCTATGCTGTAGTTTCTCTCCTTGTGTCTATGTTTTCCACAGATTATCTTTTGTAGGGCTGGATTTGTGGAAAGATATTGTGTAAATTTGGTTTTGTCATGGATTATCTTGGTTTCTCCATCTATGGTAATTGAGAGTTTTACTGGGTATAGTATCTGGGCTGGCTTTTGTGTTCTCTTAGCATGGGTATTACATCTGCCCAGGATCTTTCATAGTCTCTGGTGAGAAGTCTGGTATAATTCTGATCGGTCGGCCTTTATATATTACTTGACATTTTTCCCTTACTGCTTTTAATATTCTTTCTTTGTTTAGTACATTTGGTGTTTTGATTATTCTGTGACAGGAGGAATTTCTGTTCTGGTCCAGTCTATTTGGAGTTCTGTGGGCTTCTTGTATGTTCTTGGGCATCTCTTCTTTAGGTTGGGAAAATCTTCTATAATTTTGTTGAAGATATTTATTGGCCCTTTAAGTTGGGAATCTTTACTTTTGTCTATACCTAGCAGTCTTAGGTTTGGTTTTCTCATTGTGTCCTGGATTTCCTTGATGTTTTGGGTTAGGAGCTTTTTGCATTTTGCATTTTCTTTGACTGTTGTGTCAATGTTTTCTATGGTATCTTCCTTACCTAGGATTCTCTCTTCTATCTCTTGTATTCTGTTGGTGATGCTTGCATCTATGACTCCTGATCTCTTTCCTAGGTTTTCTATCTCCAGAGTTTTCTCCCTTTGTGATTTCTTTATTGTTTCTATTTCCATTTTTAGATCCTGGATGGTTTTTTCAGTTCCTTCACTTGTTTGGTTGTGTTTTCCTGTAATTCTTTAAGGGATTTTTGTGTTTCCACTCTAAGAGCTTCTACCTTTTTACCTGTGTTCTCCTCTATTTCTTTAAGAAAGTTATTTATGTCCTTCTCTATCATCATCATGAGATGTGATTTTAAATCAGAGTCTTGCTTTTCTTGTGTTTTGGGGTAACCAGGGCTTGCTGTGATGGGAGAATTGAGTTCTGATGTTGCCAAGTAGCCTTGGTTTCTGTTGCTTATGTTCTTGTGCTAGTCTTTCAACACTTGGTTATCTCTGATGTCAGCTGGTCTTGCTGTCTCTGACTTTGGCTTGTCTGTTCTGCAAGTTTGTGTGTCAGTACTCCTGGCAGACCATTTCTGTCAGGAAGGAATTTAGGTATGTAGAGCTGTGGTACAGGGTCCACTCTTGGGTGCAGACAAAAACCAGAAGGATCCTGTCCCCAGCTGATGGTTGGTTCCTGTGTCCTTATGGCTCTGAGCAGGTAGGTCTCTCTTGGGCCTGGAATTTGAAGAGAAATGGTGGTTTTATCTATGCTCGCAGGTATGTAAGTCATCCTGGGATACCAGCTTTCTCCCAGCACTGTTTGGGTATGGAGCCCTGTGGCAGAGGATTGGCTTCTAGTGCAGATAGAAACTGGAAGGCTCCTATCCCAGGCCACCCTTTGGTTCCTGTGTCCTGAAGGTTAGGTGAGGGTTCCTCTGAGCAGTAGGGGTAATCCTTCTGTGCTCACAGGCTTGTCTGCACTCCTGGGAGGCTAGCTATCTCCCTGTGCTATTTGGGTATGGAGCCCTATGGCAAAGGACCGACTCCAGCTGCAGAATGAGTTTATGTTCTTTTGTTGTTAATATGGAGCTTTAATCTATAGCAGTCAGATAAAATGCAGGATATAATTTCAATTTCCTATTTTTTTTCTGAGACTTGCTCTGAGTCCTTTGATTATGAACACATGTCCAATCCCTTTTGGTCTTCATAGCTCCCATTGAAAACCAGCAGTTATAATGATGAACCTGCCCTTGGATGCAACTTGGTCTTTCCCTCTGGCTGTTTTCAATATCTTTTGTTGTAGGTGTTCTTAACATTTAGTGTTTTGATGTGACGAGAGGAGTTTCTTCTATAGACATGTTTGCTTGGTGGTGTTTCTGTATTTCTAACAAACCTTGAGAGGTGTCTCTCACCTCAGATTAAGCAAGTTTCTTTTGTGGTTTCTTTTCAAAAATGTTTTTTCACCTTTGATCCAGGTCTCTTCTTCTGTACCTACTTTTTGTAAGTTTGGCCTTTGTATAATATCCAAATTCCTGCAAGTTCTGTTCTCAGTATTATTTGGATAGATATTTTCTTTCACAGATCTAATTCCTCTGCCTTATCTTTAAGACCTAATATTTTCCCTTCCACATGATCCAATCTATTGGAGATATTGTTTTCTAATTTTTTGTTTGAATTCCTGGATTTTTTATTTTAAATCTTAATTCATTTTCCTTTTTTTCAGAGGTTCTATCAAATTCTATTTTCATTTCTTGACTTATTTTTATAATTTCATTCAACTGTGGTGTTGGTATTCATTCTGGCAATTATTTATATCCTATTTGAATTCTTTACTTATTTTCAATGTTGTTATTTTGATTTTCTAAGGGGACATTACTATGGACATACTAATTTTTATGGAGACTTAGAATTTTTGTTAACTCATGTTTGTGCTTTTGTAACGGAACCTAAGCATCTGCAGTCAGGTGGTAAGTACAGTTCATTGTTATAGAAATCTTGTTTCTTGTTGAGCAGGTGTTTGAAACTGCCTGTTATATATTTAGTTTTAGGTCGTAGGCCATCTGCATGGAACTTAGGGCTCAGTTCTTGGGCAATTCAGTGTTAATGTTTGAATTGGGTATTGGAAGTAGTCTTGGCTTGGCTCAAGTTAACTGATGATTCTCAGCACAGAAGCTAACCTTCGATAGTGTGAGAAGACTTTCACAGTCAATCTTCTGGAGTCTGAGGAAGACTCTCAGGACTTTTCCTCAGGCAAAATTGATGATGAAAATCTGGGATAACTAAATCAAGAGGAAAGTTAGGATACTAATGGTAAAAGGCAATTGTGGGACATGTGGTCCTCAAGCAAGTTGCAAGCGTAAGTGGAGTAGTTGATCTGTGTTTAGTGTCCCTACATGATAAAAAGTGGTTCTCAGGTCATGGGATTGGGTGAAAGTTTCAGGGTGAGTATAGTGTTTGCCTAGAAAAGTGGCCACATGTGTGCAATATGGGTGGATGGGATTGCTTGGGATGGGTGGTATTCATGGTTGGAGAGGGTTCATATTCCCTGTCTGGAGATAAGGGGCTTTTCAAGGGCACTTAGCCAGGGTGGATGAGGATAGTGTTGAGAGTTGAGCCTCTCTACCTGAAGAGGGAGTGCAGAAAGGGACACGGAAAGGCAGGTGCTAGATATGATTTTAGCTCCTCTAACAGTAATCAAGGTTGAGATGTCTAAAAGCTAATTGACATTTAAGCCACAGCAGCATCTAGAGTTCTGAAGGGCTAAATTCCAGGGTAGATGATGAAGATAGGTGAGAAGACCAGTTTTAAGGATTAGAGCTGAGTAGACAGACAGGAAGTTTGGACTGCTCATCTGTAATCTGTGTTTAGTATTATCTTTCATTTCTGTTCCTGCAGGTGTGGTCTACGGACTTTATGTTGGATTATAGTCCACATTTTTATCTCATTTCCTATTCAGACTGCAGCTTGTTATGTTCTTAGTGCTTGGTCTTATCCCTAGCAGGTGGTTTGGAGCATGTGTCAATTAAGAGTCAATATAAGACTTAACATGTTGGAATATATTTTTCTGATATGTAATTTTAAAACTATATATGTTCTTGATAGTTTATGGCTAGTTCACTTAAGACCATGTGTTGGTCTTCTGTGTTATTGAATCTAACTGAAAAGACCTCACAGTTTCTTGCTCTCATCATTCCAGAGACAGAGTCAGTTGGAACTCTGAGTTTGAGGCCAGACCGGTCTACATAGTGAGTTCCAGGTCAACTGGCACTCCACAGAGGTCTTGTCTCAAAGAAGGGACAAGGTTTCTTGCTTTGCGTCATGGGGGAAATTCAGCAGTGAAACTCCCCCAAATACTCAGAGGCACTGAAATGAGGAGTATCTACTCTTGAGGTGAGGTCTGTGTGGAAGGGGAATGAACGAGAAAGAGGTAGAATGTCATACATGAATAAACTTGCCATGATGGAAACCATTCCTTTGTGTGGAGACCTAAAAAAAAAAAGTTTCAGAAAATGTTAAAAAAAAAAACCAAAACCAAAACCGAACCAAAACTGACAGATAGTATCTAACAATGGGAAATGGAGAAAAAAAGAATGTGGGGGCACTTTTGCAATGTTTCTTGTTATTTAAAAAGAAAAATCTATAGAAAATTCAAATTAAAACTACACAAGATAAAGGCTATATTAGATGAAACAAAAATACTTTTCTGTCTTATGTACTGTTAGGACCTGGTATAAAATTTAAAAGATCATGTAGAAATAAATCTCTAGAGTGCCTTGTTCAACATTAATAATTTCAAAGCATTGATGGTAAGGTATGAAGCCTTCAGGGACATTTAGCATGTGGGCTACATACTGTATATATTGCACACCAGAATAGCAAATAGTTGGTTCTGCACGGAGAAAAAATATGTGTGCACATGTACCCAATAAGAACGCCACCGTTGGAGGCTAAAGAGTTCACTCTTTGAGTTTAGGCCAGTTTTTGCTCTTGAAGAGGGCCTGGATTCAGTTCCCAGAATTCACTTGGTGAATTACAAGTGATTGTAACTCAAATTTCAAGAAATCTGATACCCTCTTTCCCTCTTTCACCTCTGTGGGTACTGGGAACGCAGACACTAAGAGGAAGTCAGGAGAATGGATAGAGAGACATGCAGGAAGTAGAAAAGAGGGACATTCAGTTTGAAGGATTATAGAGGCAGGCTTAAGAGACTCTCTTTGCATCTTTCCTGTGGATGTGTTTTTCATGCTGCAGCACTGGAGTGTAGCACATATCCTCTTATCACTGAAGATTCGCTGATGTGGGATGTTGAAACAGGTACTCTCCATACAGAAAATCCACTGACCTGTGCAAAACTTCTGGATTTGAACTCTGAAGGGAAAGGCTGTAGGCATTCTCTGGGGTGATTAGCAATCCAGAAAGAGTTTACATGATGAATGTGCTGCTTAGTTCTTTGTCAACTTGACACAAGATATAGACATCTAGGAAGAGGGAATCTGTTGGAAAAGAAATGCCTCCATCAGAAGGCAAGACTGTAGAACATTTTCTTGATTAATGATTGATGTTGGAGAGTGTAGCCCACTTTGGGTGGTGCCTCCCTTGACAGGTGGTTGTGGGTTGTATGAGAAAGCTAGCTGAGCAGACCAGGAGCAGTATGCCAGAAAACAGTGTTCCTCTGCAGTTTTCCATCTGTTCATGTATCTTGGCTCCCTCCCTGCTTTTGCTCAGTAATAGACTGTGATGTGAAAGAGTAAGTCAATAACTGCTTTTGTACCCAAGTTGCTTTTGATCAATGTTTTATCACAGCAGCAGAGAAGCCAAGTAGGTCCACAGTATTAAACAGATTAATGATTAATGAATTAATGATAACTTTATCATTAGTATGTTAACATGTTATTTTGGAACTTTTACCTGCCTCATAAATTTTATTTCTCAGAATAAACATATCTAGGAAAGTACCTAATATGTTATCCAAATAGATACTGAGACTGAGCATGCTAAACTAATATTTTATAATAATGACAAAAAACCAGTAGTGCTATGGTCAGAAGGATTATGCTCTTCCTTCATGTATCGACACACCCAGATGTCCTGGCATCAAGACTTGTGGCCTTTGAGTCATGAGCAAGTCATGAGCATGTACATACAAAAAAAAATAATAAGTACTTCCTTGTCAGTCTACCATGTGAAAACAAAACTAAAAGACATCATTCATAAGTCAAATTATGTCAGATTTGCCACCTAAATTATCTTGGACATTCTGTTGTCTATGAACCTTGCATCTCATAACAAATTTTATGACAACATAAATGTACTAAAGCAATTGGTTTAATCATAATTACATAGTTCCAAAGACCAGAAGTTCAGAATGAATTGAACTGGGCCAAAATCAATACTACACTCATTTTTCTTTTGGAGGGATGAGAGCAAACTCTGTTTCCTAGCTTTGACAATCTCTAAACACTGTCTGTTTACCATAGCAATGGTCTCTTTCTCCACCTTCAGAGCCAACAGCATAGTACCTCCAGCTTTCTGTCTGTCAGTGATGTTCTTGTCTTCTCTAATGAGGAACTCCAGGATTAGGTTAGACTATCTGTTTAACCTAGAAAAACCTCTTCATCTCAAACTCCTTAATTGAACTACACTGGAAGGAGCCTCTGTGATGTGAGGTAACATTTATAGAAGTTTGGAGATTGGGACAAGAATGTCTTTGGAGACATTGTGCTGCTTATTTGTGTGTTGACTTGAAACAACCATGGCTTCAAGGGCCATATTGAAGACAGACTTGTTTTGCTGCAAAAGATGTGGTGTTTTTTTTTATCATAATATACTATATTTTATGATCTTCACTAATTTAGCATCTCTACCACCCATCTACTATCAAAGACAGAAGGTCCAAGGGCAGTGAGGCAGAAGAAAGTAATTTTCATGATTTTTTTTGTTCTGCTTTTACTTGTTCAAACATTGCAATATATCAAGTTCTTCAGACAGTCTTTGATATTAGTCACTGGAAATATCTCTGTGGATAGCAATGACTAACCCAAATGGGCTTTTTCTTTTCCTTTTGCATTCAATTAGTCACTAATTTTTGTCTTCTGAACAGATCCTTAATTTTAAAAGTCAGGAGAAAGAAGCAAATCTCCTTTCTCAGTGGCATTACCACTGCTCTAGCTGTGTGCCCCTTTCCTTCACATTGCAACCTCCTGCAGAACAGTCTAGGCACAGGTCATAGCATCTCAGAGAGCATTGAGTTGACTGAAGAATACAGTCCTCACAAGGCCCAATTTCATCTCCAGTACTGAAAACCTCATTTATACTGTATCAGTTATTGGACATAGGGATGCATGTGGATCTAATCAGGACAACTTGGCTCTGACATCACATTTACACAGTTAAGTGGAGCTATTTTTAGTCTTCCTTCTTTGTTTTTTATTTTCTAAGTTTTTTTTATTTACATTCAAAATCATTTCCCCTTTCCTGATTCCTCCCTCCCCGAAAGTCCCATAAGCCTCCTTCCCTCCCTCTTTTCCCCATTCAACCCCCTCTCGTTTCTCTGTCTTGGCATTCCCCTACATCCAGTCTTTCCAGGACCCGGGGTCTCTCCTTCCATCTTCTTGGAAATCTATTGATATGCGAATTGTGTCTAGGGTATTCTGAGATTCTGGGTTAATATCCCCTTATCAGTGACTGCATACCATGTGTGTTCTTTTGTGATTGGGTTACCTCACTAAAGAGGATATTTTCAAGTTTTGACCATTTGCCTAGGAATTTCGTGAATTCATTGTTTTTAATTGCACAGTAGTATTCCATTGTGTAAATATACCACATCTTCTGAATCCATTCCTCCGTTGAGGGACATCTGGGTTCTTTCCAGCTTCTGGCTATTATAAATAAGGCTGCTATGAACATAGTGGAGCATGTGTCCTTATTGCATTCAGGGAAAGCCTCTGGGTATATGCCCAGGAGTGGTATAGCCGGATCCTCAGGGAGTGTCATGCCCAGTTTTCTGAGGAACCACCAGACTGCTTTCCAGAGTGGTTGTACCAGCTTGCAATCCCACCAGCAGTGGAGGAGTGTTCCTCTTTCTCCACATCCTCGCCAACAACTGCTGTCTCCTGTGTTTTTGATCTTAGCCATTCTGACTGGTGTGAGATGGAATCTCAGGGTTGTTTTGATTTGCATTTCCCTAGTGACTAAGGATGATGAACATCTCTTTAGGTGCTTCTCAGCCATTAGATATTCTTCAGGTGAGAACTCTTTGTTTAGCTCTGTACCCCATTTTTAATAGGGTTACTTGCCTCTCTGGAGTTTAACTTCTTGAGTTCTTTGTATATATTGGATATTAGCCCTCTGTTGGATGTAGGGTTGGTAAAGATCATTTCCCAGTTAGTTGGTTGCCGCTTTGTCTTTTTGACAGTGTCTTTTGCCTTGCAAAAACTTTGTAATTTAATGAGGTGCCATTTGTCAGTTCTTGATCTTAAAGCATAAGCTATTGGAGTTCTATTCAGGAAATTCTCCCCTGTGCCCATATGTTCAAGGTTCTTATCTAGTTTCCTTTCTATTAGTTTCAGTGTGTCTGGTTTTATGTGGAGGTCCTTGATCCACTTGGAATTGAGCTTAGTGCAAGGAGATAAGAATGGGTCAATTTGCATTCTTCTGCATGTTGACCTCCAGTTGAGCCAGCACCATTTGTTGAAAAGGCTATCTTTTTTCCACTGGATGGTTTTAGCTCCTTTGTCAAAGATCAAGTGACCATAGGAGTGTGGATTCATTTCTGGGTCTTCAATTCTGTTCCATTGATCTACATGCCTGTCACTGTACCAATACCATGCAGTTTTTAACACTATTGCTCTGTAGTACAGCTTGAGGTCCGGGATATTGATTCCCCCAGAGGTTCTTTTACTCTTGAGAATAGTTTTAGCTATCCTGGGTTTTCCGTTATTCCAGATGAATTTTTGAATTGCTCTTTCTAACTCTATGAAGAATTGAGTTGGGATTTTGATGGGGATTGCATTGATTCTGTATAATGCTTTTGGCAAGATGGTCATTTTTACTATATTAATCCTGTCAATCCATGAGCATGGCAGATTTTTCCATCTTCTGAGGTCTTCTTCAATTTCTTTCTTCAGAGACTTGAAGTTCTTGTCATACAGATCTTTCACTTGTTTGGTTAGAGTCACACCAAGATACTTTATATTGTTTATGGCTATCGTGGAGGGTATCATTTCTCTCACTTCTTTCTCAGCCTGCTTATCCTTTGAGTATAGGGAGGCTACTGACTTGCTTGAGTTAATTTTATATCCGGCCACTTTGCTGAAATTGTTTATCAGCTGTAGGAGTTCTCTGGTGGAGTTCTTTGGGTCGCTTAAGTATACTATCATATCGTCTGCAAATAGTGATAGTTTGACTTCTTCCTTTCCAATTTGTATCCCTTTGACCTCCTTTTGTTGTCTAATTGCTCTAGCTAGAACTTCAAGTACTATATTGAAAAGATATATATAGAGAGGGCAGCCTTGTCTAGTCCCTGGTTTTAGTGGGATTGCTTCAAGTTTCTCTCCATTTAGATTGATGTTGGCTACCAGTTTGCTGTAAATTGCTTTTACTATGTTTAGATATGGGCCTCAAATTCCTGATCTTTCCAAGACCTTTAGCATGAAAGGATGCTGAATTTTGTCAAATGCTTTCTCAGCATCTAATGAGATGACTATGTGGTTTTAGTTTTTGAGATTGTTTATATAGTGGATTACATTGTTGGATTTCCTTATATTGAACCATCCCTGCATCCCTGAGATGAAACCTACTTGATCGTGGTGAATGATTGTTTTGATGTGTTCTTAGATTCGGTTGGCAAGAATTTTATTGAGTATTTTTGCATCGATATTCATAAGAAAGATTGGCCTGAGATTCTCTTTCTTTGTCGGATCTTTGTGTGCTTTTGGTATTAGCATAATTGTGGCTTCATAGAACGAGTTAGGTAGTGTTCCTTCTGTTTCTATTTTGTGGAACAGTTTGAAGAGTATTGGTGTTAGGTCTTCTTTGAAGGTCTGATAGAATTCTGCACTAAAACCATCTGGACCTGTGCTTTTTTTGATTGGAAGACTTCCAATGACAACTTCTATTTCTTCAGGGGTTATAGGATGGTTTAGATGGTATATTTGATCCTGATTTAATTTTGGTATTTGATATCTGTCAAGGAAATTGTCCATTTCCTCGAGATTTTCTAGTTGTGTTGAATACAGGCTTTTGTAGTAGGATCTGATGATTTTTTGAATTTCCTCAGTTTCTGTTGTTATCTCTCCCTTTTCATTTCTGATTTTATTAATATGGATACTGTCTCTGTGCCCTCTGGCTAGTCTGGCTAAGGTTTTATCTATCTTGTTGATTTTCTAAAGAACAAACTCCTAGTTTTGTTGATTCTTTGTATGGTTTTATTTGTTTCTACTTGATTGATTTCAGCCCTGAGTTTGATGATTTCCTGCCTTCTACTCCTCTTTGGTGTATTTGCTTCATTTTGTTCCAGGGCTTTCAGGTATGCCATTAAGCTGTTAGTGTATGCTGTCTCCCGTTTCTTTTTGGCGGCACTCAGGGCTATGAATTTTCCTCTTAGCACTGCTTTCATTGTGTCCCATAAATTAGGGTATGTTGTGCCTTCATTTTCATTAAATTTTAAAAAGTCTTTGATTTCTTTCTTTATTTCCTCCTTGACCAAGTTATCATTGAGTAGAGCATTGTTAAGCCTCCATGTGTATGTGGGTTTTCTGTTGTTTTTGTTGCCATTGAAGACCACCCTTATTCCATAGTGATCTGATAGGAGGCATGGGATTATTTCTATCTTCTTATAGCTGTTGAGGTCTGATTTGTGACCAATTATGTGGTCGATTTTGGAGAAGGTACCATGAGGTGCTGAGAAGAAGGTGTATTCTTTTGCTCTAGGATGAAATGTTCTATATATATCTGTTAGTTCCATTTGGTCCAAGGCTTCAGTTAGATTCACTGTGTCCCTGTTTAGTCTCTGCTTTCCTGAACGATCCATTTCAGAGAGCGGGGTGTTGAAGTCACCCACTATTATTGTGTGAGGTGCGATGTGTGCTTTGAGCTTTAATAAAGTTTCTTTTACGAATGAGGGTGCCCTTGCATTTGGAGCATAGATATTCAGAATTGAGAGTTCTTGATGGTGGATTTTTCCCTTGATCAGTATGTAGTGTCCTTCTGTGTCTTTTTTGATTACTTTAGGTTGAAAGTCCATTTTATCTGATATTAGGATGGCTACTCCAGCTTGTTTCCTGGGGCCATTTGCTTGTAAAATTGTTTTCCAGCCTTTTACTTTGAGGTAGTGTTTGTCTTTGACACTGAGGTGCGTTTCCTGCATACAGCAAAATGCTGGGTCCTGTTTATGTATCCAGTCTGTTAGTCTATGTCTTTTTATTGGGAAATTGAGACCATTGATATTAAGAGAGATTAAGGAATAGTGATTATTGCCACCTGCCATTGTTGACGCTATCTTTATGTTTGAGTGGTTATCTACTTTTGGGTTTGATGCAAGAAGGTTACTATCTCATTTTGTCCAGGGTGTTATTTCTCTTCTTGTATTGGTGGTTTCCACCTATTATCCTTTGCAGGGCTGGGTTTGTGGAAAGATATTGTGAAAATTTGG
The DNA here is from genome assembly GCA_036184795.1 of Tokudaia tokunoshimensis. Lineage (NCBI taxonomy): Eukaryota > Metazoa > Chordata > Mammalia > Rodentia > Muridae > Tokudaia > Tokudaia tokunoshimensis. Next base: position 149,144,492 of record BTHU01000002.1, read on the forward strand.
TTTTATCATGGAATATCTTGGTCTCTCCATCTATGGTGATTGAAAGTTTTGCTGGGTATAGTAGTCTAGGCTGGCATTTGTGCTCTCTTAGTGTCTGCATGAGATCTGCCCAGGATCTTCTGGCTTTTATAGTCTCTGGTGAGAAATCTGATGTGATTCAGATAGATCTTCCTTTGTATGTTACTTGGCTTTTTTCTCTTACTGCTTTTAATATTCTTTCTTTGTTTAGTACATTTGATGTTTTGATTATTATGTGATGGGAGGTATTTCTGTTCTGGTCCAGTCTGTTTGGAGTTCTTTAGGCTTCTTGTACATTCATGGGCATCTCTCTCTTTAGGTTAGGGAAGTTTTCCTCCATAATTTTGTTGAAGATGTTTACTGGCCCTTTAAGTTGCAAATCTTCACTCTCATCTATACCTATAATCCTTAGGTTTGGTCTTCTCATTGTGTCCTGGATTTCCTGGATGTTTTGGGTTACACGTTTTTTGCATTTTGCATTTTCTTTGACTGTTGAGTCGTTGCTTTCTATGGAATCTTCAGCACCTGAGATTCTTTCTTCCATCTTTTGTATTCTATTGTTGATGTTTGCATCTATGACTCCTGATTTCTTCCCAAGGTTTTCTATCTCCAAAGTTGTCTCCCTTTGTGATTTCTTAGTTGTTTCTACTTCCTTTTTTAGTTCCTGGATGGATTTGCTGAGATCCTTCACTTGTTTGTTTGTATTTTCCTGTATTTCTTTAAGGTATTTTTGTGTTTCCTCTTTCAGGATTTCTGCCTGTTGACCCAAGTTCTCCTGTATTTCTCTAAGCGATTTTTGTGTTTCCTCCTCATGGGCTTCCGTCTGTTGATCCATCGTCTCCTGCATTTCTTTAAGCAATTCTCGTGTTTCCTTTGTAAGGGCATCTATCCGTTGATTCATTTCTTTAAGCACTTTTTGTGTTGCCTCCCTATGGGCATCCATCTGTTGACCCATATTCTTCTGCATTTCTTTATGCCATTTTTGTGATTCCTTTGAAAGTGCATCTACCCGTTGATTCATTTCTTTAAGCGATTTTTGTGTTGCTTCCTTGTAGGCCTCCATCTGTTGATCCATGTTCTCCTGCATTTCTCTAAGTGATTTTTGTGTTGCCTTTGTAAGGGCTTCTAACCGTTGATTCATGATCTCCTGTAATTCTTTATTAGATTATTTGTGTCCTTCTTGAAATCCTCTAATAGCATCATGAGAAGTGATTTTAAATCCAGATCTTGTCTTTCAGGTGTGGTGGGGTATCCAGGACTTGCTGCTGTTGGAGAGTTGGGTTCGGATGATGCCATATTACTTTGATTTCTGTTAGTAACGTTCCTATGTTTGCCTTTTGCCATCTGGTTACCTCTGGTGTCAGTTGGTCCTGCTCTCACTGGCTGTTGGTTGGACCTCCTGTGAGCCTGCAAACTATTTCTGGCCCCCCTGGATTACCGGGATTCTCCTGGCACTGATTTCTAGGGCCTGCCCTGCTCCTGAGTGACTTTGGAGCCCTAATGTGCCTTGCCCCAAGTGATGTTATATTGGGGAATCCCTGCACATCCAAAGGCTCAGTGTAGTGGATTCCCGGAGCAGAGGTCACCAAAGGGAGGCTGGTAAGCTCCAGCCCTGTGCAGGGGTGTGTGATCTCTCCCGGGGGGGGAGGGGGTGTCCCTCTGCAGGGCAGAAGTCCCACAGCAGAGCTGGCGCTTTGGTTACTGCAGACCTGCCCAGCTCTTGGGAGCAGCGTACACACAAGCTGCCTGTGACCCAAGCGATATTATGCCTGACTATCTCTGAACCTGGAGGTCCCAGCTGCCCTGATGCTGGAGCAAAGATGGAGGAGTGCACTCTGCACTCTCTCTGTGTTGCAGGTCACTCTGCAGGGGAGATGGCCCACAGCAGAGCTGGCGCCCAGACCGCAGCGCTGTCCTGCTCTTGGGCCCAGATGGAAGCCCCAACAGGCTGTGTCCCAAGCGATGTTATATTGGGGAGAACCTGGGTACCTGTCTCCTCAGTGAAGTCGATCCAGGAACAGGGAAGCTCCTTCCTTCTTTTTATAATGTGTGTCTAATTGAACTTCGGTAATATCTCAGACATATTCACTTCACATTTACCACTTTGGCACATCCTTAAACTGGAAGATACTTTTCTCAACCTTATAAATTACTTTCCTATTTAGCTGACACCTACAGAACTTTCAGCTGTAAATCATGCTAGTACTTACTAGCCTGAGTTCATGACTCTGAATTTTCTTATATTAGTTCTCACAGACCAAATTATTGCCTTTTCTGACTTCTCAGAACAAGCCAAACAAGAGTTTTCCTTTTAGTTTTAGGTGATCCTTATACAGGGCAATTGTGGTTATTCCTGGTATGCTGGCTGGTGAATAACAATCTAGAGGTGAATGGATGTTAAGTAATTATTCATATCTTTATAACGCCATGACTTATTTACATGTAACCTTTAACATAAGAACTGTATTAGTAATGTAGAAACCAAAAGATTTTAAACCAGTAGAGCCCTCAGGAATAATTTTTGACCTTTGTTCTTCTTACTTTTTCTTATTTTTACAGAAGTTTCCAGCAGATCATTTGACTATATCTTCTGTCACTTATAGGGAACTTAGACATATTAAACTTTTGCCCAAAAGCTTATCTGGAAAGTGAAACTATAATTCTCAGCCTCATTGGCTAAATTAGAACATTTACTAAAATGTATCATTACTATGTCTGGAGCACAGTGAATGGGTAACAGTAAGCTAAAGTTTTATGTTGTTTCAACAGAAGGGGTCTCAAGAGTGGGTTGTCAATTGCCTTGGCTTTCTGTTTGGGGATTTTTAATTTTTATTTTATTTTTTCATCATAGGGGTAAAAAAGTGTGAGCTGCCAGTCAATACAGTGTTACTTGCCTACCTTTGTTGTATTTTAGAACCATTATATAGTTGTTCTTAATCACTGAGCTGACCCAAGGATCGGACCCTGGATAGGGGAGAGGAGTGTCTAAGTTACTCCTGGCATCTATAAGTTCCCATGAAGGTCCACCAGAGAAGTAGAATTTATAAATGAAGATTAATGGAAACTGTTATGGGGTATCCAGAGAACATTGCCTGGACTCAGATTTAAGCCAATAGAAATCCTTTTTAGCTGGATGGAGAGCCCACTGGGTATTTAGGATCCCAGTGTACCACCAAGCCTTTCTGAAAAACAACAACAGCAACAACAAAAAAAAACCACATCCTGGGTTGATATACTTCAGTTAACAAGCACAGTTAGACAGAAGCAGAACTACAGAAGTCCAAAAAAGAAAGGTTAGTACATTTAGGGACCTTCCCATAACTATGGACTTTGATGGATTAGGTCTTTGTTTTCATTTTGGCAGGTGGTACCATCTGTGTGCTGAGTTTAATGGCCTGAATGGTACTTCAATCATGGAGTCAGTTGTACCAAGGTCTGGGCACCTGTTACAGAAACCTAAAAATTAAAAAAAAATAGTGTAAGAATTGATAGCAGTAGGTTTCAAATCATATTGGTCCCTGCAGAAAGGAATATTGGTGTGATATTGGTGCTGTTTTGCTACTGAGTACCCATCAGGATGAAGTACAAGTAGCCAAGACAGGAGACAATATATATACACAATGATAGGACAAAAATGAATGAATCTATCCAGGGCAACAGAAGTTGCAGGAAAGAAAGAGAGTGGCAAGAAAGACCATGTTTTTTGAGAGATAGCAATCACTATATTCTCAAAAGAAAATAGCAAGCCAGGCAAGAGCTGTCTGAATTGATTAAACAGGTGAGTCTCCAGGCAGTCATGGGGCTGGTTAGCACATTCCAAACAAGGATGTTGGGGTTTTTGTTGTTGTTGTGTTGGTTGTTGTTGTTGTTTTTCTCCCCTGTTTGGTAGATGTGATAAGAAGTTGTGGTAATTTTCCACTCCTTTGAAAATAACCTTCTTTGTTTTCATTCTAGCTCGGTAGTTGTAAAATATGGCATTTCAAAATACCATGACTTAATCCCTTTTATTTTAATTATCTTTTTTAGTTATCTCACAAAATAATGAGCTAAATTATGACATTTCATGCCTGTAGATTTCCATGGATGTAGATCATTGTGCTTTGCTGGGATCCACCTTTCTATCATGCTCCCTTTACCTTCCACTGATGACACCCCAACATATATTATACACTCAAATGTAGATTTTTATATATGATAGAAAATGTGACCCTGAATTGGGTTGTTGTTTATGTTCAACATATATATTTCTATGGGAGAATGAAGATTTTTGAAGTTTCTTAAGTTAGTTTTATTTGCCTTCCTTATGCATAAGGTGATTTTGAGGGAACACTTAAGTATACATTCCCAATTTCTCCTTGTGGTTATAGTAATAGGAATGAACTGCAATAATAGAGGTATATTCTCAAGGATTCTGTGAAATATACATGTCCCAGAAGAGAGTGATACCACAGGAGAAGACTAAGGTGGAATCATTTGATTAACATATGAAATAAGCTAGTTGGAAAAAAAAGAGTGGAAACTCATTTGGGGCTACAAAATAAAGCATGTGAAAGAAAATCCTGGGGAGCCTCATGGGAAAGGCAGTGCTATGTATAAATGACCTATAAATGTCATGGTTCCAGGGCAAGACTTTTCGGTCTCAGGCCTTCCCCTTCTTAGTTCTCTATATCACTTCCATTTTCCAGAGTGCCTTTCTCTTCTTTAATAAATTGTCTCAGTTGCTATCACTGTCCATGTGCTCCTGGTCCACTTTCTGTTTAGGACAGAGAGAGAGAGAGAGAGAGAGAGAGAGAGAGAGAGAGAGAGAGAGAGAGAGAGAGAGAGAGAGAGGAGAACGAAAAGAAAAGAAAAGAAACTGTCAGCAGATGTCCTACAGACTCTGGTTCACACCTACAACAATATTTCATATTGGTTGTTCAGACTTTTTTACTAATTCTTGACTACTAACCAAATACTATGGAAAGGTAATACTCCCAATTCATGTACAATAAACTGATAACTTACTTCCAGCACAGATAATAGCTAACCACGGTGGTTTGAAAAAGAATGACCCCTGTAGGCTCTTCTATTTGAATTCTTGGTTATTGGGGAGTGGCAGTCCTTGAGAGGATTAGGAGGTGTGGCCTTGTTGGAGTGAGTGTGGCCTTCTTAGAGAAAGTGTGTTGCTAGAAGTGGGCTTTGGGGTTCAAAACCCCAACCTGGGCTCAGTGGCTCTCTTTTCCTGATGCTTTCAGATCCAGATGTAGAATTCTTAATTCTCCAGAACCATTTTTGGTGTATGCCTCCATGCTCCCTGCCATGATGATATGAACTAAACCTCTGAAACTGTAAGCCAGCCCCAATTAAATGTTTTTCTTAGTAAGAATTGCTGTGGTCTGTTGTGCCAGGAAGCATCCGTGAACCCCAAAAGAATACTAAAGAGTCATCTCCATTGTAATAATATTAGGGTCTCTATTATAAGTTCAGGCTTGGACTCTTTTCCAATCCAACCCTGACACAGCAGGACAGGAAGGGAAGGTGGAACAGCCCTGAGCTCTCAGCAGGACAAGTTTTTAATAGGAAAATAGGAGCAAGTGAGGGGGTGAAAAAAGGAGTGTCCAGTCTGGAAAGCACCTAATAGAATGACTATAAGTCAACAGGTGAGTGCTCTGATGCAAGACCGTAGACAATCACAAACGGTCTGAAAGTTCAAGTGAAACAATCAGACTAATCTTTAACTGTTGCTAGGAAGTAGTTAGGGAGTAACTCTGACCAAGGACCAGCCATGAGGTCCTTTCTGGTACCTGTGGGTGCAGCTTGAGTTCTACTGCAGGTCAAATTCTCAGGCTTTTTTTTTTCTTTATTTTTCTAAGATGGAGGCCGGTCCCAAGATAGATGAGGTTTGGCATCTCATGCTCATGCTGTCTCAGCAATAGAACACTGAGCCTATCCACAAGTCTGATACATTCACGGTTTTTTGTTATATTTACCATGGCTAAATACATACTTGCTCTTACTTTATCAGCATCCTTTATCACAGCTCATCAAGTTGCCAGATTAGAGAGTAGCCAGGGTTGAATTCAGGAACACAGATGGAGGGAGCAGGATGAGGGTAGGTTGCTTGGGTCTGAGCCCTGGCTTTTTTATTTAAACTGTCTTATAATTTCAGGGAAAAAATTGTATTTTGATTCCCAGGGTTGCTGTAATGATTAAACTGCATATTAAGTACAGAGTGGATATCATTTGTAGGAAAGTTCAAATTAGTCTCTTGACAAAAATGTAACAAGCTTAGTAGTAGAATGTCTGTCTAGCATGCACGATGCACTGGATTCAATATCCATCATCATCAAAACAAATCCCAAACAAGGCTTCTTAGGACCTTTGAGTAAAAAACGCTCTACTTTGTAGTATTTGGGATGTGAAGGGATGCTATGTATAAGACACATAGAATATATATCCTTAGCTATACCAAAAAGGAAATGAAAGAGACAATTATAAATATTGTGTATCAACACAGTATTTAGTTCAAAGTATTTCTATTATTCCCATTGAAGGAAGAAGACTTTAAAAACTGTTTGCTGTTGCTTTCTTTCCTTATGGTAACTAGAAGTGTAGCACCATTGTCTTAGATTACAGGAAAAGGTGAAGGTAAGGGTAAGTGCTGTCATAATCTCTGGGTTAAACATTACACAAACTGACATTTGCTTGAATGGCTAACTAAAATAGAGTGATTATTCTTTATGACATTTGAACCTTGAAAGTCGAATATAAAGAAGAAAGAAAATCTATTTACATTTGGCTAATGTCCATCTGGCTGTCCTCTAGGCTAGGAACAAACATATTACTTCCTCAAGGGAGGTTATTATAACAACCTCCTGCAGTCTCTAGGGAATATCATGACCTTCCAGTTATTTCAGCATGTTCTAGAAGTTTTAATTATTTACTTATTTTATCAGATATAGCTGGTTTTTCTGGGAGACAAAGTCTTTCTTGTTGAACTTACCCTAGAAGCACCAAGAGAGATCTTCATGGTTGAAGTTATGTTCTACAGTGTATCTGACAGGAAGCAAAGGAGGCAGGGCATTAGGAGATTTCTTCCTCAACTATCAGGCCAAACATGCATAGCAACCATAACCTTTGTACATTCAGAAGTGATATTAGTGCAAGCCTTCCAATGTCTCTAACAAGCTGTAGTCAGCAATACTCAAGATACTCTGTACCTAGGCAATTCCCATATCTGTGCAAATCCTTTTATTTACCACACATGGGCTTATCATTTCCTGACATTTTGAACTTAATAATAATTAGAGGGTGCTTCATTCTAAGATCATACTAGAGGCTGCCTCAGTGTGTGCCAATAAAGGAGAGAGTCAAAATAAGAAGAACCAGAAGAAGTCTGGCGGTTCCTCAGAAAACTGGGCATGACACTCTTGGAGGATCCAGCTATACCACTCCTGGGCATATACCCAGAGGCTTTACCTGCATGCAATAAGGACACATGCTCCACTATGTTCATAGCAGCCTTATTTATAATAGCCAGAAGCTGGAAAGAACCCAGATGTCCCTCAACGGAGGAATGGATTCAGAAGATGTGGTATATTTACACAATGGAATACTACTCTGCAATTAAAAACAATGAATTCACGAAATTCCTAGGCAAATGGTCAGATCTTGAAAATATCATCCTTAGTGAGGTAACCCAATCACAAAAGAACACACATGGTATGCAGTCACTGATAAGGAGATATTAACTCAGAATCTCCGAATACCCTAGACACAATTCGCATATCAATAGATTTCTAAGAAGATGGAAGGAGAGACCCCTGGTCCTGGAATGACTGGATGTAGGGGAATGCCAGGACAGAGAAGCGAAAGGGTGTTGAATGGGGAAAAAGAGGGAGGGAAGGGGGCTTATGGGACTTTCAGGGAAGGAGGAAACAGGAAAGGGGAAATTATTTTGAATGTAAATAAAAAAAACTTAGAAAATAAAATTTAAAAAAAAAAAGAAAAACCAGAAGAGATATAGAGGAAAAGTTTTTGGGTCTGTATTGGGGGAAGAAAGAAAGTAACACCTACAGAGAAGAGGAGGAGGAGAAGGAGGAGGAAGAGGAGGAGGGGAGAGAGAGGGAGAGAGAGAGAGAGAGAGAGAGAGAGAGAGAGAGAGAGAGAGAGAGAGAGGCAGCCAGACTGGTCCTACCCGGCAAACACTACTCCACCTTCCCTTCATATCAGGCAGAAGGAACAAGGAAGAGAAAGAGGAGGTTAGGAGTTGCTTGCCATTTCTGCTTGGCTCCTCAGGTGGATTGACTAATCCTACTACCAAGGCATTGGAAGAAGAAGGTGGCCTGAAAGGGCAAGTGCCCAATGTACTCAGAAGCAGTTCTCACTAACAGAAATTGAGGTGTGATGCTGAACCCAGGCAGAGAAGGAACTGGTCCCCAGAGGACTTTGAGCAAGTTCTAGATGGTGTTTACAGGAATCTGAAATCCAGAGCCCACACAATCTCTCTCCCCTCTCCTGTCACATCAGGAGCAAGCAATCTGAGCACAAGAAAAGAGTGGAGTTGGGCAGAATGCAGCTTCCACCCACCAGAAATCAGCAAAGGGGACCTGCTTAGGCCTATGCATGGGCACAGCTTCAAAGAAAGATTAAAGGAGTCTGAAGTCAGTGCACCAACCTCCCACCTGCACTGTAGTGAGCCTGAGAAGCTTCAAAATCCTGAGAAGCATGTGGGTAAAGAGTAGAGGTGGGGTGTCTTGCTCAAAGGTGGAGAAAATAAATAGCAGAAGTGTGATAAGCAAACCCCAATATATGCCCCACCCACCACAGGGTTGAGGGCTGGTATATAAAAAGTGGGCGAAGTCTCCTCAACAGGAAGAAGGAAGCACAGGAGACAGGATGGGCTAGGAAGAAGCAAAGGTCAAGAATTCAATGCCTGCAGTGACACGGGTTCCTTCTGGGCTGGACCAGAGCCCTGAGCAGACCTTGGCGGGAACTCCACAAACAGTCCCACAACACCCAGAGGAAGCTCCACTCCCAGGCACTCTAACATGACCAGGATCATAGGACCAGAGGTGAGGAGGATACAACATCTGCTCTGACACCACTGGGAGTAACTGGGACCAGCAGGATCCAGGGACTCAGGAACCCTGCCCAACCAGTGGCATGGGTTCCTTCCAGTCTGGGTTGGAGCCCTGAGCAGACCTTGGGCTCAATCTCCAGTCCCACAACACCCAGAGTCCCGCCACTCCCAGGCACTTTAACACACCCAGGATCATAGGATCACAGAATCACAGGAGCTTGGTCACACCAGGACTTAGGGTCCTAGCTCAACTCTCAGGAGCTCTGTCACACCCAGGATCTCAGGATTACAGGATTCTAGAATCACAGGATTACAGACACAGCTAGACTGTGAGGAGTTCTGACACAACCAGGATCACAGGAAGGACAGGCTCCAGTCAGATAGATCAAGGGCAGGTAGTACTAGAGATAATCAGATGGTGGGAGACAAGCATAAGAATATAAGCAACAGAAACCAAGGTTACTTGGCATCATCAGAACCCAATACTCCCACCATAGCAAATCCAGGATACACCATGACGTTGGAAAAGCAAAACTCTGATCAAAAGTCACTTCTCATGATGATGATAGAGGACATTAAGGACATAAATAACTCCCTTAAAGAAATACAGGAGAGACTCTGACTTTTCCTGGCCTGCCTTGTGTGACTGAGCAACTGCTAGATCCTCGGACTTCCATCCACAGCTGCCTCGTGGGACTGAGCAACTGCTAGATCCTTGGACTTCCATCCACAAGTACTGCTGACCATTGTTGGGGAGTTGGACTACAAGCTCCTTCCAGCCAGTGCCACCTGTTAGGGCAGAGTCCCACCTAGTTTGCTCCCCTGAAGACACCCCAGCTTGAGGCATCCCAGGACATCTGTTGCACACAGGGCAACAGCCTGAAGGCATCCCAGGAGATCCACTGCACACAGTGTGACTGGGCAATTGATTGCCAGCTTGTCTGCTCCCCTAAAGACACTACAGTTTGAAGGCATCCCAGGAGTTCCTCTGCACAGAAGGTAACTAGGTAACTGACAGCACAGTCTGAAGACCTTCCTCCCAGGGGCTCCACGGGTATGCAGGGCAACTGACTCAACAGAATGAAAGCCTCCCTGGAGTTCTGCTGCACACAGGGAAACAGAAAACACAGTCTGTAGATCCCCCCTGGAGAACAGCTCCACACAGGACAACAGCCAGACTGCTCTTCTGAAGATCCAACAGTCTGAAGGCCTCCCAGGAGATCTGTTGCAGCCAGGGCAACAGATCAAGAACATCTCTGCCTCTTTGAAGACTCCACAGTAGGAAGGAAGGTCGCACAGGAGGTCTGCTACAGCCAGGGCTACAGGCCTACCAGGAGACCTGAAGCAACCCAGAGATGAAAGAGGCAGGCTCCTGACAGAGACACCCAGACCAGCAAACACTACGCATAACCAGATGGTGATAGGAAAGCACAAGACCATAAGCAACAGAAACCAATATACGTGAGCATCATCAGAACTCAGTTCTCCCACCAGAGCAAGCCCTAAATACACCGACACACCTGAAAATCAGGAAGCTAACCTAAAATCCTGTCTCATAAAGATAATAGAGTCTTTTAAGGAGGAAAATGCAGGTAAACAGGTAGAATCCCTTAAAGAGGAAACAAATAAATCCCTTAAGGAAATATAGGTAAGCACAAATGGAGGCAACCCTGGAAATGGAAAACCTAGGAAACAGTCAGGAATTACAGATGTAAGCATCACCAACAGAATACAAGAAATTAGAGAGAGAATTTTAGGTATAGAAGATACTGTAGAAGAGATTGACATAACTGTCAAAAATTCAAAACATAAAAAAGGAACCCTAACCCAAAACATCCAGGAAATCTGGGACATAATGAAACAACCAAATCTAAAAATAATTAGAATAGAGAAGAATGAAGATTCCCAGCTCAAAGGACCTGACAATGTCTTCAACAAAATCATAGAAGAAAACTTTCCCAACCTAAAAAAAGAGATGGCCATAAAGGTACAAGAAGCCTATAGAACACCAAATAAATTGGACCAGAAAAAAAATCCTCTCATCAAATAATAATAAAAACACCAAACACATAGAACAAAGAAAGAATATTAAAAGCTGCAAGGGAAAAGGGCCAAGTAGCATATATAGGTAGACCTATCAGAATTACACCAGACTTCTCAACAGAGACTATGAAAGTCGGAAGAGCCCAGTCAGAGGTCATGCATACTCTAAGAGAACACAAATGCCAGCCCAGGCTACTATACCCCATGAATGTTTCAATCAACATAGATGGAACAAACAAAATATTTCAGAACAAAACCAAATTCAAACATTATCTATCTACCAATCCAGCCCTACAGAGGATCCTAGAAGAAAAACTCCAACAAAAGGAAGGTACCTAAACCAAAGAAAAGACAAGATATTAATCATCTTACAACAAAGTTAAAAGGAGAGAACCACATGCACATAATGCCAAGTACAAAAACAAACATAACAGGAACTAACAATAATCTGTCTTTAATATCTCACAATATTAATGGACTCAACTCACCAATAAAAAGACATGAATATGTAGATACATAACAGACTGGATACATAAACAAGATTTGCTGCATACGAGAAACACACCTCAATAACAAAGACAGCGCTGTCTCTGAGTAAAAGAAGGGAAAAATGTCTTATAAGCAAATGGTCCCAGGAAACAAGATGGAGTTGCCATCCTAATATTCAATAAACACTCCTCCATTGCTGATGGGATTGCAAACTGGTAAAACCACTCTGGAATTCCATCTGGAGATTCCTCAGATAAGTGGAAATAGATCTACCTGAAGATCCAGCTATACCACTCTTGGGCATATACCCAAAATATACCCCTCCATGCCACAGGGGCATGTGTTCCACTATGTTCATATCAGCTTTGTTTGTGATAGCCAGAAGCTGGAAGCAACCCAGATGTCCCACAACAGAAGAATGGATACAGAAAATGTGGTTCATTTACACAATTGTACACTACTCAGTTATTAAGAACAAAGACAAATACATGGAACTAGAAAATATCTTGGGTAAGGTAACTCAGACACAAAACAACATGCATGGTATATACTCCCTAATAAGTAGATATTAGCCAAAAATATACAGAATACCCAGGTTATAGTCCACAGAACTCAAAAAGAATAACAAGTTTAAGAGCCCAAATGAGGATGTCTCAAGTCCACTTGGGAGGGAGAAGAAAGCAATCATAGGACGGGTGAGGGAGAGAAGGTCTTGGGTGGGAAAGGGGACAGAGAAAGAAAGAGGGGAACATGATCAGCTATTGGGTGGGGGAAAAGGACTGAAGCCCTGTGGACCAGCAGAAAGAATGGAAACAGGCAACCTCTGGAGGTTGGGGGGGCACCTCCAGAATGTACCAGAAACCTGGGAGTTGAAAGACTCACAGGCCTCAGAGGGACAGACCTTAGATGAAATGCCCTACTGTGGGGAGAGGGAACTTGTAGAGTCCACCTGCAGCAGAAAGACAGGGCATGAAGTGAGGGTTGGGGTTGCCATCCCACAGTCAAAAACTCTGACACAGAATTGTTCCTGTCTGAAAGAACTTCAGGGATAAAAATGGAGAAGAGCCTGAGGGAAAGGAGGTCCAGTGACAAGCCCACATTGGGATCCAGTTTAAGGGGAGGATCCAAGGCCTGACACTATTACTGAGGCTATGGAGTGCTTACAAAAAGGGGCCTATCATGACTGCCCTCTGAAAGACCCAACAAGAAGCTGAAAGAGTCAGATGCAGATATTTGAACCCAATCAATGGATAGAAGATGGTGACCCCTATGGTTGAATTAGGGAAAAGCTGGAAGAAGCTGAGGAGGAGGTTGACCCTGTAGGAAGACTAGCAGTCTCAATTAACCTGAACCCCTGAGATCTCTTAGACATTGGACCACCAACCAGGCAGCATACACCAGCGGATATGAGGCCCCAACACATATACAGCAGAGGACTACAGGGTCTGGGTTCAGTCAGAGAAGATGCACCTAACCCTCAAGAGACTGGAGGCCCCAGGGATTGGGGAGGTCTGGTGGGGTGGGGTGGGTGGTTGTGGAGGAGGTGGGCATATCCTCTTGGAGACTGGGGTGGAGGAGGAGGTATGAGATGTGAAACAGTCAAAGGGTAGACCAGGAGGGAGATAAAATCTGGAGAGTAAAAAAAGATTAAATAAAATAAATACTTAAAAAAAGAAAAAGAAATACAAGAGAACACAGGTAAACAGCTAGAAGCCCTTAAAGAGGAAACACAAAAATCTCTTAAAGAATTACAGGAAAACACAATCAAATAGGTGAAGGAAATGAACAAAATCATCCAGGATCTAAAAATGGAAATAGAAACAATAAAAAAAATCACAAATGGAGACAACCTTGGAGTTAGAAAACCTAGGAAAGAGATCAGGAGTCACCTACAGAATGCAAGAGATAGAAGAGAGAATCTCAGGTAAGGAAGATACCATAGAAAACATTGACACAACAGTCAAAGAAAATGCAAAAGGCAAAAAGGTCCTAACCAAAAACATCCAGGAAATCCAGGACACAATGAGAAGAGGAAACCTAAGGATAATAGGTATGGAAAAGAGCGAAGATTTCCAACTTAAAGGGCCAGTAAATATCTTCAGCAAAATTATAGAAGAAACTACCCTAACCTAAAGAAAGAGATGTCCATGAACATACAAGAAGTCTACAGAACTCTAAATAGACTGGACCAGAACATAAATTTCTCCCATCACATAATAATCAATATACCAAATGTAATAAACTAAGAAAGAATATTAAAAGCAGTAAGGGAAAAAGGTCAAGTAACATATAAAGGTAGACCTATCTGAATTACACCAGACTTCTCAACAGAGATTATGAAAGCTAGAAGATCCTGGGCAGATATCATACAGACCCTAAGAGAATGCAAATTCTAGCCCAGGCTACTATACCCAGCAAAACTCCCAATTACTATACATAAAGAAAACAAGATATTCCATGACAAAACCAAATTTACACAATATCTTTCCACAAATCCAGCCCTACAAAAGATAATAGATGGAAAACACCAACACAAGGAGGAAAACTACACCCTAGAATAAAAGCAAGAAAGTAATCTTTCAACAAACCCAAAAGAAGATAGCCACACAAAAATAATTCCACCTCCAATGACAAAAATAACAGGAAGTAACAATCACTTTTCCTTAATATCTGTTAATATCAATGGACTCAATTCCCTAATAAAAAGACATAGACCAACAGACTGGATACAGGACTCAGTATTTTTCTGCATACAGAAAACACACCTCAGTGACAAAGACAGACACTACCTCAGAGTAAAAGTTCAAAACAATTTTCCAAGCAAATAATCCCAAGAAACAAGCTCAAGTAGCCATTGAACAAAATCGACCTTCAACCAACAGTTATCAAAAAAGATAAGGAAGGACACTTCATTCTGGTCAAAGGAAATATCTACCAAGATGAATTCTTAATTCTGAACATCAAGGCTCCAAATGCAAGGGCACCCACAATCATCAAAGAAACGTTACTAAAGTTCAAAGCACACATTGCACCCCCACACAATTATCATGGGAGACTTCAACACCCTACTCTCAGCAATGGACAGATCATGGAAACAGAAACTAAACAGAGACACAGTGAAACTAACAGAAGTTATGAACCAAATGGATCTAACAGATATTTATAGAACATTTCATCTTAAAGTAACAAGAATTTTGAAATGATATAATATTAAGTTAAAAAGTAGATTGCATCCAGATTTTTTTCTTTTTTATAAGAAAAAGTCAGGATGTGAAGCCTTTTTTACTTTGAAAGTTTACATAACCAGTAACAAAATTAAAACATGTTTTATTTCTTTTCCCTTTCATAAAGCACACATTTTACATCAAATAGCTATGTAATGTGTGCATATATGTTCTACATAAAGAAGACTAGATCACAGATTATGAAACTCATTTTAATTCCTAGTTTATAATTAATATGCATTTTCCCTAAAAAAGATAGCACACCAATTATAATGAAAAGATCTAATTTTATAAAAAACACTTATGCATTGCTTGATATTTTAACAAAAATTCATTAGTTTGCCTAGAATGCATTCAGTAAATATTTTTATAGAAGTTTTATAAAATGAATAAATAAATAAATAAATTAATTAAAAGTATAATCAAGCCTTTGTAACTGGAGAGATGACTCAGTAGCTTAAAGCAATTGTTTCTCTGGAAGATAATTCATCACCTACATGGCTGACAAACATCTTTAATTTCAGTTTGAGGGGATTAGACACCCTCTTTTGATTTCCATGAGCACAAGGCATGCAGAATATACACGCAGAGAAAACATTCAAGCACATAAAATAAAAATAAATAAACAATAACTAATCAAATGTTTAAAACCATAATAAGTTTCACTTTGAATGGTTTTCAAGATGTATTCTACTAGATTTATAAATATTTAATCCACTTTTTCATGATAGTCATCCTTATAGTCAGTGTCCCTTGGGCAACATATTTGCTACAAATACCACAATGAGACAAAACTAAGACTTGTTCATTTCCTTTAAATACCACAAATATTTGCTCTCTCATTGCCAGACATGATGCTGGATCCTAAGAATAGAAATAAATGAAACATGGGTCATTCTCCCAGAAGTCACATGAGAACACAGGACATGTACAGTGAGAGGTCTGAGACTACTGGCCTTTACCAGGTAAGCAAGAATCAGATTATAAAACTTTGGACTTGACTCTGAAGTATTTTACAGGGAGAGGAACCTGACCACACTCAAGGGATTACCCAAAGAACAATGTGAGTACACACAACAAAGGCAGACTCAGAGCCAGGAGGAGAAGCCCAGCTTATAGGAGAAACGCTGCAACATGAGCAACAGTGGAAACA
The DNA here is from genome assembly GCA_036184795.1 of Tokudaia tokunoshimensis. Lineage (NCBI taxonomy): Eukaryota > Metazoa > Chordata > Mammalia > Rodentia > Muridae > Tokudaia > Tokudaia tokunoshimensis. Next base: position 149,160,480 of record BTHU01000002.1, read on the forward strand.
ACATGTGAGGAACTGAGCTGGTGCCCATCTACACGGTGCAATCTTGTTGGGACAACTGGGTAGGTGATGTTATGAGCCAAGATGGGGAATCTGGAAAAAATGGACTTACCAGGAAAAGTGCTGGAATCTTTTTATTAAAGGGGCGGGGAGGGGGGACTGTTTGTTTGGATTTTCTGTTTCTATTTTTGAGACAAGTTCTCACTATATAGCCCAGGACGACCTCAAATTCATATACCTCTTGCCATAGCCTCCCCAGTATTGAAATTATAAATACATGTCACTGCACTCAAAAAAAAAAAAAGATGAATTCAATACCTACCATCCCATTTGATAGCTATTTGAGGCTACATACTTTTGAAGCTTTAACTTTTATTTTTTCTTATTTTATATAACACACACACATATATATGTATATATATACATATATATGTACATATATATGTATATATATACATATATATGTACATATGTACATATATATGTATGTATGTATATATGTACATATATATGTATGTATGTATATATGTACATATATATGTATCTATGTGTGTGTGTGTATATATATATATATAATATATATATATTTACAACATTTTTACAGCACCCCACTAAGATATTTAAACAAGTTGATAGCTTCTCAACATGGTAAAACAAAGAAGATGGGCCAAAGATTTCAAAGCTCTGCTTAAAAAAAGTGTTCAGTGACCAAACAGAGGACCAAAAGAAACAGATAATTTAATTCAAGGCCAGGACAAAAAGAGTTGTAAAATCTATTCAAGGTAAAGACAAGAAAGTTACCAAAATGGATGAAAGAATCAGTAACTTAGAGCAAAAAATGAAAATATGGGGGAAAAAACTCAGCAAGGAAGTAGAGATACCAAAAGTATCCCCACTACCACCACCGACAATAAACAAAAACAACAACAAAAACCAACCAAACAAAAATCAACCAACCAAATAAACAGAAAGCCTACAGGTGAGAGAATCAAACAAAGACAAAACAAAATGAACCACAGGCTTCTTGTCATAGCGTAGGCACTCTAGTCAGACCAGCGTAGGCACTCTAGTCAGACCAGCGTAGGCACTCTAGTCAGACCAGCACAGATGTGGTTACCTGCACGACATTAGGCAAGTCAACATTCCAGTGGGAAGCACTGTTTGGACTCTGTGATTTATAAAGAAAAAAAATAGCTGACATGAAGGTAGGAGGATACACGTTAAAACATGTTTGGAGAGAATGGGTAGGAGACGTCTAGATAGATATGATCAAGATATATTGTATATGTATATACAATTATCAAAGAATAAATGATGTTCTAAAAACAAAGAAACAGAAAACCACAGTAAAAAGCAGAAAGTGCTATCAATGGAGGGAAATTAATCAGAAGAACCATTGCAGGGATGGAGAACAAGGTTGCATTATTAATACATATATACACTAAATAAATATACATGAAGAAAACAGTCAATGGACCTGAGCTACTCAATGATAATTTCCCAAGCATAAAGAAACATCTAAACATGAGAGGTATTTAGAACCCCAAAGATATGACCGAAGAAGCTTTGCCATAATATATCATACTTAAGATCTCAAAAATGCATTCAAAAGAACAGAACTAAAAGCTACAATGGAGAAACAACAACTAAGACACAAAGGCAGAAAAAAAAAGGAATAACATCAGAGCAGTTGTTAGCTACTATAAAAGCCAAGGAAGCACAGATGATACATTTCATACTTTGAAAGAAAATTATTCTTGATCAAGATTGATAAACCTCTCAAAAACTATTGAAATAGGATATAGAAATAAGACTAAAGACAAAGCCAAGTTAATGTCTATGACAACAGAGTCAGCTCCACAGAATATTCTTAAAGGAATACTCAGAGCAAGAAGGAGACTCATCAGAAAGAATGCACTTCATACACCCAGTACACAAACAGAGGATACCTGGGAAGGGATGGATCATGTTCGACATAAACCAATGAGAACAAGAAACAACAAAGCCATAACAATAGCAAAGCCTCTCAATTACAGCCCAGAATACAAATGTCTTTAGGTAATTGATGAAAAGACACAGTGTAATAGATCAAATAACAAGATCTGCCTAGCCGGGCAGTGGTGGCACACTCCTTTAATTCCAGCACTTGGGAGGCAGAGGCAGGTGGATTTCTGAGTTCAAGGCCAGCCTGTTCTACAGAGTGAGTTCCAGGACAGCCAAGGCTAGACAGAGAAACCCTGTCACAAAAAACCAAAAAAAAAAAAACCCAAACCAAACCAAACCAAAACCAAAAAGAAACCAAGATCTGCCTATTTGATAGCCTTAAGAAAATCACAAAGTTAACTGGAAAGACATCTACAAACTGAGAATCAAAGTCTGGAGGAGGAAATACCAAGCAGGTGGAAGCTGCGGACAAGCCTCTCAAAGTAGACTTGCAACCTGAACAGGTTGGAAGAAGTAAAGGGGCCCCTACACACTCATTAAAGGGACGATTAATAAATAGGACGGAACTATCATCGAGCAAACGTAAGTGCATAAAAGGCCACCTAGGCCCTGACATAATAAGGGCGGAGGCTCAATATACCACTCTCACATTGAGATAGATCTCCCAAATCAAAAAATCAGCAGAGAAACCTTGGAGCTAAATTAAACAGTAGATCAATTGGATTTCATATAGAATGTTCCACACAACAGAAAGAAAATAAAGAGTTTTCACAATGACCCATAGACCTTCCATTAAAATTGATTGTGCCATCGGCAGTGAAGCAAACCTCAATAAACTGAAAAACAACGAAATAAGTCCTCAGGTGTTTTCAGGCTACAGTGTAATGAAAGTTGAGAATATTTTCATAAATTCTTTATATTTGATTGCACAATATCATGACTCAAGATGGAAAATATTGTGTAATTGCTAAAATCTTCAATCTAGAGCTAGGAACATAGTTTGGTGATGGAGCGCTTGCCTCAAATTCATGATGCCCTATGTTCGATTCTCAGCACTACAAAAACTTAAACAGATGGACCCTAATGTTGAGTAAAATGGCTGTCAGCAGAGTCAGCTGAGGAAGTTCACTGAGTCTTAAGTGAGCTGTGAGACCCTCATATATCCTTCCACTTGCTTCCTTCTTCAGTGGTCTTGAGGGATGAGTCTGAACCCTATGCTATGAGTGTGCAACCCCTGTCTCTTGGAGCTCACAGCCAGCTGACTGCTGCACTGCCTTGTAGTGATGAGTGCCTGGTATGATTCCACTCTGACCACAGAAGGGGACTTTGAGGAAACCCTTGCTTTTCTTCATCACTTGTAATGTGTGAATGTCTGACTTGGCATTAGTAGTTCTTGCTCTAATGCTCTAGGCCTGAAAGCCCTTGGAGGAGTTAGCACATCCCATACACCCAAGTCCTCCACTCCCTGAGCTCAAACAGATGAAGTCCTTTCACTCAGGTGAATGATGTTCCATCTATGTGAACCTTCAGGAAAGGTAGAGCTGCAAGTGTGGCTCTGCCCTCATTGCTTTTCCTGTTGTGTCAATCATGAATTCTTCCCACATTCATGACATTTCCACATTCCACAGCTACCTTCACAGCATAGATGTTTCAGAAGGATCTTAAAACTTCAACTCATGTCACGTATAACTGTGGACTTTCACATATAACTATTTATTTTTACAACACAGTGTAATATATTGTATATCATAATTGCTGAAAATTTGAGGTAAATGGCCACTTAAATTTACATGGAGGAAGACTTCATTACAGTGGAATGAAACTAGAGGTCAACAGCAACACTGACCTCAGAAACACACACACATACTTTGAGACAGAACAACACAACACTGTTTTGAACAGTGGGCTGCTGAAGAAATCAGAGAGGAATTTTTAAAATTCCTAGTATTTAATGAATCTAGAACAAAGGGATAGAGAGATGATTTAGTGGGTAGAGTGTTTGTCCTGTGAATATGAAGATCTGAGCTCAAATCCCCCAAACTTAAGTAAAGCCAATCTCTGTAGCATACATGTAAAATCTCAGTACTCCTATGGAGAGAAGGAAGGCAGACAGGAAAATCTTCAGAGCCTACAGAGTGTCTAGCCTCTTGTATATGGTGGGGAATAACAAAGAGACCTTTTCCAGTAGCTACAGCATCATCTAACTCACCCCTCACCTTTAGTATAGTAGGCAAAGTCACTGTGGCAACACAATGCACATGCATAAAATTGGAGAGATAAAAACAAAGAGACCTTTGCCAGTAGCTACAGAATCATCTAACTCACCCCTCACCTATTCATTGTGGCAGAAGCACAACAGACCTGCATATATTTGGAGAGAGATAGGATGCCCTTCCTGTGATAGTCATAATTTGTCTTGTATTAAGTGTCTTAATATATTTTCCCTAGTGTTGCATGGTTTGCTATTCAAATGATCCCAATTACTAGCTATAGGCTGAAGCTCTTTTCCATCTGATGGAAGTCAAATCCAAGGGTAGTGGTATCCCTTAGTATCGATGCTTTCTTCACAGGATAGTCTCTGTATTGCTTCAAAGACTGAGTTGACAGAAGTTGGTGGTCATAGAAGCTCAACAGTCATCTCCTAGGCACAGAGTGACAACTGTCTAGAAAGATTTTTCTCATTCTGGATAAACAGACCCTTTTGCCTGATTATGAGAGGAATGAGTCAGAAAGACCTGGCCAATAGAATAGTTGGCCTTCAAAATATAGGGCAGCCCTCTCTCTCCATATCTTTTCAATATAGTACTTGAAGTTCTAGCTAGAGCAATTAGACAACAAAAAGAGGTCAAAGGGATACAAATTGGAAAGGAAGAAGTCAAACTATCACTATTTGCAGATCATATGATAGTATACTTAAGCAACCCAAAGAACTCCACCATAGAACTCCTACAGCTGATAAACAACTTCAGCAAAGTGGCCGGATATAAAATCAACTCAAGCAAGTCAGTAGCCTTCCTATACTCAAAGGATAAGCAGGCTGAGAAAGAAGTAAGAGAAATGATACTCTTCACGATAGCCACAAACCATATAAAGTATCTTGGTGTGACTCTAACCAAACAAGTGAAAGATCTGTATGACAAGAACTTCAAGTCTCTGAAGAAAGAAATTGAAGAAGACTTCAGAAGATGGAAAAATCTGCCATGCTCATGGATTGGCAGGATTAAGATAGTCAAAATGACCATCTTGCCAAAAGCAATATACAGATTCAATCCCCATCAAAATCCCAACTCAATTCTTCATAGAGTTAGAAAGAGCAATTCAAAAATTCATCTGGAATAACAGAAAACCCAGGATAGCTAAAACTATTCTCAAGAGTAAAAGAACCTCTGGGGGAATCAGTATCCCGGACCTCAAGCTGTACTACAGAGTAATAGTGTTAAAAACCGCATGGTATTGGTACAGTGACAGGCATGTAGATCAATGGAACAGAATTGAAGACCCAGAAATGAATCCACACTCCTATGGTCACTTGATCTTTGACAAAGGGGCTAAAACCATCCAGTGGAAAAAAAGCCTTTTCAACAAATGGTGCTGACTCAACTGGAGGTCAACATGCAGAAGAATGCAAATTGATCCATTCTTATCTCCTTGCACTAAGCTCAATTCCAAGTGGATCAAGGACCTCCACATAAAACCAGACACACTGAAACTAATAGAAGGGAAACTAGGGAAGAACCTTGAACATATGGGCACAGGGGAAAATTTCCTGAATAGAACTCCAATAGCTTATGCTCTAAGATCAAGAATTGACAAATGGGACCTCATGAAATTACAAAGTTTTTGCAAGGCAAAAGACACTGTCAAAAAGACAAAGCGGCAACCAACTAACTGGGAAATGATCTTTACCAACCCTACATCCGACAGAGAACTAATATCCAATATATACAAAGAACTCAAGAAGTTAAACTCTAGAGAGGCAAGTAACCCTATTAAAAATGGGGTGCAGAGCTAAACAAAGAGTTCTCACCTGAAGAATATCTAATGGCTGAGAAGCACCTAAAGTGATGTTCATCAAGAGTCATTAGAGAAATGCAAATCAAAACAACCCTGAGATTCCATCTCACACCAGTCAGAATGGCTAAGATCAAAAACACAAGAGACAGCAGGTGTTGGTGAGGATGTGGAGAAAGAGGAACACTCCTCCACTGTTGGTGGAATTGCAAGCTGATACAACCACTCTGGAAAGCAGTCTGGTGGTTCCTCAGAAAACTGGGCATGACACTCCCGGAGGATCCGGCTATACCACTCCTGGGCATATACCCAGAGACTTTACCTGCATGTAATAAGGACACATGCTCCACTATGTTCATAGCAGCCTTATTTATAATAGCCAGAAGCTGGAAAGAACCCAGATATCCCTCAACGGAGGAATGGATTCAGAAGATGTGGTATATTTACACAATGGAATACTACTCTGCAATTAAAAACAATGAATTCATGAAATTCCTAGGCAAATGGTCAGGACTTGAAAATATCATCCTTAGTGAGGTAACCCAATCACAAAAGAACACACATGGTATGCAGTCACTGATAAGGGGATATTGACCCAGAATCTCTGAATACCCTAGACACAATTCACATATGAATAGATTTCTAAGAAGATGGAAGGAGAGACCCCTGGTCCTGGAAAGACTGGATGTAGGGGAATGCCTGGACAGAGAAGAGAGAGGGGGTTGAATGGGGAAAAGAGGGAGGGAAGGGGGCTTATGGGACTTTCAGGGAGGGAGGAATCGGGGAGGGAGGAATCGGGAAAGGGGAAATGATTTTGAATGTAAATAAAAAATATACTTATAGGAACTTCCATACACACCAGGGCATTACTGTCAGAGGGTATTTTAGCATATGCATTGTTTTATTTACCATCCAAAGCACTCTATTTCAATTGCTGCTTTTCCTGTAACTGATATTTAAGGAAATGCAACACAAATGAAATCCAAGAAGCTGGGTGTATCCTGTGCTTTGGCAGCAGAATTTTACCTTCTGTTAGTCTGGTGGCATGGAGTCTTGTGACTGAGGGTAGAAACCGTGAGATATAGCTGAGTCAGACTTGTGATCAGCAGCTGATTCTCCCATGCAAACTGTTGACAGGCAACAAGGTTGAGCTGATGGGGCAGATTAAATGCAGGCCCAGAATTTACAGCATTATTAACTTATCCCCAAGTACAAGCAACAGATAGTGTCACTTTGGACTGAAGTCCTGCCTTTTGGTTTATCATATCTGCAGGGATTTTTGCCATCCTATTGGTGATAATACATTTAATATTTAGGAGTGCTGAAGAACGAATTAGCATTATGTATGAAGTCAGTAACATTTCAAACTAATGCAAGCTAGAATGATGGTGGAGTAAGAAGTGTCAAAAATTTGTCCTTCTGTCTAATGATTTATGTGTCATAGTCTGTTTGAAGTAAGTCCAGTGCCCTTCATCTGATAATGAGATCAGCATGCTGACTTTAAAGCCATCATAAGCTTAAAATGCCCTTTGGATACTTTATGTACTGAGCACCGTAGCTAAGCCACACAGTGTTCAGTGTCTGTGCCGGTCAGATGGCTGATGGGGAGGTGCAACTGCAGTGCCCAGTGTCTTGAGAACATTCTTGCCTCGCGTTATTAGCCCACCAAGATTAAAATCTAGCATTTGAAGTGTAGTTTCAATTGAAGCCCATCACTTTAGTTCTACCAGAAAGTTCACAGTCACTAGTTAAGTCACTCTGAGCTGAAGAGTACCTGTTTGCTTGACTTCTTGAGTATAACTTGTGCCTTGAGTCTTAACTGAATACTTGTGACATCGAGCACACATTTTTGAATACATTTTTTATTTTGATAACTTTGTATTTGAGTATATTTTGATTACACTTTAGTATATTTTCCTATAGCCCATTATTCCATGAGCCTCTAGAATGGCAGTTTGTATTTCCAGTGTAGCAGCGGGGATGGGGTGAGAGGGTGAGAGGGTGGGAGGTTGGGGCCTGGAGGGCAATAAAGAGCTGTTTCTTCAAATATTAGAACTGAGTATCTGATTTTTGATACATTTGTTTTCTCAGGGGCTGACACAAAATAGGCTCAAGTGTATTAGGTATTTAAAGGATTTATACTTTTTTCCCCCTCTACCCTTGGAAAGAATTCCTAGGGTTTTTTGTCAGATAGTTTGCTAACTGTGGAGAAAACAGAATGAAATTTTAAGGGCCATATGAAAGCAGACAGTGTGTATTCTACAAAAAATAGTTTAGAAAGTTTCAGACAGTTATACTCCTTCAAAAACAAGATTTAGCACAGTCCCTGGAGAGGTAAAGAATTAAATTATCAGAGAAACCCCAATATAATTTTTGTAACATCTGGTCCTCAACAAAAACATTATAAAATGTTCAAAGAATGGTCTATTTGCAAAATATTTTCTAGAAATAATCTCCATGAGACTCAGATATTAAAATTATTACTTAAGAGTCAGCCACCTTAAGTGTGCACAATGCGTTAAAGACAACTAGACAGAGAGGAAGCGACCTGGGAAAATGATATATGAACAAAATGAAAGTGTCAGTAAGGAGTTAGGAATATGAAAAATAACCAAACAGAAATTCAGAGAGAAGTATCAGGACAGAGCTAATTTGATCTTTAATAGGGTTAAGAATATTTGATTTCTCCTGAGAAATTGCAGGAGTTCATTATTATTGAAGTGAGACATGACTTCATTTTCTAAAGGTTCTACTAACAGTGAAAACTGTCATTTACCAAAAGTAATCTACATAAGTAATGCAATTCCCACCAGAATTCCAACACAATTCTTTACAGACCTTGAAAGAACAATTCTTGACGTCATGTGGAAAAATAAAAAAACCCAAGATAGCTAAAACAATCCTGAACAATAAAAGAACTATCGGAGGTATCACCATCCCTAATTTCAACCTGTACCACAGAGCAATAGTAATAAAAACTGCAAGGAATTGGTATAGAAACAGACATGTTGATCAATGGAATCTGATCAAGGACCCAGAAATAAACCCACACACTGTACACACTTGATTTTTGATAAAGAAGCCGGAACAATAAAATGGAAAAGGAAGATCATCAACAAATGGTGCTAGTCTAACTAGATATCTGCATATAGAAGAATGCAAACATCCATATTTATCACCCTGCACAAAAGCTCAAGTCTACATATATAAAAACTACACCATAAAACCAGATACATTAATCTAATAGAACAGAAAGTGGGGAATAGTCTTGAACTCGTTGACATAGGAGATAACTTCCTGTGCAGAACACCAATAGCTCAGACGCTAAGATCTACAATCAAAAAATGGGACCTCATGAAACTAAAATGTCTCTGCAAGTTAAAGGACATTGTCAGGAGGACAAAATGATAGCCTACAGATTGGGAAAAAAATCTTCACCAACTGTACATTTGACGGAGAGTCATTTCCAAAATATACAAAGAACTCAAGAAGTTACACAACAACAACCCAAATAATCATTTAAAAATGGGGTACAAAGCTAAACAGAGATTTCTCAACAGAGGAATTTCTAACAGTCAAGAAACACTTAAAGAAATGTTCAACATTGTTAGTCATCAGGAAAATGCAAATCAAAACAACTCTGTTTTACACCCATCAGAGTGACTAGGTGACTAGGATAAAAGCTCAAGGAACAGCACATGCTGGTGGAGTGCAAACTTGCACAACTACTCTGGAAAGCAATAAGCTTGTTTCTCAGAAAGTTGGCAATAGTGCTCCCTCGATACCCAGGTACACCACTCCTGGCCATATATCCAAAAGGTGCTCCACAATCCCACAAGGACACTTGCTCAACTATGTCTGTAGCAGCTTTATTTGTAATAGTCAGAAACTGGGAACAGCCTAGATGTCCCTCAACTGAAGAAAATGTGGTTTATTTACACAATGGAATACTACTCAGTTATTAGAAACAAAGACAACATGAATTTTGCAGGCAAATGGATGGAACTTGCAAATATTATCCTGAGTGAGGTAACCCAGACCCAAAAGGACATGCATAGTATAACTCATTTATAAGTGGATATTAGCTTTAAAGTAAAGGGCAACCACACTATAATCCACAGGCCCAAAGAAGACACATAACAAGGAGGGCCCAAAGGAGGTTGGTTCAATCTTTCTCAGAAAGAGAAGTACAATAGGTATTGGAGGTGGATGGAGGGGCGGAACTGGATGGGAGAGGGAATGGAAAGGGGAGTAAGATGGTGGGGATCAGGTGTATGGAGAGCAGGGGAGAAAGAATGAAAATTGGAGGTGGGAGAACAATCTCTAGGATGTGCCAGAGACCTGGATGGGGGGACGCTCCAGAATGTCTATGGGGACTATTCTAATTGAGACTCCTAGCAGTAGGGAATATGGATTCTGAAGTGGATACTTCCTGTAGCCAGGGAGGACTTCTAGTGGAAGGAAAATGACAACAACCTACCCGCAAAAACCTTAGGCCCAAATTCTGTCCTGCCTACAAAATGTACAGGGACAGAAGGAATAGCCAACCAGTGACTGGCCCAATTTGAGACCTATCGCACGGGCAAGAATCAGTCCCTGACAGTATTAATGAAACTCTGTTATGCTTACAGTCAGGAGCTTAGCATAATTGTCCTCTGAGAGGCTCCATTTAGCAGCCAATGGAAAGACATGCAGAGACCCACAGCCAAATGTTAGATAGAGCTCAGGGAGTCTTATGGAAGAGTTGAGAGAAGGATTGAGGGGCTCGAAGAGGAGAGGAACACCACAGGAAGACCAACAGCGTCAACTAACCTGGAACCTTGGGGGCTCCCCAAGACTGAACCATCAACCAAAGAGTGAACATGGGCTAGACTTATCCCCCACACCCACATATATTTAGCAGATGTGCAACTTGGTCTTCAGGAAGGTCTCCCAACAACTGGAGCTAGGATTGAGCCTGAATCTGTTACCTGTCTGTGGACCCTGCTCCCCTAGCTGGACTGCCATGTCTGGCCTTAGTGGGAAAGAATGTGCCTAGTCTTGCAGTGACTTGATGTGCCAGGGGTGGGGGATTATGGGGGAGGTGAGAATAGAGGGGTGGGGAAGTGGGGGGGGGCCTGATACCTAGAGCAGGATTTCCCTTCTTGGAGAAGAAGGGGTCTGGGGTATGGGGTAGAATATGCAGGAGGGTGTACTGGGAGGAGAGGGGGGGCTGATATTGGTATGTAAAGTGAATAAATAAAAATTTTAAAAAGATCATAGTTTTAAATTATTTAGGATGAATAAATTTAGGCCCTACAGAATTTAATCTCAATTTGTATTTATACAATCTGTACATTGCTAAAAATTTTTTTGGTATTTCTGGAAGAGATGGACTGACACAGTGCCTACTGGGAATTTTGCTAGTCTGGAAAGACGAAAAGGCTGAGATTATTATGTTATGATGATAATATTATCAATGCTAGAAATAGAACTGTGTGTTCTGGGAAAGGAACTGGGATGGATGCCTGACCTTGAGCATAGGGTCAAGAGCTGTTAGATGTCAGAGCCTACATATATTTTTACACACAGTTATGTTAACAGAGCCCCCACACAAAGTGGATGTTTGTAAATATTTAGAACTGTGTTTTATGTCTTCCTTTAAAAACAGGAATCAATGGGTTAAAATAAATTGCTGCCTACATGTTACTTTAAGAATCAAATTTGGCAACTGACTAGTTGTTGAAACCATTTGTTGCCATAATATAATATAATAAATATAATATAATATAAAATCATTAAAGTTTTGTGAGTTTCAGCAACAAACACATCATATGAACTCACAACAATTTCGATGAATGAACAGAGAGATTTATAACCTGAGTGGCTGACCCCAGTATATGTCAGGCCACTTGAATATAACTGTACAGCATTTAGGGTTTCAGTGTCCAACAACTAGGGAAGTTGGGAGAGTATTAACAAGGGCTATGGGCTGCAGAGGCTGGCTAAGTAAGGAAGGAAACCACTCTGCAGTTCTAGAGAGAAAACAAATGTCTGAAGAGTGGTCAAGGGTATGAGTATTATGTGGGAATGAGCATCTCTATGTGCACAGGCTTTTATCTCTTTTCTGTATAGCACATATACTAGTGGGACACTAAGTCATCGTGTAATCTGAGCTTAACGTCTCAGGTGTTTCCAGTACCAGTCTGCGTTCCAATACTCCTGCATAGGGAGTTCTCCATATCATTGCCAACATTGACTGAAGAAGATTCCACTCTTAATGTGAAGTGAGCCTTATGCTACACAACCTTTCTGTGTGCAGTCTCTAATGACTGCCGACTGAATTGCCACTTTGAATTCCTTCTTTACAAAAGTTTAAGTCATTCCCTTTCAACTCTTCATCATTTTGTTTGTTTTTGCTTTGAGACACGATCTCATTATGTAGCTCTGGCTGGCCTGGAACTCACTATGCTTCAAAGTTCTGTCTGACACCCTAGTGCTGACTTCACCGGTATATGCCATCATGGGTGGCTCTTTCTCTGTTCAAAACGTGGATCATTTTGGGCTGGAATGACTCAGGGGTTAAGAGAACTTGTTCTTCTTGCAGAAAACCTGAGTTCAGTCTCCAGTTTTCACATGGTGTGGCTCACATGGTTTAACTCCAGTTACAGGGGACCTGGTACCATCTTCTGGTCCCTGAACACACCTGTATATGCATTATCTTTTAAATTTCCAATTGTTCTCAACATTTATATACCCAACACATAAATTTCTTAACAGATACACAGTTTTCAACTATTTTCTTCCACTTGGTGGCTGACCTTTACACATATTTTCTTCCACTTGGTGACTGACCTTTACACATATTTTCTTCTCCTTGGTGGCTGACATTTGCACATATTTTCTTCTACTTGGTGGCTGACATCTGCACTTTCTTGGTAGTGCCTTTACAGACGCAGTAGTTTAACCTCCATGGCATTTACATTTTCTTTTAGTATCATAGCTAAGACTGTTTCCTTCTAAAAGCACTAAAGTTTAAAAAATCCTATGTGTAAGCACTATAATTTGAGTTAAGTTTGCAATGTAAGCATCAACTTCACTCCTTTTTTATTAGGACATATAGTTTATTTGTTTTGGGTTTTACTGTGACACTGTCATGCATGAAAGTAATGACATTCACCTCCTCCTGTCACTGTGAGTCAAGATAGAAAGACATGGGAAAGTAAAGGAACACAGAAAGGAAAAGGTCACCTCACACCCAGAACTCTAAATCTATCAATGTCTGAGAGTCAAGAATTTCCTCACAACTAACAAAAACATGCTATGAATATTACATGCATATACACAACATTCCTTGTGAACAGATATGTTTGAAATAAGCATGCTAAAGGAGTAGGAACTCCACTTGAAGGAAATGCTATGTCACTTTGGGGTTTAACGTCTTTCATCTGTAAACTGTTTCTAAGTACAGCACAAACAAGATCAGACATGTTTACAGTTAAAACATAGGCAGAGGACTTCCTGGTGACTTATCAGTGTGCACACCTCACACAATGCACCCCAGAAAACCCCTTATGCTCTTATTTACTAAAGAAATTTCCTGAGATAAAAATCATTCAAAGATTTTAAATAAGTGGTGTAACTCAGAAAACTGAGCAATGTAAATACAAAAATCATGTAAACAGGAACTAAAAAACTGATAACTCTAAGAGCCTCCAAAAAGAAAATGGAGAGAGCTTACATTAGCAGCTTGACAGTGCACCTGAACGCTCTAGAATAAAAAGAAGCAAATACGCCCAAGAGGAGTAGATGGCAGGAAGTAATAAAACTGAGGGCTGAAGTCAACCAAATAGAAACAGAAAGAACTATACAAAGAATCAACAAAACTAAGTGCTAGTTCTTTGAGAAAAATCAACAAGATAGATAAACCTTTAGCCTGACTAACCAAAGCACACAGAGGCACTACCCAAATTAATAAAAAGGGAGACATAAAAATAGAAACTGTGGAAATTCAAAACATCGTCATATCCTACTACAAGAGCTTATACTCAACAAAATTTGAAAATCTGGACGAAATGGACAATTTTCTGCATATATATATATATATATCAGGTGCCAACATTAAAATAGGATCAGATAAACAATCTAAATAGTCCCATAAGTCCTGTGGAAATAGAAGCAGTTGTTATTAGTTTCCCATGGGGGGAGAGGAAGCCCAGGACCAGATAGGTTTAGTGGGGAATTCTATCAGATCTTCAAAGAAAAGCTAATACTGATACTTTTCAAACTATTCCACTAAATAGAAACTCAAGGAACACTACCCAACTCATTCTATAAAGCCACAATAACACTTATACCTAAACCAAACAAAGACCAAACAAGGAAAGAGAACTTCAGACCAATTTCCCTTAAGAACACTGATGCAATGCAAAAATACTCAACCAAATTCTGGCCAACCAAATCCAAGAATGTATCAAAACGATAATTCACCATGATCAAGTAGGTTTCATCTCAGGGATGCAGGGATGGTTCAATATACAGAAATCCATCAATGTAATTCACTACACAAGCAAACTCAAAGAAAAAAACCACATGGTCATTTTTATTAGTACTTGGAGTCCTAGCCAGAGCAATAGACAACAAAAGGAGGTCAAAAGGTATACAAATTGGAAAGGAAGAAGTCAAAATATCACTATTTGCAGAAGATATGATCTTATACTTAAACGACCCCAAAACTTCCACCAGAGAACTCCTAAAGCTGATAAACGACTTCAGCAAAGTGGCTGGATATAAAATTAACTCAAACAAATCAGTGACCTTCCTCTACTCAAAGGATAAACAAGCTGAGAAAAAAAATTAGAGAAATGACACCCCTTCACAATAGTCACAAATAATATTACATACCTTGGTGTGTCTCTAACCAAGCAAATGAAAGATCTGTATAACAAGAACTTCAAGCCTCTGAAGAAAGAAATCGAAGAAGATCTCAGAAGATGGAAAGATCTCCCATGCTCATGGACTGGCAGGATTAATAGAGTAAAAATGACCATCTTGCTGAAAGCAATCTACAGATTCAATGCAATCCCCATCAAAATTTCAAATCAATTATTCATAGAGTTAGAAAGAGCAATCTGCAAATTCATTTGGAATAACAAAAAACCCAGGATAACAAAAACTATTCTCCAAAACAGAAGATCTCCTGGGGGAATCACCATCCATGACCTCAAGCTCTACTACAGAACAACAGTGATAAAAACTGTATGGTATTGGCACAGAGACAGGCAGGAAGATCGATGGAATAGAACTGAAGACCCAGAAATGAACTCACACTCCTATGGTCACTTGATATTTGACAAAGGAGCTAAAAACATCCACTGGAAAAAAAGACAGCATTTTTAACAAATGGTGCTGGATCAACTGGAGGTCAGCATGCAGGAAAATGCTAATCAACCCATTCTTATCTCCTTGTACAAAGCTCAAGTCCAAGTGGATTAAGGAGATACACATAAAACCAGATACACTGAAGTTTATAGAGGAGAAAGTTCTTATGGAGAAGAACCTTGAACACATGGGTACAGGGGAAATTTTCCTGAATAGAACACCAATGGCTTATGTTCTAAGAACAAGAATTGGCAAATGGGACCTCATAAAACTGCAAAACTTCTGTAAGGCAAAGGACACTGTCAATAGGACAAAACAGCTACCAACAGATTGGGAAAATATCTCTACCAATCCTACATCCGATAGAGGGCTAATATCCAGTGTATACAAAGAACTCAAGAAGTTAGACTCCAGAGATTCAAATAACCCTATTAAAAAATGGGATTCAGAGTTGAGAATAGGGAATTCTCAACTGAGGAAACTCATGGCTCTGAAGCATGTAAAGAAATGTTCAGCATCCTTAGTTATCAGGGAAATGCAAATCAAAACAACCTGAGATTCCACCTCACACCAGTCAGAATGGTTAAGAGGAAATACTCAGGAAACAACAGATGCTGGAGAGGATGTGCAGAAAGAGGGACACTTCTCCATTGCTGGTGGGATTGCAAGCTGGTACAACCACTCTGGAAATCAGTTTGGTGGTTCCTGAGAAAATTAGACATACTATTTGAGGTCTAGCTATACCACTCCTGGGCACATACCCAGAAGATGTTCCAACATGTAATAAGGACACATGCTTCACTATGTTCATAGCAGTCTTATTTATAATAGTCAAAAGCTGGAAAGAACCCAGATGTCCTTCAACAGAGGAATGGATACAGAAATTGTGGTATATATACACAATGAAGTACTATTCAGCTATTAAAAACAATGAATTCATGAAATTCTTAGGCAAATGAATGGAACTAGAAAGTGTCATCCTGAGTGAGGTAACCTAATCATAAAAGAACACACATGATATGCACTCACTGATAAGTGGATATTAGCCCAAAAGCTCAAATTAAACAAGTTACAATTCACAGACCACAGGAAGCTCAAGAAGAAGATTGAAGTGGGTGTGCTTTGGTTCCACTGAGAAAGGGAATGAAATACTCACAGGAGCAGTTATGGAGACACAGTGTGGAGCAGAGACTGAAGGAAAGGTCACCCAGAGACTGCCCTAGCTGGAGATTCATCCTATAAACAGTCACCAACCTCCACACTGTTATAGACAAGAAGTACATACGGAAAGGAGCCTATTATGGTTGTCTCCAGAGGGGTCCTGCCAGAACCTTACAGATACAGAGGCAGATGCTAGCAGACAGTCATTGGACTGAGCGTGGGGTCCCCACTGGAGGAGTTGGAGGGTGGACTGGAGGAGGTGAAGGGGTTTGCAGTCCTGTGGGAAGAACAACGATGTTGGCCAAACATACCCCAGGGCTCCCCGGGACTAAACCATCAACCAAAGGGTAAACACGGTTCCAGCCAAAAGTGTGGCGGAGGAATGCCTTGTAGGGCATCAGTGGGAGGAGCTGTCCTTGGTCCTGTGAAGGCTCAATAGATGCCCCAGCATAGGGAAATAGAGTGGGGGTAGGTGGGAGTGGGTCAGGTGAAGGGGCATATACTTGGAGGCAGGGGGTGGGAGGAGGAGTTGGGGGATTTTGGGGAGGGGGGAAACCGGGAAAGGTTTTAGCATTTGAAATGTAAATGAAGAATATATTCAATAAAAAAATAAAATTAAAAAAAGAAAGAGTGACTAGAGTGATGATTTACAGGTTAAGAGAACTAGCTGCTTTTTCAGTGGACCCAAGTTCAATTCCCAGCACCCACCTGGTGGCTCACAACCATCTTTGACTACTCCAGTTCAAAAGGATTTGATGCCCTCTCCTGATCTCCACTCGAACTTCATGCACCTGGTGCAAAGACATACATGTAGGCTTAAAATAAAAATATGCTTAAAATGAAAATACATAAGTCTAATTACATAAGTTAATCTTTAAGAAACATGTAAGTATTGTAGACACACTTACTGTACCTCTTTGGTCAGGCCATGCCTCACTGTTGGGAGCATAACACTGCTGTAATTAAGCCCCATTTGCACCCCACTACCAATGCTTAAATCCATATGTTTAAAAAAATTAATTCCAACTCTGCTTGGTATTGACCCATCTTGAATTTTTTTCTCCAGTGAAAATCAAGACCAGCTAGCTGTATGAAGAGGTGTTTCTTGCTGCCACTAAAGACTGATAAACCTCCCTTATACCCTACCACCAAACCCTGTACATACACTTCCCTGACAGACTTCCCTTCTGGAGTTCATGCTTTTAGTCTTTTATTTCCTTCAAGAGTCTACAGATGAACATGAAATATTGTCTAAGTGAGACCTCATCAATCTCCCTGTAGTAGTTATTGATTCTCATTAGATTATGTATGTACTGCATTTTATAAAGACAAAGTTAATGTTAGGGTCCTGATTGTCTTATCTTGCTTTCTTTAGCTTTCAAAGAAATGTCCATTAGCCAAATGATTCTGCTTTTTCCATTGCACACTTAAGGTCAGAAGAGGAGCATATACTTATTTCAACAAGCAAGGTGCCTGTAGCACTAGGTACTTGCATTAGACAAGGTCCTCTAGAGAAACAGAACTGATAGAATGTATATCAGGTCAAGATAGCTAAGTTCAGCTCTCAGCTTGACAAGGCCTGGAATCACCTGGGAAGGGAGTCTGAACAAGGGATTTATTATATTGACTGACTCAGCACCAGTTGGGTTATCCAACATGAATGGGAGTCTGAATGCTGGAGAGGTAGAGAACCAGGCAATGCCTAATCCAGGAAAATCAGCTGCCTTCAGCATGGTGCTGAAAGCCTAGAAACCACCTAAACAGTCAGTGGTACGGAATCAGGTTGTAAGATGCAAGAATCTGGAGTTCATCATCACCACCACCACCACACCCACACAACCACCACTGCCACCACCCACTACCACGGGAAAAGCAATAGATGCATTGTTCATAAAGAAACTTTTAGGTGTAGCTGACTCCTTCTATATTTTTGCTTTTCCATGCAGACACTTGGTGGAATTTATGTACATATTGAAGGTGTGTTCCTTTGGCCCTGTTACTCTTGTCCCACAGAGCACTCTGCTGCTGAAACACTTACACAAACATGAGTGTGTTTCATCAGTTCTATTAATCCAATCAAGTCAGTCATCTTGACAAACCATGACAATTCTTTACGTCCTTATGAGGTAGCAAAGGATAAGTAACCAGATTAATTTATAGATAGAGGACTTGAATAGATATGTATTCAAAAGACATGCAAGTGGATGACAGATGTATGAGAACATATTCAACATCACTAGTCACACTCTTATTTTTCTAGGTCTCTGCAATATACAAGTTAAACCAAACAAGCAGTAACTTGTAGCTTAGGAGAGGTGGGAGACAACAAGCTTGATCTTGAATGGTTTCATAAGTGACTACACAGGCACTTTCATCATCTGTTAAGCAATACAATTTTGTTTTTGGCAATGAATTTAGATCATAGACAGGGTTTTCTGTAAAAAAATATTTTCTGTAAGATTATCTCCTATGAATATGGTCAAGACAATCAAAATTTTCCATAATTTCCAAGAAATTTCCCTTTCAGAGATTGGTGTGGTATGGAACCAACATTTTCTTTTTTCTGTTGTTCTCTCTCTTTCTTCATTTTCTCCTTTCTTTTTTTCTCATCCCCCCCCCTTATATAAGCACTAGGGATTGAATCTAGGGCCTAGATACTAGACAAGTATGTGCTTACTAGACCATCACAGTCCTGTATCCCCAGACCTTGTTTTACCTTTTATATTCAATGAGGACTTCACTAAATTGCACAGGACGGCTTTGTGCTTACTCTACAAAACAGGCAATCCTTCAACTCCCATTCTCTTGGCTCAAGTTCTTTGGTATGGATAGAAGCCAGTGAAGCTATTCTTGGCTTGCAGTCAACCTTTCTCTGCTTTCTCGGCCACCACTTCATTCAATCCATTGATAAATGGCCATTTACACTTTAGAAGAATCCAAATGTAAGCATGATATTTATCACCATCTTGTGTTTGACTTGATCTTCTGTAGCGGGCTTGCATAGCACCTGATACTTAGTTCTAGGTGCCATTGTGTAATCCCCGTGCCCCCAAGTTGGCTCCCAGCTAGGATCATACACCTGGATTTCTAGGTGCTATTCTATGCAGACTTGCAAACATCACCATGTGTGGCCTAAATGCAGGGAACTTTGCTTATGATTTAGAAAACATGTCCTAACAGTGTAGGAGAGTGTGATAGACACAGGATATTTTAATTGAAATATTTCCAGTGGTGGTGTTTAATTAGAATCTCCCTAATGTTCCATGTTTCTTGACAGGAAAGGAGATATTCTGGAAACAAACAATCAAACAAAGAAAACCAAACAGCAACAATAACAAAAACAGTGTTAACCTTTCCTTTGGATACTATACTACTGTAACAAAACATACAAAGAATTACACTTTCCCAGAAATTCCATAGAATAGGAAGGGAAAAGCTGAGGCCACAGTACCTGCCAGAGGAAGAACTTGACTGATAAGAAGGGATTTAACACAGCAAGTTATTCAACCACATGGCAGGAGAGACTTGAGACACAGATGGGTTAATAGGTCAGCGATGGACCACACTTTGACAGGTCTGTTTAGTTATGCACATATCTTTCTTTATACTGAACAGTAAAACAAAGGAGTAAATAGTGGCCATGACCATGTGCTCAGTAAACAGAATTGGTATTGTGTGTACAGTCTGTGAACATATGTAATGTATAATGAGTAAATATCTTTTGTTTTTGCTTTATTTTATCATGCAACCTAAGATGTATTGATTTTACTTTGGTATTGAAAAATTATTAATTTTTATGTCATTGTGTATGGGATGCAAAGAGGAAAGTCAATATCACTCTAAGATTTTGCATTCTTTTCTGGGGAAGGGGCAGCACATCCGTGGCTTGATCATTAACCTCAGAGACTAAATACCGATTAATAAGAGACACACACAAAGTATTAACTTAACAAAGTGGACTTGTGATAGTTAATTTTATGTGCCACTTATATGCAACCTTTGTTCAAGTTGTTCCAAGGACTGTTTGTGTTGATGGTAGACTGTAGAGAGCTGTATTGGGGTGCCTTGCCACCTGACAGGAACTTAACATTGACCAAGGTGAAGTTCCTCTCCCAGCCTTTGAGCGGGAATTCCTGTGTTAGCCATAATCCTAGCCTCCACCTAGGGTGGAATACTCAAACCAATGTGAAGCTCATTGTTCTCCAAGGACCTGCAGTTTCCTGAGAGGCACTAGCCACCTGACACCAGCCACCTGCGGAGCAAGCTAGCTGGTTTTCTGAGAGTTTCCAGCCTTTGGGGGAAGGTTCTTCCCCGCCTATACGTATTTGGAGACCCCCATTAAACTTTGAGCCTTGATCAAGAAATTTGTCTGGGCTTCAATTTCCTCTTGCTACCCCATTCTGTCCCCAGCTTTCCTTCCAGGTAATCTGGTAACCTGTTTGAAGTAACTTGGGGCAGTTACAGTAGACCTTGAGAACCGGCATGTGATTCTGATTTTGCAGTGATACAGCACAGCATTCTTGGGTCAAGAACTTCAAAGGAAAGTATTCAAGGCCAGTGTGAGTCCTTGGGCTGGAATATGTGATTTACAGAGCCAAAATGACAGTTTAAATTTAAAGAGATGCAATTGGGTTAAATAACTTTGAATCTCTGAAGGGATTTTCTCAGGGTAGCAACTGTAGGTTACACCAGAGTCTGGAAAACTCATTCATTTCCATTTAAGGGTATGCTGACATCCTTTAGAATATATACATCTAGTTGAGGGTAGCTCAATTGTCCTTGTCTGCTGGCCCCATGATCAGAAGCTGCAGATAGAGAGACACGTTAGAACTTGGAGATGGAGTTTCTCTTCTTTGAACAGCCCTTGCCTGCAAGTTTCTCTACTGTAACATTTTCTTTCTGTTTTAGATCAGTGCTTGAGTCACGGCAACATTTCGAGGAGGGCTTAAAGTTTCCATATACCCACAGCCAGTTTCTTCTATTATTAACAGCTCACATTAGCAGGGTACATTTGTCCAATTAATGAATACATAAAATGTCATTAGTAACTGAATCTATGCTCTAGTCAAACCTCCTTCACTTCACCTACTCTCTCTTGAACTCCTGGATCCTGCTGCCTGAGATACAAGAAGGTCTTTACTCATCTTTCTCCAGTGACTCCTGTTCTCTCTGGTCTTTTGCTTTTTATTTCTTTTAAGTATCTAAATACTTTACAGAGAAACAACTTTTGACAGTACTTTAGAGTGACTTACTGGTATTTGAGTAAAAAGTAAAAAGCAAAAGAACAAAACCTCTTAGCTGCATCCTCTCCAGGTCGTTCTTACAGGAGGGAGTTGAAGATCTCATCTGTTCAAAATTGCCAGAAGTGGAAAAGGGGCTCTTCTTATTATGAAGGAGCTCTTATTATGAAGGAGTTCTTCTTATTATGCTTTTATTTAGAGCCCTCAATTCTCCACCCTGAGTTCCTTTCTGAGTTTGAAAAAAGAACAAAAAACATTCCCCTTCTATGACCCTGACAGTTGCTCCAAACTTTCCCAGAACTATTTATGGAACACACCCAAGTGGAAAGTTCCTGGCTGTAGTTTTTGGCATGATTCTGATTTTGACTTACATGGAAATGACAACACCGAGACTAGTTTTCTACAGAATTTATTATTCTAACAAAGTTACAGGTATTCAAAGGCAAGTCAGCTTCTCAGTTTGGTGGCTGACATTCATTTCTTTGATCCATTTCAAACTCTTCTCAGGTAAATGAGGGAAAGCAGAAGTGAAGAATGAGAAGCACCCTCCAAGCTTTGAGTGCAAAGAACTACCCATTTTCTTTCCAGAAGCAGGAAGAAGCAATCGTGGAAGTTCTCCACAAAATAGGGAAGTCCTGTTTCAGGAAACAAAGAATTCTGGTGCATAAGAAGCAGCTGCCACAGGAGGAACTGTCGCTGAGCACAGTACCATAAGCAGAGCTGCAAAGCCTGCACCTTAGGACTGACTAAAAAGGAGATCTGACAGGAAGGCTTCTCTGTGTTATCTTAGGCAAATATGGGCAGAGGCCAGTTGAGGTGGTTTTTACTGGAAAGTACTGAACCTTAAGCAGAAAAAGGAACAGCCCCAGGTGTTATCAGCAGTGTCTGGAACGAAGCCTTGGTGGTTTTATAACCACATTGAGTTGTCCTACAGCCAATGACAGTTAAGATGGCGTTGGTTACGTCTAGTGGTTTTCATATTTCTTTATGAGGTATTATTATAATTTACTACTTTTTGTTTTCTCATAGAAGGAGGCAACATAACTGCCAAATAAAATTGCCTTTCTAATGAAGTCAGTACCACAGGCGTCTTCAGTCCTGTATTAGAGTCATGAATTTGGACCGCAGGTTGTTATAGCAGCAGCATATTTTTCTAAAAAATATACTTAAAATTTATTCTTTGAAAATGTCATGTATAAGACACAATGTATTTGGATCATAGTCTTTTCCTCCAACTCTCCTATTTCTGTCTCCTATGCCTTTCCAGTTGCCCATCTTCCTCAGACCTGCACCTCTGAAGAAAACTGACCCTCCTCCTCCTCCTGGAGCCAGTGCCATTAGCTCCTCAGCGAGGGGAGGGACCTCATGAGTCCCTCTCCCATCCAATTCCCAGGTTTTTCTTCTGTTATGTTTGATTTCCCTTCCCCCAGACACCTTAGCAGGTTTCTCTACATTTTGTTCACAGATGGACAAAGTTGATCTCCATCACTCTCTACTGAACACACACGCACGTGCTCTGAGCAGACCCCCAATGAGGTGAAGAGCGTCAAGAGTAATTCTACTTCTGTTCTCTGGCTTCCTTCCCGCCCTCAGTATACCCAAGTTCCCACTTTGAAATCCTGAGGCTGCAGTTACTCCCAGAGTGCTCCTCACCAAAATTGCAACATTAGAATTTCCCCATCTGTCTCTCCACCCAACTTTGGTCCACAACCTCTTACACAACAGACAAAGTACCGTCTGTAAGGGGCAGGCTACTTCTTTAAAGCAAATAAATAAAAATAAACAAACCATAGCTGTTTCAGTCTTAGCCTTAGAAAAGTGACTGAGGTAGTGCTGTCCTACCCCATCCCAGTAGCAAAACATGCTTAAGTTTTCTTGAAATTGATTCCTCTTGTCAGCTTTCTCTGGTATGGTGTGGTGTGGTGTGGTGTGTGTATGTGCGTGTGTGTGTGTGTGTGTGTGTGTGTGTGTGTTGTGTGTGTGGTGAGTAGCTTCATATATTTGAAACACTTGTGGTCGTGGTCCTGTGGAGGTTGCATGTGGTGTACACAGGGCGTTTTGCCAAACCACCCAGAAACTAACATCTCTATCTCACTTCCTTCTGTTGGGGAAAGCAGAAGTCTCTGCTGAAACATCTGCCCACTGAGTTGCGGTTGAAGTGAAAGAAATGTTGCAGAACCCAGCTTTATTTTTCACTACCTGCAGGGCAATGGGAGTGCTCTGGCCCCCAGGGTCTCTATAGGCCTTTATGTTCAACTGACCCCAGCCCCCATTGTTAGCATTTTGTCTAAGCTCTGCCCCACAGTTACCTGGCAGCAGCCAGATGTGCCTGACTCACTATAAAAGGGGCTACTTGCTCCTCCTCTCTCTCTTGCTCTTGCCTTCTTGCTCCTGCCCTGTCCTCTGGACCCTTTCCCCCTCCCCATTCCCCTCCCCCCTCTCCACGTGCTCATGGCCTGCTTCTGCTTCTACTCCTCTTCTCTCTCTCTCTCTCCCTCCCTCTCTCTCTCTCTCTCTCTCTCTCTCTCTCTCTCTCTCTCTCTCTCTCTCTCTCTCTCTCTCTCTCTCCATGACTTTAGGCTTAATCAGGGACAGAATTAGGGAACCAGATGGTTCTCTCAAGCAAGAGGCCTTCCTAAAACCACCTAGAAGAACAGGAACTGAGCTAATGACCAACTACAGCACTGTCAGACTGAGACCCAAACTGATGTCAGTTTTCTAAAAGGTAGGATTCATTTCTGTGTTCCTCACATGGGCATTTTGCATTTTGATTAACCTCCACATTTCCATCATGACTCTTGTTTGGAGCATGTTAGAACCGCAGAGTTCAGTTACAGTATGGGCTCCAGGCCTCCTGTTACAAGATGCCCCATGTGCTTTCCCACACCTAAAGGTAATAGTGATTTCCATAAGCATTGACTAAACAAATTGGGGATTTCAGAAACTGGGCCCAGTCAGAGCAGACACTTTAGAGATTTCCCTGTAGAAAAGATCAAAGCAAAAGTTAGCACACCCACCACCTAAAACATCTCCATATGGTTGGCTTTGGTTCTCAATTGAATACAATCTAGAATCACTTACAAGGGAGTTTCCACGAGGGAATTATCTAGATTAGGATGGTATGTGGGTGTATGTGAAGGAGACTAAGGTGGAAAAAAAATCCTTCCACAGAAGGTGAAATCATTCTTTGGGCACGGGATTTTGGAATGTCTGAGAGTGAAGGAAGTGTGCTAAGGATTCATGTACGTACCTCATTACTTCATTGTTCTTTCTTTCCGTTGTGGATGTATTGTGACCAATTGCTTCAAAGGTCTCCTGCCTTCACTTCCCTCCAGTGATATACTGTGGTGGTTTGAATGAGAAATGTTCCTCATAGACTCATGTATATGAACACTTGGTCCCTAGTTGGTGGTGATGTTTAGGGGAGGTTGGAAAATCTTTAGGAGGTGTGACCTTGCTATACTTAGTACCCAACTGGTGGTGGGTGGGCTTTAAGAGTTTTTAGCCAATGAAAGAGGAGACCAAACAAATCAGGCAAGGAGACACATTAATGCATAAGTTTCTCCAAAATAGGATGGGGCATGAAAATCCATAAGACTATCAAATCATTGGGCCTGTAAAAATGATACCATATGT
The DNA here is from genome assembly GCA_036184795.1 of Tokudaia tokunoshimensis. NCBI lineage: Eukaryota > Metazoa > Chordata > Mammalia > Rodentia > Muridae > Tokudaia > Tokudaia tokunoshimensis. The sequence continues at coordinate 149,185,829 of BTHU01000002.1, forward strand.
TCTTCCTGGAAAATATGGGTGCCCTCCTTAATATTAGATTGAAAACGGTACCAGTGTAAGAAAGGGGGGGGGGAAGCAAGACTCACAATAAAAACTTCACTGTTTCTTATATGTTCTATAGACAATTACAGACCTAAGCAAAAGTCCTGAAATGAAGGTATCTGAGATGACTCACTGGGCTCCGCTGCTGGGGCTACTGACCTGGGTTTCATTCCTGGGCCTCACATTTGACCGACCCTGAAAAGTTTATCTCTAACCTAGGTATGCACACACACACACACACACACACACACACACACACACACACACACAGAGTGAAATTACAAGCATGTGTATGTTGAGATCTGGAAGGACTACTTACCCTGAGAATCAGCTGCACGGTGCTGGGAACAGGAGAGCTGCCTTACTAGTCCATGCAGTGACTAGCCTGAAAGCCACTCACTCCCATACGCCAGGGAGATGTTGCTGCTATTTCAATTATGCCACACATGCAGATGTTATTTATGTGCAGCTTAAAGCTCAGAAGGAGGGTTTCAAATCCCCCAGTTCTCCTCCTCCCTCCTCCCTCCTCCCTCCCCCCTGCCCCAGCAAAGAACACCAAGAGGGCTGAGGGGTTAGAGAGATGGCTCAGCAGTTGTAGAACACTGGCTGACCTGACAAATTTTTGAAGTACCTTGTTCAGGCAGCTCACGGCATCTGTTACTCTTGTTCCCCAGCATTCAGGGCCCTCTGCTGACCATTGGTGCACCTGCAGGCGTGCACACAGGAAGTTCCTCCCACCCTTTCCTCTCTCCTCCCGGCACACAGGAATGTAAATAAAAAATAGAACTTTAAATGAGCCCGAACTGTCATCGTCACCTGTCAAAAGTAACACTGTGCAGAGTCCAATTTAAAATAAACAACCCTGCGGATTGGAGTACTGCTCCCGGCGCTCTCAAAGCAAATTCTTTTTTCTTTCATATGAAACAACCAAGTCTCATCCAACAGCATTGCTAATAACTAAAACGAAACGCAAAACAAGTAAGGATGGTATTGGTTGGGACCTTTGGGCATCCCAGAGCCTCAAATAACTCTGAAACTCTTCTCTCAGGTATTCTCACTGTACTGAATCTGGAGATTGAAACCTCTGGTCCTCACTAGTCAGGTAGAGTCTGCTTTGGCTCTGGTTTCCATCATCTGCAGAGTGTCAAAGTGGATAAAGTTACTGCTGTTCGGAAGGAAAAGTTCATTTCCACAGAATGTCTTAAAATTCAGTTGAGACCCAAGTGCTGTACATGAGACAACACCTGCTAAGGTTGCTCATCTGCTTCCCTGATAAGCTTGGTGGTGCTAGAACATATTTGCATATGCATTTATTTAATAAGCTTGGTGGTGCTAGAACATATTTGCATATGCATTTATTTAATAAGCTTGGTGGTGCTAGAACATATTTGCATATGCATTTATTTAATAAGCTTGGTGGTGCTAGAACATATTTGCATATGCATTTATTTAATAAGCTTGGTGGTGCTAGAACATATTTGCATATGCATTTATTTAATAAGCTTGGTGGTGCTAGAACATATTTGCATATGCATTTATTTAATAAGCTTGGTGGTGCTAGAACATATTTGCATATGCATTTATTTATGTTTATCTTAAACATGCAAGAATTTGTACTAGGTTTTTAAATGGTCAAAGGATGATCAATATTTAATTTTTAATTTATTTTCATAAAACTTGAATGCCTTGCTGGACTGTGGTGTTAATGCACCTTTAATTCTATCCCTCAGCCATCAGAGGCAGGGGGAAACTCTGAGAGTTTGAAACCAGCTAGCTCTACAGAGTGAGTTCCACATCAGCCAGGGCTATACAGTGAGACCTGTCTCAAAAAGAAACAAACAAACCAGCAAGCACCCTAACTTAAATGTCCTACTTCAGAACATTAAGGCAAGGTGTGACTTTCTTTCCCACCTTCTGTTTGTATCTTCTGCTTGTTGATTGACTTGGGTCTTCCATAGTCACGACTCAAGCCAAAGATAAACTAAGTTTGTAATTATATAGTGTATATACAGCTCGGTGAGCACACACATCTCTCTTATTTGTTATCTCCCAGAAACTCTTTTGTAAACATTTATAAGCGACTTTATAATGAAAAGTGGGTCAGGAAAACTAGTGATGTAAAATGATGAATTCCATTTAACACTTAATTTCAATGAATTAATATATAAAAGGTATCTCATAATTTATGCAATTGTAAATCAGTGCCTAAATAATTTCTTTCATTCATATACAAAATTTAGTTTATATGATATTTTTCACAGATAGACATTCTATGTTACCCAAACCTTTAAAGAGCTTCGTGTGAAAATGCTACTATATTTTGACAATTACTTCACAGTTGATATGTGGAGAGGAAAAAACAAACCCCCTCCCCACCCCCCCAAAAAAAAGAAAAAAGAAAGAAAAACCAAACAAATAAACAAAAAGCCCAGACTACTTGGCATTTCGGGCTTTAATTCTAGGCAAGTGATGAGACAAATCAGCTAAAGCACACACAGACTCAGTAAAAACCTCAGAGGTGTAAACAATTCACTGGCTAAACAATTCAAACCAACTTTTCAAATCACGTATCAATCCATCTTGCATAGCTGGTCTATATCACACTGGGGCAGTGAAAACCATCAAGAGGCTGGTGAGGCACCTGTAAGATGCTCTCACCTGGAAACTGCTTCTCGAAAGTTCCATTTTCAGAATCACTGCAGCTACGAGAATCTCTAAGAAAACAGCCATGTTAAAAGCAATAGGAATAGAACTATTTGCCGATGGACCGGCACTCACAAAGTCTATTTGTACTCACCTCTCTGCACACCTTGCATTAGTGTCTTTGTCTGCATGACTTAGAGATCATCGTGAACTTGCTATCTCTGACTGTTGATGCTCATGATTAAGGATAAATATAGTTCAAATATGATGAGTGGTGGTTCAGGTTCAGGTGACAGATAAAAGAGTCAAGATTTAGAGAGTATTAGAAATACCATTTTACTCCTTCCGGTCTGGGCCAGTGCCCTGAGCAGACCTTGGGCTCGAAATTCCACAGCCAGTCCCACAAACCCCAGAGGAAGCTTCACTCCTAGGTGCTCTAACGCGCCCAGGATCCTAGGATCCTAGGAGCTTGGTCACACCAGGATCTCAGGGTCCCAGAGGCAGCTTGACTCCCAGGAGCTCTGTCACACCCAGGATCTCAGGATCCCAGAATCCTAGAATCACAAGGCCACAGACACAGCTGGACTCTGAGAAGTTCTGACACAAACAGGATCACAGAAAGGACAGGTATAGTGAGGGCATATAGCACTAGAGATTACCAAATGGCAGGAGGCAAGCATAAGAACATAAGCAACCGAAACCAAGGTTACTTGGCATCATCAGAACCCAATTCTCCCACCATAGCAAGTCCTGGATACACCATCAAACAGGAAAAGCAGGTTCAGATCTAAAATCACTTTTCATGATGCTGATAGAGGACTTTAAGAAGGACATAAATAACTCCCTTAAAGAAATACAGGAAAATGCAGGTAAGCAGGTAGAAGCTCTTAAAGAATTACAGGAAAGCACAACCAAACAGGTGAAGGAATTGAACAAAACCATCCAGGATCTAAAAATGACAACAACAGAGATGCCTCAGCGGTTAGGAGCACTGACTGCTCTTCCAGAGGTCCTGAGTTCAAATCCCAGCAACCACATGGTGACTCACAACCATCTGTAATGACATCACACGCCCTCTTCTGGTGTACTTACATGTAATAAATAAACCTTTCAAAAAAAGAAAAGAAAATAGAAACAATAAAGAAATCACAAAGGGAGACACCCTGGAGTTAGAAAACCTAAGAAAGAGATTAGGAATCATAGACTACAAGAGATAGAGGAAAGAATCTCAGGTGCAGAAGATACCATAGAAAACATTGACACAACAGTCAAAGGAAAAAAAAAAAAAGCAAAAAGCTTCTAACCCAAAACTTCCAGGAAATCCAGGACACAGTGAGAAAATCAAACCTAAGGATAATAGGTAGACAAGAGAGTGAAGATTCCCAACTTAAAGGGCCAGTAAATATCTTCAACAAAATTATAGAAGAAAACTTCCCTAACCTAAAGAAAGAGATGCCCATGAACATACAAGAAGCCTACAGAACTCCAAATAGATTGTACTAGAAAAGAAATTCCTCCCATTACATAATAGTCAAAACACCAAATGGACTAAACAAAGAAAGAATATTAAAAGCATTAAGGGTAAAAGGTCAAGTAACATGTAAAGGCAGACCTATCAGAATTACACCAGACTTCTTACCAGAGACTATAAAAGCTAGAAGATCCTGGGCAGATGTCATACAGACCCTAAGAGAACACAAATACCAGCCCAGACTACTATACCCAGCAAACCCCTCAATTACCATAGACAGAGAAAACAAGATATTCCATGACAAAATGAAATTTACATATTTTCTTTCTACAAATCCAGCCCTACAAAGAATAATAGATGGAAAACACCAACACAAGGAGGAAAACTACACCCTAGAAAAATCAAGAAGGTAATTTTTCAACAAACCCAAAAGAAAATAGCCCCACAAACATAATTCCACCTCTAAGAACAAATATAAGAGGAAGTAACAATCACCTTTCCTTAATATCTCTTAATGTCCATGGACTCAGTTCCCCAATAAAAAGACAGACTAACAGATGCCGCATTTGCTGCATACAGGAAATGCACCTCAGTGACAAAGACAGACACTACTTCAGAGTAAAAGGTTGGAAAACAATTTTCCAAGCAAATGGTCCCAAGAAACAAGCAGGAGTAGCCATTCTAAAATCAAATAAAATTGACTTCCAACCAAAAGTTATCAAAAAGGATAAGGAAGGACACTTCATACTGGTCAAAGGAAATATCTACCAAGATGAACTTTCAATTCTGAACATCTATGCTTCAAATGCAAGGGAATTTACATTCATAAAAGAATTTACTAAAGCTCAAAGCGCACATCACACCCCACACAATAATAGTAGGAGATTCATCACCTTACTCTCAGCAATGGACAGATCATGAAAATAGAATCTAAACAGAGACACAGTGAACTAACAAGATATGAACCAAATGGATCTAACAGATGTTTATAGAACATTTCATCCTAAAACAAAAGAATATACCTTCTTCTTAGTATGTCATGATACCTTCTCCAAAATTGACCATATAATAGATTACAAAGCAGGCCTCAACCTCAACAGATACAAGAAGATTGAAATAATCCCATGCATCCTATCAGATCACCAGGGACTAAGACTGGTCTTCAATACCAGGGAAAACACACATATACATTGAAGCTGAACAACACTCTACTCAATGATAACTTGGTCAAGGAAGAAATAAAAGAAGAAATTAAAGACTTTTTAGAATTTAATGAAAATGAAGACACATCATACCAAAATTGATGGGACTCATGAAGGCAATAGTAAGAAGAAAACTTACAGCTCTAAGTGCCTCCAAAAAGAAACTGGAGAGAGCTTGACAGCACACCTGAAAGATCTAAAACAACAAGAAGCAAATGCACCCAAGAGGAGTAGAAGGTTGGAAAAAATCAAACTCAGGACTGAAATCAACCAAATAGAAACAAAAAGAACTATACAAAGAATCAACCAAACTGGGAGCTGGTTCTTTGAGAAAATCAACAAGATAGATAAACCCTTAGTCAGACTAAACAGAGAGCACAATGACAGTACCCAAATTAATAAAACCAGGAATGCAAAGGTAGACATAACAACAGAAACCATGGAAATTCAAAAAATCATCAGATCCTACTATAAAAGCTTATACTCAACAAAGTTGGAAAATCTGGATGAAATGGACAATTTTCTAGACAGATACTAGGTGCCAAAGATAAAACAGGATCAGATTAAACCATCTAAACAGTCCCACAATCTCCAAAGAAATGGAAGCAGTCATTAAAAGTCTCCCAACCAAAAAAGCCCAGGACCAGATGGGTTAAGTGCAGAATTCTATCAGACCTTTAAGAAGACCTAATGCCAATACTCTTCAAACTATTCCACAAAACAGAAACAGAATGAACACTACCCAAATCATTCAATGAAGCCACAATTACACTGAGTATTCTTCCCTGGAGATGGAACAATTTCTGTCTAATCAGGAACTTGTCACATTTTCCTTTCATAGAGGACTTCATAAAAGTTTTTTTTCTACTTCCATCTTGTTTAATCTTTCAAATAGATTTTAAAAACTGGTTGAGTGCATATTACTTTTAACTTCAGAAGATATGTGTAATTTAAGAGCCATTTAATTAGTATAAATTATCTTGAAGACTTAAAAAATGTTAATACTGAGCTGTATATTTTAAAATAAATGTTATTAGTTTAATAAAAAAATAAATAAATTCAAAAAAGAAAAAGTCCCATAAAGTTAAAAAAATCATATTAATTTACATGGCAGACTAGCAAATTGGAAAATATCAGAGATGAGCAAATGTGTGATTCAAAACCAGAACATCAACAGAGATGTTAAAGAAGGGGACTGTATTTCTGTATTCTCAGAGCTAAGTGTAAGATAAAGGCCCACAGAACCCTAACAGTGGATTCCACTCTTGCTTTATGAACTACTGCATCCCTGTAGGTATGGCCAGAGTACAACACAAAGCTACTTTCACAAGTATTTTATATTTTTTTCCAGATAAAGATTAGTCGATTCCTTTCTTCACACTTGTTATGAAATACTAGTCTCCCACTATGTTGATATACTTGGTGCATCTCATCTTGCATATTTTCCTCCAGTATGGATACTATTTGTAACATAAATATTAAAAATGAAAACTTTTTGTACAGATAGATTGTCACTTACAAATCAAAAAATGAAGACAGGTTTTGGAGCTACTAAAAATGGTTTGATATTAGTCATACAAGCTTGTGTTCCCACTGTCTCCACCTCATACTTTCCACTCTTCTGATTTTGTTATAATCTTCTTCTTCTTCTTCTTCTTCTTCTTCTTCTTCTTCTTCTTCTTCTTCTTCTTCTTCTTCTTCTTCTTCTTCTTCTTCTTCCTCTTCCTCCTCCTCCTCCTCCTCCTCCTCCTCCTCCTCCTCCTCCTCCTCCTCCTCCTTCTTCTTCTTCTTCTTCTTCTTCTTCTTCTTCTTCTTCTTCTTCTTCTTCTTCTTCTTCTTCTTCTTCTTCTTCTTCTCCTCCTCCTTCTTATCCTCCTCCTTCTTCCTCTCATTCCTCTCCTTCTTCTCCTTCCTCTGTTTCCTCTTCTTCTTCTCCTCCTCCTTTTTCTTCCTCTCCTTCTTCTCCTCCTTCTTCTCCTTCTCCTTCTTCTCCTTCTCCTTCTTCTCCTCCTTCTCCTTTCTCTCTCTCCCTCTTCCTCCTCCTGCTTCCTCCTTTCCATCTCCTCCTCTTTCTTCTTCTGTCTCCCAAGCACAGACTAGCTTTGAACTTAAACTGTTCCTGCTTTCCCCTACTTATTTCTGGGTTACACTGAGTGACACCATTTTAGTTCCTTTTCTATTGCTGAGATAAAACACTAAGACCAAGACAACTTATAAAACAGAGGGTTTACTTGGGAGCTTATGGTTTCAGAGGGTGTCTTAGTTACTTTCCTATTGCTTTAAGGGACACCGTGACCAATGCAATTTATAGAAGGAAGCATTTAATTGGGAGCTCACTTACATCTTCAGAGTGTTAGTCCATTGTCATCATGATGTGCAGCATGGAAACAGGCAGGCAGGTGTGGCTCTGTAGCAGTAGCTGTTAGAAGGGAGAGAGGGAGAGAGAGAGAGAGAGAGGGGGGGGACTGGGAATGATATGATGTGGGCTTTTAAAACCTAGAATCCTGATTCCTAGTGATATACCATCTCCAACATGGCCACTCCCCCTAATCCTTCCCAAACAGTTCCATCAACTATATACACAAGTATTTAAATATATGGGTATATGGGACCATTAAATTTCAAACAGTCACCATACTGGATAGTTCAATCTACTTGTATTACATGTATGCATGCATGTATGTATGTATGTATGTATGTATGTATGTATGTATGTATGCATCTATTATCAGTTGTCTAGCTATCATGTATCCATGTATCTATTAGTAACTATCATCTGTATCAGTTTTCTGTCTAGGAAGAACTCCTTTCTTTTACACAGTATTATGTTTGTGAGACTCAACTTTGTGAGCTGAGTTGAGCATTACTATCACTTTCTAGAGTAACTCTATAGTCCTCTTCTTTCAATGGGCATGCTAATTACTGTTATTTTCATGAAGTGCAGTGGACAGTTTTATGCACGTACACTTGTAAATATAACCACTGACATATTACTTGTTTCCTATGAAAAAGACCCAAGAGTGAAATTTGTAACATGAGAATGCTTTGGTGTAACTTTTCCTAGCTAGTATTAAACTACCTTTTCAAATAATTGTGCATCCCTTTTCTCCTTGAGCCCAGAATAGACTATCAGTCCAGTTGCTTCACAGTCTCACTGGTATTTAAGTATTTAATTGGGCTAAAATTTGTATTTATATACATACATATACATATACATATATACATATATATTTAGTACTTTCATAGTTTGATCTAAATTGTGCATGTCAGATCATAAATAAAGACAATCAGCTTTTTATATTTGTACCAGACACTTGGGCATCTTCTTCTCTGAAAGGCCATGAAGACTTTTTGTTCACTTTTGCTAGTGAGCTTTATGTTTCTTATGTTTGGTTGGTGTTTTTAGTCCTTGGATGCTAGTCATATGTCCACATGTTGCCTAATTTTGATTGTAAACTTGATTGGGTTAGATGACACTTAGGAAATTTGTATGTCCAGTAAGGTGCTTCTGGAGACAGTTGGTGTATGGGTCAACAAGCTGAAAGGAAGAAGAGTTTCTTTGAATGAACAAGCTTATTCTCTAGTCTGGGGTCCAGATGCAGCAAAAAGAAGAGGATGGACTCTGTAAAGTTAGGATAATTGTCAACTTGAAAGACTCTAGAATCACCCCTGGGAATTATCTCGAGTATGTTAATAGAGGTGGGAGGACTCACCACTGAAGCTAGCACCATTGGGTCAGGATTCTGGATGGTATAAGTGCTCCACAGCATTTACTCTCTGTCCTCTTCTGACTGTGCCTGTGGTGTGACCAGACACTGTAAACTCCTGGAGACCTGCATTCTCCTCCTTAGTTAAACTAAAACATTATAAAACAGAGAGTGCTTTTTTCTGGGATAGTCCTGGGTGAACCTGGAAGCCTCACTCTTGAAAAGCTGATGGATGAAGCTCAGGATCCTGATCTGGGCTGCAAGGCTGCTCTTTCACCATTGGGTCACATCAGGTTGACAAAAGCCAGGTTTTCAGAAATTGATTTATCACCTTTGCATGTGTGCAGCGAGGACCATTCCATGACTGTGCAGATTAGGGTGGAGTTAATTAGAGGCAAGAGTAAAGACCTGGAAGAGTGTCTTGCATTTCACAGCAGCAAGCACCTTCCTGCTCTTGAGGGCTCGTTGTTTTGACTCTCTCATCCCATAGAGATGTCTGAAGCTGTCCTGAGGTTATGAGGGAGGAAATCAGATCCCACTGAGGAAGGGGTCATTTCAGGATGGCTTCGGTCAGTGTTATTGGTGTTATTGTGGTCTATGTATTTTTTTCTTTTACATTCACTACTTCTATTTTATGTGTTTTTTTGACTGCATATGTGTGTATGTATCTTAGGTCAAAAGAGGGCATTAACTTCCTAGGAACTGGAATTACAGATAGTTGTGAAGTGCCGCATAGGTGCTGGGAATTGAATCAGGTTTTCTCAGAGAGCAGCCAGGGCTTTTAACCACTGAACCATCTCTCTGTTCCTACTTTCCCTTTCTTATTCTAACTTTCATAATGGATTTTTATCCAACATTCAACCAGTTGTCTGCTTTGGTACAAAGGATTTTAGGGAGCAGAGTTGTATGCTGCCTGAAGATATGCTAAACCATATTGTGCAAAGCGACAAGAACTGGCAGAACCTACCTGAAGAGTTGGGAATAACAACAACAAACAAATAGCATTACAAGCAGGCGGGTTCTAGTGCTAACTGGCTGAAGTCACAATGTATTTATAAGAACTATAAATTCTGTCCATAATCATTGCCCAAAACACTGACTTCTAATGCTGACAGAACAGTAGCTTAGAATATTGTTATAGGGCATAGAAAGGGATTTATGACCTGGAGAATAACATCTAGGTTAAAAAAAATAGCCTAATTTTTCCCCCAAATCTGTCAAGCCATATTAGTCAAAGCATATTTGTGAAAAAATTCCAAATCCAGATTATTTCAGTACTCAGGAGGCAGAGGCAGGAGGATCTCTGTGAGTCTAAGGCCAGTCTGGTCTACAATAGCAAGTTTTGGTACAGCCTGGGTCACATAGTGAGATCTGTAAAAGAAAGAAACCCCAAGGTTGACATTTTCAGTAATCTTGGCAGTGATTCATAGAGTAGTATTGTATGCTGGGGAAAATGGCAGCAGTGGACTCGGGCCTGTGTGTTCTAGTTTCTCCTCTTATTTTAGTAACTATCTGAGGAAACAACTAGCATTTTGACATATTTTTTTCTATTAAGTTAGAAGTTTGGATAAGTGTATCCCACTTCTCTGAGAAGGCTAATATTTAAAATACACATTCCTACAAAGTATCCTAAATCTATTGGTTTAGACTTTTGAGACTGGAACAAAGGATCTGTTTGTTTGTTTGTTTGTTGTAGAATCTGTATATTTCTGGAAGCTTCCAGTGCAAGTTCAGAACAAAATTTTCATCAGTCTTTGGTTTCAGCTTCAGGTTGATCCATCCAGATCATGTCATTATCTCCTCAAACATTCAAATGCCAGGATTCACAACACTTAGCTTCATTGGTGGCAACAATTTTCAACATTCTGTGTGTCTAAATCATTCCAAAACATATGGCCACATGCCACATTCTACAGCTTACCAAGGTCACCAATTCAAAATATCATGTTAATAGATTCTTAAGTCTGAAGTTGTCATAGTCCTGAAACAATTCTACATCTATTTTCATTCCAGAAAGTCATAGTTCATCTCCAGCTGTGTGGCATTTGCATCAACACAATGAAATAAAAGACACTTTTCATCTATATAGTCAGGTTCATGGTCCAAGTCCAGGAGAGCCCCTGGCTGTGCACTGTTGGGGATTGGTCTGTTGCTACTATGTATTCAAATGCTAAATACTGGCCCCCCAAGATCTGGTTACAGTCCTACCAGCACATTTTCCCATATACCTAATGAAGTTGTATAAACTTTGCTTGCCTATCTTCTCTGACTGCTTAAATAAAAGTAGCTACAGCTAATTACTGGAGAGAATACAGGTAGACAAAATTTCAGTTACTGTAAGCCCAGAGCTCCGCCAGGTGGGGGAGGTGTGGCTCACTGAGGTCTGGAAATCCCCACTCAGAACACGGAGTTGGTGGAAGGACACAAGTTACTGTGCTGTGTGTCACATGTAGGGACCAGGAGCAGAAAGAAGAGGAGAAAGAAGAGGGAGCAATCATGAGGTCTCCATTAAACGTGATGGACTAGGAGTATATGGCACAGTAAAATGCCCGTTGTGTACAGACTGATGCAACAAAAACAGTCCCGGTGGGCTCAGACATCAAGTACTTGGGAGCACAGTTGGGAAGTAGACAGTCTAGTGTAGAAAATAGATTAGGGCTATGCTAATAACGGTGCTAAAGCTGATTAAATAAATCTATTAGGACCCAGTCTCAATTACTGCAGGGCCAACTGCCTCAGATTAAGAACTAGTAGAGTAATTAGTACCATTCTAAATGAACAAAGCCTACCTCCAAAGACCAGGCACAGGTAAGATCAGGTGATGTGTGGACAACAGATGCTATCTTCCATTTCACAGATCGGGTTTGGTTTTCTGAGAAGGGCTTCTCATGCTTTGATTTGGAATTGGGATTGTCTAGTGTATGCTGCCTGGTTGATGGCTCGTGGGTCCAGGTTAGTTGAGACTGCTAGTCTTCTTATGGGGTCCTCCTCAGTTTCTTTGTCATCTTTATTTGTCTTAAGGTCAATCAGAATTATTAACAGAGAATGGAAACATGGCTGAGGTCATTTATATTTGTTGTTTTGTTTGTATATTTGATTGCAGAACACCCGGAATTCTATTCCCAGCACCAGTCTGAGGGCTTACAATAATTTGTAACTCCAATTTCCAGGGGGATCTAATACCCTCCCCCCCTTTTGACCTGTATATATGTGGACCACATTTGGTTTTTTTGTTTGTTTGTTTGTTTAAGATTCATTTATTTATTCTACGGCCCTGCTCGATTTATTTATTTATTTATTTATTTATGTATGTAAGTACATTGTAGCTATCTTCAGACACATCAGAAGAGGGCACCAGATCAGATCTCATTATGAATGGTTGTGAGCCACCAAGTATTTGCTGGGATTTGAACTCAGGACCTCCTGAAGAGCAGTCAGTGCTCTTAACCAGTGATCCATTGTTCAACTTTCACTAGTCATTAAGTGAACTTCTTCACGTGTGCATATCCAAATGTTCAGCACTGTCATTAAGCTCATTGTTATTCCCCAGGTTGCTGTATTCTGGTTTCTGCTTCTCTATCCCTTCCAACCCCCTCTCCATGTAGAGATACTGTTGTAGAATCCCCTTGGATCCCAATCTCCCTTTCCATATGATTCTTCTGTTACTGTTCCCGCCTCTCAAGCAGGCCGACTGTGCTATAGGTACTTTTGTGTATGCAAGTCTAAACAATTAAGGCTTGTGCAAAATTTCAAACAAATCAGGGAGGCACAGGAAACAGATGATAAAAGTCTAGATAAACCACAGTGTGTTTAAGAAACCGATGATGCTGAGAGGAGGCTGGCTTTGGTTACCCTACCATCCTGCCTTTCTTTGATGTAAAATACAGTTTAGAAATCTGAGCAGGACTCTTGGTTAATGGGCCAAGTGTGTCTAGAATTAGGGTTATAGAATGATTGTTCTATGCATTCTCTACTTAACATTTTTGTTTGTTTTTTTTGAGACAAGGTGTTGCTAGTGGCCCGTTGTGCTTTGAGCCATCCATTATAGTCCCACCCTGGGACTATAAATGCATGCCACCAGGTCTGCTTTCTGGTTCACCATTTTGCATCTTCCTATTTTCTCCCCTTTGGAGCAGAAATAATATTCCTGACTCTATTGAAACAAAACAAAACAAAACTGATCTAGCCCTGTATTGTGCAAGTGTGTGATATTCTCTGTCTCTCTGACTCCCCTTTCTCTCTCTCTGTTTCTCTCTCTGTCTGTCTCTGTCTCTGTCTCTCTCTCTCTCTCTCTCTCTCTTTGGAGTCTTTTGGGGCTTAGCAGGAATCTGACATTGGCCAAGGACTAGGAAATGGACTTCAAGCAGGAATCTGACATTAGGGCAAAACAAGGAAGCTTCCCGGGAGTTTCACGAGTGGATTTTCCGTGGACAAAGAGCTCGGAAGTGAAACGACAGGGGTCGAGAGAAAGAGAACACACAGAGACATTAGTGCATGACTGTACAAAATCTCTCTTTACTTGGGGAATAAACATGGCAATATATGCGCTGTGGGCGTGACCCTCCCTGCCAGGGTTGCAGAGTCTTCTCAGTGCATCTCAGCATGGCCTTGGCTCCACTGTTCCTCAAGGAAGTTGACCCCATAGGGTCTGTTGCTCTGTGGGAGGCTGAGGTGTGACAAAAGGCTTGTTCCTGGAGCTCTGCCAGCTCCACCAGGTGAGGGGGAGGTGAAGCTCACTGGGGTCTGGAGCTGAATGATAGCTGCCATGTGATAAAGCATTTCAATATGACTCTCTATATCTTCCCCTTCTGTATTAGTTTAAACAAGTGGATAGTAATCCACCCATGACAGTGGGAGTGGGAGTGGGAACAGAGGCCTAATTCCCCTCGTAGAGGACAAATAATTGTTTCCACATTTTAGACGGCTCTTGGTGTCTTTTGGAGGGGAAGGGCAGAGTCTTAAATTAGTGGGACATCCCCACAGAGTGTAAGGTGGTCTGAAGACCAACACCAACCCCTATGCAAATCAGGCATGCTCCCCGGGGATTCAGAAATGCACAATTAAATCCTCCCCATGCAATGCTTTGTTCTGTAACTCTCCTGATGCCCATGTCAGCTCCTAAGCAGACACACATAGATCTGAGTTCTATGTGGCTCCATGAAGGAGATCCACTTGTATAGGCTTTGATGCCAGAGAGTCAAGTAGTTGCCAAATGCCATGCAAGTGTTTTAACAGACATGCCTGTTTCCAATTCAGGTGAGCCTGGATGGAGACAATCTGCTTAAAATATAAGATAAAGAGTTAAGAAAGAAACAATGTTCAGTTGCAAATTAGCTAGTCTCTGGAAGGTCCAGGTATTCAGTTGTAAATTAGCATCTCTTAAAACACAAAGGTTAGCTTCCCAGTGTTGGGGGAAGTGGCTTTGAGAATCAACAGAGACCTGTTACTTCTCAGAAAGAATGGAGACTATATTTGGAATTAACTCAGTTGGCTGATAAAGATTATTAGCCATCTTCATAATTGGAATCCCCAATATTGGACTTATTTCTAGACCACTCCATGATTGAGTAAACTGATCACATTAAAGGAAGGAGAAAAGTCATTATAACTCCTCTTTTAGATTAATTTTTTTAAGTCAGTTTTAAACTGACTTAAAAAGAGAAATAGTCTCCACTGTTCTCTGTCCCACAAGATCTAAAACTTACAGCAGGGCAGTGTATTTAATCTGGGACATAGGCAAGTAAAGTCACCATTGTCAGGGCACTCAGCAAGTTCACAGGTCAGCATTATTTTCAGCATGTCACATTCATCACTCTAGCAGCTAGAATGCTTCTGCAGCATTCTGTGGAAAAAACACAAACATGCCTTCTTCCCCACATTAAATAATTGATCAGGATCATGCCATATGCCAATAAGTGGATCCTTTCATCTCACCTAGGCATGAGTGTGCCTAGTTGTTGGATGCTATACACTCAGCAAGGAGTTCCTTGGCATCCAAATATTTAACATTTTCATAAAATATAAAGTATAATTTAAATAATATGCACAGGGATACAATTCCCTCTTTTTCATTTTTTATTTAGAAGATATTATTTAAAAGTTTTACAATATCTAGTCCTTGAGAATTATATCACATTAAATTGTTAAAAACATCTCAAATATTTGATGACTGTAATAAATATCTAGTTCCATTATTTGTTTTAATCTTAATTGGAACACTAAGAATAGACAATAATATAGGCAATGACTATGTAAGTATAGAAAATAAATGTAGCATCTTTAGTTGCTTTTCCTGTTAAAAGGATAAAATTATTCTCAAGCCATTACCATTTTGATGATATTTGAATCTTTTGAAGCAACAAATACTTAAAAAAAATTTAAAGACCCATTGTTAAGAACAAGGGCCTGTAATAAAATTTTATGAATAATATACACTGAAAGATTCAAAGTCTTAGCTTTTTGTATTAAATCAGAGACAAAACATTTTTTTTTCATAAGATAAGGCTATCACCATTTCTTAACTCTTTAGAAGTAAATGCTTTTACAATTATCTGGATCCACAAAGCAAAATTAACCTTTTAAATCTTTAATAATTTTGCAGGCCAAATTTTAATGCCTTTATAAGTTCTACATAGCCTCATTGATCTTTCATCTTATCTCTTATAAGACTAATCTCTTAGGATCAGACCCACATAAAACATTACACCAACCTGGACATATCTTAGAGCCTGTACTTCCTGGGTTGGGTCATGCCACGTGTTGCTTAAGATGGCTCCAACCCTGAATTACCAGTTTTAAACTAATTTTCTGTTACCGACATTACATCTTTTAAAAAACTTATGAGCCAATATTCAAAACATTTAAACATACTTATATCTTTAATATCAATTAGAAACAAGAATAAAGCAACTACACAAATCTTATATTTTATGGTTGTGAGCCTAGCCTTTAATGGCTGAGCCATCTCTCCAGCCCCACAAATCTTATAAATTTAAATCAAACACATTTTTTTCTTTTTTCTAGCTGTAATTTTAAGAGAAAAAGCACTTTGGACCCAATAACCACAATTATATAGCTTTTTCTAGGATAAATAACCATAAACTGAGACTGCATTAAGAGATGGACCACCAGCAGATGAAATTTTTACCATTTTTTCTTTTCAACATGAAACATAGAACAGTCATACAAACAACAAGAAACAAATTGACACATGGACAAATTGGTGCACCAAGGATGAACAAAAGACATACACCAAGGACATATAAAGTGAGGGAAGTGCGCTTTTTATTTCTCCTTGTACCTAGGAGACTTTTAAAATCCATTTTCCTTCTGTCTTTCTCATGTTTCTAAAATCTGCTTTTCTCTCCTTTTTTTTGTTTTTGTTTTTTTACTCTTTTTTATTTTATTTTATTTATTTTATGCCCTAATTTTCTCTCACCTGAAGTACAGTTCTAGACCGTGGACAACTTGCCTAACAGAATTCTCGGTTCCACATCACTGTCACCGCTAGTTGATCTCAGCGTTGGGCTACGCTGATTCATCTAGTATTGTCGTACACTGCCCCTTGCAACTATAGCTTTCAAAACCTGACATTTTTAGCGCTAAAATTAATACTCTATGTTGCTTACTGGGCCCTGGATACTTAACCTTCATTCCATTTCAGTGGAGCTCCACCTACGAGACAGTGTTCCTCAGTAGTTCTCTCCTTTTCCATGTCCCACGTTCCGTTCGAAGTGCCATCTGAAGCTTCCTGGGAGTTTCACACGAGCAGATTTTCCATGGACAAAGAGCTCGGAAGTGAAACGACAGGGGTCGAGAGAAAGAGAACACACAAAGACATTAGTGCATGGCTGTACAAAATCTCTCTTTACTTGGGGAATAAACATGGCAATATATGCACGGTGGGCATGACCCTCCCTCCCAGGGTTGCAGAGTCTTCTCAGTGCATCTCAGCATGGCCTTGGCTCCACTGTTCCTCAAGGAAGTTGACCCCATAGGGTCTGTTGCTCTGCGGGAGGCTGAGGTGTGACAAAAGGCTTGTTCCTGGAACTCTGCCAGCTCCACCAGGTGAGGGGGAGGTGTAGCTCACTGGGGTCTGGAGCTGAATGATAGCTGCCATGTGATAAAGCACTTCAATATGACTCTCTACAGTAGACCACCTTAAAACCAATATAAAGATTTCCCAATGGGCTGGAGAGATGGCTCACTGGTTAGGAGCACCAACTGCTCTTCTGGAGGTCCTAAGTTCAGTTCCCAGCAGCCACGTGGTGGTTAACCATCTGTAATGGGATCTGACACCCTCTTCTGGTGTGTCTGACAGATACAGTGTACTCATATAAATAAAATAAATAAATCTTTAAAAAAAAGTCTCTTGTTCTCTTACTCTCTTATCTTCTTGGGCTCTTCCCTTCCCTTCTCTCTCCACGTGGTCATGGTCAGCCTCTACTTCTCTACTGTCTCCTTCTCTCTGCCTTTCTCGGCCTCTACTACTCTCTTAACTCCCCTCCCCATGCCCTAAATAAACTCTATTCTATGCTAAAAAAAAAAAAAGAGAAAGAAAAGAAAAGAAAAGAAAAGAAAGAAAAGATTTCCCAAAACCAGAAAGGGAGAATTCCAAATGTGCAGGGATCAAGGTTAACATTAAGAAGATAATTTTTTTCTGCATGTTAATGAAGAACAATTAGAATTTAATATTTATAAATGAAATTTACAACAGCATCAAACATTAACAATATTTAGACATAAATATATATGATCTATATGTGGGAAACTACAAATTCCTAAAGAAATATCAAATGATTCCAATTTTATCTATTGTCTAAAATCTTAAGTAAACCTCTCAAACAATTTTAAAGATGTTGAAAAACTGATTTTAAATATGTACAAATACATAGAATAATCACCATAATTTTTAAAAAGAACAAAAATGTTTGGGGGATAAAGAAATTTTTTTCTTTTATTAAGCTAATGAAATTTATTTTAAAATATACAACTCAGTATTGACAATTTTTAAGTCATCACAATAATTTATAACAGTGAAATGCCTATTAAATATACATGATATCTTCTGAAGCTAAAAGTAATATTCACTTGGCCAGTTTTTAAAATGTATTTGGAACATTAAACATGATAAAAGTAGAAAAAAAATCTCTTATGAAGTCCTCTGTGAAAGGAAATTGTGACAAGTTCCTGATTAGACAAAAACCATTCCATCTCCAAGGAAGGATACTCAGTGTAACTGTGACTTGATAGAATGAATTGAGTAGTGTTCTTTCTGTTTCTATTTTGTGTAATAGTTTGTAGAGTATTGGTATTAGGTCATCTTTGAAGGTCTGATAGAACTCTGCACGAAACCCATCTGGTCCTGGGCTTTTTCTGATTGGGAGATTTTTAATGACTGCTTCTATTTCTTTAGGGGTTATGGAACTGTTTAGATGGTTTATCTGATTCTGTTAACTTTGGTATTTGATATCTGTCTAGAAAATTGTTCATTTCATCCAGATTTTCCAGTTGAGTATAGGCTTTTGTAGTGGGATCTGATTATTTTAAGGATTTCCTCAGTTTCTCTTCTTATATCTCCATTTTCATTTCTGATTTTGTTAATTTGGATACTGTCTCTGTGCCCTCTGGTTAAGGGTTTATCTATCTTGTTTATTTTCTCAAAGAACCAGCTTCTGGTTTTGTTGATTCGTTGTATGGTGTTTTCTTTTTGGTTTCTACTTGGTTGATTTCTCCCCTGAATTTGATTATTTTCTGCTGTCTACTCCTTTTGGGTGTATTTGCTTCTTGGTGTTTTAGAGTTTTCAGTTGTGCTGTTAAGCTGCTAGTGTATGCTCTCTCCAGTTTCTTTTTGGAGGCAATCAGAGCTATGAGTTTTCCTCTTAACACTGCTTTCATTGTGTCCCCTAAATTTGGGTGTGTTGTGCCTTCATTTTCATTACATTCTAAAAAGTCTTTAATTTCTTTCTTTATTTCTTCCTTGACCAAGTTATTATTGAGTAGGGCATTGTTCAACTTCCATAGTATGTGGGCTTTCTATTGTTTTTGTTGCTATTGAAGATCACTCTTAGTCCATGGCTATCTGATAAGATGCATAGGATTATATCAATTTTCTTGTATCTGTATCTGTTGAGACCTGTTTTGTGACCAATTATATGGTCAGTCTTGGAGAAGGCATGAGGTTCTGAGAAGAAGGTGTATTCTTTTGTTTTAGGATGAAATGTTCAATAGATATCTGTTAAATCCATTTGGTCCATAACTTCTGTTAGTTTCACTGTTTCTCTGTTTAGTTTCTGTTTCCCTGATCTGTTCATTGGTGAGAGTGGTGTGTTGAAGTCTCCCACTATTATTGTGTGGGGCGCAATGTGTGCTTTGAGCTTTAGTAAATTTTCTTTTATGATTGTGGGCACTCTTTCATTTGGAGCATAAATGTTCAGAATTGAGAGTTCTTCGTGGTATATTTTTCCTTTGATGAGTATGAAGTGTCCTTCATTATCTTTTTTTATAACTTTAGGCTAAAAATCAATTTTTTTCGGATATTAGAATAGCTACTCCAGCTTGTTTCTTGGAATCATTTGCTTGGAAAATTGTTTTCCAGCCATTTACTCTGAGGTAGTGTCTGTTTTTGACACTGAGGTGTGCATCCTGTATGAAGCAAAATGCTGGGTCCTGTTTGCATATCCAGTCTGTTAGTCTATATCTTTTTATTGAGGAATTGAATCCATTGACATTAAGAGATATTAAGGAATAGTTATTGTTGCTTCCTCTTATGTTTGATGTTATTTTTATGTTTGTGTGGTTATCTTCTTTTGGGTTTGTTGAAAGAATATTACTTCCTTGCTTTTTCTAGGGTGTAGTTTCCTTCCTTGTGTTGGTGTTTTCCATCAGTTATCCTTTGTACGTCTGGATTTGTGGGAAAATATTGTGTAAATTTGTTTTTGTCTCAGAATATCTTGGTTTATCCATCCAGGGTAATTGAGAGTTTTTCTGGGTATAGTAGCATTTGTGGACTGCCTTCTGTGTTCTTTTAGGGTCTGTATAACATCTGCCCAGGATCTTCTAGCTTTCACAGTCTCTGGTGAGAAATCTGGTGTAATTCTGATAGGTCTGCTTTATATGTTACTTGACCATTTTCCATTCTGCTTTTTAATATTTGTTCTTTGTTTAGTGCATTTGGTGATTTGACTATTATGTGATGGGAGAAATTTCTTTTCTGGCCCAATATATTTGGAGTTCTGTGGGCATCTCTTTCTTTGGTTTGGGAAGTTTTATTCTATAATTTTGTTGAAGACATTTACTGACCCTTTAAATTGGGAATCTTCACTCTCTTCTGTACCTATTATCCTTAGGTTTGGTCTTCTTATCATGTCCTGGATATTTTGGGTTAGAAGTTTTTTGTATTTTGCATTTTCTTTGACTGTTGTGCCAATGTTTTCTTATTGTATCTCCTGCACCTGAGATTCTCTCTTCTATCTCTTGCATTCTGTTGGTGATGCTGTGTCTATGACTCCTGATCTCTTTGCTGGGCTTTCTAACTCCAGGGTTGTCTCCCTTTGTGATTTTTTTATTGTTTCTATTTTCATTTTTAGATCCTGAATGGTTTTGTTCATTTCCTTCCCTTGTTTGGCTGTGTTTTCCTGTAATTCTTTAAGGAATTTTTGTGTTTTCTCCTTAAGGGCTTCTAGCTGTTTACCTGTGTTCTCCTGTATTTCTTTAACAGAGTTTTCATGTCCTTTATAAAGTCCTCTATTATCATCATGAGATGTGATTTTAAATCAGAGTCTTGCTTTACTGGTGTGTTGAGGTATCCAGGGCTCACTGTGGTGGGAGAACTGGGTTCTGATGATACCAGTAGGCTTGGTTTCTGTTGTTTATGTTCTTGCCCTTGCCTCTCATCATCTGATTATTTCTGGTGTTAGCTGGTCTTGCTGTTTCTGTCTGTGGTTTGTCCCTCCTTCAAGTCTGTGTGTTGGCATTCCTGTGAGACCAGTTCTCTCCCAACTGTATTTGGGGATGGAGAGCTGTGGCACAGGATCAGCTCCTGGTGCTGACAGAAACTGGAAAGCTCATAAAAAAAATCTTTCAAGGTCCCAATCCAGGGTATTAAAACAGCAGGACAGTACAGAAGACACTGACACATGAGTCAAACATACTGTCACCCCAGCAGTAGTGAGGTATAGACAGAAGGATAAGCTCTTCTTCAAAGTAAACATTGCCTACACATGTAGTTCAAGGCTAATTTGGGTTACATAAGTTCCTGTTTCAAAGAAAAATAAAACAAAAACCAAAAAAGGAGAAACAGATGCATAAATAAACAGAATAGAAAATGCTTCCCCCAATAGATTCTCATCAATATCATTGATTCATTTTTTTAGTAAAACACAACAACAAAATGTGTGTGTGTATACACACACAGATATGTATGAATGATAAATAGTGCTAAAAATTTAAATTTCAATGTATAAAATTTTTAAAGAGTTCTTAATAATTCTGCACTTTAAACAAAAATTTAGTTCTTAACAAAAAACTAACTAAAAATGCAGAATTATAAAAGTGTTAGAAGCAAATAGCAGTGGTGATTTATATAAACTTGATGTGGTAAACAGGTTTTGTATACAATGCCTAAAGCTCAATCCATGAAAGAGAAAAAAGAAAAGACAAGTTGGGTTTTGTGATCTGAATCACAAAACCACGGCTGTACAAGACTGTTTAAAGAGATCGAAAACACATTTTGCATTCTGGTAGTATATATTTGCAAAATACAAGCAATAAAGCATGTGTTCCAATGTTGAAACAACTCCAGGCACTGCAGGATAGGGAAAGACAGTCCAAATAAGATCTGAGCCTACACTCCAAATAGATCTACCAAAGAAGATGCGTAGTAGGACAATTAGCACGGAAACATGCTGGCATCGCCGGTCACTGAGGAAATGCAAATAAAATCAGCATTTTGGTGTCAGCAGATGCCTATCAGAATGCTAACATTAAAGTAGTTCTAGAAATCAAGTCATGATGAATTGAGGATCATCACTCAAGACCAGAGTAGAGAGATGAAGAGCCACTCTAAATTAATTTAACACTTTTGTATAAAGCTAGACAGTCTGGGGTATGATCCTGGACCTAAGCCTTATGAAATTCGTCACGTGAATGGTTATAGAAGATATTTTTGAAAAACAATTTCAACAAACACAGCGGGTAGAGGAACTTTGTGGTCAATATACCTGACAAATGCTATCTGGCTGTGGTCTAGTTGTTAAAGCAACATTTATGCTGATGATCTGCGCCCTCTAGGGGATATGATGAGAATGACAATTCACCTTTTCGGTACCTAAGTATAACCGTGAGAAAAATATCTGACTATTTCAACTTGGGAACTTTCTGTAAATTATCTTATGAACACTTTTCAAAACCTTTAAAAAATAGTCAAAAATGAGGACGGGGTAAGAATTTTTCAGAGCCAAGAGTGTTTCAAAGAGAGAGGATAGGAGGAATAAAAGCACTGGGCTGGGCTGTAGACATGGAAGTCCCAAAATGCAGGGAACAGGCACAATCCGAATGAGGTGTTAATTAGAAGTAAGCATCAACACTACGTCATTAATTGTGGCAAATTTATCACAAAAACGGTGTTGTCTGCTTTTCCTGCACTGGTCTGGCTGGCTGTCTTCACAAGGAAAGAAAATAAATAATAATACAGAAACTTTAGTGTTGGGTACGTGAGAACTTACAGCAATTTTTCTGCACATCTAAAATCTGTGCTAAAAGAAAATTTGTGGTTTAAAGCATAGCTTCCCCTTTACTTCTCCGACCATATCCTTTGTGGTTTTACAGTGATAGGCTGTGTTTTGGTGCTATAATTTTATATGCACTTTTTTTTTTAATTTTTGTTGTTAGACAATGTCTCTGTTTCCTTCTCCTTCAAAACTGGATTATTCTATTTATAGGATGTGTGGACAGATGCAACACCCAGAAAGAACAACTGTAAAGAGGCCTAGAAAACGTTCCTATCACTGCCAATACAAGTGGACATGCAAAGGTAGGAATTTGGAGTCATGTCCTTGACGACTGACTACTATAGCTAGAATGTTTTCGGGAACTGTTTGTTTTACAGGAGAGGGTTTCTCTGTGTAGCCCTGGCTGTCCTGGAACACACAGAGATCTGTCTGCCTGCCTCTGCTGGAATTAACCATCCAGCAATAGTGGGGGAATTTCTTTTAACTCTACCTTCAGTGTTAATATGTAGAACTTAAACTAGCTTGGTCTGAAGAATGTTTTTACTTACTTGGCAATGCTCAATGACCTCTATCTGCCTACCTACTTGAATGAGTAGTTATCCATAACAGTCATAGCAGCCTAATTCTTGGCACATAAAATATATTTATAAATATGTTTAGACTGGGTTAGTTTTGTTGCTGAATTGAAGATTAAGAAAGCCTTGTGTTTATCAAAGTAAAATACACGATTATAATGATTAGCACCCGGATTTGTTTCATCAGCCAACAAAAATGTGCTTTGTTTTGAGAAGATGACTAAAATGAGTTTTGCTCATGTTCCTCCTCAGACAATTGGTTTTTTATTTTTACTTTTCACTCAATTACTTTGTCATTACTTGTGTGTTTCTTCCTGAGACTCAATTCTTTTGAACATTGTCTGAGTAAGTTACTTAATATGCACATGAAAGCTAAACAACCTAAACTACTCTGTGAAGTGTGATGTTAGGATGGAATTGCCAGCATAAGAAGACTATCTGATGATGGCAAATAAACCATGTCAATCTCTTAGACTCAATAAGTCCATTTTTCAAGACAATTAAGTTTATGTTCATCTCAGATAACCTCGACTGGAGACTTTGTTGGTGCTTGTTTGCTTGAGTCAGATGCTCACTCTGCTACCCCAGACTGACCATGAACACATGACAAAGCTCCTGCCTGAACCTCCTGAATGCTGGATTTATAGATGTGAGCCACCACGCCCATTTACCTCACCACTTAACAGATTATAGGTTCCTTTCCTGTCTTAAGATGGTGTGTACTTTCAGGATTTTCTGCAGTTATGAAACATTTACAAGTATATTTAAAATGTTTAAATGTTATAGAAGAACATTTAATCATTATAGATCACCCTGAGTGTCCAAGGTGGCATCGGACAGCTCTGAGACTGGCCAGCACTGGAGTGGTTTTCTTGGTGGCCACAGTAATAGGACTAGCCACCCACAGTGAGTACTTTGAAATCTACCTGCCCGGATATGGAGACCAAAGTATTTCCTGAGGAGCTTCCTTGGCTCTCTCCAAAGTTACAGAGTTGCTTTGCATGTTACCCTACATGGGTTCCTATCATTATTTTACTTCTATTGACATGAAATGGCCCCATTGTGATCACTAATGGTAACCTATGTATATGTCAATGTGAAAGTCTACACTGCCTTAATTTTAACTAATCGGTGAATATGTAAATTTGATTATGACTCTTTTAGAAGATCAAGTTATAGATTTTAGTGAGAAAACTCGAGTTTTATGGAAACTGGCCTCATCCTTTAAGTATATTACAAAGTTTGATTGTTTGAGATTTGAGACAAAACTTATCAGCTGGTTGAAAAGTTAGGTCCAAATTAAATTTAAGATCTATTGCTGAAGTCAAAAGCACACAAATGAAAACATACAATTATGCTTGTTGTTGCTTCTGTTTGCAGATATCCCTTGATAGGAATTGTGATAAATGACTGATTTACAGTATGTTTAAGTCTCAAGAGAACCCTAAGAGTTTGTGAAGAGCTTTCCTTTTGGCACATATAAGGACACTGAGCAGTTTAACGACCCTATGACTAGCTTAAGATCACATACAATTCTGATCCACCACATTAGGAGATTTTAATAGCTGTAAAGAAAACTTAACTGACTGTCTTAATCTTTAATACAAGTAAAGAAACATTTTATTCATCTTGTTTAATTTCGATAATGTTATTTTGTGTCTTTATAAGAGTCTTGGTAAAGAGAAATCTCTTCTCTAAATTCACATGTCCTTTGTAAAATTAAAAGGTGGAGATATTATTGGCCAGACCCCTTCCTGACAAATGGTTTGCTTATCCAGGAGCAATTTTATTAAAACAAAGGGGCGCAGGCTTGTATGTATAGAAATATAATTAACATTATGATTTTTTACTTCTCAGTAAGTCATGTGAGCGTATATTCCTCAAGTCATAAGCATAATGAGGGAATACTTGGTAATAACTTATCCAGGTGTAGCTGTATGGATATTTCTCCCAACAAACAACAGGATAGAATGAACTCCACAGGTAAGTGGACCACATCACTGAACTTTGAGAAGGGGAATCTCCTCTATTCTTTCAGCTTTTGCTATTAGGATCAAGCAAATTAAGCAGACAAAAGACAAATTCATGAAAGTTCTAAGAGTGCATATGGGAGCTATCAAAAGAAGGGACTAGCTCACTAACTGCTTGCCCTGGCTTCCTGGGACTGGGGGAGGAAGAAAACCCCTTATTTAATTTAATTTAAAAACAAGTTTGTGTGTATGTGTGTATATATTTGTGTGTGCTTGAGGAGGTCTGAACCTGTGGGACTTTTTGTCTTTTAGATTGGCAGATTTAGCGACAGGCTCTGTCACCCACTGAGGCATGTTGCTGGCCCCCCAAAACCTTTATGACAGTCAGAGATTTCTTGTGCATTTAAAAGGCTGTGGCAGGAGAATCACCAAATGTTCTATGTTAGCCTGAGATACACAGGGAGATCTTGTCTCACAAACAAAAACAAGACAAATAAATACATTTCTGCATTTCTTTAAGAACAGATTCCCAGTCTCAATTAGCTAGCTTTTATGAAAAATTATATAAATTTTTTGTAGATTCTATTTTCATATTAATCCTCTTTGATATGTATCAAGATTTTTAAAATATCTGTGAATAATTAAAATATTTAAAATAATTTAGATAATAAAAGTATCTAAATGTATGCATCTGCAGTTTAAAGCATACTTATTTCAGTTAAAACACTTAAACTCATTTCTTTTATCTGAGTGCTCTATCTGCATGTACACCTGCATGCCAGTAGAGGGTATCAGATCCCATTACAGATGGTTGTGAGTCACCATGTGGTTGCTGGTTATTGAATTTAGGATCACTGGAAGAGCAGCCAGTGCTCTTAACAGCTGAGCCATCTCTCAGATCCCTATACTCATTTCTTAATATTGGTTTATTTTAGCATGATTGTTTTCTCATGGAGATACATCTAGTGGCTTCTGAGGCTTGACTATTTTATGATGCTCCTGCAGGGTTTAGGAAGAGACATATTTTTATGTATTGAAAGAGAATTTTGAAACATAACTGCTTCCTCACCTCTTTTCATCCCATGTGTCTCCTTTTAAACACTTGTGGGTCATGACTTCAAAACCTCAAGGACTGGGTCTATTGTAAAGAAATTAAAATATTTTTTTTTAAAGAAGTCTACTCTTAAAAATTGTTCTTCCTGGGATGGCCCCATGGCTCAGCAGGTAAGGCAGTCGTCACCTAGCCTGACAAACTGAGTCCCATCCCTGAGACCCACATGGTGAATGTGAAAACCGACTTCACTGTATGTGAGCTGTGGAGTATGTGTGCGTGCAAGCATACACACACACACACACATGCATGTATACACCCACAGGCACACACATAGGCACGTGCACGGATGCATTAAATAAGTAAAGATTGAATTTATCATACATTGATTATTCAGACACTTTATCCTCTGACCACTGTTTTGGAACAGTTTGTTAAGGACAGACAGAGACCATGAATCAGGGATCAGCTTCTGGGAGAATTTACCCTTTTGTGCCTTGGAAGCCCTGGTCGGTCTCTTCTGCAGTCTATCCAAATTCATCTCTGTTGCTTTAATTTTCTCCCCACTCACCACTGATCAGCTGTGTGACCTTGGGTCAGTTAGCTAGCCTTCAGTTTCTCTGTATTTTATTAACTTTATCTTTACTGCCTTTGTTTACACAGTGAGGAATATGAAGTTAGTAAGTTTAAAACTGTCTTGAGTTTTGGTAAGGAAAACATTTCATATATTCTCAGGCTACCAGAATTTGGCAAAGACTTCATATATAGTAGTCATTCCATGAGTAATAACTGCGAGTGTGTTAGCACTTTCCTCTTCTAAGGACTGCTCATTAGAGGGAAAGGAGGGAGGCAATTGTATTACTCTCTTTTTTTCAAATATTTACTCTTATTTTATGTGTATGAGTTTGGTTTTTTTGTTTTGTTTTGTTTTGTTTTGCCTGCATGCCTGTGCACCACGTGAGTGCAGTACCTACACAGGCTGTAAAGGGCATTGGATCCTCTCCCCTGGAACTGGAGTTACAGCTGCCACATGGGTGGTGGGCACTGAATCTGGGTCCTTTGCAGGAGCAGCAAGTGCTCTCTCTTAACTGCTGAACCATCTCTGCGGGGCCATTTTTTTTTAAGGTTAAAACTTAATGCAACAATTGCTTTTGGTCTTAAAACTTCGTTCTCATTTCTATTCCTTCCCATATTGGTTTTCTTTTTTCCTTCTAGGAAAATCCTGCCCTGATGATTGGTTGCAGAAACAAGGGAAATGCTACAAGTTTTACAGGAACTTTAAGTCATGGGTTAATAGTGAAATATCCTGTGCAGTAAAGAAATCACATCTCTTGGTAATCAAAGACAAGGCAGAGTTGGTAAGAGTCGATCTCATGAAATGTAGTCCCTTCTAAACAGGAAGATGTGGGTGCATTTCATGATAACATAATTACTTTGCTGTTAATTACTGTCATTTGTTGAATGCCTATCACGTGCTAGGCACCATGCCATGCAATTCACACCTATAATCTCAATTAGTTCTAGGTTTAAACTTGTGAGACAGAATTTTCACATAGTCACAGAGCATATTGCACAATTTCTCCAGGGGCATAAGTTGGTTATGTTACTGTACTGTACTGGTAAGTGGTGAAGTCAGGTTCTTAGAAAAATTTATTTATTATCAATAATGTCCTCCTACTTGGAGGATGAGAGGACTTCTGAGTGACCCATCAAAACATTCTTAATTTAGCTAGATATGGAAGTGTTCACCTACAATCCCAGCATTTGGGAAACTGTGGCAAAAGAATTGAGGTAGGTAAGTTTTAGGCTAGCCTACCCTACTATATACAGTGAAAGAGAACCTGTCTCAAAAACTTGTAATGAAATAAATAAAATGCAAAACATTGCCAATTCCTACCAGTATGTCTAGAATCTTGATCATCAGGAAGATTTTTTTTTAGAACAGGTATATAGTTTGGGGTCACCTGTCTTTTCTTTTGGTTCCCTCTCTCCCCCTACCCCTCTCTCCCTTCCCTCCCTCCCTCCCTACCCTTCCTCCCTCCCTCCCTCCTTCCCTCTCTTATATAATATTGCACTGTCTGCCTGTACAGCTACACACCAGAAGAGGGCATCAGATCCCTTTAATGATGCTGTGAGCCACCATGTGGTTGCTGGGAATTGAACTCAGGACCTCTGGAAGAGCAGTCAGTGCTCTTAACTGAGCCATTTGGTCTCCTTTGTACATTTTTGTAGACTGTTATTTGTATCCACCTCAGTTCTATCAAACAATGTACAGGGTAGTCACACAGTAAGAAAAAAAAAATCTCATAATATAGATTTCTTTTCCTAAATAAGCAGAAGACTTCTTACAACTTTCCTGGCTGGAAAGATGAGCGCCAAAATCTTTTTAGGTTTGGACAAAAGAAATCAGAAGTGTTTTCGTAGCTGATACTCAGCTGATTTCCTTTGGGTCTCCTTTCTCAGGATTTTATCCAGAGTAAAATAAATGATGGAGTGTACTTTTGGATTGGATTGAACATTACAGACCCACAGAAAACATGGACCTGGCTTGATGGCACACCTTTACTCCCACAGTTGTGAGTGTTTAGTATTTGTATATGACTAAGGAAATGTTAGAAATCCATAGACCACCCCCTACTGGTAGCTCGGGGGAACTTCAAGTGGTCTGATTGCAGGATGGAAGAGTTTGATATCTGTTAATATGTGAAAGTTCATAAAAACTGTCTTAGAGAATCACAGGATCCTAGAATAATGTATGACCTTATTTAACATTTCACTTAATTTAATAATGCAGGAATTAGGGATGGAAATTATAACCAATGTAACCTAGTTTGCATTCTATTGCAGTAATAAATACTATGACCAAAAGCAACTTGGGGAAGATAGGGTTGATTTAGGCTACACTTCTCAACCATCATTGAGAGAAGCCAAAGGAGGAATTCAGCCAAGAAAGGCAGGAACTGAAGCAGTGGCCATGGAGAGATGCCACTTACTGGCTTGTTCTCTATGGCTTGCTCAGCTACCTTTCTTATATACCCCACAACCACTTGCCCAGGGATGGCACCACCCGCAGAGGGCTAGATCTTTTTCCATCAATTATCAATCAGGAAAATGATCCATCGACAGGGTCATAGGCCATTCTGATGGAGGCAGCTCTTCTGTTGAGTTCCCTCTTCCCAAGTTCATCAAGTTGACAAGATTAGCTACCACAGCCATGAAATTGTGTTGACACTTATTTATCTAAGACAGATAAGATCAGTCTCAACACTACAGAACAAAGATATAGGGGACATTTCTTCACTTAGCTCTGCTCTCGGCCCTGTCTGGAGTTGGTATTTCCATCTTTTGCATGCTCACAATATTACTGAAGACTGGGCATATGTTTTAGTTATTGTCATTACCTTTGGAATCAAGAAGCTTTTTCATAGTAATGAGGGAAGGTGCTATTTGCAAAATATGTATTTACTAATATTTATGCATGTGTGTGTATGCATGTGTTTGTGTGGGCATGTGTGTGTGTGTGCGTGCATGTGTGTGTGTAGTGTGTGCATGCGTGCCACAGTGGCCATGTGCAGAGGGCACCTTTTGAGAGTTGTTTGTCTTACCTTGTTGAGGTAGGGTCTCTTTCGTTGATTCTGTTGTACTGCACAGCATCCAGGTTAGCTGGCTCTGGTTTTGAAATGTTCATTCCCTGTTTGAATTCCAAAATATCCGAAGTCTCTGCCTTGGAGAAGAAGGAAAATACAAAGCATTTGACAGAAGGTGGGTATCTGGGTTGGAGCCCTGCCCTGAAAGGAGTCACTAATGTGTGGCCTTTTCCTCTGCAGATTTCAAGTCACAGGCCGGAGTGAAGAAGATGCCTGTGCTCTAATAACAAGGAAGGGTGTTTTTTCCGAGAAGTGTTACATTCAGAATTACTGGATTTGTCAAGATTCATCTACAGAGGACAATATTTGAATAAACATAGGTATTTCTCTTACTAGAAAAGAATCAGCTACTATGAAGATTTATTTTTTTTCCCCAGACAAAGTCTTACTATGTAGCCCTGGCTGTCCTGGAACTCATATAGAGCAGGTTGGCCTCCAATTCAGAGATCCTCCTGTCTCAGTCTCTAAAGTGCATTGTGATTCTAATTATATGTAAATATGTATCTATGCAAACACCCAGTCAGTCTTAGCTGAGTCCTAAGGTCACCCCTGTAACTGACAAGGAATCTCATTATCTATTCTTGACAGTGGTTACTTAAGAGGAAACCTTTCTATACTCAGTACCTCCACTGACCTCTTCCAAAAGATCTCGTTTTATTTTAAGAATAAAGAGACACCACCGTTAGATGACTCTTGAACGGTCTACCATGGAGCCTGCACAACTGGCTGCTTGTTACCACTTCCTGTGCTTACTGCAAATAAAACCATCTCTTTCTTTTCTGACTAAATTAAATCTCCATATCTATAGCTTAGACTTCAGCCTTTTAAATTTGTCCAAGGTGATCTCTTTGACTTTCTCACTCCCCCTTTCTCTCATGACCAAACCTGAAGGAACTACTAGAAAATGTTTCTGGGCTGGAGAGATGGCTCAGTGGTTAATAGCACTGACTGTTCTTCCAGAGGTCCTGAGTTCAATTCCCAGCAACCACCTGGTGGCTCACAACCATCTGGAATGGGATCTGATGCCCTCTTCTTGTATGTCTGAAGACAGTTACCGTGTACTCATAAACATTAAATAAATAATAAATAATTAAAAAGTAGTTAAAAAAGAAATATTCTGGGGGAAAGAAAAGAGAGAAAATGTTCCTATAACCACAGGTGGTTTCTGGTTTCAATTCGGTTTCTCCTACGTCTTTTAAGAAAAAGTTCCTGAAATTTTTTCCCCCCAGTGCTTGTGCTTCCCACTGTCTACCTCCTACTCCAAGTTCCTTTTACATCCGGTTCCATCTGGTTCCCGCTTCACCTGCTTCACTACAGTGTTGTCGTCAAACCACAGTGGTAGACTCCCAGGGAAGTCCAACGGTGACTGTCTAGATTTTGGGGGCTCTCAACAACTTTGCTTGGTATTAACCAATCCTGGCATCTTGAAACATGAGCCTGTTGTCTCTGACACTCTTCTGTCTGTCTCTGCAGCCTTTTCTGTTCTCTTAAACACAGAGATTCCTCAGAGTTTCACCTGAATCTGCTAACTCACAACTGTTGATTGAACTCATTCACTTCATAGCGTCATAAATGGATCAGCCATCTGCAAACTGCACCTTATTAAATGGATGATGCCCATTGGACATTTTTATATGGGCACTTAAGGGCTTCTCAGTCTTTCATGTTACTAAAGTGACTGAATCAGTCTGTTTTAAAAGTCCACCTGTACTAGTTAAGCTGAGCCCTTGGAGGCCACCACGCTTTTGTTCTCCCTATCCCTCAACAGTCAAGGCTTCACTTAGGTCTTAGGAATTAGATTCATTCTGATTTAGCTGCATTATCTTTGTACCCACTTTATTATTTTGGGTTTCAAGGAGAGCCTTTTGTTCACTTCTACTTTTGTTTGCCAAAGACACTCTCAGTACTGGGATGGAATGGTGCTGAGTATTGCCAGGAGAGTCCACTCTTAGTACTGGGATGGTGCTGAAACACAGGTGACAGTCCACTCTTGGTGCAGTAATTCTATAAACCTCATATCGGATTATTTTGCTCATGGTTTGACTCAAAGGCCTTTCTGTTTTCCCAGTCCCTTCCTTTCTTGGCCTTACCTCATTGTCCCCTTACTTCTAAACCTGTACCTACAATAGTGCCACACCAAGCTTTATTCACATCCTCTAACTCCTTACAGAGTCTCTGGTCCTTAACCTGATCACATTTGTTTGCCTCAGTTTAACATTTTTCCTATTTGTCTGTTTAACTCTATTTTTAGTGCTGAGAATTGAACCCTGTGATTTGTGCACTCCAGGCAATCATTTTGTCCTTGATCCACACACCAGGCTCCTTAACTCTACTATTTAGGTTGTTAAACACTGGTGTGGGAAATATGAAAAAAAAAAATGACCCACCAACTCTCCTGCCCTGCCAGAGCGTGTTCTTGCTGCTGAGCTACTCTCTCCCAGCTAACCCCCGCAGTGTCCCAGATGTCTTCTCAGCTCTGGCTTGCTTGTCCCTAGAGCCCCTAGTTCCCTCTCCTTCATAAACCCCTGTAATTGGCAATCTCACATTCCAGTAACTAAATGGGAATGCCAACCTCGAGGTTGCATCTCACAACATCCAGTGCCCCAGTAGAATCATGACTTTTAAAGCTTAATTAACCAATCAGATTTATGTATCAATAATATCGCAATTTACAAGATGTCCATACAATAATTTTAGAGCCAATTGATAATGATAATAGCTTTATCCCATCATTTCTAACCTTGTGAAATCATAGCTACTTGTGGCTGGTAAATACTGCACAGGTACATACCTGAAACCATCTTGGTTCTCCCCCTTTACTCTCTGGGATGCTCCCTCTCTCTGCAACTTTTAGCTCCACCCCCCTTTCCCTGTCCAATAACAGACCTCCTCTGCACTAATGTAATTGAACAGGGAAAATCCTGCTACAAAACACCATTTGACAAGGAATGTTGCCTTGACCAGTTTCCATTCCAGAATAAATTGTGTGGATTTGCTGCATAATTTGAAGTTTCCTGTAGTCATTTTATGTTCACACCCCAAATGTTTTGTATCATACTTGTATATTTCCGGTATTTCTAAAAATGTCAAACCCACTGTGGTTGCTGATCATTGTGTAGAACCAGGCATCAGGTATGTAACTGGAGATAAGGAGTCACAGTGTAGGTCAGGGGTATGAGTGCAGTATGTTTTATGGTTTTCTTAGTCAGCTTCTATTGGCTATGCACACACTTGCCTGGTTTCAACAATTCTGACTTGCCTATGGAGAAACAAGCTATAAGAGAGGACGCAGTGAAATCTCTGAACCATACTGCTTCATGGGCACATTAAAGGAAAAGGTTTATTGAAAATATGGAAGAGAAAATAGCCAGAAGCATTTGGGGATATCCAAAGGAGTCGTCATTACTTTTCAGGGGTAGAGAGGAGCTGGGTGGACTAACAAAGTCTGAGATACCTCTAACGATCAGAGAGAAGAACAGGCGAGATAAAACTTCCTTGGTTATAAAGAGAGACGATGGCTGCAGAATTAGGGGGAAGGGAGCCTGTGAATTGGAACAGTATGACAGCTTAGAGTAGAGGGGGAGGTAAGAAGAGCCAGGAGGGTATCGTGGACTTTAATATGTGGATATGTGCTATATGGATATGTGCCAAGGTATATGTCAACAGAGAGATATATATTCCCTTTGCCAGAGGGACACTTCTCCTCTCGTAGGCTCTGAGGTGTGCTGAGCACCTGGCTCTGACACAGCAGCAATCCTCTTGTTTACACAGCCAGCTTCCAGTCCAGCTGAGCCCAGACAGTCATATTGGACCTAGTCAGTGAGCCTGCAGTTTTGGGGGGTGTTGGAGGATTCCCTTTTGGCTCAATACAAGCCACCTGTTAGAAAGAGGTAAACTCACAAAACGGTTCCGAAGATGCTTTTTAATGATTTCTTTTTTAAAGGAACTTGCTTCACAGTGACTGCTCTCAATTATCAACCACCTATGTCTCATGGTAAATAATTGGATATAAAAACGCTGGAGTTAGGAGGACTTAAAAAAGGTGTTTTATGCAATTTATTAAGGTCCAAGAAAGATTTAAAGTATATAAAAATTAAAGTTTAAGATTTCTTTTCCTTGTGGAAATTTGAAGCAAAACACCCTAATCCTGAGGATGGGATCTCCCTCTCTCCTGGTCTTGAGACTCCCCTTCCCCAATTACCAGGACCATGGGCCTCAACGTTTCAAGTGTATTTACCTAAGAAATGTTTTCCCCTAAACTCCTTAACTTCACCTTCTCTCCATACTCTATCTGTCCCAGCAGATTTCAAATCAGTTGCAGACTGCTCCAATAACTAGTCAGCTCCAGGTATTTCCCCAAATCTGCATCTTCCACTGCTTCAAAGTAGCTAGCCCCAGGGGCCCAGCCTCAAAGACTGCTCCAAATACTGACCCACAAGACTCTGGCCCCAGAAGGTTCCATAGAGCCTGGCCAGCAAGTGAAACAGCCTACTTTCCAGGAATTGACCAATAATCCAGCTTCCTTTCCGACTCTCCTCCTAATAACAATGCCCAATGTCAATGGAAATGAGCCATAGAGGAAAATTATGTCATCCCTTATCATTTATTTATTATCTACAAACCGGCTGGGACAGGACCTTAGGCTTCAAACCTGGGACAAATGACTGAGGTGCCTATTTAAAATATCAGAGCAGACTTGGCCAGCAGGTATTCTTTCCTTGGTCCCTACCTGTCACAGGGCCCTCTTGGCTGTCATACTCTGTCCCTTTTCCAGCCCAGGTGCTGGGCTTTCCATTCCTCCAGCTGCCCTTCCCTGTATAATCCAATTATTTTGATCACCTAGACTTTTTTTAATTTTAATTTTTCCCTTTTTTTGGTCTACTTTCTTTTGGGCCTCCTGGCTGCTGTACCTGATTCCCCTGCTCTCCCCCTCTTCCTTCCCATATTCTCCTTCCCACTTGGCCTTGTTCAGTCTGGTCATGTCCACTCTAGACTCTCCCAAATGTCCCTGCCTGTGCTATGCTCTCCCACATGTCTATAATATCTATAATTTTCTCTTCCAACAAACCTAGGACCAGTCATGTCTTTTTTCATTTTTATTTCTTTTTTTTTTCCTTCATTCATATGGTACCCAAACCCAGGACTGGTCACATTCTTTTCCTTTTTATTTCTGTATTTATTATTCATGTGGTACTGAACCTGAGATTGGCATTAATAAGTTACTTTTGCAAGGAACATGGCTGTTCCAAACCAAGCAACTGGGCTGACTCTCCTAAGGTATGTATGGATCATTGTTTCTCCTGGCTTCTGCCACCCACAAATTATGACTCCAAATTCTAGAGCCTGATTCTCCAGCTGCTCTTTCTCACTATCTGTTTTCTGACTGTTGCTCCTGTGGGCTGCAGTAGACCATGCCAGGGAACTTGGTACAGTTGAGTGGGTTCAGAGTCCCTGGTACTCAGGCAACCATCTGAGATGGTAGATGGCTCCCTGCTCCCTATTACATTCCTGGCCTGGAACACATGCCATATTTCTCACATAGGAAATGTGACCTGTGATCATGTAGTCCAAAATAGAGTTCTCCATGCTATTGAGGTATCTAGAGGCCCTGAGGGTTTAGCCAATAAGCTTCCTTTCCCAGATATTCCTCCCTGCAAAAGATATTTAATCTCTGTTCTACCCTGAGAAGGTGGTATGCATCCGTTTTCCATGATAAACAGTCAACAAACAGTTTGGATAAACATGAACTGTATCTTTCATTGAGAACTGCTGTGGGGAGCATGGAGAAGGCTTTCATCTACAGAGCCGGTGCCTAAGTCTCAGGTGGAAGGCCTCTGTGCTTCCAGACAATCTTTCACAAATGAGTGTTTGTGTGCATGTAGACATGCTCGGAATGTGCCTGTGTGTGTGTGTGTGTGTGTGTGTGTGTGTGTGTGTGGTGTTGCTAAGACCTTGCTTTTCTTGCCTCTTCACTCATCAAAGGAAGAGAATCTATTCCTACAATCCAGATAGCATCATCTTGATAGTATTAAATTCTATGACCCTTAAATGCACCCTTCCAGATTCAGGTAAAATGTCTCTTTCCTTCAATAGCTATGTGGGAGGTATTGGTGATTTTTTTTTTAATTATCAGAAGTCTCAAGTTGTTTAAGATTTTATTTTACTATTAGCTAACAAGCAGGAGTCAACATTTTAAAGTCTGTCAGTACGTGTAAAGGAGGAAGTGCTGTTAAAACCATGAGTTGTACATAGAGATTCTTGGCATGATGGCTTCATCATCATCAAAACCACTAACAAAATGATCTTGTGAATTACAAAGTATAACCTAAAAGAAGCGAAAGAGACATTTACACTCTTTCTTCTTGTTTCAGACACAACTCAGCATGAGGATTATCACAGATCCAACCATGTTGTATAACAGTCCTCTAAACCATGTAGTGCTGGTAGTTACTACTACAACAAATGCGTGACAACAGATTCTTCTCTCTCATGTCATAGCATTTTTTTACTCATGCAAGGCTAGGCTCAGATTTAGCTCAGAAGAGACAAGATCTAAGAAGTACCCCCTCCCTCACTCCTGCTAAAAAGTTAGAGATGAACAGAGAGCAAAAAATAAAGGAGTAAGTTTATATGGAAGAAGGAGATGAAGGAAGAGGAGGAGGAAGAGGACAAGGAGGAAGAGAAGGGGGAGAAGAAGAAGAAGAAGAAGAAGAAGAAGAAGAAGAAGAAGAAGAAGGAGGAGGAGGAGGAGGAGGAGGAGGAGGAGGAGGAGGAGGAGGAGGAGGAGGAGGAGGAGGAGGAGGAGGAGAAAAGGAGAAAGAAAAAGAAAGAAAGAAAGAAAGAAAGAAAGAAAGAAAGAAAGAAAGAAAGAAGAAAGAAGGTGGTGGTTTTGTTGTTTTGGTTTGGTTTGATTTTTTTTGTTTTTTTGTTTGTTCCTGAGTTTGCACTGAGGGAAGAATTATGACAGTTGTATTCATTCATCCCATCCCAACTCTGTCCTCTCATCTGTTAGGCCTGCTTTTCACATCTGGTAACTCTCCTGATGTCTTTCTCATGTGCCCATCCCCAACTGTTTCCTTATTCCCATATCCGAACCTTTTACTTCTGGCTGAAATTCTCACTGGGAATATCCACATCCTTTAGGGTCAGTTTGTCTCAATACCCCTACTTTGGGTATACACTGACAAAAGTGGTGCTCAAGAGACTTGGGATTTGATCATATTCCCAGTTTCCCTTGTCTCTCTCATCCTGTGTTGATTGTGTTCATATCTAAGATTCCCCCAAACCATCAGCTACTCTTTGCTCTTTTCACTGCTATGACTGGTACTACCCTTACCATATTTTCCTTTATACAACAACAACAACAACAACAACATCCTATATAAAATTCTTTGGTCTACCAAAATTCAGAGAAAATTCAGAAAGCCTTGAAAGCCATTAAAGCTGAGTATTTGAAGGTGCTGCTAACCCGTGATAGTTATTTAATAACTTCCTATTGAAGCAGAGCATCAAGGCTGACCCTCAGCCTGGAGTACAAATTTTTTGGTCTGGCCCTGGTGGTCACTCTGTCTGTCTACAGTGTCTGCTCCCACCCTGCACTCTTATTTTTCTCCATCACCCCAAGGTTTCTAAACTCTCAGAAGTTTTAAACTGTGCAACACTTCACAGCCTTTCATTCTGTTTTTCCCGTGGTCACTTCATTTGCCACTTCATTCTGCTCTGCTACTAACCTCTTCTTGGGTCTGACACATTTTTCTTGTGCCTCTTGTATTATTTGGTAAACAAAGACCAAAGCTGCACCTATTTAGTATTTAGTCTCTGGTTTTCTTTCTTTCTTTCTTTTTTCTTTCTTTCTTTCTTTCTTTCTTTCTTTCTTTCTTTCTTTCTTTCTTTCTTTCTTTCTTAAAAAACATGTTCTTTTATTGAAAAAGGAAGTAAAAACATTTTATGATAAAATTAAGATTTACAAGGCAAATATTTCTGATAAAATAGAAGAGATACATAGAAAAACACATTAAAATTGACAATTTTCATGGAAAATTAAAGAGTAAAGTGGTAGATATAAAAAACATTGCTAAATTAATTGAAAAATGAAATAGAAACATTTTTTGATAGAATTGAAAATTTACATGGAAAATATTTCTGATAAAATTGTAGAAAAATGTAGAAAAACATGTTAAATGGAAAATTTTATATAGATATAATAATGGTAGGCATAAAAGTACTCCTAAGTTGATTGAAAGTAGAATTATAAATGTTTTCTGATAAAGTTGAAGATTTACATGGAAAATATTTCTGATAAGTTTACTTCTAAGATGCCATCATTGCCATTTGTAGCCTACTAATTTATTTTTGACATAGGAGAATGGTAGCATTATAATGCAATATAAACGGAACTCAAGGAATAAAATCCCAAGTTTTATTGCACATGCTGTAGCAGGTATTGATAGGAAAGGACATCCTTTTCTTTTCTTTTCTTTTTCTTTCTTTCTTTATTTCTTTCCTTTTTTTTTTTTTTTTTTTTGTCTCTTACTGGCTTGTTGCCTAGTTAACCATGGACAGTAATTTCCTCTATTCATTTTGCAACTGAAATAATTGAAAGAACATTTATGGCAGCGAAGATGTTGGAAACACAGAGAGAAAAAGAAAGCAAAGATGAGAATGAAGAGAGAGAGTGAGAGAGAGAGGGGAAGTCTGCAACAGAAGGAAATGCTAAGTTCTTGTCTCATTCTGAGCTCTGTGCTCCATCACCACAACTTAAATACCAAAGAACATACACTTAACATCCATAGGATGCATGCCACCAACTTCTCAATAACATTAAGGAAGGCTTGTGTGTTACAGAGAAACAGTGTTAACCTTGAGTGAACATGAAATTGCCATCCTCTGAAGAGACTGACACTTGACAATGAATCTCATCGTGTGGAGAAGTTTGAACAGAAAAGTTCAGACCACACCCTCAAAGGTCTTCATCATAGCCTTACTACTCACACTGCCCATCAGGTGGCAGACCCTGGGCATTCACAGGTAGAGAGAGGTGCCAGCTATTTCAGACTGCTTACTCCCAGTCTGGCAGGCCTCTCACGGGGTGACTGCAGTTCAAGGTTTTTGTTTTCTGTGAAGTTCGTGTGTATCTGTTACACTACATACAGGGTTGGGTTCATAAAAGAATGCAAATATTGCAAAAGTAAAAGATAGTTAATTCCTAGTATGGTCTATAAAAAGAAGGAGAAAACCCTCCAAACCCAGACAAGATTCTTAGGAAGTAACTATAAATGAGATTAGTCTCAATTTGAAAAATAATATACTCACTGAATAGATTAAAATTTGATTAAAATTTTCATTCATATTTAACATATTAAATATGAAAATTTTCATTTGATAATGAGATTCAGAATGTGTATATGTCTAGTCCTGAGGTATGATTCAGGGCCTTGCACACACTAAGCAAGTATATGCTTTACCGCTGAGCTGTCATCAAGCCAAGTGACTTAAATATGGTAGGACAGAGTTATCTCACATGTCAAGAATTAAACAGGTTTATAAAAGCTGGATTTGGAAATCTGAAATGAGACAGGATAAAAATGTCTAAGCATGAATTTCATGCATGCTCATATTAATATAATCTTTCTGGAGAAAGTTAAAGCTACATTTGATGTAGATTATCTTAGATCTATGAGTTTTAATTTTTTGGGATATAGGCATCTGGTCTGCTACAAATCCACTTTTTAAACAGATGGTCACTTGCACTGCTGATGCCATTTTCGTGTATGTAGGCATATTGTCCTTCACCAGTGATATTAAGACTGAAACAAATAGAAAGAGAAAGGCCACAGAATTAAGAAACACTAATTGGAAGTGTTAGAGAAAATATTCATTACCTATCAACACAACAATTATTAGCTACCAATCAAACTGAATTCATTTTTTCTCTGACCCATTATGTACAAAATGAAAATAATATCCTTATCAGGTCTTAAAGAAACCTTGGACAAGTCTCACTCAGTACTTGGGGCTCCTCCCAGCACTTTTTACCCCACCCCCTACCCTAATCCAGGGGCTTCACTTCCCCAGCTCTGATTCCTATATAGCAGCCATTTTAGATATGTACCCTCTTAGCTTCTGGCAGCTGGTTCATGGTTTCCAAGGCCACCCTTCTCCCTCTCTGTCTTGCTCTTCTCTTTTGGCTCAGTGTTCAATCTGGACTCTTCCAGATGCCTCTAGCTGTTCTCCCTCATATCTACACTAAACCCCTTCTCCTCAACTGTTCCTTGGAGTGGTCATGTTCTCATTTTCATTCCACCATAACAAAATTCTATAGCTTATATGTTGTGGGAACGGTAGAATTTATTGTCAAATATTTTGTGCTACAGAATATTCTGTGTTCAAGACCTTTGGGGCCAATGGTTTCACATAAAAATGGACTTGAAAAAACTCATTCTTGAATGCCTGTTCAAGTCAGTATATATATGGTTCATTTAAAGTATTAAATTACAGTGCTAATGATGACTACTTTCCCTTGGTGTCTGTTTAGACTTTCCCAGAAAGAAAACTCCCAAAAGAATGGTGTTCTCTGCAGTGGCGAAGGACTATGTCCAGGGTTTGATAGGTAAACTGAAACTTACCTACTGCTGTACATGGTTCCGTCTGCCCACTGCCACTCCGCCCCTTGTTCTCGACTCAGTCCAATCCAATACTGTGAAGGGTCTATGTATTGCTTCAGGAAGTCCTTTGGTTAGGAGTATTTACAGGATACACATCAACTGCCTCGTTATCTCTGATTGTCATTCAATCAATTCACTGTGCTCTTTAGAGAACTACAGACTGATATGTTTGGGAAAGATCAAAGATGGTAGGGATCACAATGCTTTCACCTGACTCATATGTTTATTCTGCAATAACCTTTGCAGTGAACAGAGTATTTGGTTTTCTAGAAGATGTTTTATAAGGCCGAGGCAATCTGTTCTGTGAGGACTTGGTGTGTTCAATAGCTTTGGTTCCTTTGATTACAGGAAAACTTTAGTTAGGGGTGACAGGCTTGAATAGTTACTAGTTCATTCGAGTTTCATATTTTAGATAGCCTTATAGTTTATTCCGTCGTATTTTAGTTTTTAATGTGATTGCTTCAGTTTAGCTTGCTAACTTCCGACTACCGCTCTTCATAGCGTTCACCCAATTCAGCTTTCCTGTGGGTGTGCGTGTGCACCTGTTCAGATATGCCTCTGTAAGCAGCCACTATACTGTGTTGCTTTTAAAAACAAGATTATCTATTTCCTTATTATGTGTATGCATGTCAATTTTTTGCATCATATGTAGAGATCAGAGGGCATCAGA
This sequence comes from Tokudaia tokunoshimensis, assembly GCA_036184795.1. Lineage (NCBI taxonomy): Eukaryota > Metazoa > Chordata > Mammalia > Rodentia > Muridae > Tokudaia > Tokudaia tokunoshimensis. Next base: position 149,227,201 of record BTHU01000002.1, read on the forward strand.
TCCCCTAGGACTGGAGATACAGGCCCTTGTGAGCTGCCTAAGGTGGGCGCTAGGAACCATACCTGGGTCATTTGTAAGAACAGTACAGGCTCCGATCTGCTGAGTTGTCTCTCTAGCCCTCACTTTGTTGATTTAAAAAAAAAATCAGCTTGTTGATTTTTCTCTTTTAAGTAAAATCAAAAGTTTAAATAAACAAATTTAAATGAGTTTTAAAGTAAACAGACTCAGTTTATTGCAACTGTTGCTACGTTTAGGTTTAGATTTAGTAATGGTGATTTTTCTGACTATTCATTTTGTCTTTTTTTTCTTTAACCTTATTTTAATTGTTGGGTTAAATTTTTTTTGTTGTTGTTGTTCTTAGTTTGGGCAGGATAATCTGCATATTTTACTCTCCATGAAATTAATCTGTCTGTACTTGTTCTGCATTCTCTATTGTCACAAGACATTACTTATTGTAATTCTTTACACAATTATCAATATTGACAAAATTTAAAATATTTTGTGGTGACATTATTGGCAATATTTTATGCCTTTGAATCTCCATTGCTTATAATTCTACTTATTAGGAACATTTATCTTTTCTCTTTTTCTGCTATCAGTTCTGTTTAATTAAAAAAAACAATTTTTAAATCTTTGTGTGTATGATGTGTGCGCGTGTGTGTGTGTGTGTGTGTGTGCATGTATGCAAATGCATGAATTCCATGTGTTATGTGTGGAGGTCAGACAACATTAGGTGTCAGTTCTCACTGTTGGAGACAAGGCTTCTTGTTTGGTGTTACCCATGCTGGACTAGCTGGCCTTTCAAGCACTGTGGATTCTCCTGTCTCTACTTCCCATTATGCCATAGACAGATGGGATTACACATGGGTACTCCCATGCCTGGCTTTACATAGTGGGGTTTAAATGAGATGTCCCCCCCCCCCAGTCTCCAGGATTTGAGTCTTTGGTCCCCACTTCATGGCACTCTCTGACTATCTGAGGAAGCTTAGGAGGCATGGTTTCATTGGAGGAGAGATATACCTGGAGGTAGCCTTTGAGAGTTACAGCCTCATGCCATTTCAAGTTTATTCTCTCTGGTTCCTACTTGTAGTTCAAGCTGTGAGACAGTCTCAAGTCCTTATTTTTTCCTGTCTCTTATTACCTCTGACACCTCACATCTCTATTTTTTCTGTCCATGCATTCATTTAAACTGTGTGATCTTATGTTCTATTACGTTTCTCTGAGTCACTAACCTTCCCAGGTATTAATGAAATGGAGTCAGTATCTCCAGTATTTCAGTCAAATACATCTTTTTCTGCCTTTGGTTGTTATTTTTCATGAGAGGCAGCTCTTATTTGGGTTAAAATGGGATGAAGCACTATTCATTAGTAGGATTTTATTATGGTTTCTTAGGTCTGAACTATGGAAAGGACTTCTGAGTTTTTCTTGAACTTGGTTGTTCTGTTTCAAAGCTAAGAAATTGCTCCTTTGAAGAGTAGCTGGGACTTTCTGATGTATAGATGGATACAACATGCTTTATGTAGGATTTAGTAAAATGCTTCTGGTACCTTATTTCTAAGCATCCCCACTCCCAGCTGAAGTCAGTGAGAGAGGTCATTTCAGTACTTATGAATAATATGTATCATGAGGGTTGGTATGGCCGGACCCATCTGTGTTCTGACCCTAAGAGGCACCGTTTTTACAGTCTATGTAGCTCATATAAAAAGTAGTCTCCCCTGCACTGGATAACAGGTCCCCTTTTCTACCCTTTCTACTGTACTGTGAATTTTATAGACTAGGTGCAACCTCTGGGCATGACTGCTATGGTCTTACCAGTTCTTTTGTGGTATTGAATACTACGAGGGTAGCTGTGTAAGAGGCACAGAAGCTCTGGCTTGTTCCCCAGGTTGTCGTGTTTTCGGAAAAATAGAAACACTTTCGTTGGTAACCGATCCAGTCATCCAGGCATTGTGTGGGGCCAGTGGGAATTTTCTGTTTTTCAACTAAAAATGATTTGACAGAATGTTAAGTATTAATATGACGTATGTCATGGGCACACATGCCAGAGCATGCATGTGAAGATGAGATAATTCTGTGGAGTTGATTCCCTTCTTCCACCATTGTGTGGGTTCTGGGCATAGAACTGCAAGAACTTGTTTTTGCTGCCAGGCTTGTTCTCACCCACTGAGCCAGGTCTCTAATCCATCACTTTCTACAGGAATATTTCCAAGTGAAGGAGACAGTGTAGTTATATATATTTTACACACCCACCCACCTAGCTTGTTGCCTGGTAAGACCTATAATACTGATTCAGAAGGAAACCTCACACATGTGGCACTCAGTATTTGGCACAGCCCTTATTATCATTTCACAGAAGAGGAATCTATGCTTATTCCATGCACAGATGGCTCCCAAGTTATGATGTCTCAACTTACGATCCTTCAACTTCACAATGACATGAAAGCAATACTCATTCAACAGGAAACATACTACAGGTTTCAAACCCTGATCTTTTCTTGGGCTAACAACATAAAACTACAATATTCTTTTGTTGTGCTTGGCGGCAGCAGTGACCATAGCCCCTAGTCTGCTACATAGTCATGGGGGTGAATAACTCACACTCTATACTATACTGTGTTGCTAAGTTACCATGTTGGGTAACAGGTATATTAAATGCATTTTGTACATATGCTATCTTCAATTTATGATTATTAGGATGATAATAGGCTTATCAGGATGAAGGCAAGAAGGATCTGTTCCCACAGGTCAGTATTAAGTATGGTTTGAAGTCACTCCTAATATCTGACTTAAGCATGGCAGACACAGAGATAAAAGATTTCCCAAGAAGAACCTGCAACCCACCTGCTAAAGTTGCTGCCAGTGCTAGAACCACCAAAAGGAAGACGAGGCTGGTGATTTCAGAGAGGCGAAATCTTCTTTTGCTCCTGGGTTGAAATTCTTGAGACTCTGTGGGATGGGTGGACAAGATACTATTTCTTATACGAAATTAAACAAGTTGTCACTACAGGAAAGTGTGATACCTACTATGTGCAGACTTATATATACAAACTGACAATGTTTCTATATACTAGGAGTTATCAATGTAAACTAAAATATGAGATATCATAAAACATAGCATAAAATATTATCTATGGAAAAATCTAGCAAAAGGCGTGCAGTCTTTGTCTGCAGAACAACACAACATTGTTGAGAGAGACATAGGCACAAACAAATGGAGAGGTTGCTGTTTTCATACATTAAAACAAAGTCTTTTGTCAAAATGTTAATTCTACCAAAATTAGCCTGCAGACTTATAACTCCCAGCAAAGAATTCTCAGCAGGTTTTGATTGTTTTTGAAGATACTGGCAAACTATTTATGAAATAGATATGAAAGTGGAAGAAAATTAAGTATATGAAACAACTTTGAAAAAGAATTTGTTCACAGGAAAAGCATTGCTTGCCCTAAGGACATTAAAGCTGGAGCTATCAGTATGGCACGGTTTCAGTGTAAAGACAAACAGAAGGCAAAGAAATAAATGCACATCCCTGTGGTCATTAGATTTTGATAAAGACCCCCCAAAAGATAAGCATTTTCATAAATGGCACTGGAACAGAGAAATATCTGTATGCAAGAGATTATTTCCATTTAAATTCCAACGCACTGACACAATGGAAAAAAAATGGATCAGAAAGTAGAAAAATTCAAAGGATAGGGTGGGACATGGAGAAAATTCTTTGTGATCCTGGGATAAGTAAAGATTTGTTTAGTTTAATTTATCAACATGATCTATGAGAAAATACCATGTTGAATTTCCTAAAAATTAACAACTTCGGGTCTGCAAAAGACCATGTTAGGAAAGAAGAGACAATTCAGAGGCTGTGAGCGAGGAGCTACATTTTCAACATTTGACAAAGGACTTGTACATGAGCTTTAAATATTTACTAAACAACACTTGTCAAGAAAAGTTTAAGAAAAATAGTCAAAGAGACACATCTTAAAAAAAGATATATGGATAAACAATCATGTGTAATTTAAAATATCTATCACCACTAGTCATTGAAAAAATACAAAGTAGGGGCTGGTGAGATGGCTCAGTGGTGCAGAGAACCTGAGTTCAGTCCCCAGCACCTACATCAAGTAGCTCACAACCACCTGAAATCATAGCTTCAGGGGATCCAGTGCCCTCTCTGGACTCTCCAGCACACACACACACACACACACACACACACACACACCACCGAAAATCACATACAGTAAGAGGTAGAAATTTATACAAATTAAAACCAAATTTTAAAAAAAAATTACAAAACTTGATTTTTATTTAGAATAACTAAAATCAAAACCATCTCTACCATCTATTGTTGATGCCTTTTGTTAGGGAACAAAGCATCCACAATGGTGACCTCATATGTATACAAAGCAGTTGAGGAAATTTCCGTGGTTTAGTGATTTGAGGACTGCCATAATCCAGTGCAAGTCACAGCTCACATACGTATGGTGATTCTGGTGTAACCAAAAACATCATATAGCTAGTAGTATAGCACATAGCACAATACAATTACATTAAGCTCTGGGAATGGGACGTGCTACTAATTCCCATCAGAGTCCCTTGGATCCACAGATAAAAAACAACACACACACACACACACACACACACACACACACACACACACACACGCCAGCTAATCTAAATGCCTTTGATAACTCAATGACTGGTCACTACTAAAACTCCCCTGCCACCGCAAGCATAATCGGATAGAATGGCTATTGGCCACTCAAACCGAAAACTCACATGACTGGTTGGCTTTATCTCCTGCAGCTCCTCCTCCTCCTTCTTCCTCAGCTCCCCCATTCTCCCTGCATCCTCCTACACAACTCTAAGTGTCCTGCTCTGTCCTCAGTCATTGGTCACTGGTATCTTTATTGATGGATCAAGAACCAATTGGGGAACAGGACTTGAACATCAGAACCAATCCCTACAACATACAGTGATTATATCTGACAATGTTGAAAATATGGTCCCTCCTTATCTACTTGCTATACTCTATTTTTATAGTTATTTCAGAATGTATTCCCCCTACTTTTAAAAATAAACTGTATCAAAAAACAAAATGTTATTCTATCAGGCAACTACTCATACAAGTTTTCACATCTCTTGGCTCAAAAAGAGGTTACATTAAATGATTGATATTAGTCAGAAAATAATCTCAGCATTTGGAAGGTGGTGGAGGTGGAGGATCAGGAGTTCAAGGCCACCATAGCAAGTTTGAGGTCAGTCTGACCCTGTCTCAAAACAAAGAAACAAAGTAGAAGGTGATCCTATATGACTTACCTAGGTTTGCATAGTTACATTCTTGTGTTTGCACAGTGGAAAAATCACCTACCACCATATTCCTGAAATGTACTTCTGTCCTTGCAAGATGCATGAGTGTCTTGGGAAAGATGTGGAAGGACCAGAACACTCATCTAGTCTTTATGAAAATGGCGTTGGAGTCTCTCTCTCTCTCTCTCTCTCTCTCTCTCTCACACACACACACACACACACACACACATCTTAGGGCTTATTAATTCTATTCACAGGTGTTTTCGCAACACAAATGGAAGCATATATATAGAATTAGTGTAGACTAAGATGTACACACTGATTTTTACAGAAGACTTGTTCACAATAGAACTAGGCCAGAAACAACCCAAATGTCCATCAGAAATGAGTTAATGAATAAACATTTATTCTATTTAGTGAAAGATAATGGACTATGAGTTTTCAAACAGCATGGCTACATCTTAAGTAATTATGCTGAATAAGAAATACCAGAAAAAAAATGAAAATGTATGATTTGATTCTATCTTTATAAAGACCACTGAATCTTCATATATGCCTGACTTACCTGGAGATTGAACGTCTCCTGAATTTGTTGGCTTTATCTCCTCACTCATGTCTTTTGTCAGGTTCATAAAAATGATGTAGTCTGGTTGTGATGAACACCCTGGATTCACGAGCAAGCCTACTACTCCTTGGATTTGGCTTCAGTCACTTAGATGAAGAAGGTCTAAAGTGAGATTATCATGATATATAAACGTGATGGTCAAAGTTCCTCAGAACTGTGCCTAGCCTTATAACTTAAAAGACATTAAATGTCAATACATTTTAAAGAACAGTGGACTCAGCTGGAGCCACTGAGTGGATTCTTCTGTTGCGCTCAGTAGAGAGTGAGGCCCACATGTCAACGGAGGCAACATATTGGGTCTGCACATCATCATTCTAGTTTAACAACATTTTTATTTAATTTTGACCAACCTCACTTTCTGTCTTAAATTGCTTGAACCTGAAAAATAGCAGCATTCAGTTGAAGAAAATCAAATTTGCCTTAATGCCAAAGATAACACTAGGAGAGGTCATATTTCACCAATATTTTGTATTCGTTGTATGATAGCCCACATATGAGCTCTTGATACCTGAGACTTTATTTAGACTCACAGTATTTTCAGGGAGCTGTTAGTATGATCATTAATTCACTGATGTGATAACTTCTTCAACTATCAGAGAGGTTGAAAAGGTTCTTTGAGGAAACAGCTAACATGTGGCTGTTAGCACAGGGCCTGAAACTTGACCTCCAGAACTCTTTACTTTAATAAACTTCACTGGACAGAATTACCTGTCTGTTTCCTTCCTTGCCCTCCTACCTTCTACCCTTCTTTCATTACATTTAACAGTAGGGACACCAGGAGGTTCTGCTCAATTAACCACTCAGAAGAACTCCACCATGGTCAGCTTCTGTCGTGAACGCCCTCCTAGGCTGAGCTAACACTACCATTTCTCAAGATCAGTAGCAAAAGGCACAGGGATTCTGTGCCAAGTTAAGGTAATTACAATCATGTAATATACTTGATAAAGCCAAAGACCAGTACATGACACGGTAGGCAAACATCAGTGAGTTGAAAATTTAATCTGGGTTTTAAAAAAAAAAGTAATTCCTAATTTTTATGCTGAATTCTTAAAATTAATCAGTCTAGTTCCAAACAGGTTTTTTTTAGAGAGAGAGAGAGAGAGAGAGAGAGAGAGAGAGAGAGAGAGAGAGAGAACTGCATTATTGCAAACTACACACTATTCTGTAAATTTACATTTATCTCATTTAGCTATAGATATTTCAATGCTGTGTTACAAACTATACCCAAGCCTGTCCTGTATTTGCCTAAAATTGAGATCCAGACTGAAAGGCTTTTCTCTTGGAGACATCAGTGGTACAGCAGGAGGAGGACCCAGGCTTGATATTTGGCTGAACTCTCCTTCTGGTTGACCTCTGAGGCAAGAGGGAAGCACTCTTTGCTTCCACTGAGAGAAACTGAGAAGTCACATGGCAAAAGGTGTAAGACTGCCAGGACTAGGAAGCAGTGAAGTGGGCACAAGAAGACATCAGACCCCCTGAAACTGGGGTTAGTGATGGTTGGGAGCTGCCATGTACAGCTGGGAATTAAGCCTGGGTCCACAATCATCTATAACTATAATTCCAAGGCTCTGCTGCTCTGTTCTAGCACCTTGGGCATTGCATACATGTGTTACACTTACATACATGGCCAGCAAAACTCTTAGACACATAGGACGAAAATAATTAAGAAAGATTGAGGAAGTAAATGAGTGTTTCAGCCCATTTACCAGTCCCCACTTCAGTGCTGTTAGGCTTGGCCATTCTTCTAAGAAACAAATCTGTTTTAATCCCCAAACAAGGACTTGCTTTTATTTATCCTACTGTTTTCTGGCCTCTTCCTTTATTCCAAACTATGTTATTCATGCTATTCCCCAGGTGCCTAAAGAGTGTGAATCTCTCTAGAGACTGCTGAGATCTAACAAACACTTCTGCTTTCCCATAAAGCTTCAGAATGGCACCCACATTTTCCTTTGATCTGTTCTTGTTTGGCAAACTCTGAATTTTAATTTAGAAGAGAGGGCAAATTACATCTTGTTAAATAAAGACTGAGCAGAAATGTTTACTAGTTAAACTCAGTTGGTAAACTTCATTTTATCCTACAATACCCATGAGATTATTTACATTCTGAAATGACCCCCTTTTATTACTTTGAGACTGCTTTCTGACTTTCTCTAAGACATTCATTCAGTTCAGAGTTCCAACAATGAGTCACAGAAATTTAAGAGAAAACAAGAAACCCTCCCTTTCAAAGACATTCCTCTGCCAGGCCAGGCCTTACTTACTCACAGGAGTCCCTTCCTTCCTTTTATATTTTCTCAGAGGTGTTGACTATCCCAATATTAACCCTGCAAATGAGAGATGTTCCTCGATGGAATCCAATGTTCTCTCGCAGCCCAGCTCTCACCTTCTGGACTTCTGTCCTCTGCTGGATGGGAAGTAACGAGCAGTGAGTGGCTCATATATACACATCTATTAGGGAATAGGAGGGAAATGGAAGCTGAGCTTGCAACCCCAAAAACCTCAGGACTTAGAAAAGTCCAAACCCTACTTGTGGGTCATGTGAGAAAGGGGAAGAGAAGCAAAAACATAATAATTTAACGGAAAAGCTCGCAGTGCACAGGTGAGCAGTGAGGGGGTAGGGGTGGGAATCGGTTCACTCTGATCTGGAAGAGCACTGCAAAGCTACATGATCAGCCCTTAACTGCTCCACTGTTCACTTCCTTACATTCGCATCTGCCTTTAAAATAGCTAGCTATCCCTTCTCACAGAGGAGAACATAAAGTTTATTTGGGGACCCTTCATACAGACACATTACTTAGGCTTTCATACATAGACCCATCCAATAACTTCCTAAATCCCTGTGGCTTGAAAGGCAACATGTAAAATCTTCCATGTGAAAGAATTTTCTTCTAAGTCAGGGAAAGTAAGGGTCATTATATTCCCAAGTTCTTACCCAACTTAGTATTCCCCTTTAAGTTTAATGGTGTATCAGTTACCGAACATGAGAAGTGTATTTTAGGATAGTAAAGAAAGACTGCAGCGACAGCTCAGCAGTGGCTCTTCCAGAGGACCTGGGTTTAAGTCCAGCACCAGAGGATCTGATACTCTCCGCATGGCACACTGACATGCATGCAGACAAAACACTACACTACACACACACACACACACACACACACAAGGCAACACAGCAAAACAAGCACAGTATTCCATTTGGTGTAATGTGTTAAGAATTTTGTTTCTGTGTTAAAATTTACTTATCTATTTATTGACTTATAATTAAGCACTAAGGGCTGGAGAGGTGGCTCGGTGGTGAAGAGTTCTTGCTGCTCTTACAGAGGACCAGAATCAGGTTGCCAGCATTGACCTCATGCTCCAATAATAGTAGGGTCAGAAGATCTGGTGCCTTCCTCTGACCCCCACAGGCACCAGCACACAGGTGTATATATACAGAGACACATAAATAAAAGTAAAATAAAGCAAAAGCTAAACATGAACATAGAAGCAGCTTTCTAGGAAACTTTGAATGTCAAGGATCAACAAATGCATAAATAAATGCCTCACACGCAGTGGTAAAGCCATAGCTACTGTCCTGTGCCTTAAGCTCTACATGTGGAACATAAAATGACACTATTTTTCTTTTAGTCTAACAGATATCTCTGTGAGTACTAATTACAGAACTTTTATAATCTCAGCATTTATTAAAATATTCAACATATGGAGAGCTCATTTCACTACATGACACTGGATTGCTCAGTTGATATATTTAAAAACACAGAAGGCAATGGCTTGAGTTTTATTTCAGAGTCATTCAGTTTCCTGCTACAAAATCCAAGGGGAGCAAATTTTGCATATTCAGATCAGGTGCTGGGCATGTCTTGCCCTACAGCATCAACTCTTGGGTAACCAAGGATTTAGTCCTCTGTTTTAGTTAGTAGAGATAGAAGAATGGGTATAAAAACCCCGTTCAGTGGAGCAGATGGAGTCTATCAGCACTAGGGAGTTTAGCTCTGTGGCTGTGTTTGTACCAGGTGACAATATGTGTTGTCACTTGCAGAAGTGTGACTCTTATCAGAGAGCAGCCTGTATTTCTATCTTTGACAACCTCATTATCCCTCCAGGGTAGGCCAGTGCAAGATGAAGCTGTTCCCTCTCTATGAAACTCTTTTCATCAGTACTTCACAGGCCCCAGACTCAGCTATTACCTTCCACAGTCTTATTTGATTGGCTAGTTTTAGAAGAATTGGCACATAGAGGATGAAGAAAAGGGTAAAGGGGCCACTGCTCCAGGCCATCATGTTCTAGAAATGTGTATATATATGTGAGTGAGTGAGTGAGTGTGTGTGTGTGTGTGTGTGTGTGTGTGTGTGTGTGTGTGTGTATGTGTGTTGGGGGCTACGGAGCAGTTACGGTGCTCTGATCAGGAATGAATGCTGAAAGTACTGTTCTCCAATTGGTTCTTGATTGATCAATAAAGATGCTAGCAGCCAATGGCTGGGTGGAAGAGGCAGAGAATCTAGATTCCTGAAGGCAGGTTAGCAGATGCAGGAGGAGGAAAGAAGATTCACCATGCTTCAGAGAGAGAAAGAGCTATGTGAGATCTTGGGTGGAGTAACCATTTTCTTAACTGGGCCTGGGGTATCAGACGGGAGATTAGAAATGTAATTAAGTAGAGGGCAGATTTAGGGTGCTGAGCTGGGCGTGAAGATAAGAACACGTTAGCCGCAGGAGACTTGGAAGTATCCAACCATTGGGTTAAAAGCATATTAAAAATAAGCTAGTGTGTGTGTGTGTGTGTGTGTGTGTGTGTGTGTGTGTGTGTGTTTCATGCTCAGATCCGAGGGGACCTGGGAGGGGAGTAGTAGCACAGTCTGCCCAAAGCTTAAAGTGGGGTAGCAGAAACTACATACTCCTGAGACATTGCCCAAACCATGTTTTGAAAACATTTTCTGATAAGAAAATGATGAGATTTGAAAAGCTGTAATACTAAAAATGTTGATTATAGCTGTTTTGGGGGGGTGGGGTGGGGGTCAGGTGTATAATTCATGTGAGCAACATTTCATAAGCCCTGGGATGGAGTGGAAAAAATGATATGTATACAAAATGTTGTGTGGTTATGACTGCCTGGTATTCTATCTAACTCCTGAGTTAAAGCCTAACTACAGCAAGAAAACAGCTCACTTTTGTCCTGGTTGGCCTCATCAGTCTGATGTTTGCAGCATAGTCACTCCTATGTCCTGTTTGTGTCTTATTACATAGCAAACTCTCAGTCTCAGACAGTCCCAGTTTCAGTCACAGACACAAGACATTTATGCCTTAGTTTACCATGTTTATCTTTCTGGATCTTTGTGGATGCTCTGTATAGCTGTTCAATCATATTCTTCTTTTAATAAATGTAAATTTTAAGTATAAAATGAGAGTATGAATGGAGAATTTAAAATCTCAATCATTGGCAACTCATCATATCATTGGAAGAAACAGATTCAGTCTTAAGAAAACATTATTTTATGAAAAACTTAAGTCAGACAGTTTGTTCATTATGGGAGTTAAATCATGTATAAAAAAGAATCTGGTTATAAAACCAGTTTCTATCCTGAAAAAACTGTATGAAACAACATGACGTCAGTCGCCATCTGCAACCTGGAACTGAGGCTGTTCCACAGCCCTCTGTACACAGGTCCTGCCAGAAGAGAGCTGGTCTCCCTGGAGTCCTCTCTTATAGAAGAACACTTCCTTAACCTAAAGAAATAGATGCCCATGAACATATAAGAAGCCTACAGAACTCCAAATAGATTGGACCAGAAAAGAAATTCCTCCTGACACATAATAATCAAAACACCAAATGCACAAAACAAAGAAAGAATATTAAAAGCAGTAAGGGAAAAAGGTCAAGTAACATATAATGGCAGACCTATCAGAATTATACCAGACTTCTCGCCAGAGTCTATGAAAGCCAGAAGATCCTGGGCAGATGTCATATAGACTCTAAGAGAACACAAAGGCCAGCCCAGGTCACTATACCCAGCAAAACTCTCAATTACCATAGATGGAGAAACCAAGATATTCCATAACAAAACCAAATGTACACAATATCTTTCCACAAATCCAGTCCTACAAAGAATAATAGATGGAAAACAGCACAATGGTGCTGGTTCAACTGGCAGTCAACATGTAGAAGAATGCAAATCAATCCATTCTTATCTCCTTGTACAAAGATCAAGTCCAACTGGATCAAGGACCTCTACATAAAACTAGATACACTGAAACTAATAGAAAAGAAAGTGGGGAAGAGTCTTGAGCACATGGACACAAGGGAACATTTTCTGAACAGAACACCAATAGCTTATGCTCTAAGACCAAGAATTGACAAATGGGACCTCATAAAATTGCAAAGCTTCTGAAAGGCAAAGTATACTGTCAAAAGGACAAAATGGCAACCAACAGTTTGGGAAAATATATTAACCAACCCTACACTCAACAAAGGGCTAATATCAAATATATACAAAGAATTCAAAAAGTTAGACTCCAGAGAACCAAATAACCCTATCAAAAAATGGGGTACAGAGCTCAACAAAGAATTCTCAATTGAGAAATATTGAATGGCTGAGAAGCACCTAAAGAACCGTTCAACATCCTTAGTTATTAGGGAAATGCAAATCAAAACAACCTGAGATTCCACCTCACACCATTCAGAATGGTTAAGATCAAAAACTCAGATAACAGCAGATGCTGGCAAGGATGTGGAGCAAGGGAAACACTCCTCTATTGCTGGTGGGATTGCAAGCTGGTAGAACCACTCTGGAAATCAGTTTGGCTGTTCCTCAGAAAATTGGACAGTACTACCTGAGGACCCAGCTATATCACTCCTGGGCATATACTCAGAAGATGCTCCAACATGTAATAAGGACACATACTCCACTATGTTCATAGCAGCCTTATTTATAATAGCCAGAAGCTGGAAAAAACACAGATGTCCTTCAACAGAGGAATGAATACAGAAAATGTCATACATTTACACAATGGAGTACTACTCAGCTATTAAAACAATACATTCATGAAATTCTTAGGCAAATGGGTGGAACTAGAAAACATCATCCTGAGTGTGGTAACCCTATCACAAAAGAACACATATGGTATGTATTCATTGATAAGTGGATATTAACCCAGAAGCTTGGAATACCCAAGATACAATTCACAGACCACATGAAGCTCAAGAAGAAGGAAGACCAAAGTGTGGGTGCTTTGGTTCTCCTTGGAAGGGGGAACAAAATACCCATGGGAGGAGATACAAAGACAATGTGTGAAGCAGAAACTGAAGGAAAGGCCATCAAGAGACTGCCCCACCTGGGGATTTATCCCATATTCAGTTACTAAACCCATACATTATTGTGGATGCCAACAAGTGTTTGCTGAGAGGAGTCTGATATAGCTGTCTCCTGAGAGACTCTGCCAGTGCCTGACAAATACAGAGGCGGATGCTCTCAGACAACCATTGGACTGAGCACAGGGTCCTTAATGGAGGAGCTAGAGAAAGGACCAAAGGAGCTGAAGGAGTTTGTAGCCCAATAGAAGGAACAATATGAACCACCCAGACCCCCCAGAGCTCCCAGGAAGTAAATCACCAACCAAAGCATATACATGGAGGGACCCATGGCTCCTCTAGCCACATGGGTAGCAGAGGATAGCCTGGTCGGACATAAATGGGAGGAGAGGCCTTTGGTCCTGTGAAGGTTCAATGCCCCAGTGTAGGGGAATGCCAGAACAAGGAATCGGGAGCAGGGGAGTTGGTGAGCAGGGGGAGGAGGGATGGGATAGGGGATTTTCAGAGGGGAAACTAGGAAAGGATAACATTTGAAATGTAAATAAAGAAAATATCTAATCAAAACAAAACAAACAAACAAACAAACAAAAAACAAACAAAAAACCAAAAACCATTTCATCCTGAAGCTGAATAACTTGGAGCAATCTAATCTTCAAGCACTTCTCTTCATTGAACAGACAGTATGGAGATGGTGGGAGAGACTTGGGGAGAACAGAGAGCAAAAGAATGAACCCATAGAAGGTGCTGCCTGCAGGTGAAGGATGTGACTCTACCTGAACCAGGTAACTTACATTAATGGGGCTGGCAGGTAGAGCCACAGAGGCAAGGGTAATCGAAAGACAAAACAGTCACGGCTGTAGACCGAAGAGACCCAAGCCAGATGATAAGTATTACTCATCCAGCATCTGGGGATCAACATAGGATGACCTTGATTGGATCGCCAAGCCCTGTTACCCGCCTGAAATGCATGTGGATGATTGGATGATGTCTGAGAACTTGGGTGCCTTCACCGTGGCTGCTGCTGCTACTTTCAATGGGCTCCAGAGGCCAAACATCTACTATGTAATGTCACGGCCAATGTGACAGCTCATGAATGAGATTCAGAGCCATGGCTTCCCACTGGAAGTGAAGGAGCAGGTTGATGGCACTCTGCCCAAGTCTTGTGCCCAGGAGAGCGGGATGGACTGTCACCCTGCAACCTGTGCTTCTGCTAGGATCAATGTGTAGATGCCATTCTTGTACTTCTCATCTGGAAGTCAAGCTTGAATTAAGGCATTTGGGAGGATCATTTAGGGTTGGCACCTATGCATGGCTAGGAGATGGGGGGGTCACACTTACTGTGTTCCTATGAAAACTTTGAATATTTGTCTTATATGGATTTTTATTCACTTTTCAGACATGATACTAATGTGTGCCCCTCAGCTGCTGAGCAAGCATTTGTAGCTTGTACATTGGCAGAATGGGCAAAAAGCTGATGTTGTGACCCATTTTGAAAATAAAGTACCTTGAAATAAAAAAATAATAATCATATTCTTAATTCATAGTTCCCTGTCATTTTAGACTCTGTGTTCAACAATCTAAATCTCGTCTGTTTTAAAGTTCTTTCAAGTACTGTATTTCAAACTGGAACTTATCAATGAATAGTCTACAATTGATATAGATTGCCTCCTAGTTGGGAAGTAGCATTTTCTGCATCTGTCATAAATAATAATAAGCTTGCTAGCCAAAAGGACTGCTACTTGAATTTCACTTTCAGGATGAGCCAATGACAGGGAAGGCTGTGGAAAAGGCTTTTAGTTTGGAGCATCCTTCACTCATTCTAAGTTCTCCTCTGCCCATGAAATCATTCTGGGGTATGGAATCCATGGGTCCACAACATACTCGGCCCCCTTTTATGGCCAAATTGCATTTCACAGTAGTGCCAGATAAGCAAATACTTTTGGAGATATAAAACCAGTTTGGTTTACTTCATTTCAGTGTATAAATGGGGCCTGACCTTACAAAATCTGTTTTGTGTTTGTTCTATAAAACACAGACCTCTTCCATGAAGTTAATATCCCACCATTCTCAGGATGGCTGGAAAGCAAGGACTGACTGTATGGTTTGAAAGTAGACAGTTTTGGGGAAGTTCTGGGAAGGTAAGCTTGTTACACCGCATCTTCAAGTCCACCCTGAAAGGAGAAGCTGTGTGTCTGCAGTGTTTTCCTCTTTGCTCTGCTGGGAAGAGGGACTTCCCTGAGGGGCAGTAGCAGTTTCTCAGTCTGCTACACAGAGAACAGGTAGTAGAGTTGTAATTTTATCAATTTTTAGAGGAGAGAAGTTAATCTGTCCTCACACATAGTCCATCTCACCCTCTTTCCTCACACTTCACCGACCCATCAACAATGGCAGTTTATCCCTGGTCTCTTTGTTACATTGGATTGCTTCCAAATTAGAAGCTTCATTAGTCTAAAAGGGTATTATCTTATTAATTATAATATTCATTTTATTTTAAGGTTGGTGTGTGTGTGTGTGTGTGTGTGTGTGTGTGTGTGTGTGTGTGTGTGTCTATATGAGTGCAGGTGCTTGAGGAAGCCAGAAGTCCCCCCAGGAGCTGGTGTTAGAGGCAATTTTAAGCCCCTGGATGTAGGTACTTAGAACTGGACTCAGTAAGCCATCTCTCTAACCCCTATTTATTGAACGAAATGGAAACTTAATAACCTCTGAGTATACACTGAGTATAACAAATATGACAAAGCCATTTCTATAAGAATTGGGTTAAGTCTTCACCTTATTTCATCTAAACTTGCAACAGAGTTAATTTTATCAAGTTGGCCTTCAGAAGTGCCATTATGGTAAGTTTCAAGACAACCACATTGGGTGCACAGTGGGGGAGGGGAATCTTTACTAGAGGCACCTTCTTGTCTCCTCCACCTAAGACAAGGCACCCCTGATTTTCATATGAAATTAAATCCATTTACCTAGCAAGCCAAAATGACTCTGAGTTAGAGGGAAATCAGAATGATGAGGTTGGATCAAATGCAATGGAGTTTGCTTTATTTGTTTGTTAATCAGTTATCAATAGGGTTAAAGTGAAAAAAGGATTGGGTCCATAGCTGTTCTGAGATCTGCTGGACATGGTAGTACCTGTCTTGAAGTAGCTTCTTTACTGGATACTACAGCCATTCCTTGGGAACTGCAGATTCTACCATCCCACTGCACATCAATTGTCTCCACAAGTGAAACTCAGGAGAGCATGAGTCAAGGAAAAGAGAAGTCTAGCCTGGGAAAAACAGCACAGTGCAGAAGAGAGCAGGGTAAAAGCAAGGGACAGACTAAAACTCTGAGGTCAGGAAGCCTGAGCGAATATCTGCCACCCAGCAATTTCTCATCTCTTACCATCAAAGGGGAACCTAGCTCTTCCCAGACAAAGGTGTTTCAGTAGGCGAAATGCCCACATCCCTCCAGAGCCTGACCCACAGAAAGCTCTGGGGAGGGGTGGTGGTGGTGGAAAGTTTAATTCCCTAACCACAGAGGGGTGGATTGTATCTAGCCAAGTTCTCAGACTAGGAAGTTTACAAGTTCTTCTCATCTGAAACATCACACAGACTCCCATCGACTAATCAGCTGAGTGAAGGTCCCTTTTGACCTGCAGAACAAAACAGAGTCTTGGAATAATGACCCATCTTTTGACCAAGGTGGGGGGCGGCGCGGGGAATTTAGATCAACAGTTATTGTTTCAGATCACTACCCTTCGTTTTCTATTTTGTTGGTATTGATGATGTTATTTTGACTTGTTTGTGGTCTGTTTCAGTTATTTAGATGGACCTGGCCTCATAAACAACTTGACTTTTAACACTTGCAGCTTTTAATATTCTTTGAACATCCTGTGTTTTAGTGTTTTAACTGTGTCATGCCCATGGGGAATTTCTTTTCTAGGCCCCGTGTTCTGTAGGCCTCTTGTATCTGTATGGGCATCCCTTTCTCTAGGTTTGGATATTTTCTTCTGTGATTTTGTTGAAAATAACCCCTATGCCTTTTACTATGGCGTTCATCTTCTATTCTTGTTATCCAAAACTTAGATATTTATAGGTGTTGCAGGATTTTCACTGTCCAATTACATTAGGGCAGTGGGAGGCCTGCGATTGGACAGGGAAAAGAGAGGCGGAGCTAAGGGTTGGAGAGACAGGAAACTTATCCCAGGTATTGGGGAGAAAGGAAGATGGCAGCAGACATGAATCAGTGTAGCTATGACTAACCACAGGTTATTATGGCATCATAAAGGTTAGAATATTGGGATAATTTTGTCTTATCTAGGTGGGCAGCTTTTATCATTATCAATTGGTTCTGGAATTGTTGTATTGGCATTTTGTGTATTGAGAATTTATTGATGTATAAATCTGATTGGTTAATTATAAACGTTGTCTTGGTTTTACCAGGTTACTGGGTGTTGAGTTATCAAACTGCAAGGATGACAGATCTATTTGGTTACTGGAATGTGGGACAGAACCAGAGGGACCCAGCTGGGACATAGTGTTATGGACCACCAGTGTTGGTACTAGAGCAGAAATGTGGCCTGGCAGGGGCGGAGAGTTGGCGGGTTAAGAGAAGCAAGAGCGTGGAGAGTTGGCAGGTTCATTTTTTAATATTTTCCACAACATATAGGATGTTCCACAGCTATCTCTGGGCCACATTCTCTCTCACTCTTTTGTATTTCCTTTTAAATTTAGTCTTGGCCTCACTGGGATCCAGTTCCTCCACCTTGTCTTCCAATCTGGATTCTATTTTCTACATGATATGTTCTCTTAGTGAGGCTTCTCCCTGAAGGCTTTATTTGTCTTATTGAAGTTTCAGTTACAACCTAATTTCAGTTTGAATTTTCTTCAGCAATTATTCCTCTATTTTCACGTTTAGGATTGACTTCCTTATCACATTTATCTTTTTGTTTTTGATATTTTAGAGTTTATTCATGTCTTCCTTGAACTATTTGACCAAACTTATTTTGAACATATATTCTATTGAATTCTTTGGTAGTTTGTTCTAGGTTATTTTCACTGGGTATAATAGTCATTTTGTTTTGTATATTATTTCTGTTTCTATGCTAGTATTTGACCACGTGGAGCTAGTTTGCTGACTCTTTCTTATTTTAAAAATTCAAGTCTCCCCTTTTCTTTCAGTGGTGGAGTTTGCAGTGTTCAGTGCAGAACTAAATCCTAGTAGGAATGAAGTGTCATTTGCCTCTGCGGGACCAGTAATTAGGACTTGAGGCTGTGCATTGAGGCTTGCTTTGTGGGTCAGATATTGTCTTTTGTCAGTGGGGTCCTCCTGTGGGGGTTGCAGTTTGTGGTGTCAGTTGTAGCATGCTCCACATGCCTGTGAGTCTTCCCTAGAGTAAAATCTGGTTCTCACCCTGTGTCTGCAGTTTTTTGAGCCACTGCATGAAGTAGAAATTCCCAACAGACTTTACCTTAGTCCAAGACTGGTCTCCAGTTTGGGTCCACAGATTCTGTTTGAACTCCTAGGGAAGTGGAACTTCCTGACCCTCTTTTGTTTTTGCCATTATTTTTTCAATACATATCTTGTTTTATTAGCTACAGCAATAAGTCAAAGGTTTTGAAACAGGAAAAAAAGAAATGAAAATATCACTATTTGTAGATGACATCATTCTGTAGATACTATCAAAAATTCTCATTTCAAATAAACATTCTCAATAAAGTTGTAGGATACAAAATCAAAATATAAAAAATCAATAGCTTCTATGTATACCAACAATGAATTTGCAAAGAAAAAAATAGGATAAAACTTAAAAAGCTCCCCTCTCCTCAAAAGAAAACCAACCAAGCAAACAACAACAACAACAAACCACTCCAGGAATAAGTTTAACTAGTGGAGTGAAATACCTCCACAATGAAATTTTGGAGACAATGAAAGCAGAAACCAAAGAATATACTAAGCAGTGGACTCAGCTTCCATGCTCCTAGGTCGGAATAATTCATACTGTGGGTGTAATATACAGATTCAATGCAACTCTAATCAAAATTCTAATGACTATTTTCACAGAATCAGAAAAAAAGAATCCAAAAATTTATATGGGAACAAACATCATTTCTCTATTCTCAACCAGGAAAGAATGGAAGCAGTCTCGATGTTCACCAACAAATAGATGAATGGATAATTAAAATACGGTTCATATACATTATGGAATTTTCCTCGATTATAAGGAAGAACAAAATTTGGAGGGAAACAGATGGATCTGGAAATTGTTATTTTATGCAAGGTGATCCAAACTTAGAAAGACAAGCAGTATATGTTTCTCTCATATTTATACCCTAGCTCAAAATGTGTACCTGTATGTATATAAATTTGTGAGTGTGAGCAAAGACTAAATATCTTGGAAGGAGACCAAGGTTGACAGAAAAGGAGGTGCTGAGAAATGGGGTTGAAAGGACATATGCTGTACAAAAGCAGTAAGGAAAGTGTGTGGTGAGCATATAGGAAGAGGATGGCATGAGCAGGGAAGACAACGAGGAAGAGAATTATATTAAAGAATGCCAATGGGTAGGATAGGTAGAAATTTTGTCCCCTTTATCAGGGTTTCCTTGGACCTAATATTCCAACCCTTTGTTGAGGACAAGGGTGACATATATATATATATATATATATATATATATATATCACATATATATATATATCTTGCAATTATTTCCTGCTGATATTAGAATGCCTTTGTCAGGGTGCCAGGAAGGCTAGGATATTAGCCAAAGGCCAGGAGGGATTAGGGTAATGGGGTATTTATCAGAGTGTCTGGTTTGCTGGCCCAGCTGAAGAGACAGGAAGCAATAACATCAACTGGACCAGGTTATGTCAGCTTTCAGCAAATCCAGGGCTTTCTGGTTTTGTAGGTCTACTTGGGGTTGGCATGGTGTAGATCACCTTTGGAACAGTTTTTAGTCCACAGCTGCTTCTGAATTGTGTCTACCAGATGAGTGAAACTCTGCCAAGACAGATACAGACTAGGCACAGAAGTTAAAGTTCTTGAAGGAAAGTTTTATATTTTGAACTCCCCCTTCAGGAGTAGGCAACAGGCAGGGAAACTTAGGCTGTTGGTTGACAGGAGTACTTATCTGGAGTCCATTTGACCTGTGAGAGGTGGGTCCAAGTCTTGTGATTTTTTTTTTGGCTCCCTGAAGGTTACATTACCATTGTTTGTAATCTGTATTGAAATCCATATTGTAATAGTAGTCAGAAGTCAATTTATCAGATCTCCATTGATTAATGACAAAACTCTGAACTTTTGAAATCTTAGTATAGCAATAACATAGACTAATTTAAACTTATATACATTAAGTCATTTTTAGACCCTCATAATTTATTTAGACATTTTATATCCTCAGATGCTTATAATTTAAACTAATTTCATACCTTTGTAATTTATATAAACCTTTGAGGTTTTTTAATCTAATTATTGGATATAGTAAGGGGGTTGGTTACTAAAAGCAGTCTTTGCAAAGCAAGTTCCTCTAAACAGAGAAAAGTTACATCTGAAACCTGTTAATCCTTTAAATGAAGCCAGTTTGTAAGGCAAACCTGACTGTGAGTTGCCTTTTTAATCAGGTGACCTAATAGTGCTAGGAAAGTAAGGCCTGGTTTTTAATATTCATTGACCAGGCAGCTGCTGCTAAATCAATGAAACTACAGTTATACCATCAGAGATCTGAAAAGGAAGTATAATTCAAATGATTTGTATTAATAAAATGACAGATATGGTTGCCCTAGGCTCTCATTGGGTAGCATTAGGTATCATTAGGTGGGTTTAGGTCTTCAGCTAGCATCCAGGATGGTATTGATCTTTCGCTGCCAGACCCAAACTGAGAGATTTTTCCTATTAAGTAGGAACCTAGGGGACTGACTTTGCTTTGACAGGACAGAGTACAACAGTGAACCCAGCAGTGTCCACAATTTGCTCATAGTTCTGGGGACAGGTGAGGCATGAGGTAGTATTTCCCAGTGCTTAGCATTACCACAGTCCTGGTGGCATAGTCATGACCCATCTGGTCTCCTTTGGAGACCTTAGGGTTGCTTCCAGGAACTGTGTTCTCTGTCAAGGTAAGTGTTTTCTATTAAAAATTTAAATGTCATATTTAGCAGAGCTCTAAAAGTTTTGAGGGCCATCTATTAAGTATACCTGATTTTAAATGAAATTTATTTGTCTTTAGTTACTTGTTCTAGGGTTAACATTGAAAATATATACAGGAGGCTAAATAAAACTTGTTCTTATAAATGCATTACATTTGTAAGGAATTTGATAAGTTCTAAGATGACTATTAATCTGTATGCCTTAATTGTCTTTAGCAGTTTACAACAAGTTCGTAGCCTTTATAAGATTAGAATCCTACAATTATATCCCCGATAAGTTTAACCTTAAAAAATGACCACTCTTGAAGTGTTGGGTTTTTTTGGTATCCAAATAAAACTTTAAATCGTAAATACAGTCCATAGAGAGACTGACAACTTGACTTTCCTGGTCTTTTCATAGTGCGCTATTGCAGAACATCATAGTTTCTTATATGGTTTTTTATCACAGTAGCTAAAGCTTAGCAAAGTTAGCAAATATAAGGGAGCGAGACATATTTCCTCTTCCTCCTCCTCCTCTTCTCACTCCTCTTCTTCTTCCTCTTTCACATAATTTCTTTGTGTATACTCGGCTGCTCTGGAACTCTGTAGACTAGGCTGGTCTTGAACTCACAGAGTTCTTCCTGCATCTACCTTCCAAGTGCTGGGATTAAAGCCATGTGTCACCGCCGCTGCCACCACCACTAACCAGCTAGACATACATTGTTAAATCAGCCTCTGTTAACTTCAGTAGACCTTAGGTAAAGTGGGACATTCTATGGGTTCTTTGTCAAACTGCACCATGAGACAAACATATCTCAGTTTCTGGTGTTCAGTAGTTGTGATCCTAACTTTAGATGACCAATGACTACTCTGGGTGTTTGGGATTCCAGTGTAGACTTGAGCCTTTCTCTGGGTGAGCCTTTAAGCATAAAAAAATATATTTGAGCTTGAGATATCTCAGTTAATGAAACAGTCAGAAGCAGAAATACAGGGGTTAAAAAGCAAGCTTGGCACATTTGAATATTGCCCAGAACTCTAGACATTGAAGGATTAGGTCTGTGTTTTACCATTACCTATGTAACCTTGTAATTATCAACCCTGTGTTATAAGTTTTAAGTCAACTTTTGCTACAGATTTTATAGGTTTTTAACCATATTCAACAATATAAATCCTGAGGTGCAGAAGGTTCTTATAATAGTCTTACAAATCTTGAGATATGGTTTATTTCTTAGGAAACATTTTAAACAGTTAAACTAATATTTTATTTTATTTTAATTTTTTGCTGCTTTTTTTTTCCTGCCACAAAGTCAGATGGCTCACCTAGCATAGGACAGAAACTTTCCAACTCCAGAGCCAACTTTTCAACAGAGTAGACAGTATAAAACAATATTTATGGTAATGGAAAAATATTTCAACATTACCCATACCCAAAAGATATTTGAGTCATTTCACCCTTTCTGTTTAATTAAAAAAAAATACTGTCTCTCAAAACACAAATTGAGCACAACTATTACTGTTTTGTATATTATAAGGTATAAGATAGACCTAACACCCAGTCCAACATTTTTGCCAATTAAACTGAACACTGTCCCCTATAGACTATAGTTATGTACCTAACTTATGTCCTGGCTTTAGATTGAATGCCATCTGAAAACCATCCTCTCAAATCTATATTATCTTTCTCAATACTAAACAACTTGGTTGACTGTGAGACTACCAGTCTTCAGCCTCATTAGAAATCCAAGAATGACTAATATTACCTAAAAATATGAGAAGCACAAAATATAGCTTCCAAAATGTATCCAATTAATAGAGACTACTAACCACCTAGACAGTCCCAGACTCTTCATAATTTCTTCAAGCTGAATATGGGTATTGAGATATTATGAAGGGGGGTGGGGAAGGGTAGGGAGAATAGGATTGATTAGTCTCTGATGTCTGTGTCTTGACTGGATCCGGCTGAAGTTCAGGCCATCAGTTCAAGCAGGTCAGGTCAGCATGTCTGATGAGGAGACTCAACAAGGCTGCATATTCTGTAATGTACAAATTTCAAAGCAAAATTTTAGTATCATCAAGATAGCCTTGTTGCTTGATTCTCTGGAATCTAGTTCTCTGGAGGTGTCCCTCTATCAAATCTGATCCATATAACTTTGGAAGGTGTAAATACCTCAATCACCTTTTCCAAAAACACAAAGACAAAATCTTTTTCCCAAATCAGCATATCCTTGAGACAGTAATCAGAAAGACCTTTATTTAGACCTCTCTCCCAGAAGAATAATATAACCACAAAACTCAAAATCACACCCATTTTGAAAATCGGAACAATCTAAAACAAATGAAATAAACTAAGGTATTATAAGAGCCTTTACTTAGGCTTTTTCTATCTTGCCAAGTAGGAAAAAGACACCCAAAATTCCCACCAGAGACCATGTTAGACAGAGTATGAACTTCCTCTGGCTTAGTAAACAAACTGTACTATCTATCTTTCCTTTGGCTCTCTACCCAGAGTCACAGACATATTTTGTTAATACTTCTTCAAAGCAGGCAATGGTTATCACTGTACTCCCTGCTCTGGAGTTAGTGAATTTTTATCTTGTCAAGTAGGAAAAGACACCTAAATTTCCCATGAGAGACCACGTTGTTAGACAGAATATGAGTGTCCTATGGCTTCCCTATCTAGTTCTGAACTGCAGGCAAAATTTTCCACTTGATTCAGGCAGAATTTTAAAATAAATTTATCCTAATAGCAAATAATCCTAATTTTAAATTCACAATTTAATCTCTCTGCTCTAAGAGGTAGACAAATTCCATTCTACAGCTCTCTGACTCAGGCTAGCCTGCTAGTTCCCACAGTAGGGATCCTCAGAATTGCTAGCCTTTCCTGGTGCTTGAGTCACATGACTTGTTTTTAGTGATGCCCAGTTACTCACTTAACAAAATAAAAAAAAAATACAATAAAACTCTAACTCTCAGGCTAATAATCTTAAATTTCTAGTGGATTCGTGCCCAGCCACTGTTGAGGGAAATATTAAAAAAGATCCCACCATCTCTCCTGCCCTGCCCAGCCACACAACATGTCTCACTCAGTGTGTTCTCACCGCTGAGTTATTCTCTACTAGTTAGCTCTCACAGCATCCTAGCTATGTTTTCTCTCCACCATAAACCCCTTTAAGCAGCAGACCCACATACCAGCAACCAAATAAATCAAAACTCTTAAAGCTTAATTAACCAATCAGATTTATGTATCAATAAAATCACAATTTACAAGATGCCAATACAGTAATTTCAGAGCCAGTTGATAATGATAAAAGTTTTATCACAATATTTCCTACCTTATAAAAACTTAGTTATTTGTGACTAGTGAATGCCATGTAGGTCCACGTCTGAAGCCATCTCTGTTCACCTCCCTTCTTCTCCTGAGACCTCTGTCCCCCTCAACTCCTCTGCCTCCCTTTGCCTGCCCAATCACAGGCCTTCCACTGCTCTAATATGATTGGACATGGAAAATCCTGCAACATTTGCTAAACTGAATCCAGTGACCAGAAAGCTCAAAAATGAGGAATTTTGAGCCTGGGCTACCAAAACAACTATGGCAAGTGGTAGCGGTGGAATTGGGCCTAGCACCAGTGAGTACACAAAGGGTGCACGCAGGATAGCATGCTGGGGTATGCCCACATTGCCCCAGGTTGGCAGTGTGGGAGTGGCGGCAACTAAAACTTGATATGGCTCCCCTTTCCACCTGTACCTTGCACAGAAACACACACAAGAGATGGAGAGATCGAAAATAAAACCAATACACAGAACTTGCCCCAGGTGGAAATCCTGCAGACAAACAAAACATAAAACAAAACACTGAGCAAAATAACAACAGAGACCTTGACAATTGGGGTCATTCAGAGGTTCTCCAGTTTGACCAAAGAAATGTTCTTAAGAAACAGGAGGCTATGGTGTGCTTTCAGACAGGAGCCTAGCATGGCTGCCCCCTGAGAGCCCCAACAAACAGCTGAAAGAGTCAGATGCAGATACTAGCAATGGACAGAAGCTGGGGACCCCTATGGTTGAACTGGGGATAAGTTGGAAGAAGCTGAGGAAGAGGGAAACCCCATGGGAAGACCAGCAATCTCAACTGACCTGTACCCTTGAGATCTCTCAGACACTGAACCACCCACCAGGCTGCATACACCAGCTGATATGAAGTCCCCAACACACACACACACACACACACACACACACACACACACACACACACACACACACATATATAGCAGAGCACTGTTTGGTTTGTCTCAGAGAGAGAAGATGTACCTAACCCTCAAGAGACTTGAGCGCCCAGGTAGTGGGTAGATCTGGTGGGATGGGGGTGGGGTAGCGTGTGGATATCCTCATGGAAACGGGTTGGGGAGAGGAGGAGGTGTGGGATGGGGAGTGGTTGTGGGGGAAATAGGTTGGGGGATGAAGACTGGATTGTAAAAAAGGATTAAAGAATAAAAAATTATGTAAAATGTTGAGTTCAAGCAAAATGAACTGAAGATGTGTCTTGGGGCATTGGAATATCTCCAAGGTGTGTACTCCCTACTCAGTTCCAGAGGAGGAGAGGTTTGTATCTGTCTATCTGTAAAGAGAGGGGCTAATGCAGGTATTGTGGCCTGATCACCAGACAGCTCTGGATGCTAATGATAGGAACTCCATTCAATCCTTTTTCTGTGAACTCATTAGCATGTCTGTTTGATTCTTACATTTGCTTTGTGCTATAGGAGATGCAAACCACACTGTTTCTCAGCCTGAGTGTTATACCTCATGCCTATAATCACTTGGTAGGGAGGCTGAGGCAGGAGGAGGGCACTGATTTTGTCACCTCCCCAATTAGCA
The DNA here is from genome assembly GCA_036184795.1 of Tokudaia tokunoshimensis. Classification (NCBI taxonomy): domain Eukaryota; kingdom Metazoa; phylum Chordata; class Mammalia; order Rodentia; family Muridae; genus Tokudaia; species Tokudaia tokunoshimensis. The sequence goes on from BTHU01000002.1 coordinate 149,253,390, forward strand.
TCTGTAATACCTCTCCACTCAACATCTTGTATTATTGTTATTTAAGAAAATATAGTTGTCTTTGACTTAGGTCTTTTGTCAAGTTCATATATATAATTTACCGCACGATAAGACTGATAGAACATTTTTTTATTGTTTGATCTTGTGTCTGGTTTTGTACATAGGAACTTCTAAAATACTTAGAATTGCCTGAGTATTGGGAGTGCGAGGGCCATCTATCGCTGTTCACACCCAGGCACTTTCAACTATATGTACCTGAAGTTTTCGTAATAAGGTGAATTTTAGTGGGCCCCTAATAGCTTCAGGGTAAAGGCTAATTACCCAGAAGGCTACCATGTGATTAGAACAGTGTCCCTTTAAATCTTACCCTTCTCCTCCAGGGAGGGAAGAGGGATGGAAACTGATCAAAGTACTGATAAGGATCTAATCAACTTTGTTCTCACAATGAATTCTTCATAAACTCTCTAAGCAATGTGGTTCAGGGAGTTCAAGATGAATAGAAGTGTGTGTGTGTGTGTGTGTGTGTGTGTGTGTGTGTGTGTGCATGTGTGTATGAGTAAATTCATGAGCTTATGCAGAGCAGTGCACCCAACTCCAAAGAGACTAGCCAGAGCTTGTTCTACATACATTTTCATTTCATTGCTATTACTTTCAAGTATTCTTTATAGTAAATTGATAACAGTATGTAAACTGTTTCCGTTAAGTTCCAGGAGCTACTTTTCTAGCAAACTACCACACTTAATAAGGGGAGTATAGAAAGCTCTTGATTGTAGTCAATTGGTTAGAATTATGTATCCTTTTTTTTTTATTTTCTAAGTTTTTTTTATTTACATTCCAAATCATTTCCCCTTTCCCGTTTCCTCCCTCCCCAAAAGTCCCATAAGCCCCCTTCCCTCCCTCTTTTCTCCATTCAACCCCCTCTTGTTTCTCTGTCCTGGTGTTCCCCTACATCCAGTCTTTCCAGGACCAGGGGTCTCTTCTTCCATCTTCTTAGAAATCTATTGATATGCGAATTGTGTCTAGGGTATTCCGAGATTCTGGGTTAATATCCCCTTATCAGTGACTGCATACCATGTGTGTTCTTTTGTGATTGGGTTACCTCACTAAAGATGATATTTTCAAGTTCTGACCATTTGCCTAGGAATTTAGTGAATTCATTGTTTTTAATTGCAGAGTAGTATTCCATTGTGTAGATATACCACATCTTCTGAATCCATTCCTCCGTTGAGGGACATCTGGGTTCTTTCCAGCTTCTGGCTATTATAAATAAGGCTGCTATGAACATAGTGGAGCATGTGTCCTTATTGCATGCAGGTAAAGCCTCTGGGTATAGCTCAGGAGTGGTATAGCAGGATCCTCTGGGAGTGTCATGCCCAGTTTTCTGAGGAACCGCCAGACTGCTTTCCAGAGTGGTTGTACCAGCTTGCAATTCCACCAGCAGACCTCCACATAAAACCAGACACACTGAACACTGAAACTAATAGAAAGGAAACTAGGGAAGAACCTTGAACATATGGGCACAGGGGAGAATTTCCTGAACAGAACTCCAATAGCTTATGCTCTAAGATCAAGAATAGACAAATGGGACCTCATTAAATTACAAAGTTTTTGCAAGGCAAAAGACACTGTCAAAAAGACAAAGCGGCAACCAGCTAACTGGGAAATGATCTTTACCAACCCTACATCCGACAGAGGGCTAATATCCAGTATATACAAAGAACTCAAGAAGTTAAACTCCAGAGAGGCAAGTAACCCTATTAAAAAATGGGGTACAGAGCTAAACAAAGAGTTCTCACCTGAAAAATATCTAATGGCTGAGAAGCACCTAAAGAGATGCTCATCATCCTTAGTCATTAGGGAAATGCAAATCAAAACAACCCTGAGATTCCATCTCACACCAGTCAGAATGGCTAAGCTCAAAAACACAGGAGACAGCAGTTGTTGTCGAGGATGTGGAGAAAGAGGAACACTCCTCCACTGCTGGTGGAATTGCAAGAATTATGTATCTTAATTAGGGTTTCTATTGCTGTGATAAAACACCGTAACCCAAAGTAAACTTGATGGAGAAAAGGAGGAAAGGATTTATTTCATCTTATGCTTCCAGGTAACAGTTACTGAGGAAAATTAGGAAAGGAGCTCAAATAGGGCAGAAACAGGCCTGAGTCCATAGAGAGGTGCTGCTTACTGATCAGCTTCTCGTGACTTGCTCAGCCAGCCTTCTAATAACACCCAGAAACACTAGTCTGTTGATGGCACTGCCTTCAGTGAGCTGAGCCCTCCAAGTAAAGCATCGATTAAGAATATGCACCATATGCTCTCCTACAGGCCAGTCTGATGGGGGCATTCCCTCAATGGAGATTCCCTCTTCCAGAATGACTCTAGCTTGTGTCAAGCTGACATAAAACTAACTTACAGCCAGTATCTGAAGTGGGCACAGCTCTTTTGGGCAATAAACCTTAAGATTGTTGATTCTGAATTTTAACACCAGCACCAAGTGATTAATATAAAAATGTAATTGGGTCATTGGATATCCAGTTGGTTTCCAGAGTTGGGGGTTGGTTTCTGGTGTTGGAAAAAAAAATCCACTTATCAATGTTTTGGGGGCTGATAGGATGGATCCAGTTCATGGAAATGTATCTTGGGAAGAGAATGGGTGAGATGATGGAGGGGAAGGAAGGGCTCCTAGGTAGAACTACTGGTCGACCTGATCTGAGACTTGTGGCTCGTGGGGCACATAGGAAATGAAAATTAATAAAAACCAGACAACAGCTTTTGACTATTCTTATCTACAACAGTTAAGGTGAATGTTTTCAAAATTCAGGGCCAGTTCTTGATGTCAGACCAAGCTGAGATTTCAGTTGAACTTGACCCCTAGCCCCAAAGCTGCCCACAGTGGAAAGTTTGTGCCGTGACAGCAGGAAATGGTTCTAAGGCCTCTTGTGACCAAGAAAGTAGCAGCTGTGGGAGGATTAGCAGCTGGGGAAACCAGCGTTGTGCCACAAAATGGACAGTGCACCACAAAAGAGTTGCATCATTGTGAACTTATTTATTTCTTAACTCTTTGAAACAGGATCTATCTCAGAGAGTTGAAGTTCTTGTCATAAAGATCTTTCACTTGCTTGGTTAGAGTCATACGAAGATATTTTATATTGTTTGTGACTATTGTGAAGGGTGTCATTTCCCTAATTTCTTTCTCAGCCCATTTATCCTGTAAATAGAAGAAGGCTACTGATTTGTTTGACTTAATTTTATATCCAGACACTTTGCTGAAATTGTTTCTCAGCTATAGGAGTTCTCTGGTGGAATTTTTGAGGTCAGGGAAGCAAGAGGGTTCTAGGACCCAACAGGGATGGCATTAGCTGAAATACCCAACAAAGGGGAAATAGAACCCGTAGAGACCATATCCAGTGGATAGACAAGGCCCCTGGTTGAGGGATGAGGCCACCCACCCATCTCAAAAATTATAACCTAGAATTGTTTCTGTCTAAAGGAAATGCAGGAACAAAAAGTAGAGCAGAGACTGAAGGAAAGGTCATCCAGAGACTGCCCCACCTAGGGATCTACTCCATCTGCAGACACCAAATCCAGACACTGTTGCTGATACCAAGAAGTGCTTACTGACAGGAGCCTGGAATAACTGTCCCCTGAGAGGCTCTGTCAGTGCCTGACCAATATAGATGCAGATACTCACAGCCAACCATTGGACTGAACCTGAGGACCGCAATGGAAGGGCGTGAGGAAGGACTGAAGGAGCTGAAGGGGTTTGCAACACCGTAGGAAGAACAACAATATCAACAAACCAGACCACCCAGACTCCTAGGGATTAAACCACCAACCAAAGAGTATACACATGGAGGTACCCATGGCTCCAGCTGCATACATAGCAGAGGATTGCCTTATTTGGCATCAGTGGGAGGGGAAGCCCTTGGTCCTGTGGAGGCTTGGTGCCCCATCATAGGGGGATGCTAGGGCAGTGAGGCAGAAGTGGATGTGTGGGGAAACAGCCTCATAGAGACAGGGGGAGGGACGATGGGATAGAATGGGAGATTTGTGGAGGGGAAACCGGGAAGGGGAATAACATTTGAAATAGAAATAAATAAAATAACCAATATGAAAAATTAAAACAAAAAAGAAAGAAACAGGATCTAACTCTAGCCTAGACTGATCTGGAACTCATCATGTAGCCCAGGCTGACCTCCATCTTGCAGCAATCCAATCCTCTTGTTTCAGCTTCCCAAGCACTCGGATTACAGTTATGAGTGATCAGGCCTGGCTTGCATTTTCACAGCAACATATTTCCAAAGAAATTTTAATAAAATGGATTGTATAAGTAAATAATTCAAGAACAGTGTGTGTACCTGTGTGTGTGTGAGTGTGTGTGTGTGTGCGTGTGTGTGTGTGTGTGTGTGTGTGTGTGTAGGTCAGAAATTGAAACTGGGTATCTTTCTCAATCATTCAATTGAACACATTGTTTTCCAAGGCTCTGTCACTGAAGCTGGGGCTTGCACATTTGTCTGGATTGCCTTACTAGCAAGCCTTAGTGATCCTGTCTTACCACCCTAACCCTAACCCTAACCCTAACCCTAACCCTAACCTTAACTCTAACCCTAACCCTAACCCTAATCCTATTACTAAAATTACTATTTTACCACCCTATTTCTAAAATTAAACAAAGACTTCTTGGGAAAAGAAAAATGAGCAACTATTTCTGATAAACATAGGTATATAAACCCTCTGTAAAATAGCAGTAAAGCAAATTCAATAATATTAAAATGGTTTTAGTATTTGGATCATTTTTTCTTCTAAGGCAGAGACTGGCTGCACCCTTCTTAGACTGAGAGCTCTGTGTCTTTCCTGTCTGGATCTAGGTTGGCGTTCCTTCTCTGTCCTTGTAGAACCCCATTTGAATAAAAATCTCTGTAAATCGGTGCCATGGACTACCCCAGCCGGCTATGGGGTCTCTGTGATGAGGGTTCTTGAAGTTCAGGTGGGTAAGGATTCGGCGGTGACAAACAGAAACAAATATGGAGGCAGTTTGAATCTGAGTGTATTTTGCAGTTCTCAAGCAGGGGATTTTATACATTAAACCAAACATGACACAACTCTCAGAAACCATATCCAGTGAAACAATCAGGAATACCAACAAGAATCATCTGGCACAGTAAAATACAAAAATCTTCTAAGCATTACAACTCTGAAACTACATGTTCAGTGAATCACAAACAGAACAGGTAACGTCATCATCAAAATATAACAATTCTAAAAGAATATGTTCAATAGGGCAATCATCCAAGGCTAGTGGCATATTCGCAAGAACAGGTTAATAAATGTTTATGGCCAGTGCTCTTAACTGCTGAGCTCACTTTCTAGCCCCTATGGTTACTTATTGCTTAATATCTAATACCTAATTTTTTATAAATCTTCAAAGCATACATTTAAACTATTTTAATTCTTTCTAATTAAGGCTTTCTTTACCATATACCAAAATCCACCTCTGGTGACACACGTGTAGCCATATGAAATTTTATTGTTGGGAAAGTTTTCATCTATCACAATAATTTTGTAAACGATTTGAAAAGTAAAGCATTTGTTTCCCTGGAGATAAGGTCATGTTAGTGACCCATCTCAAGGGGTGGTTTCCTATCCATTATTCTTGCTTAAGATCATTATCTAGGCTACCAGGAACCTGTAGGTAATAAAAAGAATGAAAGAGAACAAAAAAGAAAAATTGCCATGAGAACTACGGCTCAATATGTTTTCTCAGGCCGAGAGTTCCACAACCAGTTCCAGGAGACTTCCTTCTTTTGTAGTCTAATGCCTCGGCCTGTGGAACTTGTCACACAGATTCTACTGGGGTCGGTGTGGCAAATCGGCACAGTAAAAATCTCTGTGTGAGCTATTCTTCACCTTTAGAAATAACCCTTGAAAATCAGATTAACCAGACATCCCTTCTCCTTTTGATTTTCCGTTCACAGATTCTTAATCACTCCTTGATCATAAATCTCCACCTGTTCTTGTGCACTCTCTGTCTTGTAAGATCGTGTATTATCACAATGGCTCCTCTTTATAAAGTCTGCTTTATTGTCCTCTGCTGTATTTAGGAACAATTGCCGCAGTTTTCAGTTTGTCTACTTTAAGGGACTCGGACACTTCTGTTCTCCCACTTCCTGCTTCCGGTTTTTGTGGCACATCCTCCTTTTGTTTCTAAATTCTGAAGATGGGTTGGCTCATGCTGGATTGCTTTACTTTTCTACAAGTTCGCTTCTGCCGTGTCCAGATTTGAAACTGAGAAAAAAGTAAATTGTTTGAGTCGGAGATACAGACAACTGTAAGTGCTTTCCTAGCATGGGTGAGGTCCCAGGTTCGATAATCAGCACTGTGAAAACAAAAACCAACCAACCAAAAATGCCTTTAGCGTGTTTTAAGATGTATGTTTTTCTATGAAGCTCTGGGTGTTCTGGAACTTACTATGCATAGCAGGCTATCTCCTGCCTCTGCCTCTCAAGTTCTGGGATTAAAGGAGTGCACCACCACACCTGGCAAAACAAAACAAAACAAAAACAAAAAAAACAAAACAAAACAAAAATAAAACCCAAAACCAAGCAACAACAACCAAACACTTTAAAATTTCCTTTGTTTCGTAAGCTTCTTAGTTCATACACCGTAACACTTCCGGTAAAGCTGAGTCGGTTGTGGAAAGGTCTTGGTTAACTGGGAAAGTTTGCAGTCATGTCTTTTCCTTTTACAAACCAGTGGTCCTTTACTTGGGTGAATTGTACATTTGACTGGATTCTGGGGTTTATTGAACTCTAGCCAAACTTAACATGACCGCCAAGAGAGTCAAACATTGCATTGTTCCACTCACCAGAGTAACAACTCCTGGCGAAAATCAATGGAGTTTGGACTTTGACGTTTCCCTGGAAACCTGTATATTACGATTCCTAACAGGTCTGGCTGCTCACCACGCATGCTTAGAACCCTGCTATGCTCAGAATGCACAACGGGAACCGACTTACTCAGGAACTGGTGGAATCCCTGACTTGATTCTGATCCCTGAAGTGATAAAAACTGATTAAAGAAAGTACTCAGAAGGGGAATGGTGTACGTGGGAGAGAGCAAAGGGCAGAGCTGCACTCAAGGCTGCTACAACTTTATGGTCAATCTGCTGCCCTCTGGCTCATCTTTGAAAGGCCTCAGATACTCAGTTTTGCAGCTTCTTCTTCCCCCTTGTGGTTGAAAATACATCCTACTCTGAGTGAGAGAGCATCATTCATTTTTCTGTTAGAAATCACATTGACTGGGCTTGGGATATCACTGAAGAGTAGCATGTGTACCCAGCCTGCCCCAAGGACACGTTTAATCCTTACTATCCCACCCCAACACAAATGAACTGTCTTTAACTGAAGCCAACAAAAGTAAAAAATAAAAATCACTAAAGGCTTCAGGACACAAGCCAAAATATCAACATGTTGATAGGAAATAAAAAGAGCAGTCTTAATCACATAGAAATTTAACAATTTTAATAATCACTTGAATTATAACTAGTGATTTTTAATAGATTTTAAGGAATAAAAGAAATAACAGTGTTCATCTGGTGAGAGACCGTCAAAAGTTAACCAGAAGATTTCAAAATGAGTCTTTACCATTGAAAACTATAATCATAATCACTGAAACCAGAGACTAAAATCAGGCATAGTGGCACAGTTCTAGAATTCAGGAGGCTGAGGAAGGAGGACTGTAAATTTGAGGCCAAGATATATATGTGTGTGTGTGTGTGTGTGTGTGTGTGTGTGTGTATGTATATATATATATATGATAATAACGACACACACATAATTATGTAGTGCTGAGCTACATAGTAAGAACCTGCCTCAGTGAAACAAAGCAGACAGAATAAACCCTTAGAGGATGGTTTAGCCGAGTAGACAAAGGAAAAGAGATCAGTTGTAAACTGGAAAATACATCTGAAATGTCACGGACAAACCAGCACAGATCAACAGTCCTAAGAGCAGCGTGAGAAGTTGAAGGAAACCCAGAGGAAAAAAGGCTTGGTGCCCATCTGACCTGAACACCAGAGGAAAACAGAAAATAGAGAAAACATCGGGATGACGGCTAAGCAGATCAGAGTGCTCTCACTTCACACATCATAAGCCTATCTTATCAACATTGATTACATTCATATCTGGCATACTTTCCTAATGGATTCACTCTAGGACTTTAGGAAAAGTGGTTTACTCATCTAAACAATAGAAGAAGGCTTGGACAGTTTGATGAGAGTTAAAGTCGAATTTGTATTTACTATCACCATATATCTAAGCTGTAAGGATTGCAGCATGCCTCTGCTTTGGGGATAATTTCCCACAAGATGCCCTCCTGGATGCTGTGGCTAAAGAAAAAACATCAGCATGGGTAATATGAGATTTTTTGGCATTGTTTTGACAGAGGGGCTTGGCCACATCAGAATCCAAGTGAGAGTCTTGAGAAAGACCCAGAAGTTGTTTAAGTCTCAATTCTTTTCCTTTAAATTGCCAAAATGCAAGAATGACAGTATTCAAATCTTTCTAAAAGATTTATTGATGGGTGCTCAAAAGAAAAAATGTAAGTGGTTACTCATCACACAATGCAAATGAAATTAAAACAAATATTCTAAGAAAACATGAAATCTACTGAATTGGGTATTTCCTTTCCTTTTAAACGTATACTAATATGATCTGGATAGTCGAGATGAATGGTTAAGAGTGTGCACTGCTCTTCCAGAGGACCCCAGTTCCATCCCCAGCACTCACATTGGGAAGATTATAACTACCTGTAGCACCAGCTCCAGTGGACCTCATACTCTCTTCTGGCCTCTGCAGGTACTTGTACATATGAGTATAAACAAACTCTCTTCCCTCCCCCCAACACTCACTTAATAATAATAAAATAAATCCTAAAAGAGAAAAAGTGTATAGACATGGCCATATGAAAGACCAAGTGCAAGACTAATGAGAAATCACCATTCAATTTTTTCTATACTGTAACAAGTAAAAAATGAATTTTAAGAAGGGTGCCTGCACGTGCCTAAGTAGAAATAAATAATTAAAATAAAAATGTCCAATTTTCATTTCATTGGAAAATTGAAGCTTCCCGCGAGTTTTACACGAGCAGGTTTTCCGTGGAGGAAGAGCTGGGAAGTGAAATGACCGACGGGGATCGAGAGAAAGAGAACACACAGAGACATTAGTGCATGGCTGTACAAAGATCTCTCTTTACTTGGGGAATAAGAGCAGTAATATATGCGCTGTGGGTGTGACCTTCCCTCCCAGGGTTGTAGAGTCTTCTCAGAGCTTCTCAGCAGGGCCTTGGATCCACTGTTCCTCCAGGAAGTTAACCCCATAGGGTCTGTTGCTCTGAGGGAGGCTGAGGTGTGACAAAAGGCTTGTTCCCAGAGCTCTGTCAGCTCTGCCAGGTAGGGGGAGGGAGGTGTAGCTCACTGGGGTCTGGAGCTGAATGATAACTGCCATGCAATAAAGCACTTCAACATGACTCTCTACAGAAAATTTTAAGTCCACTTAAAACTTAATACAAAAACTCATTTTTCTTTTTGGCCTTTGGCCTTGGGTTATTTTTATCTAATGATTGGCATTAAGTCTCTAAAGCATAGTGATGTAAACATCTCCCATAATGGTATATGGAGGAAGGATCTTGTCATTTAGACAGTCCCAAGGAAAGCTGACATGACCGTGTGTACGCTTGCTTACTCATGAGTCAGACAACATAAAATACTGTTTCTTGTGGAAGAGTTGGTGGTTAATAGCACATAATGTTCTTCTAAAGGACCAGAATTCAGTTCCCAATAACAAAGTGGTGCCACCAGTAACTACAGCTCCAGGGGATCTGCTGCCCTCTTCTGGCCTCCATGAGTACTGCACTTACATGCACACACACACACACACACACACACACACACACACACACACAGAGACACACACACAGACACACACACACAGACACACACACACACACGCAGATACACACACATAGATACACACACACATACACACACAGACACACACACACACACACACACACACACACACACACCACTACCACCACCACCACCATCACCATCACCACCACTACTACCACCACAACCACCACCACCACCACCACAACAACTACTATCACCACCACAACCACCACCACCACCGCCATTGCTATCACCACCATCTCAGCTCTCTCTACAAACCCCAAATCTTAGAACTTTCTGTCTGTGGAGGTAGTTGTTCCTGGTTGATTTTTCATGGGATAACTCATCAGTTATGACTCATTATCTACTTAGTATAACTTACAATGTAGAACTGCAAACTCCAGAAATAAGGCATAACATGAAAAAACTCCAAACTGAAGAGCAAGAGGTGTTCAATCTCTGGTGTAACAAATCAAGAGTAAACAATTTGAACAACAAATATTTACCTCTGTCAATTCAATCATATTTATCAAAAGGTAAAAGTATCAAATTTGGCAAACATGTGGAGTCATGGGAAGTCATTTACTGCTCCTGTGAATGTGAGTTGAAATACAACTTTAGAAATGTATTTAGCATTAGGTGTTATAAATGAGCAAATCAGGATCATATAATACAGCTATAACATATACATATCCCTAAGGAACTGAACAAGAACAACAGAAGCATTATTTGAAATACTAAACACCAAAAACCAACCCACATATCTGTCAGTCTTCCCTACTCACACAAGAAAGTACTATGTAACAATGTACAATATGCTAATATGACAGAATGAGTATATGTAGTACATTAGATACACAACCTTTAATTACCATGGTAATATGCTATTATGGTGGCATGCACAATCACGGTTATATTTAATACCAAACAACATATAATTTCATTACATCCATTGATTTTTAACTGACAGCAATGTAGTTTACATTTTCACACATCTTAATATTCTTTACTGTAGTATAGTGTGCATGGAAATTCCATAAAGTAACTGTAGCTGATCATGGGTGAACACACCATGCCAAACACACATGCAGACTGAAGTGATGTTGCTGAAGGGAAGGACCCTGGGGTACCTGCTGCATGATTCCATGTTTCTAGAACACACATAAATAAAAACATAATCTTAAAAAATAGACTCACTTCCTTTGAAAAATATCAATTGAAAACATAGATATTTTTGCATATGTGTATGAGGTTAATGTGTGAAGTTAGTATTCTATACACTGTGCAATGACTAAATAAAGCTAATTAACATAACCATCACTTCAAAGCATTTTCTCCTTAAGGTGAAAACATTTGAAATTTATCCTCTTGGCAATTTTGAAACATACATATATCATTATGACCCAGAGTCCCCAATAAATTTTTAGTTTTATTTTGTGAGTGTGAGCAGGCACATATGTGGAGATTTGAAGATAATTTTCAGGAGTTGATTCTCTCCACTATTTGGCTTTTATTCCAAAATAGCGTTTCTTCCACTAAATAGGTCTAGGGCATTGAGTTGTCACTCTTATCTGCTGAGCCATGTTCATCAACAAATAAGTCATGTTTTGCATAGAAACTTACTTAAAATAAAAGTGCAGTGGCTCTATGCCACCACTAGAGAGCACTGCAGTAAGGGTGTTGCATTGCTTGAGCATCAGAGGTGTTTGAAAGCAAACTCAGTAGTAATATTGATAATTTGTCACAGGAAAAGTACATGTGGGCTTTGAATAATGAAATTATTAAATTTAAGGAATCTGTATTTGTGTTGGTTTAAATTAAAGGTTTTCTTATGATTGGCAACACTTGAAGTTAGTAAGAAACAGAAAATTATCTCTTAGGGGAAATACAGTACATAAAATATAAAGATATTTAGTAACATGTATTGTAGAACAGGAGAGCTCATCTTTCATTGCCGGTGTTAAGGCTAGAAGTAACTCTCCTGAAGATGGCCCACCATTTTTTTCATGGCCTACACTGGATGAGCTCTGAGAGGCAAGTGTCAAGATTGTTTCTTACAGCTGATATGCCTTTCCTGTCACCATCGCACAACTTAACAATTCCCAGTCATCCCATCTTATTGAGAAAATCTCCTGCAGATCAAGATGAACGTTTATGAATTAATGCTGTTTAGATGAATTAATGGTTTTACAGAATTCAAGATTTGATTAAAATAACTTTAGGAAGAAAGGATTTTGGGGGGTTTAAGTTGATCTACTTTAAAATTTACTATTATTATTATTATTATTATTATTACTACTACTACTACTACTACTACTACTACTACTTATTCATTTTACATCCCATTCATTGTCCCCCTCCAGGTCACTCCTTCCCACAATTCCTACCCCATATCTCTTCTCCTTTTCCTCTGAGGAAGTGGGTGATCCCCTTGGGTATCCGCTCCACCCTGGCACACCAAATCTCTGTGAGTCTAGGTAATCCCACTGAGGCCAGACAAGGCATTCCAGCTAGAAGAACACATCCCATGGACAGGCAACAGCTTTTGGGATAGCACTTGTTCAGGACCCACATGAAGACCAAGCTGCACTTCTGCTACATATGTGCGAGGGGCCTAGATCCAACCCATGTATGTACTTTGGTTGGTGGTTCAGTCTCTGAGAGTCCCAATGTTTCAGGTTAGTTGATTCTGTTGGTCTTCCTGTGGCATTACTATCCCCTCAAGGACTGCAATCCTTCCTCCTATTTGTCCATAAGAGTCCCCAAGCTCTTCCTCTGTTTGGCTGTGGGTGTCTACACCTGTCTGAGTCAGCTGCCGGGTGGAGCCTCTCAGAGGACAGCCATGCTAGACTCTTGTCTGCAAGCATACAGAGTATCATTAATAGTGTCAGAGACTGGTGCTTGCCCATGGGATAGATCTCTAGTTGGACAGTTATTGGTTGGCTGTTCTCTCAGTCTCTGCTCTACCACCAATTCCTGCATTTCTTGTAGACAGGATAAGTTTTGGGTCAAATGTTTGTGGGTGGGTTGGCATCACTATTGCTTCCCCAGGGCTCCTGCCTGGACACAGGAGGCAGCCTCCCTAGGCTTCATATTCCCAATGCTATGAATCACAGCTAAGGACACCTCCACTGATTCTTGGGTGCCTCCCCTGTTCCCCTATTCCAGGTCTCTGTCTCTTCCTGGAGATGTTCTAACTAGCCCCTCCCCCCCAATCAGTTGCAAATTTCCATTCATTCTCATGGCCATCCAGTCATCCCCCTTGCCCCAATTCGGACTTCTCCCTCCCCTCCTGATCCTCTCTCCTATCCAGTTACCTCTTTCCATCTGCCTTCCATGACTATTTCATTCCCCCTTCCAAGTGAGTCTCAAGCCTTCTTCCTGTCCAGCCTCCTTAAGTCTATGGAATGTATGTAGCATGAGTATTCTGTATTTTATGGTTAATATCCACTTATAAGTGAGTACATACCATTTGTGTGCTTTTTGAGATCTGGTCTCCTTACTCAGGATGAGATTCTCAAGTTCCATTTATTTGCCTGCAAAATTCTTGATGTCTTTGTTTTTCATAGCTGAATAGTATTCCATTGTGTAGATGTACCACCTTTTCTTTATCTATTCTCCAGTTGAAGGTCATCTAGGTTATTTGCATTTCCAGAGCACCATTGGCTTAGGTTCTAAGAAAAGCAATTGATAAATGGAACCTCATGAAACTTCAAAGCTTCTGTAAGGCAAAGGACACTGTTGCAAATGAAACACTGCTTTGAACTTAACTATCAACATCCTTCTGCAACTCTCATTTTATGTAACATCTTATCTATGAGGTAATTTTCTAAAGAACTTTTGTCTAAGAAGGTATCAAATAAGGTTGTTGGCTTGGGAGGCTCTGCTCCATCCATCCATCCATCCATCCATCCATCCATCCATCCATCCATCCACCTATCCAATTGTGTATGTATATGATGTATATGTATATGTACACACATACATGTGTAGGTATATGTAAGCATGAGTGAATACTTGTGGAGTTAATTGAGGCAGGTGGCCAGAACCAATCAAAATACATGTGTGTATAAATGTGTGTGTATATCTATACATTGTTAACTGTGTAAAAGACTTTAATTCTTTTCTTTGCAACATTTCATCTATGAGGTAATTCTTATATAGATAACATTTTTCTAAAAGCTATAAGAAGATGAAAACAATAAAAGAAAGGTGGTGTAGCTGTTTTCTGTTTCACTCAGTGTGTGTGTTTGTGTAGATCACTCCTTTCCTTTCCTTTCTTCTCTCTATGGTTCAAAAAGAACCTAGCCAGCAAGGGCTCCTTGAGTCAGACAGAAGGGAATCCTAACAATTAAGCTTTATTTTTTTTCCTAATCTCATGATGCTAACAGAAAGTGTTTATTACCAGAAACCAATGGCTTTGGCCTTAGAATAGCAAAGAATTATAGACAGAAGAATTGGCAAAGGTAAATAAACTTTGGTCTCCCCACTGACTCCCCACCCCTTCGCTGCCTTCTTCAAAGAACTGGTGACATTGGAGGCCACTGGTACAAGGACACTTGTGGAGTTGATGAGACAAATGGTGGGGTCCAGCCAGTGTGTGTGTGTGTGCGTGTGCGTGTGTGTGCGTGTGTGTGCGTGTGTGTGCGTGTGTGTGCGTGTGCGTGTGTGTGTGTGCGTGCGTGCGTGCATGCATGCGTGTGTGTGTGTGTGTGTGTATGAATGTGTGTATCTCTATGCATATTGCCTGTGCAAAAGATTTTCTTTCTTTTCTTCTCTTTTCTTCCTGGTTCACAAAGAGTTAACAAGTCTGAGCCTCTTGCCTGACTAGTGAGGTGCTCCTGGCTGGCTCACCAAGGTAAGAAGCCCTAGCAAGAAATCCTTTACTTAATTCTCCACTGCTAAACATTGGATGTTAATTATTATAAGCTGGCTGTTTTTGGTCTTAAGATAGCAAAGAGTTAAGGAAACAAAAAAATTACCAAAAGTAAGCTATTTTTGCCTTTGTAATCGCAAGTTTTGTCACTGCAACCAGCAACACCCCCATTGCTACCTTCTCCAGGAAACTGTATTGCTGGGACAGTCCCCAACATTTCATTTATATACATTTTCTTCATTATCAACTTATAATTTATTTATTATGTTGTGTATGATGTATGTGTGTGAGCACACATGTGCCGTGGGGCATGAAGCCATCTTGCTAGCCCTCATTATCATATTTTAATGTTGAGTAGCAGAATCACATCATATTACATTTGGAGAATTAAGTGCTTCCTGAATTTTACTGCTAGAAATTGACCTTGCACATCAAAGACTATTTTTTTAATTTTCTCTTTCTCTCTCCAAAGTAGTCATATCACAGAAAATGTATTAATTATTCTATATTTTTGGTAAATTGCTTCTAGAAGTTAAGTTAAACTAAATCACACTGCCTCCAGCTGTCTTTCTGGCTGTACATTTTCCAACACAGTAGCCCCTAGAGATTCATGCCCATTTTAATTTCAGCTATATACTCATGCTGGATTAATGAAATTAGAAGATCAGTTTATAAAAGAACATTAGGATATTGATATTGCAAAGTATTTATTTTTCATGTGTGAAGGTCAGAGGACAACTTTTGGAAATCAGTTCTCTCCTTTTACCTTGGGTCCTAGGGACTGAACTCTGGTGGTCAGACTTGCTTAGCAAGTAATACTAGCCATGGAGGCACCTCATAGAGTCAATATTGATAAAGCTTTAAACCACTAAATACTAACATTTCAATGGTACTTTTCCTTTCAAGAACAGTTCATGTCTACCATTTATTCCTATGGCTGAGAAGGAAGAAACTAAAATTATTCTGGAAAAATCAAAATAAGACACAGAACACTGTTTTCTTCAGCT
Source organism: Tokudaia tokunoshimensis (assembly GCA_036184795.1). NCBI lineage: Eukaryota > Metazoa > Chordata > Mammalia > Rodentia > Muridae > Tokudaia > Tokudaia tokunoshimensis. The sequence goes on from BTHU01000002.1 coordinate 149,269,222, forward strand.
CATATTATCACAGTCACTTAAGATGAATGAGTGTAGCTTTTAGATTTATTATAAAATTATCCAAAAGTTTGACCATAGTAAAAACAATGAGTTCTGTACTTCAAAAGGGTTCTGATGGCAATGTACATATTTTCTGTCACATCTATTACACAACAAGTATTTATTTTATAGTATGTTTCACATGTGCATATAAACTCTACACATTTGTATCCTGCAGTGGCTAGATATTTTAATTCTACTACTTCATGCTTGTTTACAATTCATTAGAAAGCAAACCTATGTATGATGCTATGTAGAAATAGACATTCTTTAAATAAATGATATTTTATACAATACAAAAAATTTGTTGACATAGTGTTTCACATGTAAAATTATTATTATTTGATATATCACATGACTACTGTGAACTTGGTGGTGTTTTCAGGTCATTTTGCATAAGTTTCTAATTAGTTTCAGCTCAATCTCTAATTAATTCTAAAATAACTCGTGATCCAGTGGATGGCAGAAGTAAGACTTAGGTCAGCTGTCTCTCATTCTGTGGCTCTCAACAGCAGTGTTTCCACTCACACATCCACACCATGCAAATCACAAGACTGTTTTTCAGCATGAGTCAGGACGAGGCTGTGGTTATTAATGATAGAATATTAAAGTGAGGAGGCCACCTGCTTCATTCTGTAGTTATGGAACTGAGGCTCTCAGTGGCTAGTAAACTTCATGTTATTTTTCATTAAGAAGAACTCTAAACACTTTCTTTTCTATATGTCATGAGGTGAGCACAGTTTGTATATACATATATATATGTATGTATATATAAACTGTATTCAGACATCAGAAAAGAATGATATTGCAGCATTCATCCATAAAACAGTTCTGGGAGTGCAGTGATCCTTTCATGCCCAGAAGATGGTTCTGCCCCAGTCCTCCCTGATTTCTGGATCTTACAGTTTTGCTGCTCTGACTTCCATATTTCCTGCACCTTTCAGGGGAGAGTTCTTATTTTGTGCCAGGGCATTCCACAGTCTCCCATTCTCCATGCTCTGACTAGTTTGGAGACTTTGCACTGACCACAGGCCACTGCAAAAAGAATCTTCTCTTGTGAGGCTTGTGAACTACACTAATCTAAAGGTTTTGAGACCCCTCCCTGGACGGCAGTTTGATGCTATAACATGGTACTTTGAATGCAGAACCGTTGGAAACCATGTATCTATTCTTTTATTTTCACATATATAGAAACAGCTTAAACTTTATGGTGGGATTTAAAACACAAACAAACACATAAACACTTTATTGCACATGGGAAATACTTTGGAAAAAGGACTGGGAAAGACACAAACAGGTTATGTGACAAGACTGGAGTTATTCCAGGATCAAACTACAGGGTGTGTGTGTCCTGACAGAAGTCTGCCATGACACATATTGCACTTTTCTTTCCAGCCCTTTGAAATCTGCTTAACAAATATTCCTCATATGCTGTGCTTTTGTTTCTTCCTTGAAATATACTACAGAGATTTTGAAAGATTAAGAAATATGTATCATTGAAAATTAGCTGTCTACACGGAGGAAGTTAAAGAAAAGGTCACTCTTATTCTTTTGGGGGGAAACAATTGACAAAATAATGTGGCAAAGGTCTGTAAATAGATGGAGCTACCGCAAAGCTTGGTTTTATAAGCATTGGTCTACTTGTGAATGCTTTTTGATTAATGAGAAAATCATTAATGAGTCAAATCTTCCTGTATCTACATTCAGCTCTTCCTACCGCTGAAACCCCTTCAAATAGTGCAAATGCACGAAGGGGCTGGCTGTCGCAGTCATTCAGCAATAAATAGTAATTCTAAAGCTAGACATTTTTATTCATTCTAGGTTTAAAATATAAAGTGCATTTATGAGGCTTCCTGGCCATCTTCACATCCTTGATGTGATTACCAGTCAGTCAGTGACATTTTCAGCTCCTGGTCAAGGGATCTTCCTGGATCTTCTTCCTTATGTCCCACAGTCCTGTCTGGAGGAGTTCCAGGATGATGTAAAGTTGGTTTGTATGGTCTTTGTGGAAAATTCAACCACAGAGTAGTATCCGGTCACATAACTTTCCTGTGGTGCTATGGCACAGTCATCTATACATCTATGTTTCCTTGTCATCTGGAGGGCTTGCTGCAGACCCAGTGTAAGTTTGCCTCGCAGTCCACAGTGGCAACATCTGTGTGGTTCAGGGACATGCACCTCTCAGACCCCGTCAAGTTGAATCTGTCAAACCATAGAGACACTCTGATTTATTTCCAGCCCATCATTTCCAGCCAGTTACATGACAATAAACTTTGCAGTGACCTCTGCCTTTTCTATTTGTTCCCTGAGTAGGAAGCACAAAACACAAGACTTCCCAGCCAAGTAGTCAGGGTCTCATGTGTAGAGACAACAGACAACACTGGAAGGGGATCATTGGTAGAGAAAGTAGGCAAAGCTAAAGGCTCTATTTTTCTGATTTTAATAGGCATCCCAGCAGAGTCCGTTATCTTATTTCCCCCATAGAACCTTCAAGAAGCACAGTTTAGGGGGCTTAGGGCATGGTCATGGCTAATTTCATCGAATACTGATATTTTATTTAGACCATCAGTGGTTTTCTTATATTCCTTGGTGGCCTAGCCATGGATATACAGCCATGGGCCACATGCTAACAGAAACACAATTTGTTTGTTTTTGAAAGAGGGTTTTACTATTAGACTAGGCTAGACTTGAGTTCGCAGAAATTCACCTGCCTCTGCCCCCTGGGTGCTGAAACTAAGAGCATGTACTACTGTGACTAATTTAGAAATATAGATTTTTAATGCTGATACTGTATTGTCATTATACAAATGTTAAGAGAGTGAGAAATTTATTCAACTCAGAATTTGCATATTGCAACGATCAACACTAAATTTATAGAATGCTCCTCAAAACATGAAGTCTGACTTAATAATAGGTAATGACAGTGTCTTTATTGCTGAGGAGGGATTTTCCATAGATTAGTAGACACTTATAATTAGGCACTAAAATATTGTCCTTTCTCCCTATAGGGATGAAAACTGGGAAAGGGAAGTGAAACAGGGAATTCTTTCCAAGCGACTGCTTCACCACTCATCATGAGAAGTGTCCTGGGACTATGTCAAACTCACTAAGACTACTGCTCACACTAGTGTTTGCTAAGACAAAGATAAGGGATTAGAATGGGGTTATTGAGTGAATTTTAATAGTAAAGGGTGCCTTTCAATAATTCCAAGAAGCATAATACACATAAGAACAGTGATGAGAACTGTGTGAGGAAGAACTGAACCGCCATGTATAGTGGAACTTAGAAAGAAGAAAAGGGAAGAAAGGTAAAAAAAAAAGTAGAAGAAGAAGAAGAAGAAGAAGAAGAAGAAGAAAAAGAAGAAGAAGAGGAAGAGGAAGAAGAGGAAGAAGAAAAGGAATTTATCTTTTAAAAGTGTCAATCTAGAGAGGACAGAGTTTTCTTGTGACTTACCGGCTGTTAAATTCTTTGCTGCTTGCCCATGTCCGTGTCTGATTAGCTTCAGTTTTCAGTCTAACCCAGTGTTCCAATCCACCAGCATATCGCTTCAGAAATATCTTAAAGCACAATGGAGTCAGGTTACAAACATGACTGGGCATCATGGGACAGTGCTAGCTGTGCAAGGCATCAGCTCATCTGAATTGTTGGTCTCTGAAACCGAGCAATCAAACCACACTGGGAGACTATACGGCACACTATCATTTTGACCTTTTAAATTGTTCATATAGTTCTCCCCATGGCCCTGACTAAGTTTCACTACATGTGAGACAGATGCCCAGTTTCCACTTAGAACAGAGTGAAACCACAGAAGATGTAAATAGAACAACAGTGTTTGATGGGATCAGTTGTGATCAGTTGTGACTCTTACCATGTCCTTTTCTGACTCAATAACAGCAAGAGTAGCAGCATCTTCAGAACAAGAGTTTTGGGCCGAAGCCCAACTCTTGGTTGTGGTGGAGAAAAAGTAACATTTCCTCTTGTATGAAATCCACTCATTCTCACAGGTAGCAACATGGTGGTCAGATGACTCCAACTTCTCATACAACCCTGGGCAATTGTACTTGCCCACTGTGGACAGAAAGAGCATTTGTTTTATTAACAGAAGAAACCAAGCCCTCTCCACAGGTAAACCTAGTCTACGGGACACTCTCCTTTTTTGTAAGGAAGAAGAAAGCAGACCTCAGCTACCATATGTCCAGTGCCCAGTGTCCCTCAGGACAGAATGGGGCATGAACAAAGGGTTGTGTTGTGTTGGTCATTAGGCCAGAAAGTGTCAAAGAAGTGAGGAAAATCTCAAAAATAATATTTGAGCCAAAAGGAGAAACAATATTGTAAATTCTAAGTGATGTTTTGAATATAAATGCCCCCACACAGGAATTTGATCAAGGCTCATTTCAAGCAGCAGAGGATAAAGAATATAAGGAGGCCTGGGAGGAGGTGGAGGAAGGAAAAGTGTGATCAGAAGATTTTATATGAAAAATTTTAAATTGAAAATACAATAAGAAGGAAGTCTTGGGGTATTTCTTCAAATTGTTACATTTCTTATTTGTAAAAGACACAGACGTGTCTTGGCAGGCATGGTGGCACAGCATGCCCCAGCTGGCTCTGGAAGTTGCTCACTGTCATAATAATTCAGAGGGTTTTATCTGTTGGCATGAGATAAAAGGCAAAGTATTGGCTACTTTTTGATTAATCTATAGGTTAGTTACTGTTTTTTCCTGCCAACCATGAATGAAAAGTCCACATTTTCCTAGTTAAGTATCTATTTATGAGTGTATATACACTCCCTTTCTTGTAGATGTAAATAGGAACACTTCCACATAATGTATAAGTCAGACACTTTAAATATTTCTAAAATTGTTGCAGCTGTCATACAGGGAGCATGGAATGCATTTCCATTATGTGTCTGAGATGTTTCTAAGTCATTCAGAAAGTCGGATTGACTAGATCAAACTAAGACCCATTCATTTCAGCTGTATGTGAGTGCTTACTGTTAGCAGGCTTTGAGAGAACTCATAAATATAGACTCACCACTTAAGGCAACGAGAGCTATCATTAAGCAAGTGATGAGGACCACTATAAACACAGCCCAAGGGATAGGAACTTGGATGGATCCTTCACGATTCTTCTCAAAATGTATACTGCCATGGTCTGAAAAGAGAGGGGAGTGGGGTGAGTTCAGGCTGTAAGATGGAACAGTTTATTTTTTGAGGAATATAAAATTAAACATAGCAATGTGTTGTCCCACTAATAAAAATATTAATAGTCAATTTTACCAAATTCTGAGTGCATTTGGAAAATGTCTTGCTGGCTGGAGATAAATCAAGGCAAGTAAAATGCTGACTTATTATCTTCACTATGTATTTATGTATGTATGTATGTATACATAAATACATAATTTATATATGTATTTAGTAGGTATAGTGGGTATATTTCATAGCTATGAAAAATTCAAGCATATCATTATTTAAGACTTTTAAGCACCCACTTGCTGTAGGAGACATATAAAAGGAGTATCCTGGCTGTAGTTCCCTAGTCTCCTTGGAGTTAGCTACTGTTTATGGGAGATGGAATGCTCAAAATAAATGTGTGCAATGTGAATTTATGCATAAATATTCAAAAGTAGGATAAAATAAAAAATTGAAACCTGTATGATCCATATAGTCCTACACACACCATCACCACCTCTAAAAGAAATAAAACTTGTTCTTAAAATACCTTGCACAACAGTATTCATAGAATTATCGCTAAGACAAAGTCCTGAAAATAATACAAATATCTGTCAGCATGAGAATGAATAAATGCATTTTGTATTTCTATATAAAATGATTTTAGCAATTAAAATAAAACTCTGATGCATACCATATGATGAATCTTAAAAATAATGTTAAATGTAAAAAGTATATTTATTAAAGATTATATAATATATATTTCCATGTAACTGGCACTTTGGAGTAGACAAAATAAAGTGTGGTGTCAAATGTAAAACAAGTGTTTGCCTTTATGCTTGTGAGAATGGCACTTACTGAATGCCTTAGAGTCACAGGAATATTCAAATATTGATGGGAATTGTGGCTACACATTTGTTGTGTCCTTATACCACACTCCAGTGATGTGTTCATTCATTGCATATAAATTATAGCATAGTTAAAAATGATGATTTAAGAATGAACAGTGAAATATTACATTTTCTAAAATAGATTAAAATAATAAAAAAGTAACAATGCTATAAAACACATTGAACATATTTTTCCCCATTTAACTTTCTATATAAAGGTTGAGCAAAATCACAGTTACCTTTAACTAATAAATGTTTCTGTGCCAGGATTTGGATAGGTAGAAATATTTCTGTCCTAGTGTGTGACTAGGACTACAGAGGAAAAGTCAATTTTTGACTTTAGACTTTGAATTTTGTTTTTTGCAGGGCGAGCCCTCAAGATTCAAAATAGTATGGCCCCACAAGAATGCCCTTATAAGTTCTCAAATTCTCCAGTGTGATTTTTTTAATGCTCATGGAAACTTTAATGTAAAATGACTCCTTGAATAAGATTATAATTAGCAGTGAAAATCAGTCTCCACAGTTGTAATTCCAACACTTAGGAGGCTGGTGCCAGAGGACTGTGAACCTGAAGCCTTTGGCCTCAATTTTTTCTCATTATAAAAACATTTAACTTTTCATTGTAGGTGACTTTTTATAACTAAAAGATTATTTCTGTAGACTGTACTTTGGAATTTGTGGATTCTTTTTTTTTTTTCTTAAAATATTTTGTTCCAGATAAGCTTGGAGAGGAGACATCACCTGGCTAGAATCACCAACTTGTACATTTTGTAGGATTATTTTTCTTGGTGAAAATCTGATTTCAAGTCTTGAAGCCTTTATTGATCTTTCCCAGGACTGTTTTCCCCTGCCTTCTTTTTTACACTCATACACAATTATCTTCAGAGGTAGTCTTGAGTAGCTTGAGTAATAGGTTCAGAGACAGGTCTAGTTTCATTTCTCAACGTGTGATAGTCAATCACATTGCTCGGACTCAAGTTATCAATATCTCTGCCCAGCAAACACACACACATCCAAAGCAACCCTAGACCTCAGCTAGCTCAGCCCATCAACCCACCTGGTGGGTAGAGTATGTAGACCAACTCCCACGTGACACTTTATTTCCATCACCAAGGGGTCATTGCTAACCACAGTTCAACTTGTCACCTAGGCAACAAAACATCCCCCCCCTAACAGTACGCTCCTGAGGCCTGTGCATTAATGGAGAATGTGAAAATAGGCCCACCTATTTACCAACTTTCAGTCACCCGAGGAGGAGTCTGTTGGTTCCATTGTTGCTGTGTTGCTAAGGTCACAGTCATGAGAGCATAGGTTAAACATACAAGGGTTGATGGGACTGATCCCAGGCCACGTCAGGAATTTCTGCATTCAGTCCTTCCTTCATTTCACTATTTATTATAGTTTTATTATTTTCTGCTTTTTAAAAAAAATTAAGTGAGACATACAGGTGTGGGTTACTTAGATATCTAAAAATGAGTATTGTAGACTTTATAGGTTTTTGACTTCATGCTCTCAAACAAGGAATGAATTTTTAAAGGTAATTGGGGCTTTTTGTTTTTTAACAACAAGCCAACTTGATAGAGAAACACTCAGAAAATAATCCATTCCTCACTAAATATCTTGGAGGTGTTAGTCATAGCATATCCCTTTATCAACTGGATAGCTTGTGCTTTCAAATAACTCTTGTTCCCAAGTGCTAAGTGCTGGAGGGCTTCTCACCACTCTGATAGAAACAGAATGGGAAAATTCTGACAACAGGAAGCATAATGTGTGTAGAATGGACAGAAGAGACAGAAATGTGAAGGGTGATCATGTTTTCAAAAAAATGAAGAAAAAATACGGTTATAGAATTTGAAGTGATTCATTGGAGGAGAGAAACAGAAAAAAAATGGAAGGAGTGGCTTCCACAGGTCACTGCAGAAGATGACATTTTAATGATAGGGTTACATTCTAATGAATCACCGTATGACACTGCATATGTTCAGGTGTGTGTAATGCTGTTTGCTCTGAGCCTGGAGGCCCACATGCTGCCAACCACTGGAGGATTCATGAAGCAACACACAGAAAAAGCGGACAAATGTACGAGGAAAGTTCAAGATCTTCATGTGGAAAATAGAGTTCTTCATAAAGAGAAGGGTAGGACTTATTGATTATGCATAGGTGGTTATGGGAAAATGAGAGAGTGGATAACTAGGTCAGGCTAGACAATTTCCCATTTAAAGCTAAAAGTTAAGATGATACAAATTGATTCAAAGGAAAAGTCCTTTCAAGAACTTCTGAAATTCATATAGCTCCCTCTCATACAAGTATTTTGTCTTCTAATAACCAGAGAGGTATTTACCTATGCCCAGTTTATCTTTTACTGACTGAAATAGAACATAACCAAGTCCTCCAACAATCTCTCTATTCTCCACTCTATTCCATACATCAAATGTAGAGATCATTCCAGAATGTAAGAATCACAAGACTTACCCTTCTGCCCTCTCTCCAGATGTGAAGAGCTATTCTCCATTATAGAACAGTCTTCAGAATTCATCCTTTTTAATTTTTTTTCCCCTCAAGATCCCTGGCAAGTCTCAAGTGGTCCACAGTAAGCCCTGGCTGGAGCTCTCTTGTTCAGTGTCTTGAACTCTGATGGTTTCAGCCTTTATACTCCTCGATTAGGCAGACTCCGCCCCTTCCTCCTACCCCCCACTCGCTCAACTCTGCCAGTTCTCTTTAATTTATGCTCCAGTGGCCTAGACACTTCACTGTGTGTTGTTGTGGTGAGCTGTGGGTTTTCCCTGCTGTCTGAAATGTGCTTTCTCACAACTGTAGCTTCAAGAGGGAGAGATAAATGGGATTTTCCCAGAATCGAAGACATCCTTCTACCAACTTTTAAGAAAACACAAATAATTAAGGAAATGGCATAATCTAAACTAGGAGCTAAAAGTTTGAGATTGCTGTATTTGATATGGAAAAGTACTGGGAGAGAGAGTAAACTTTTTCACGAAATTCTTTGCATTCATTTCTTCGTATATGTAGGTAGCTACTGGCATTTATTGAATACACATTATGTACCAGGTGCTGCTGTTGGTGGCCAGAAGATGTACCGTTGAGTAGAGATTGAAAAATCTCTATCCTTGTGACTCTCTCACACTTAGACAAGTTTTATTTAGTTAATTGTGGATTTAAAAAATGTGACATTCACTTCTTTTTTCCCCAGAGACTAGTTCTTGCAAGTGTCAGGAGTCGCTTTAGTTCGGGAAACAGAAAGCTTGTGGTCTGAAACTTCCTCGCTGTGTTCTAAAACTGTTTCTCTTCAGTTATCTATTTCATCGTCCCTTGCTCATTTTCTTGTCATCTTTCACTGTCAGACTTCCTTTGTCTCACTGCAGAACATCTTCTATTTTCCCCTGTCCTGTTCAGGTGTCTGTGGTCTCAGATATTTGGAAGGTGATCCCTATACACATATCTTCCTATGATATCCATCTCAGTCACATAAATTATTGAGCATCACATAAAACAAATGCGGAAAGTGTCCATTTGGCAACTCAAGTGTAAGGATCAAAAAGATAAAAATGCCATTCTGGTTAATGACCTTGGTGCCCAAAGATCACAGTCACTCTTGGAGTAAAGTTGTTGGGTTTGCCTTAGTGAAGATGGTATGCTTAAGTCGGTTGGAAGGTACCACACAGACAACTGAGGTGAGCCAGGAGGTGGATTTGTGTTCTTGAGACAGACAGGTACGTATTGGTCCTAATGTGCCTTGTGTTTCCAGTATCTTTCCTGCACAGCAGCTGGGATGAGATTAAGTATGATGTATCGTCTTGGTGAGACGTTCAGCTTTCCACAGGCTTCCTAGTAAAGATTCCTTAAAATCCAAAGACCTTACAGTCAAGAAGAGCCTCTACATTGGCCTCTGGCCACTTCCTCTATAACTTTCCCTCTCCCACAGAAACCTTCTTACTCTCCACAGGAGTGCCCAGGAGCCTTTAGGTCTTTTGGTTGTGTTTTAGTGGTTCTTTCTCCATGAGCCTATGTGCCATGCTTTCCCTTAAGAAACAAGGTAATTAACTCAGTACCAAGTGAAAAGCAGGAAGGTTCAGATACTTATGAATGCCAAGAGAAGTGCTCTTCTGACTCATGCCTGAATGGGATGAGGTTTTCATGGAGTTCAGAGCTAACAAAAATTCGGTAGCAGGAGTCACCACAGCCAACCTCTGTTATAAGCTGGCCCCTAACTAAACTCTTTAAAGCAAAAAGTGCAGCTCATTTGAGTATTTTTTAAAATTTCTTTACCTTTAATTAAACTTCAGTCTTTAAAATTTTATTATGTATTTATGTGTACGTGTGTGAGTCATGTACATGTGTGCTGGCTCCCACAGAAACCACAAGGTTCCATGGAGCTAGAGTCACAAGCAGAGTGAGCTTTCTTAAATGGTGCTGGGAACTGAACTCTGGTTCCCTGAAAGAACAGTAAGAACTCTGTACTACTGAGTCAGAACCTCTCAAGTTCCATACTTATTTAGTTTCATCTATCTATCTTTCTGTCTGTCTGTCTGTCTGTCTATGGTGTGTGTGTGTGTGTGTGTGTGTATCATATCATAGTGTACTTGTTGAGGTTAAATGACAACTTCTAAGACTCACATTAGTTCTTTGCTACCATGGAGCTTCTGGGGATCATAATAAGCTCATTAGACTTAACAGCAAATACCATTACCTACTGAATTATTTCAACAGCCTTCTCCCCCATTTGAGTTTTGCTGCAGAAACTAACTACTGTTATGATATGTATGTATGTATGTAGTTACACTGGCATGACAGGCACACAATGTCTTTAAGTGATAAGCAGGAGGCGTGTCTTTAAGTATTGATGCACAGTGATAAGCATGAGGCAGGTTTCACTTTTGTGTTGCTGCAGTGTACTTATTTTTAGTTTTTATTAAACATGTTTTTAGATGTATTGATTTATTAGGGTGGGAATTGGGCATATGCTATGGCATGTGTCTTGAAATCAGAAGACAATTTGTAGGGAGATGGTTCTTTCTTCCTACCTCATGTAGTCCCAGGAATAGAATTTGGGTCCTTATGTTTGGCAAAATGCTCCTTGACCTGAAAAGTCACCTGGCTAGTCCATGTTATTGGAATGCTACATGATCAATTAATGATTTAAAAAAAATCTCTAGATTTTCAATTCTCCAAACTTACTGAAGACACAGTATACCCCAGACTTAATACTTCTGTTTCTCCATTCTTTCTTTCTCAAGTATTTACATGGTCTAGAAGGAGACATGTACAGCTGTGGGCTCCTCAGAATACTCTGATGGTGCCAGGTCTCAGAATTGAGGGAAGGAAAACCAAACTGATGCACAAGGTTTCTCTGTGAAGTTTCATGAACAATTACAGCTGGACAATAAAAACTGTGGCCATTTCTTGATTTAAAATGTTTGTAGTCTTAGTCAGATGTGGTAGCTAATGTCTGTAATTCTAGTACTTAGGAGACAGAGGGAGGAAGATTGCTGCAAGTTCCAGGCCAGCCTGGATTGTGTAGTAAATTCTGGATAGGCTGGGGTAAAGAGTAATGAACACACACACACACACACACACACACACACACAGAGAGAGAGAGAGAGAGAGAGAGAGAGAGAGAGAGAGAGAGAGAGAGAGAGAGAGAGAGTTTGAAAGACTGTTTGGAGCACAGTTCCTGGCATCCTATCATAGCATTCCTGAGCATAGCTGAGCTAAAGATGTCTGGACCAGGATTTTCTATTTGTTTATTGATCAGGAATAAACTTGCAGAACTCATTCATCTTGGGTTGTCACACAGTCATTTCCTTAGGATTGAAACATGTGCCCCAGAGATGCAAGAAGAAACTTACAGAACCCATCAGGTCCGAAAGTTGCACAGTTCACAAGACCCCCTCTTACCCAAACCTCTACCTTTTCTGGGACTGAATAATCAGGAAAGAGTTGCTGGAGATGAGGAGTCTTTCTTTGGAGTTGCTTGAGAATTGGGCATAAAGCCTTAGGGATGTAGCTTTCATGAAGCATCACTCATGTTGGGGTGGGCACTGCCTTTGAGTCCACCCAAGCTTCTGTAAGTAAACCCTTACCCATGTGTCTGCAAGGAACTCCTAATAATTATATTAATATTGATTAAGTTGAACATGGATAGAGTAATTTTTTGACATGTTGGTACCCTGTCTGGAGTGAATAGTTGTTGCTTATATAATCTGTGGCTGTTTATATGCTTGGTCCACTGGAAGTGGCACTATTAGGAGATGTAACCTTATCAGAGGAGGTGTGGCCTTGTTAAAGAAAGAGGAGGCAGGGCTTTGAGGTCTCATATATATGCTCAAGTCTGTCCAGTGTGCTACAGTCCCCTTCTGCTGCTTGTGGAGGAGCCTCTTGGCCAACTTCTGTCTTAGTTAGGATCTTATTGCTGTGAAGAAACACCATGGCCAAGACAACTCTCTGGCTTACAATTTCAGAGGTTCAGTCCATTATCATCATGGTAGGAAGTAGGCAGTGTGCAGGTAGACTTGGTACTGGAGGAACCAAGAGTTCTACATCTTGATCTGCAGATAACAGAAGGGGACTGTGTCACACTGGCCAGACTTGAATACACACACACACCACACACACACCACACACCACACACACACACACACACACACACACACACACACACACATCAAACCTCAAAGCCCTGCCTCCACAATGACACACTTTCTTTAACAAGGCCACACCTCCTCTGATAAGACCACATCTCCTAATAGTGCCACTTCCCATGGGCCAAGCATATTCAAGCCACCACATAATCCCAGGAAGAGTCACGGCTCATGGTTTTGTTCCCAATTTTCTCTCATTTAATTTGAGTTGATGTGTTGTATACAGTTGCTACTCTCAACTGGGCCACAGTAGGCCACTGGACTTGCTCGATATTCTGGATAGGAGTGGCTTATAATTTGTATTCATTAGTTTTTTTTTCCCCCTAGCTTGATTGATACAAGATAGTCATCTGAGAAGAGGAAACTTAAAAGAAAACGCTTCCAACAGATAGGCAAGCCTGTGGGCATTTTCCTGATTAATAGTTAATGTAAGAGGACACAGCCCACTGTGGGCAGTACCACTTTGGGCAGATGGTCCTGGGTTACATAAGAAGGTAGGCTGAGCAAGTCATGAAGAACAAACCAGTAAGCAGCACTCCTCTATGGCTTCTGCTTCAGCTCCTGCTTTCTGGTTTCAGACTTGAGTTCATGCCCTGACTTCTCTTCATGATGGGCTGTGTTTGGGAAGTGTAAGCCAAATGAAGTCATTCCTTTTAAGTGGGTTTTGGTCAGTGTGTTCTACCACAGCAGTAGCAAACAAACTAAGACACTTGCATCTTGTTCCTTTGGTCACAACCAAATTCTAAGAACGTTTTCACTAACAATAGGCAACTATAATTGCTGTTTTAATATTTTTTGAAAATTTCATTTTGAAAATGAAAATTTGGGGGGGAAAGGTTATTCATTGGTCATCCCAACTCAGTTTGGTTAGGGAAAATTCATGAGCTAATATTGCTATTAAAGATTTGTGACATTACTTAAATTCTTCCTAGACTGTGAGGTAAAAAGAAGGAGAAGGAAATTATATATATCAGAATATATATATATTCTGATAACTTTAGCCTTCTGCATTTTCTTCATGCAATGAATGACTTTCTTAGAACTAGTTAACATGGATATCATATTCCAGTGTTCGCATTTACTAGTATGTACCCTGTCATGGGTTTTATGTCAACTTGACACGAGTCATTTAGGAAGAGAAAACCTCCACTGAGAATATGTAACTACCAGATTGACCCATGAACAAGTCTGTAGGTTATTTTCTTGATTGCTAATTGATGTTGGAGGATCCAGCACACTGTGGACAGTGCCACCCATGGGCTGGTGGTCCTGGATGATACGAAAAAGTGGGAGGCTGAGAAAGCCATGGAGAGCAAGCTAACAAGTAGCATTTTTCAATGCACTCTGTTTTCATTCCAGCATTAAGTTCTTGCTCTGACTTCCTTCAGTGATGGACTCTGACTGGCTATTTTAAGATGGGATATAGTCTATCCTCCCCAGGTTGCTTTTGGTCATGGTGCTTATAACTGTTAAGGTTCAGGAAACAATTAAGCACAAACCACTTAATCTCCAGTCTCAGTTAAACAGGACTGATTTATTGAATGCACACCCCAAGACTGATTAGTCACGGCTGTAGCTCAGATTCGAGAAGTGACCTCAGCTTTTAACATTTCTCAGGGCCAGCTTATAAAGGCTAAAACTGCAAAAATCACAATGAGCTCAGGTACGAGAAGCACTGCCTGGTGGTTGGTCCTAACTTAAATATTTTAGACATAACAGTTCATATTGACTTTTAATCTGATGGGTCCTAAGTGAAGAATATGGTTATGGAATTTCTTAAGATTAATAAGCCTCATGACATACAGGAAATAACAAGGTATATGGTCAGCATGACCCTGCTCTGAGTCAAATTATTTTTCTGTCAACAATATGAAATAACTGGCAGGCATGGAACAAAATGGCTATAGATGTGCCAGGGGAGCAGGCCTCAGCAATCGCATCAACAGTACTCCTCAATGTGGTGTGCCCTTTATCCTCCTGTGAGATTCACAAGTGTTATTTTCCTGTGTCAAAACACACTGAAACTAATAGAAAGGAAACTAGGGAAGAACCTTGAACATATGGGCACAGGGGAGAATTTCCTGAATAGAACTCCAATAGCTTATGCTCTAAGATCAAGAATAGACAAATGGGACCTCATGAAATTACAAAGTTTTTGCAAGGCAAAAGACACTGTCAAAAAGACAAAGCGGCAACCAACTAACTGGGAAATGATCTTTACCAACCCTACATCCTACAGAGGGCTAATATCCAATATATACAAAGAACTCAAGAAGTTAAACTCCAGAGAGGCAAGTAACCCTATTAAAAAATGGGGTACAGAGCTAAACAAAGCATTCTCACCTGAAGAATATCTAATGGCTGAGAAGCACCTAAAGAGATGTTCATCATCCTTAGTCATTAGGGAAATGCAAATCAAAACAACCCTGAGATTCCATCTCACACCAGTCAGAATGGCTAAGATCAAAAACACAGGAGACAGCAGTTGTTGGCGAGGATGTGGAGAAAGAGGAACACTCCTCCACTGCTGGTGGGATTGCAAGCTGGTACAACCACTCTGGAAAGCAGTCTGGCGGTTCCTCAGAAAACTGGGCTCATGCCCAGACTCCCAGAGGATCCTGTTATACCACTCCTGGGCATATACCCAGAGCCTTTACCTACATGCAATAAGGACATATGCTCCACTATGTTCATAGCAGCCTTATTTATAATAGCCAGAAGCTGGAAAGAACCCAGATGTCCCTCAACAGAGGAATGGATTCAGAAGATGTAGTATATTTACACAATGGAATACTACTCTGCAATTAAAAACAATGAATTCACAAAATTCCTAGGCAAATGGTCAGAACTTGAAAATATCATCCTTAGTGAGGTAACCCAATCACAAAAGAACACACATGGTATGCAGTCACTGTAAGGGGATATTAACCCAGAATCTCAGAATACCCTAGACACAATTCGCATATCAATAGATTTCTAAGAAGATGGAAGAAGAGACCCCTGGTCCTGGAAAGACTGGATGTAGGGGAACACCAGGACAGAGAAACAAGAGGGGGTTGAATGGAGAAAAGAGGGAGGGAAGGGGGCTTATGGGACTTTTGGGGAGGGAGGAAACAGGAAAGGGGAAATGATTTTGAATGTAAATAAAAAAAAACTTAGAAAATAAAAAAAAATACATGTCTGAAACAGTATAAGGAAGGGTTTATTTTGACTCATAGTTTAGGAAGTATATGTTATCATGGTAGGAAGAGAATGGCAACAGCTGCATGAGGTGGCTAGACAAACTTACAGTGGAGTGAGAGAGGGGAGGAGAGAAGAGGGGAGAAAGAGAGCAAGAGAGCAAGAGAGCGAGCGAGAGAGAGAGAGAGAGAGAGAGAGAGAGAGAGAGATCAGTTTACTTAGATTCCTCCTTATTCACTCTATGACCCACCCAACCCATAGAAGCCAGCCATTTAGGGTGGGTCTTCTCTTCTATTTTGGTTGTGAAGCTAGTCTTTTAACAGCTGAGCCAGCCGGGCGGTGGTGGTGCACGCCTTTAATCCCAGCACTTGGGAGGCAGAGGCAGGAGGATTTCTGAGTTCGAGACCAGCCTGGTCTACAAAGTGAGTTCCAGGATAGCCAGGGCTACACAGAGAAACCCTGTCTTGAAAAACTGAAAAAAGAAAAAAAAAAAAAAAAGCACGCTTTAACAGCTGAGCCCACTCCAGCCCATAGGGCGGGTCCTTCTCATTGAAGTTAAAACTCTCTGGAAACGTCTTTACAGACACACCCAGAGATCTGTTTCCTAGCTCACTAAATCCAGTCAAGCTGTCAGTGAAGCTCAACAACTATCTCACCTTGTAAGTGTGAAGTTTAATTCTCCTAACTAGGTAGCACCTGCCTTGAAATTTGAATAATCTCAGATAGTTGGAAGACAAACAAAGTATAAAAAACAGTTTTTTTCGAAGAGAAACTTTTGCTACATATGCTGCTGCTGCACCACAGGTCAAACGTTCTTCACTTTCATTCTGTTCCTTAAGGAAGTTAAACTTGTTTTCACTGTAGAGGGGTGTGTTCTTGTTTTTGGTCTTTATATTCTCAGATACTTTTTTTTTTGTTATGGGTAAGTCTTTTTGTTTATAGTTAATACCACACATCACCTCCACAGCAAGACATTCTCTAACCACCATGAAAAGAACCTCCCATTCACCTCTACCAGTGATTTCACAGTTTCACTTAATCCACTATGCCATCCGAAGCTTTCTAGTTTTACTTATGTAAGCCTTTAACAACGTTATTATTGTCTGTCTCTCACTAGTAGACAGTGAGGTGTCTAAGGCCAGGGACACACCTTTCCTATTTATCAGTGATCTTTGATACCTCAATCGAGCCTGTAACACTGAAGGAACCCACAAGTGCTGTTGAATGAGACATGAAAGAAAACAAATCTTAACTCAAGAATTTGTTTACTATGTCAATTTGGAAAATCTACGCCATTTCACTAATAACTGGCTTTGCTACCTATAAGCCAAAATGATTTCCAGTGGTTTGTGAGAGCTACATGAAGAACAGTTGTGAAATGAAAAATTAATGTTCTATAGACGTTAGATGTTTGTTGCTACATCACGGAGTGGGAGTCTAGTGTGAGAAGGCTTTTCATTTGAGGAGAGGCACTAGGAGGTGTTAACTGAAAATTCTCAACATCATTGCTGATGACACGCAACATGTCTGCTATGTGTTGGTGTCGGGAACTTGGGCAGACAGAGGAAGCTGCTGCATCCTAGTCAGTCACCTCTAAGACAGTTCTTCATGCTAAAATGCTTACACAAGGGCTTCTCACTTCATTAACCACAACCAACAGCACCCATCTTCTACATAATACAAAAGTCATGTACACATTTACATGTATTTGTTATGTACAACATGGTTATTATACATTTTACATATATGCCATTAGTCATAAAGGGTACATAGAATTGCTGTTGTATATAATATGATAAAAAACCTTAAGCGTTATGACATTGATATGTTCTCAAAACCTGAATATTCCAGAACAGTCTGGTAGGTAAGCCTTATTTTAAAAAGATTTGGTTTTCTAACCAAGTAAACATCATCTCTCATTTTTTTCTCTTGTATTCTGTAAAGGCCAGCTGTACTGGCTTCCCCTCTGTTCTTTTTTTTTTTTAATTTTATGTAGACAAATATTATTATTTATTTTATGGACACTGGGCAAGAATGGGGAAAAGTTAATGTGGACGTTCTGGGTCAGTTGGAGGCCAGTGGGATGACATCAGGGTGGCCCTCCTGGAGGGGTGAAGAGCAGGGGGTGTGAAAGGAAAGGGCCAGAGAGGGGGTAAAGATCAGAGACAGAGCAACCAGGGGGCTCATTTCCCTCAGTATGGGGGCGGATGGCTAGGACTGTGGGCTGACAGCCATGTGCCACATAACCCAGGATATCCCCTTTGTGGAGGGGAGTGAATTGGGAATTTCACCTTCCTGGAACTCCTGTCAGTGAGGATCTCTTTAGATGACAGGATTTGGAGAGCCAGGGCTGAGACAGGAGAGATGACCAGACACAGACAGGTTACCCCAGCCCTCATCCCTAGGCCAGAGACCTTGCCTATGTCTGCACGTGGGTCAGCAGGGTATCACCTGCCACTTCTAAACTGTTGCTAGCTGGCAAGTTCTTCAGGCGGTGGTAGTATTCACACATTGTGTTGACCATCCACGGCCGCCTTGAAGCAGTGACCTTCACATAAGATCCATATTGAGAAGCTCTGGCCACGACGGAAGGGCATTATCTCAGGCAGACTTCGCTCTTCAGATGCCCAGAAGCTGTTGACCTGAGTGTTTCGGACCAGCCTTCTCACTGAAACGGGAGTTCCGGTGGAAAGTAATGTCACTTCCAGAGTGAAGGTTCATATGGAACCTCTTAGCATCTGACAAGACACTGCCTGATATGATGATGGACTTAGACGGCTAAAGCCCGTTTGGAATGGCGGTGAAGAAAGGTATGCTGGGGTGGGGTGCGCCATAGGAGGGATCCCAGGAGTAGAGGACATCTGTCCAGGGCGCTGTGAACTAGGTGGATGATAGTTTGACCTATGGGTACCCTGGTGGGCAGTCTGAAAGCCCTGAGTTTGCTGTTTGTGCCCCTTGGGGGTCCGTGGGAACTGGACTGGCTGAGAACTGCACTGTGGATAAGACAGGCTGGACAGGGGCTGCAGAGCTCTGGAAGGAGATAAAGGACACCTGTAAGCTGCTGGAGACAGCGATGGTGTCCACGAGGTGGTAGGATATGCGGCGTGAGTACTGCGCGAAGTTCTTGTTCACTATCATCTTGAAATCTGACCTCTGCACCAGGAAGCAAAGCTTAAAGGGCATCCGCTTCCGGAAGGGCATCTGCATCTTCCTCTCCTCAGATTCCCACTGTCCATTCTGCTTCCTGTTGCAAACCACATACCCTCCTTACTCAAACCGGGGATTGAAGTAGAAGGCAGTGTCATTTCCACTGAAGCTGGTCTGAAAGTTCAGGACAATACTATTTGCAAAAGCGTGGATGGTTCCCTGGAGGGTGATCTGAAGTCCCTCCTGTAACCCTCCTTGGATTATTCCAGTAAAGGGGATGACTGGGTTCATGTACTGGAGGCTGGACACTGAAGAAAGCCATCTCTTTTGTCTCAGGGGAACCAATGCTCTCTTCCTCACTCGTTGGACAGCTTTCTCTCTGTTTAAGTTAAATCTGAGTTTCTGTAGAAGGCTGGCTCTTACTTTTGTTCCTTATACTTAAAGATTTGTTTTTATGAATGCATATATATATATATATATACATATATATATATATATGTATATATATATATATATATATATATATATATATATATATATATATATATCCACACACCATCTCTGCAAAGAAGTCTCCCTCCTTAATCAAACACTTGCCTTTTATCTGAAGTCATTTATCCCTACCTGGCTTTATAGGGACAGCCAAGGTTTGGGGTATTTTTGTTTGGTTGGCTTTGGTTTTTAAAGACAGGGTTTCTCTGTGTATTGGTGACTGTCCTGGAACTCTCTTTGTAGACCACGCTGACCTGGAATCACAGAGATCTACCTGCCTCTGCCTCTTGAGTGTTGGGGCACACCATAAAGTGCTAGGATTACATGACTTTTCCATTTCTTTAGAAATATTTTATGGGTTTCATTTCAAATGAAAAATATGTATAAATAAAGTGATACCCAGATGTTCACGAAGCCTCTGTTGTAATTAACACTTCATAACTGAGAAAACTGAGGCTTACAGTCATTGAGGTCATTCAGACACTAAGACCCAGTGCAGTTCTCCCTCAAGTGTGACCTTATATGAAGAATCCGGAGGGAGGTTTCTGAAAGGAAATGATGTAATGTGAGGCAGATGCAAAGTGCGGCAGGAAGGCAGGGTGTACAGTCCTTATCACAGCAGCTGCGTTAGTGGTACGTGTTCAAAGGAACCACAAACTTCCGACCTGAGGCAGTTTCCGGTGACAACCTGCTCATCATATTTCAACATGATTTTTTTTTCTTTCAGTGAGTGAATTAGTTACTGGCATGTCTTTAGTCTTCTTGTGGATCAGATTTTCCATTTGTAATGTTTCATTAAAGTAATTCAAATTATGTAAATCAGTATCACTTGTTTTTATATAGCAGGTGTGTGTGTTTGAAATGGTTACTATGTGGGACCTTTAAAGGTGGCTGTGAGGAAATGGGGGGTTTCCAGTTCTCAGCAATTTCCAGTCTCCTCTCCTCTGAGTTCATCAAGTTTTCTTACTTTCCTATTCTGTGGAACATTTCCCCAGATACAAAACATGTTGGAAAGTGTGAATTGATATGTTTCTTCTTGGTTTGTTGTGGTAAAATGTAAAGTTCCTGTGCTCATAAACCTGAACTCTGAAAATTTTGATTACTTTTGAAAGGGAATGGAATAGGAGAACTCCATCATAAAAAATACTTGGTGTTTAGCTATGCCTGAGATCCTCCTCACATTTATTTCAGGTGTCTCTCATACGCAGAACCTGTTCGAGGATGACCCTCAGAGAAAGTGGTGTGGAGAGGGCCAACACAACTAGAAATCCCAGAGAAGTCAGAACCTGAGATACTAAGCAATTGAGTCGTGTCTCTTTGTGTTTGACTCTTGCTTGACAACTGTATAGTAAATCCAACAGAGTGCTTAACCTATGTAGGGAGAGAAAACTGAGAGGAAGATAGGCAACACTCTGAAGTTCATATGCATTGCAACATCTTTCAGGTATGAGAAGAGTATGCAAGCTTAAGAAAGATACAAAGAATCATAATAATGCATTATGGATAACTTGAAGCTACTGTCTTTGACAGTGTAAGTGAAAGGCCCACTCCCAAGCCCACTTTATCCAACTTTATCCATTGACACAGTAGGAAATAAAAAATCAATTTATTTTTTTATTAACTGTTAAGAACATAAACTACAATTAAACACAGCCTATTTGGAAAGTATTTAAAATAAATGAAAATAAATTTAATTTAAATTTATTTAATTTAATTTAATTTAATAAATTAAATTAAATTAATTTAATTTAAATTTAAATTTTCATTTAAAATAAATGAAAAGCAAAATAAATAAAACCTTCAGGGCCAGCTGCATTTGTTTATAGCTACATATCAATAATGAAATTTTAATACTGAAATTGAAAATTGTAAATTCATCAAGAATAGTACACAAAACATTAGAAGAGGTAAACCCCAAATTAGAAATTGATCAGCCCATTTACTAGTAAATTCATCAACATGTATAATACATCATGTATAATGTTGTATGCATACATTTATGTATGCATAAAACAATAATCCACTGAAAAAGCAAATTTTTATTTTCATTTAAAATCCAGTCACCAAGACATGCTACATTAAGAAATTAAAAGGAAAATTATTTCAGATGATATAAATTAATATATTTGGTAACTTTGAGCACTTATGTTGAATTCATTAATTATGTACCCTAGACACAATTTGCATATCAATAGATTTCCAAGAAGATGGAAGGAGAGACCCCTGGTCCTGGAAAGACTGGATGTAGGGGAATGCCAGGACAGAGAAGCGAGAGGGGGTTGAATGGGGAAAAGAGGGAGGGAAAGGGGCTTATGGGACTTTCGGGGAGGGAGGAAACGGGAAAGGGGAAATGATTTTGAATGTAAATAAAAAAACTTAGAAAATAAAATAAAATTAAAAACAGAATAATTGCTTTGAAGTGTAGTCTCTAGGAGGAATAATCATCTATAAACTATATCATGATTAGTGAAGAATTGAGAACATTTTCTTGTGAAATCAGGAATGAGATGAGAGATCCACTATTTCAAATTCTCTCTCTCTCTCTCTCTCTCTCTCTCTCTCTCTCTCTCTCTCTCTCTCTCTCTCTCCCCTTTCTCCCCTCTCCCTCTCCCTCTCCCTCTCCCTCTCCCTCTCTCTCTCTCTCTCTCTCTCTCTCTCTCTGAAAAAGAGAAAGAAAAGAGAAATCAATGTGGAGGTTGCACAGAAAGGTAAGAACAGCATTACCGTACTACCCAGGTACAGATCCTGGCCTTATACCCAAAGAACTGCATAGCTTCAACAGAAATACTAGCCTATCTATGTTACTAGTTGCTTTCTTTACTCATATAGGAAAGAGAATCAGTTAGATGTCCACCAGCTGTGAGTGAAAATGTGATGCAGATACACATAAGAATTCTATTCAGCTGTAAAGAAAAAGGAAATGATGATGCTTGCAGATAAATAGGTAGAACTGGAGAGCATTGGTTGAGTGCTCAGACCCAGAGACAAACACTAATGTTTTTCTTACATCAGGTATTACCCTTGAAACTATAAATTATTGTGTTTAAGATATAGTGAGTGCAATTTGTACTGGATTGGGGCTTTCCTACCTCAATGAGTTACCAAATTATCTAATTTGATCATCTGTAAAGATCCTCTTCCTTCCTATATTTCTTCCTTCAGTTTTTTAACTAGTTTGTTTGATTTGGCTTTGCTTTTGAGACTTGGCCTTTTAGGGGAACATTTGTTAAAAGGTTTTAGTTTAGCTGACAATTTTAGATTGCAATTTATCATTACCGGGAAATCAAGGCAGGAACCTATTGCAACTAGTCACATCTATAGCCAGAAATAAGGAAGTCAAATCAGATTAGGTTTCCACATTAAATAAACCAGCCAAGAAAATCCCCCCCACAGACTTGATGAAAGGATAACCTAATCTAAACAAGCCCCCCATTGAGTCTTTCTTCCCAGATCATTCCAGGTTCAGTTAAGGCAATACTAGACTAGCCAGCATATAGGCTAACCTAAGTAGAAGGTTCCTAGTGATATTTCATGTTCATAGGTTTGTCTGTGTGCTGACATGCTTTCCTTGAAGCATGGTGGCCTGGTTTGCCTGTAATGAAAGTATGTCATAATTAATCAATAGAATAAGCATCCAGTTGTTATAAAAGAACAAAGAAAGAAAAACTACCCACTGCACAATGGCCAGTTGAGGAATTTGGACACTGGAGTGGGTCTCTAACTCCCAGTGTAGACTTTTTATTCTATCCCCAGAATTGCTTAGTGACTTTAATGATTCTACTTGAAATATAAATTGATTATGAGTTGGAAAAATAAATGTAGTGTGTGTTTGTGTGTGTGTGTGCGTGTGTGCATGTGTGTTGTAGTATTTTCAGGAAAAGGAAATACATATGATGTGAAAACAGAGGATGAAATGCTAAGGGTGTGAAGGTTTAATCAGGCTCAGGAGTGTAAGGAAAAGTTTGGGAAAAGTAAACTAAAACAAAAGCTGTATGGAGAAACCACACAGAAACCTATTACTGCATAAACTTATTAAATTAGAATTGTAAGAAGGAGTTTCATGGAGGTATCCTGAATGAGGTTAAAACTTTACTGCACACAGGCTCCCAAAACAATAGGTGCTACTGCTGTCACTGTGGATTGTCCACCAGAGCTACATGATAAAACTATTGGTAGTCTGCCAAATGGACACGTAGCTAAACTGCCTTCTAAATATTTATGTTTATACCCTCAGACTGGCTTTATTCTCAATCTGTGTCAGAAAAGCTTCTTTTCTCAGAGGAGAGGATGAGAGCGGAGACACACATGTGTTCAAATTGACTATTGAGAGTTCTACTGTAATAGGGATGCTTACATAACCTCCCAAAGGCCCAGGAACCATCACAGAATAAGATCCACAAGATTCTGAGAGTCAGAGGATACAGAAGAGTACCATGACATGCTGTCCTCTGGGTATGGAGTGGCTGTAACAAGCAAAAGCACACAGCAGCAGTGGTTATTGGCACAAGACACTCACCAAAGAAAAATTACCACATGGGTGGGAGGGGATCTAATTGGGAAGAGGAATGGTGCTGACAGAAGTGAGAGAGGATGTAAGAAGGGTAAATAAGATCATGACTCATTCTATTCATTTATGAAATTATTTAAAAAACAATTGAAAATGTTTATTTTTTATCAATGGCAACATCTTACAAAAATAGTGCATTTTGTTAGCTGGGATATATTCTTAAGATTTTATTAATTTTTTTAATTTTATATGTCTGAATGTCTGCATTTAGTAAGTGCACCACATGTGTACAGTGCCCATGGAGACTGGAAGAGGGTATCAGAGCCTCTGGAACTGGAGTAACACCTGACTGTAAGCTGTCATATGGGTGCTGGGAACTGAACCTAGGTCTTCTATAAGAGTAGTGTATGCTCTTAAATCCTGAGACATCTCTCCAGCTCCTGTCACCAGGATATTGGTATTTGTAAAATTCATATAGAGGGAAAATCTTTTTATAGGTCTTTTAGATCCTAAATCAATCCCCTTCCTTGTTGTCTCTCACCCCTGTCAGTTAAGAATTTACCCAACTCCATTCCAGAGGCAAAGTAGTACACAACGTTGCCATCTGTCGTTATCCAATTTCTCCATCTTGTTGCCAGCCATTCCTATTGTCTCCTTTCTTTGCGTATTTTATACAGTGTACTGTGATACCTCATTTTAGTTTAATTTGTTTTCCTCATACTCAATAGTGCTAAATTGCTAATGTTTCCGTGTGCCTGTTCTCTAGAGTAAAATGCTTGTGCCTTCTGCCCAGTTCTACATGGTTTGTTGCCTTATTATCTTGAGAAGTTCCTTATATACTCTGGATACTAGTCTTCGTAGGGCACGTGTCTGGAAATATTATTCTTAGTTTTTCTTTCCTCTTTTCCTCTTCAGGGGCCTTTCATATAACTGAAAAAAATCTAATTGATCAAGTACTTTATTTTTTTAGATGGTTGATTCTTATTTCTTTTTTCAAAGTTCATGAAACTTTCTTCTACCCCTTAAACTATGCAAACAAGCTTATTGAAATCTAACTTTTGTTGAATTTTTTAGTTCTTTGTGAATATTTTTATTTATTTGTTTTGAGTGTATTCACAATGACTTATTAACGTGTTTGTATGATTTTTTTTTAAATTAGATTATTGTAGCATCTGTATCTTCCCATAGTCCCTAAACTCTGTCCTTCCTGGCTTCCTCTGACACCTCTCAGGGGCTGGAAAGTGGCTGCTGCCTTATTTCTGCCAGGCTTTCCAGTCATACTCTGTGGATACCTGAGGCAGGAAAGCCATTCCCTGTAGATGTGGAAGTTACAGCTCTTCCTTATGTGTATGGTGACAGGAGAGCATAGATGTGACCATTCCCAGCTTTTTATGTGGGTGCTGAGGATATGAACTCAAGTCATTATTCTTGCACAACATGAAGCATTTTACCAACTGAGTGATCCATCTTCGGCCCTGAAAGTTTGTCGACATTTGTTATTATATCTTAGTGGACTTTTATAACTCAGTTGCCGGTATAGAATTAAGACCACCATTATCTGGCCCAATTAAGCTCCGCTTTCTGAGTTTCATGTTGGAAGCTCCTATTCCTGAATTGTGGTGAGCCCATAGAAAGGGATGAGGCTAAAGGAAGAAGTTGCCTACAGGGTAGGAGGAAAACATGCAGAATGACTGAGATGTTTGCTTCACAGACATCTTTGTTATTGATCGTCACACTCAAGCCCAGGAACTTGGTGTTCCTAACTTACATTTGTCTAAATCTTCTAACAGGAAACTTTAAAACCACATCAGTCAACTTGTATTGCTGGCCAAGTCCCGTAGAGAAGTAAGTCATCTACAAATATAGTTTAAAGAAGTGGGTGGGGAGTCACAGTATCAGTTAAAGAAGAAACAAAAGAGCTTCATATACACACCAGTGGTAAAACCTTGAAATAGAAAAGACCCAACAGATCTCTTAGAATGCAGGGGGCAGAGCTCTGGAAAAGAAAGCAAAACTGGATGCGATATGAATCCACTGTCGTTAATTCATGTGTTTAGGGAAGTCACTCACACATGTGTGCATTCGTGTGTGTGTGTGTGTGTGTGTGTATGTGTGTGTGTGGGGAGAGAGAGAGAGAGAGAGAGAGAGAGAGAGAGAGAGAGAGAGAGAGAGAGAGAGAGAGAGAGAGAAAAGACACACAGAGAGAGAGAGAGAGACACACACACAGAGAGAGAGAGAGAGCAACTGTGTGGACTTGGTTCTCTCCTTTCACCTTTATGAGGAATTTGGATATCAAACTGAGGTCAGTCACCAGATTGTGTGGCAAGCACAATCTTCTCCCATTTAGACATCTCTCTGATCCTTTTGTCCTTCACTGAGTAACACTAGTGCATCTATTCATCCACCCAACACATACTTAATGAGTGCCCACATTGTGCCGAACACTAAAATATGCACTGAAGATTCACACTAGACAAGATGACAATGATCTTGTGAGTTCAGAGTATGCAGTCTAGCAGGCCATTCAGTCTACTCTCATTTTTTCATGGTCTTTCTAGATAAAGCTTGATAAATTCTGTTGATCTTTGAGACCACATAATTCTTCTTAGAATGGTTTTTCTCCGTGGCTTACCTTCCTTTTTTCACTGATTGAATTATTTCTAGTTCTTTAAAGTAGAAAGTTAATTATTGACTAATTTTCTTATTTTTAAATCTAAAAAATATCTACATGTTTTGAAGAATACATTACTGATAGGGGTTTCACCATAATCCATAAGTTTGTGTATGTTGTGTGTTTATTTTCATACATTTCAAAGAATTTTCTACATTATCTCATAATTTCTTTTTGACTCATTGGTTACTTATAACTGTGTCATTCAGCTTCTTCATGTTTATGTTTTTACATACCATGCTAGTGTAGATTTAAAATATTAACTCATTTTTGTCAGAGAACACACTTAGTCATTAGAAGCTGATTTAACTTATTTTGACCTAACATATCTGTAATTTGGAGAATTTTCTGTATTACCCTGGGAAGAATCTATTTTTTTAACTAAAACTTTCTATAGATGTCTGATAGGTCTAGTTATGTGATAATTGAGTAATCTATTTTCTTTTTTCATATTCGGTCTCATTCTGTCCTCTCCTGAAAGAGGCTCTGGAATTACTCAGCCATTACTGTTCAACTTTATTTTCTCTTCAATTAGGACAGCTTTTCTTTCAGAAAATATAGCTAGATTTCAGATGGTCTTATGTTTAAATTGTGCTTTTCTGATAGTTTGAGTGTGTTACTACTTTAAGAATCACTTTTGAACCCATAAATACTTTTTTGTAGCCTGTTTCATCAGATGTAAATATTTCATCCCATCATTCTTATCACTAATTCAATAATACCACTTTTCTTCATACTAACCATTATACCTTTTAGTGAAACTGTGTTCCTAGTACACTGAATTTAACTGGATCAAGTTTCTTATCAATTTAGCTATTCTGTGATTTTTGATTGAACTGCTTAGTACATTTATCTACATTTAATAGAATTTCAGATTTTTGGAAAGGTTAGATCCGCTATTTTGTTACTTGTTTTCCATGTTTTATTTACTGTGGTTCCTTTATGTTCTGTAACTGCCACCTTAGAATGAAATAGATTTTTATTTTTTAGCATACAACTTTACCTTACTATTCTTAGAAGTGATTTTCATCTATCTTTTCAATGTTTGAGGGTTATGATTAATCTTAATTTATAATAATCTAATTCAGATTTATAAAAATTTAATTTTGATTGTTCTATTTCTTTTTTCTTCTTTTGTACAATTGCCATAAAATTACATTTTTTGCATGTATATGTTCATGGTATATTTATATACATGTGTCTATCTAGACAGATAAATGTGTGAGTGCACATACACATGTATGAACATGAATGTGTATGCCAAAGGTTGATGCTGGGGTCTTCCTTGACAATATTTTACTGTATCAATGAAGACAAACTCTTTCACTGACTCAAAACTCACTGGTATATATTAGCTAGTCAGCTTATTACAAATCTCCTGTGTCTGCTTCTTGAGTGCTGGAATCATAGGCAGATCATCACTACCAAACAACTTTTTTGATAAAATTTATTAAATTTATTGGTTGATGACATGTACATAGTACATTCTGATTATTCTCACTCCAATCCTCCTGCATATCCCTCCCATGCCTGCCAGCTCTCATTCCTCAATAAGTATCCCTTCCTCATATTCATCTCATTTTGTTTCCTTTTGTGGTCCATTGAGGTTAACTAGTATTTTTGGTGTGATAGCTATTTTTGAAACTATCCATCCAAGTCTAGTGGGCTCATTAGTGTATACGCAACTGAAGATAATGGCTTTCCCACTCCCAGAATACATCAGTATCCAATAGTTTAGTAGGGAATGATAGGCCCTGTGAGTCCTTCCCTGATCCATTAATAACTGCTGATATGTCAAGTCTTGTGCAGGTCCTATGTAGGCAATCATAGTGGTTGTTAGGTTGCGATTACAATTCATGTGTCATATAAAATGGATATCATTTTGTAACCCTCATTCTTATCTTCTAGGGTTTATATTCTTTCTACTCCAACTATCATGTTCCTTGAAAACTCAAGCATCACTTATTCTCAGTACTTTGGCCAATCACAAGTCTCTTCATCTACTGATGTTCATTATAAAGAGAAGATTCTCTGATTCAGGCTGAAGTAGCATTTGTTTATGAGAATAAACATGGCGAAATGGGTACCCTCATATAATGTTAATGGGGTTGCAAATTGTTACGACTTTGGAAATCATTGTGGAGACTACTTGAAACAACAACAGCAGCAGCAGCAGCAACAACAACCTTAGAGACAGAACTGATCAGAACTAATATATGATCCAGCTCTTCTCCCTATGTCCATATATCCAAAGGACCCTGTATCCTACTGTAGAGGAAGTTTCTCATCTCTATTCATTGTTGCTCTGTTCACCATAGCCAGGAAACGAAACCAGTACAGATTTCCTTCAACTACAGAATGGTTAATGAATATGTGGTAAATGTACAAAAAAAATCATTTTATTTAACTCTAAGGAAAAATGAAATTTGGTGGTAAATGGATGGAATTGGAAAAGTTTATACCTAGGTAAACCAGACAAGAAGGATAAATACCACATTCTTTCTCATGGGACACTTTAGTTTAGACTCTAATTTTGTGTGTTCAATTTGTAGCACCTGCAGAAGCTGGGAGAATAGAATGGGACTATTTACTTGGCTATGTCTTAAGGGACTGGGGATAATAGATTATATAAAATATATGGAGATGAGAACACTAGGGTTGGAATGGTTTAAGCATAGGTGGTGGTGAGAGAGTTGAAGGACACGAAATAAGGATACAGAGAAAAGTCATATGGAAAACAACTACTTTGTAAAGCATTTTTAAAAACATAAGTTTAAAAAAGCGTTAGAAGAGAAATATCTTGCACAGCAGGATAAAGCTGTTCCGAAAAACCATGGATTGCTAAACAAAAATCCCAGCTCCAAGTATGCAACCTTTTCTTATGAGGTCAGGGAGGACCTTTAGATCCTTGAGACAAAGCAGGCTCTTAACAGCCTCTTGATTTCTGTCTTAGTCAGGGTTTCTACTGCTGCAATGAAATACCATGACCAAGAAGCAAGTTGGGGAGGAAAGGGTTTATTCAGCTTACACTTCCACATTGCTGTTCATCACCAGAGGAAATCAGGACTGGAACTCACACAAGGCAGGGACCTGGAGGCAGGAACTGATGCAGAAGCCAGGGAAGGGTGCTGCTTACTGGGTTGCTTACCCTGTCTTGCTCAGCATGTCTTCTTATAGAATCCAAGATGGCATCACTCTCAATGGGCTGGGCCCTCCTGCCCTGCTCACTCATTGAGAAAATGCCTTACAGCTGGATCTCATGGAGGCATTTCCTCAACTGAGGCTCCTTTCTCTGTGATAACTCCAGCTTGTGTCAAGTAGACACGCAGAACCAGCCAGTACAATTTCCTACTGGAGCTGACTGACAAGACACAAGATGCCGGTGCTGAAGAAAGCACACATCTTCATAACAAGTTATAGTGAAACTGAGCTGAAGAGTGGGAAGCTTTTTCCTTGCTGCCTATTTTTTGTCATTATGGAAGTTGCTGTGTGGACTTTGGGAGTGTGAAAAGGCACCAATTATATAAGCCTGCTGTGAACCCTATAAGCCATGCTAACCTGAAGCAGGAGTACATACTGACGTGATATTGGCACAACTGATAAGGAAGAAACCAGCTACTCTGACTGATTTTGAGGCCTGCTCCACAGGAAGGAATTTGTTTCTGGTGCTGTAAACCTAGTTTTAAAAACAAACAAACAGCCAGACAGTGGTGGCTTATGCCTTTATTCCCAGCACTTGGGAGACAGAGGCAGGCGGATTTCTGAGTTCGAGGCCAGCCTGGTCTACAGAGTGAGTTCCAGGACAGCCAGTGCTACACAGAGAAACCCTGTCTCGAAAAACCAAAAACAAACAAATAAACAATCAAACAAGCAAGCAAGCAAACAAACTCCTATGGTTGAAGATATCTCAGGCTCCAGGGACCAATTTATCACTGTCACACAGTTAAATTGGCATTGTTACATACTTCTTTCTGAATATTTATACTTATACCCTCCCAACTAGAACTCTGAAAGTCAGTCTTCTTTGTGCTTGCGTGACAAGTGCTTTATCAGTGAGCAACCTCCCTAGCCCCACAAATTATATTTTTATACATTGTATGTCTATACCAATTTTAAAATTAAACGCTTGAAAATTTAACATTGCTGCATTACACAATTATCTTTTAATAGGTTAAGGGAAATAGAGCTATACTATGTATTTATATTATCTTTTAATTTAGCACTAAAATTTATTTTAATCTTAAATATTTTTTTAAAAGTTAGGTGAAGTTGCTGTATAGTACTCTGCACTGAAGAGGTCCAATATTTCTTGTAACACAGGTTACCGAGTATTTTACCCTTATAGTTTTTAGTCTTCTGATTATATCTTACCTTCTGAAAGATAGTTTTTATGGACATAAGATTCTTGTGGACAGTTTTGGCCCTTGAATTTTCAATAGGTCAATTCCTTCTTTCTGGCCTGAATTGTTTTACCCTGAGACACTTTATTTAACCTCCTTGTCTCTAGCTGGTCATGGTGGTACTATAATCCCAATATGTAGAAGATAGAGGCAGGCAGATCTCTGTGAGGTCAAGGCCAGGTTGGCCTGCAAAGTGGGTTTTAGGATGGCCAGGGCCACTGAGATCCTGTTTCAAGCAAGCAAACAAGCAAAGAGCAGCAGCAGCTGCTGCTGCTGCTGCC
Organism: Tokudaia tokunoshimensis; assembly: GCA_036184795.1. Classification (NCBI taxonomy): domain Eukaryota; kingdom Metazoa; phylum Chordata; class Mammalia; order Rodentia; family Muridae; genus Tokudaia; species Tokudaia tokunoshimensis. Next base: position 149,300,651 of record BTHU01000002.1, read on the forward strand.
GCCGCTGAAACCACAGTAGCTACAACAGCAACAGCAAGACAATAGCTTCCTGCCTCAGCCTCTCAAATGCTGGGGGTGCAGGGATAAGGAATCATGCTCATCTCTAGGGTAATCTTTTGTTGTTATTTTTACTTTTTAGTGTTTAGTGCTGAATCTATTAGGATATATCATATGTGTTTTATTTAGCCAACTAGATGTGAAAAAAATTACTTTTCATTAAATTGAGGAATATGTACCTGTTAGTTTTTCATATACTCTTTGTTCTCCCTTCCACTACCTTTCTCCTCAGAAATATAATGCAGAGTTTTCATAATGCATGTGCTGACATGTATGTTAATATCACACAGTTCCTAGAGTCATTTTATAATGTATGTGCTGACTTATATGTTAATATCACACAGCTCCTAGAGTCATTTTCATAACACATGTGCTGATATGTATGTTAGTATCACACTATTCCTAGAATCATTTTCATAATGCATGTGCTGGCATGTATGTCAATATCATACATCTCTTAAAGTTATTCTTCATTTTACTTTCTTTTTATTTCACAGATTTGATGATTTCTGCCAACCTATCTTTACCCTAAAGTTATATATAAGCTTTCAATCATCTCAAATCTGCCAAGGAGTTTGTCTTTACTTTGCTTCCTAATTCTAGACTTTCTGTTCAGTTACTTTAAAAAAATGTAACTGCCCCCAAAATATTATCATTATGTAACTCATACCAACCTGGGGTGCCCTATGTAGCTCAGGGCTATCATCAAACTCCCAGGGATGTTTCCACCTCTACAATCCTGGTGCTCGGACGCAGGTGAGTCCCATCATCTCCGGTTTAGTTTATTTCAGTACCACTGTTTGCTACCCAGTGGGAAATCATTCTCGTACATTCTTTTATTACTTTAGACACGGTTTGCTTTAGTTGTTTGTATTTAAAACAGTTAAATTGAAATTTCTTGCCATCTCTGCTTGTTGAGAAGCATAGTTCGAGGGAGAATTTAGGGTCTTGGGCATTTACACAGATTTACACAAGCACATAATAGTCTTAGCAATAATGTTGCATTTTAAAAACCCACATCTAAGCAATCTTACTCTCGTCTAAATATTTTTGGTCATCTTTTCATTTGCTGTGATGATATTGCCACTTGTATTAGATTTTTTATGCTCTAAGAAAATGCCTAAGGATGATAATATAAAGAAAAACATTTATTTACGTTATATTCTTGGAGGCTAAGCAGCTGAGATCAGGCAACTCCATTGGTTTGGTTTGAGAACCTTGGAGCAGATGACCTCATTAGGGGTGAAGCAAGTGCAGGAATGGTCACATGGGAAGACAAGAAGACAGAATCAGAGGCTAGGATACTTTGATTATACCCAAATGTTGAAGGTGCCCATGAGAACTACTCTTCCAAGGAGAGAACCTCATTTCCTGAGTCCCACTTCTAAAAGTCTTCAGCACACCAGGAACTGAACTTCTAGCACAGGAAGCTTTGAGAGCTGCACTTAAGCCATATCCAGCCACAGCATCCCTTAAGGAAGCTACAGTGTTCAACAGCTGGCACTGTTTTTGACAGATGTCCCTAGGGGTAAAGGCTCTTTGTACAGCAGCTCAGATCGAGTAAAGTCATACCCTACAGGTGGGAATTTCTAGGGGGATTCCAAACAGTCCAAATGAAAATACTCTCAGCATAGTCTTTTGAAGTCTTACCTGCTTCTGCCCCCTCACATGCCCACTAGGCTGCTGTTTTCCACAGGCACTCTAGTTGTAAGATGTTTTGTTTTTGAAGCTAGAGTGAAGCTGAGGTGAGGGGAGGATGGGAGCAAGTTGCAGTCTCACTAAGCCCATTATAAAATCCTGCTGTGGGTCAAGTTCCTCAGGAAAATGACTCTGACTTAGAAGTTTGTGTGCAGGAGGTAAATTAGGAAAGAGCCTCAATTCAGCGGCAGTGGGTGAGAATGACAAGGCTGGGGATGGTGATGGAGCTCGCCTCAGATTTTAATGGGAAAAAGAGATTCTGTAGAACAAACAGAGAATTTACCTTCATCTCAGCATAGCATTATGTAAAATGTAATATTTATCTAAGAAATAGACAGTTGATAAACTCTGTCAGATGAATAAGTCATAAAAACATTAAAATTTTAAGCTACATGTATACATTTTAAAGACTTATTTATTTCTGTGTTTTATGTATATGAGTGCTTTATCTTTATGTGCACCAGAAAGAGGCAGCATGTTCCTTATAGAAGACTGTGAGCCACCATACAGTTTCTAAGAATTGAACTCAGGGCTGTTGGAAAAGCAGTTGAGTGCTTTTAACCACTGAGCCATCTCTCCAGCTCTCATTTTAAAATTTATTTTGTGTTGAGGCTGTGCTTTTGGAGGTCAGAAGACAACTTCCAAGGAGTCTGTTCTCTTCTTCTATCATATGGGTACTGGGGATTAAACTCAGGTCATAAGTTTTGGCAGCAAGCTCCTTTACCCACTGGGCCATCTTGTGGCCTAGAAATAAAAAACAGACCAAAATAATACAAGTCTCAGAAATGAAAAAAAAAATTGTTCATTGGAGGGACTGGAAGACGTTTCATAAATGGAATTACATCTGAGGAACGAGGCAGGAGGCAGAAACAGATAACAAAGCTTAAATTTTTTTAACAGCCATTCAAAATAAATAGTCCCAGTGTTGTGAAACTAGTGATTAACTGTGATCACAATCTTAGTTTTGGAAGCATCATCCAGGCTCATTGGCATAGGCGATCTTCAGCAAATGTCCTCTTCTTGGGTCAAAACAGGGATTCCTGACTTTGTTGCAGAAATGAATTTCAAAGGAACAACTATGAAACTGAGCTGAAATTTATTAAAATAAAACCTTAAGATTGATTAAAGCACAGACCTTAATAGGGAGGCACCCAGGGAAAGGATAATACACACTCAAGTGTCAATGTGGGCATTCCCAGTGCTTACTGCCCTTGGGTACCATAGAAGCAGACTCAAATATGCTTTTGGTGGCTCAAGTTATATCTCAATAGTGTGTTCATTAATTTTTTCCCTGGTAAATGAGAGTGTAGGATGGCTCTGGAGGTGCTTTGGATAGGATTACAATAAGATCAAATTAAGGGCCACAAAGTCTCTTAGGGGATTGCAATACAAGGGAAGTTTTTGAATCTGGGAAAGGATTAGGCTATATTTGATGGTCATACTCAATTAGGTGTTGAGCCTAACTCACTACCATTTTGACATTATTTGAAACACCTGTGCATGAGAAGGATAATTGCTCACATGATATGAAAACAACCTTCACAGAGAATGTTAACTGTGCCAGAAATTCTTGACTCTACAAAGAATTCCATAGCTGCTGAGAGCCTTCAACCTGATTCTTGCACGGGGCCCCTTTCCCTTCCCACATCTCCTTCGTTTTCCTTGCCTTTCTATCCTATCTCAAAATGTTTGGTATATATGGAACTCCAGTTTGACCTCAGTTGAGTTTTTTAACCTCAGTTAAGGTTTTTTTTTTTGTTATTGTTGTTTTTGGGGCTTTTTTTGGGGGAGGTGGTTTTTTTTTTACCTTAAAATGGTCAGATGATCAGAGATAAATTAAAATCCATGGGTGCTTACCATGTTAAGTAGAATTTCTTAAAATTTTATAAATTTCTTATTTTAAAAATGCATTTTTACATTATTTTTTTAATGTAAATGCATAAAATTTTAAGAAATTTATAAAATTTATAAATTTTTAAAATTTATAAAATTTTTTTAATGTAAATGCGTAAAAATTTTAAATATGTCTGAATGAGATTATTTGTAAGTCTAATCAGATAATACCCTAATACAAAGTATATACAAATCCAGCAAATAATTGAATTAATTTAAAAGAATACAGTGTTGTGTTTTACAACAAAAGAAAGAACCAGGATATGTTTAGTAGAAATGAGGTATGGCGAGGTGGAAGGGGAGGGAGTAGAGACAGAGAGAGGAAGAGAGAGAAGGAGATGGAGAGGAAGAGGGAAAGGGAGAGAGAGGGGGAAGAGGGGGGGAGAGGAAGAAAAAGGAGGAGGAAAAAGATGAAGAAGAAGAGAGACAAGTGGGGAGAAAAAGGGGGGAGGGACATCCAGGAACATGTGGAAAGAGAGGGGGAGGGAGATGAGACAGGGAGAAGAGTCAGAGAGAGAAGGGGAAGAGAGTAAGAGGAGAAAGACCCAAAGAGAGTGAGGAGCGGGCAAACAGCCCCTTTTATAGTAAGCCAGACATACCTGGCTGTTACAATTTTCAAACTGTGCGGTGGAGCCTAGAAGCAATGCTGACAGAATGAGAAAGTTCACAAGGAGTATAATAAAGGTGTTGTAAGACTCAACCAGTCTTTGGACCCCCTGAGTGGACCACATGGAGACGGAAAATCGATGCAAAATACATGAGGAATTTTTATTAAAAAAACTAGCCACTGAAACTAATAGAAAGGAAACTAGGGAAGAACCTTGAACTTATGGGCACAGGGGAGAATTTCCTGAATAGAACTCCAATAGCTTATGCTCTAAGATCAAGAATTGACAAATGGGACCTCATAAATTACAAAGTCTTTGTAAGGAAAAAGACACTGTCAAAAACACAAAGCGGCAACCAACTAACTGGGAAATGATCTTTACCAACCCTACATCCTACAGAGGGCTAATATCCAATATATACAAAGAACTCAAGAAGTTAAACTCCAGAGAGGCAAGTAACCCTATTAAAAAATGGGGTACAGAGCTCAACAAAGTGTTCTCACCTGAAGAATATCTAATGGCTGAGAAGCACCTAAAGAGATGTTCGACATCCTTGGTCATTAGGGAAATGCAAATCAAAACAACACTGAGATTCCATCTCACACCAGTCAGAATGGCTAAGATCAAAAACACAGGAGACAGCAGTTGTTGTCGAGGATGTGGAGAAAGAGGAACACTCCTCCACTGCTGGTGGGATTGCAAGCTGGTACAACCACTCTGGAAAGCAGTCTGGCGGTTCCTCAGAAAACTGGGCATGACACTCCCAGAGGTTCCGGCTATACCACTCCTGGGCATATACCCAGAGACTTTCCCTGCATGCAATAAGGACACATGCTCCACTATGTTCATAGTAGCCTTATTTATAATAGCCAGAAGCTGGAAAGAACCCAGATGTCCCTCAATGGAGGAATGGATTCAGAAGATGTGGTATATTTACACAATGGAATACTACTCTGCAATTAAAAACAATGAATTCACGAAATTCCTAGGCAAATGGTCAGAACTTGAAAATATCATCCTTAGTGAGGTAACCCAATCACAAAAGAACACACATGGTATGCAGTCACTGATAAGGGGATATTAACCCAGAATCTCTCGGAATACCCTAGACACAATTCACTTATCAATAGATTTCCAAGAAGATGGAAGGAGAGACCCCTGGTCCTGGAAAGACTGGATGTAGGGGAACGCCAGGACAGAGAAGCGAGAGGGGGTTGAATGGGGAAAAGAGGGAGGGAAGGGGGCTTATGGGACTTTCGGGGAGAGAGGAAACAGGAAAGGGGAAATGATTTGGAATGTAAATAAAAAAACTTAGAAAAAAAAAAACAGCTAGCCACCACAGTCTGCCCTTCTGCTGGGGCAGAGCCTTGCCAGCTAGACTGCGGTGAAGATTCCATCTCCTGATACTTCCTAGAGAACCAGCCACTCAGGGCAGTTGGTAAGAAATCCCCCACCCCCAACCACCATACACACACACACACCAACCTCTGGAGGCCCAGAGCTGCTGCCAGGGATCCAGCCCTTCTGAATAGCAATCCTTTCCGAGCCTTGTCCCCCTGCCACCACTGTCTGCCCTTCAGCTAGGGCAGAACCTTGCCAGTTCTGCTGCATTGAAGATTCCATCTCCTAATACTTCCTAGCAAACCAGCCACTCAGGGCATTTGCCCTTTCTGCTGTGGCAGAATCTTGCCAGGTCTGCCAGAGTGAAGACACCTCTCCTGACCCTTCCTAGAGAACCAGCTGCACTCAGGGCATTTGCCCTTTCTGCTGTGGTAGAATCTCGCAAGGTCTGCCACAGGGAAGACACCATCTCCTGATACTTCCTAGAGAACTAGCCACACTTAAGTCATTGGAGTGCAGAGAGGCCTGGGAGCACAGGACAGCTGGTCTCCCAGGAGAGCCTACATACCTGTGTGCACAGAGAGAATGGGAATCACAGGAGTACATATAGACAGGCTTATAAGACAGATAAGCCAAAATCAAAGACAGCAAGACCAGCTAACACCAGAGAAAACTAGATGGCAAGAGGCAAATGCAAGATCAATACCAATATAAACCAAGGAAACATGGCATCATCAGAACTCAGTTCTCCCACAAGAACAAATCCTGGATACCCTAACACACCAGAAAAGCAAGAGCTGGATTTAAAATCACATCTCATGATGTTTATAGAAGACTTCAAGAAGGACATAAATAACTCCTTTAAAGAACTACAAGAGAACATGTGTCAAAAGGTAAAAATCCTTAAAGAGGAATCACAAAAATCCCTTAAAGAAATACAGGACAACATGGGTCAAGAGGTAGAAGCCCTTAAACAGGAAACACAAAAATCCCTTAAAGAATTTCAGGAAAACACAAACAAACAAGTGAAGGATCTGAACAAAACTATCCAGGATCTACAAAAGGAAGTAGAAACAATAAAGAAATCACAAAGTGAGACATCTCTGGAGATAGAAAACCGTGGAAAGAATTCAGGAGTCATAGATGCAAGCATCAACAACAGAATACAAGAGATAGAAGAAAGAATCTCAGGTGTTGAAGATACCATAGAAAACATTGACTCAACAGTCAAAGAAAATATGAAATGCAAAAAACTTGTAACCCAAAACATCCAGGAAATCCAGGACACAATGAGAAGACCAAACCTAAGGATCATAGGTATAGAAGAGAGCGAGGATTTACAACTTAAAGGGCCAGTAAATATCTTCAACAAAATTATAGAAGAAAACTTCCCTAACCTAAAGAAAGAGATGCCCATGAACATACAAGAAGCCTACAGAACTCCAAACAGACTGGACCAGAACAGAAACTCCTCCAGACACATAATAATCAAAACACCAAATGCATTAAACAAAGAAAGAATATTAAAAGCAGTAAGGGAAAAAAGGTCAAGTAACATATAGTGAAAGCAATATACTGTAAACCAGTAACTAACATCAAACTAGAGAAACTTGAAGCAATGCCACTAAAATCGGGGACCAGACAAGGCTGACCCTATCTATTCAATACAGTACTCAAAGTCCTAGCCAGAGCAATTCGACAGCAAAAGGAGGTCAAAGGTATACAAATTGGAAGGGAAGAAGTCAAAGTATCACTATTTGCAGATGATATGATTGTATACTTAAACGACCCCAAAACTTCCTCCAGAGAACTCCTAAAGCTGATAAACAACTTCAGCAAAGTGGTTGGATATAAAATTAACTCAAACAAATCAGTAGCCTTCCTCTACTCAAAGGATAAACAAGCTGAGAAAGACATTAGGGAAATGACACCCTTTACAATAGTCACAAATAACATTACATACCTTGGTGTGACTCTAACTTCTAAGCAAGTGAAAAATCTGTATGACAAGAACTTCTAGACTTTGAAGAAAGAAATCATAGAAGATCTCAGAAGATGGAAGGATCTCCCATGCTCATGGATTGGAAGGATTAATATAGTAAAAATGGCCATCTTGCCAAAAGCAATCTACAGATTCAATGCAACCCCCATCAAAATTCTGAATCAATTCTTCATAGAGCTAGAAAGAGCAATCTGCAAATTCATTTGGAATAACAAAAAACCCAGGATAGCAAAAACTATTCTCCAAAACAAAAGATCTACTGGAGGAATCACCATCCCTGACCTCAAGCTCTACTACAGAGCAATAGTGATAAAAATTGTATGGTATTGGTACAGAGACAGGCAGGAAGATCAGTGGACTAGAATTGAAGACCCAGATATGAACCCACACACCTACGGTCACTTGATATTTGACAAAGGAGCTAAAAGCATCCAGTGTAAAAAAGAAAGCATTTTTAACAATTGGTGCTGGATAAACTGGAGGTCTGCATGCAGAAAAAATGCAAATCGACCCATTCTTATCTCCCTGTACAAAGCTCAAGTCCAAGTGGATCAAAGACCTCCACATAAAACCAGATACACTGAAGCTTATAGAGGAGAAAGTGGGGAAGAACCTTGAGCACATGAGCACAGGGGAAAATTTCCTGAATAGAACACCAATGGCTTATGCTCTAAGAACAAGGATCGACAAATGGGACCTCATAAAACTGCAAATCTTCTGTAAGGCAAAGGACACTGTCAATAGGACAAAATGGCAACCAACAGATTGGGAAAAGATATTTACCAATCCTACATCTGATAGAGGGCTAATATCCAATGTATACAAGGAACTCAAGAAGTTACTCTCCAGGGTGTCAAATAACCCTATTAAGAACAGCATATAGAGCTAAACAGGGACTTTTCAACTGAGGAAACTTGAATCACTCTGAAGCACGTAAAGAAATGTTCAACATCCTTAGTTATTAGGGAAATGCAAATCAAAACAACCCTGAGATTCCAACTCATACCAGTCAGAATGGCTAAGATGAAAAGTTCAGGGGACAGCAGATGCTAGAGAGGATGTGGAGAAAGAGGAACACTTCTCCATCGCTGGTGGGATTGCAAGCTAGTAAAACCACTCTGGAAATCAGTACGGCGGTTCCTCAGAAAATTGGACATAATATTACCTGAGGATCCAGCTATACCGCACCTGGGCATATACCCAGAAGATGCTCCAACATGCCGTAAGGACACATGCTCCACTATGTTCATAGCAGCCTTATTTATAATAGCCAGAAGCTGGAAAGAACCCAGATGTCCTCCAACAGAGGAATGGATACAGAAATTTTGGTATATATACACAATGGAGTTCTATTCAGCTATTAAAAATAATAAATTTATAAAATTCTTAGGCAAATCGATGGAACTAGAAAGTATCATCCTGAGTGAAGTAACCCAATCACAAAAGATCACACATTGTATGCACTCACTGATAAGTTGGTATTAGCCCAAATGCTCAAAATAAACATATTACAATTCACAGATCACAGGAAGATCGCTAAGAAGGTAGACCAAAGTGGGAATGATTTGGTTCCTCTGAGAAAGGGAACAAAATAATCGCAGGAACAACTATGAAGACAAAGAGTGGAACAGAGACTGAAAGAAAGGCCACCCAGAGACTGTCCTATCTGGGGATTCATCCTATAAATAGTCACCAAACCCAGAAACTACTATGGATGACAAGAAGTGTGTACTGAAAGGGTCTATTTATGGTTGTCTTTTGGAGAGGCCATACAAGAGCCTTATACATACAGAGGTGAATACTAGCAGCCAACCATTGGTCTGAGTGTGGGGTTCACTATAGAGGAGTTGGAGGGCAAATTGGAGGAGTTGGATGGGGCGGGGGTTTGCAGCCCCATGGGAAGAACAACAATGTTGGCCAACCAGATGGCCCAGGGCTCCCAGGGACTAAGCCATCAACCAAGGGGTACATGTGATTTCAGCCAAAAGATTGGCAGAGGAATGCCTTGTCGGGCATCAGTGGGAGGAGAGGTCTTTTGTCCTGTGAAGGCTCAATAGAGGCCCCAGTGTGGGGAATCGAGTGGGGGTCATGGGAGTGGGTTGGGTGGAGGAGCATATTCTTGGAGGCAGGAGGTGGGAGGTTGGGTTGGGGGTTTTCGGGGAGGGGGGAAACCGGGAAGGGGTATAACGTTTGAAATATAAATGAAGAATATATTCAATAAAAAAAAGAAAAAAAACCTAGCATGCTAGGGTTGCTCTGCATATAAAGAGATAGTGACCCGTACTCCAGGCTGTGCAGGCCTTTTATACAGTTCTCGGGCAGCCACCATTAGGCACAATGTGATTGGCAGAACAGTGTGACCTTTAAATTAATTGGTTGTTAGGTGATGAGGTTGGTGGCCAAAGGTCAGTCTGGTCAGTCCTTCGGAATGTGTCCCCACCCCTAGGTCGGTCTCTCCCTCTCCCTTATGGTGTGAGGAATGCAACCCAGCCTCTGATCCTTTTAAAGTTTCTGAGTTAACTTTCTCAGTGTTAGTGGCTCCTGATTGTAATCCTAGAATTACGGTTGCTTATATAGTTCCAAACCATCTTGGACTGCATAATGAAACTCTGTTTCAACAGAAAACAAACCAAAACCAAAACCAAGTCACAAATGGTGTGGGGGTGGTTGGGCTGCACAGATGGCTCAGTTACTAAAAGAACTTAACTTTCCAGCACCCATGTTGCTTAGCTCACCATGTTGCTTACCTGCAGCGCCAGCTCCAGGGGGATTTGATGTCTTTGTCCTCTGTGGGCACCCACACCCATATGTGCATATTCACAAATGGTCTATATACATTTACATAATTTAAAATAATAAAAATAAATCTTAAAAATAGATTTATTCTATGTGTACTTTCCCTCTTCATGCAGGAATGTTGAATGTACCCAAAGTATTTGTCATGGTGTAATAATGTGGCCGATGGTTTAATTTCTAATATAATCTTCATTTCCACCTTAAACCTCCTCATAATCACAGTTATCTCCATTTCTTTCAAAATTATTGTCTTGTGAGGCCCAAACAAGCAATTACCAGGCTCTCCTTCCGTGCATTATGAGTTTTCTCCACCAAATTATTCCAAACTTCTATCAATCCACTCCAAAATTTGATCCATATTGTCAGGTATAATCATAGCAACAAGTCCACGTCAAAGGAAACTCAAGTTACAAAACAGACATTGTGTGGAAAAAAAGAAGAAGAAAAAGAAAATAGATGATAGATAAAAGATAGAAAGGTAGATACATAGATATGAGAGAGAGAGAGAGAGAGAGAGAGAGAGAGAGAGAGAGAGAGAGAGAGGAAAAAGCATGTAGAGGTTATCTGGCATTTTAAATAAATGCTCCAACAGACTTTGGAGGGAGTGCATTACTTTGTAGATGTAGGTAAGTGGTAGAACACTTGTTCCAGATCCTGGATTCAGTCTCTAGTGCTGTCTCCAAAATGGGAATAAAACAACCCAGCTTCTTGGATACTTCTTTCTGAAAACTGAGAGCTCAGTCAAAGCTATAGAGAAACTAAGAATTACAAATGTTGCAGTCATACTTTGACAATTTAGCAACTGTTTCACAAGGCAAAGGTGGTTAAGCAAAAATAACCAGCAGTAACCATAACTCTGTTATTGGTAGAACTAAAGGGCAAGCTCTACTTTGTTTTATTCATTTATTTATTTATTTATTTACTTTTTACACTCCAGATTTTATTCCCCTACCCCCTACCCCGGTCCACCCTCAGACTGTTCCACATCTCATACCTCCTCTCCACCCCCCTATCCCCACATGGATTTTCCCACCCCCTACCCCACTTGACCTCTAAACTCCCTAGGGCCTCCTGTCCCTTGAGGGTTAGGTGCATCTTCACTGACTGGACCCAGACCTAGCAGTTCTCTGCTGTGTTTGTGTTAGGGCCTCACATCAGCTGGTGTATGCAACCTGTTTGGTGGCCCAGTGTTTGAGAGATCTCGGGGGTCCAGATTAATTGAGACTGATGGTCTTCCTAGAGAGCTGACCTCCTCCTCAGCTTCTTTCAGCCTTTCCCTAATTCAACCACAGGGGTCAGCAGCTTCAATCCACTGGTCGGGTGCAAATATCTGCATCTGACTTAGCTGTGTGTTGGGTCTTCCGGAGTGCAGTCGTGCTAGGTCCCTTTTTGTGAGTTCTCTATAGCCTCAGTTATAGTGTCAAGCCTTCTAACCTCCCCTTGTGCTGGATCTCACTTTGGGCCTGTCGCTGGACCTTCTTTTCCTCAGACTCCTCTCCATTTCCACCCCTGTAGTTCTTTCAGACAGGAACAATTATGGGTGAGAGTTTTGATTGAGGGTTGGCAACCCCCGCCCTCATTTGATGCCCTGTCTTCCTGCTGGAAGTGGGCTCTGTAAGTTCCCTCTCCTTACTGTCAGGCATTTCATCTAAGGTCCCTCCCTTTGAGTCCTGAGAGTCTCTCACCTCCCAGGTCTCTGGTGCATTCTGGAGGGTTCTAACCTCCTATATCCCTAGGTTGCATGTTTCCATTCTTTCTGTTGGTCCTCAGGGGGCCTTTTCCCTCACTCAAAACCATATCAGGTTCCCCTCTCCTCTGACACCCTCCTCCCTGTCCACTTTTCCCCTCAGGTTTCTCAAAGAAGCCAATAAAACTAAATACACCTAAGGCCAATTGGCTTTGATGCCACAAGGTTAGTATGTAACTCATTTACCGGTCATAAATTTGATGTATTTGTTTATCTAACAGCATTTACTAATAAGGACAAACAAATTTAAAATTTTTAGATATTTAAAATTTGTGTGTGTGTGTGTGTGTGTGTGTGTGTGTGTGTGTGTGTGTGTGTGTGGACTAGAAGACAGCTTGCAGGAGTTGGCTCTTTGCTTCTACCATGTGGATCCTAAGGACCAAACTCTGCAGGTCAGGCTCGGAGGTAAGCACCTTTACCAGTAGAGAGATCTCACTGGCCTCCTCAAATCTAAAATATCTTAGTAATTTTTGGAATGGAAGATATTCTGCCAACATTTAAAAGTTGAAACGTTTTGTTTCTGAGACTTTTAGTAGTTACTACGTGGCAATCCTGAGGCAATGGCTAGATCAATGACAATCCCTAATCAATATGAAAGAAATAGACCTGAACCCATAATTTTCCTTATACTTCAAGGAAACAATTAGCCTAATTACTAGAGCCCTCAAGGCCAGTGAGTTAGGAACCACCACTTGTTATTGTTGTGTTTCTGGAAGTTCTACAAGTCAGGTGAGGGGTTTGAAGAATTGAAGGCTTTCTGGCCTGCTGGTGCCTCCTGCTGGTTGTGTAAAGCCTGAAAGAGGGGCTCTTACTTAATCCCAGATCATTCCTGTGGAGAATGATGAACAGGACTCCTATAGCACTCCCTGCAACCCTCTCCTTTCCTATCTGGACACATGCATGGAATTCTATCTTCCAGCCATTGTTAACCAAGTACCTGGGAGCTGAGGAATGCCTGCCGAGAAGATGAGAACAAGACAACCTGCTCCTACTTTATGCTTCATACTCTGTTATGCTACATGCATAAAAGAGATTCACTAAAATCAAACTCTGTGGCATCCGTTTCTTACAATTATGTTGTTTTTAGCCATATACTTCCAATGCATGAAAATTTTAGGTGTTAACTGAGTAGATCAATACATGAATGTGTATATAGCAGGGGCTCTCTCAGGGAATATGGTCTGCAGTGGTCCAAGATCAGCAAGATATCAGCTGACCTTCTCTATATACTCAGTGCTGATGACCATGAGAATGGTTTACATCACAGAGTAGAGAGGTCTTTATGATTTGGTTGTGAAATTTAGTCCATTTAGTCAGATATGGTACCATATGCCTAGAACCCTAGCATTAGGTAAGCTGAAGCAACAGATTTTGTATGAGTGCTGGAGCAGCCACAGCAGGTGACCCTGTCTCTACAAAACAAGACCATATATCTATATCTAGCGATATATGTATATATCTGTTCATATATATGTTTCATATATTATTTTTGATTTGTGATATGAATTCTTTCACAAACTATTATACACTGTTTTTTTTTAAATTATACCAGTTACTCAGACCCACGTAAAATATAGTGTCCTTTAGTTCACAAGCCATGTTTGCATAGAGAGCAAACAAGCTTAGTTAAGAGAAATTTATTTTACTTTTGTGTGTGTGCATGTGCACCCATGTGCCAGTGGGTATCAAAGGCTAGAGAGCATCAGATCCGCTGGAGGTAGAGTTAAAGAAAGCAGTGAGCCAGCAAATGAGGGTTCTGGGAACTAAATTCAAGTGCTGTAATAGCTGAGCCAACTCTCTAGCCCCCAAAGAACTTAATCTAAGCAAGTATTTAAATGACTTATACAGCTTTTAAGTCTACAGCATTTGAACAAAGCTGATTACCCTCTACAGAATGCAGTCTCATTTGAGGAGTTGAAGTCTGCAACAGGAAAAGTACTGAAGGGAGGCAGGTTGTATCCTTAGACTGTTGGTTTTGAGCCACTGCATAATTCCTTTCACTTTGGGGAACGTTCGGCAGCAGACAACAGGTCAATTATGACTTTGCCGTTCTAAGGTCTCTGGTTAATACTCCAAGGAAAATCTTAAGATGGTAAATAATTCTGGGCTGGCTAGCAGGGTGATCTGATATGCACTTGAGAGGTCCACTCTGCGTGCCATCATTGGACTAAGCTGGGAGTGGGTGAAAATCACCCTGAAGAAAAGCATGATTATCATCATGAAGTTCACCCCCTGACCCTTTCTTTACTCTGTTCCTTCATAATCTTTCCTGGCCATCATAGGCCAGTCTGGCTCTTTCTACTAAATGTTTTTCTGCTCCAGTACATTTTGATGGCAAGTTCATCATACACTGACACAAGACACTGCTCTTGCAGTGAATCCCAGAGAGCTCCAGTGTACAAGAAATTTGAGTCTTTGAGTCCCATTGGGTCTGAAACCTTAGAGTACAGCATGTAAGTTATACTCTAACAAGACCCCTATTTATCATGTTCACACATTTTATGCATTACTACACTCTACTGTTTATAGTGAGTGAAAAAAAATGCTGAAGAAATGTGCTTTTCGTAATGAGAACAAGATTTCCATTTCTCTATTGATTGAACTTCTACACAGTGGATTAGAAGGAATCCGATTTAAAATGTGGCTCTACCACTTAATGTAATGTCAGGAAAATAATTTAAACTTCAATTTGCTCAAAGAGTTAGCTAAAATACTAAGGGGTATAAGAATAACATAGTTTGTGGAAAATGTTAATATTTAAAAGAGAACTCTTTATTAGGGAACACAAACATAAAGATAAGGTAAATATTAAATAATTGAATTTCATTTTATTTTGGCCATTCTTTGTGTGTGTGTGTGTGTGTTCAGGTGCGTCTGCAGGTATATATGCATGCAGGTAGAAACCAGAAGTTCACACCAGATGTCTTATTCTACTGCTTGCCATCTTATTTTTTAAAGTTTTAAAGTGTGTGTGTGTGTGTGTGTATGCATGTGCATATATGAATACGAACATATCTTCATGCCTTGGGGGCCTGCAGAGGATGTCAGATACTCTGGAGCTGGAGTTACAGGTAGAGGTGTCTCCTTGGTTATGGGTTCTAGGAACAGAACTGTTGTCCTCTGCAAGAACATCAAGTACACTGATTTACCTCTCCTGTCCCACGCCTCAGTTTTTGAGAGGATCTCTCACTGGAACAGGACCTTACTTTTTTAAGACTGGCTAGCATGCAAGCCCCAGGAACTCTGACTCTGACTTTCGGGGGCTGGGACTATGAACTGGGGTTGCTAGACTTGGGTTTTGATGTGGGTGATGGAGAATTAAACTCAGGTTCCTCGTGTTTGTATGGCAAGTTGTAAACTGCCAGAGCTATCTCCCCAGAACCTTGTTTTGGTTTTTACATAGGATCCTGCTCTCTAGGCTGACCTGGACCTCCCCATTTTTCTGCCTCAGCCGCTGAAGTGTTGGGAATACAGGTATGTAACACCACTCCTTGAGATGCTTTAATTTTAAAATCAATTTCTAAATCAGCCTGAGGCATAATGGGTTTATCATATTTTTGCACAGACTTCGTTCTTTTACTTAGAATAAATAATCAGTTATGCTTTGTGTATCCTAATTAGTATCTACTGGACACTCAATAATTAATGAGCACATATTTTTGGTGTTAAAATGACTTTGGAGATACTAGCTAACACAAAGCGCCATATCTGAAGCCCTGAACTAAGGCTGCTGTAAACACACCTCCATTAATATAGCCGCCAACCCTCCCGTTATAATTATTTATAGACTATAGCACACTGGGGTTAAGGAAATTGAATAGTTGTCACAGAGGATAAAGATAGAGCCAGGAATTCCTGACACAGAATGGATGGAAGAGACAAGAGTCCCCAATGGAACCTGCTCTAGAAGAGTCTCCCACCTTGACCTCAACCAGTTCCTGCCTTCCCCAAGTTTGTTTCTATTTCAGCTTCCACAATACAAACCCAGGGCCTGCCAACAACTCTTTAAGCCACTAAGTTGTCAAAATGCTGTGAGATCCTTGCCCTCCATTTGAAGAACAGTAGCTGGACGTTATCTAGAGCAGCATAGGTTCCAGGGTCTCCTGGTTTTATGTCATGTGTAGTCTATTACCTTTTCTTCCTCCTTCAGAACTCTTCACTCCTCTCCCCTTAGCCCACTTTCTTGTTTACAGCCCGCACCCCTCCATGCTTGCACACACATATAACATGTAAACTCTAAGATCACATATGAGAAAAGACCTGTGGTAATTGAAGAGATTTTTTTTTTAATGATGACCAGTGTTAATGTCTGTACTTCTCTCTTTCCAAGGTCATTTCAGTGTTTTCCAGAATCTGAGTGAAATAGCTTTTGGAATTTAGGCTAATCTCCATGGATTCTTCAAGGTCAGAAAGTTTCTTCCTTCATGTTCCTCTCTACCTCCGGGTGCTCACGTTCTATTCATCCTGACTCATCACAAAATTTGCATCCTTTACTCTTTTAGCAACTATGGCAAAAACAAATCTAGGTTACCTTAAGTCTTTCAGTTTGGCAGAGACCTGTGGAGAGTTGCCTGGTCCTCAGTGGTGACACAAGATCCTTGATCAGAATAGTTTCCCCCTTATGCCTTCCTTCACAATTCCACATGAATCATGTATTATTTGAGGGCAAGCAAAGCATTTCTTATGCTCATCCTGTCCTGAAACTCTTGTTTTTCTTTTCTGAAGATGTCACTAAATTTTAGACAAGCAGAGTATAAAGTTCCTCTTTATTCTTTATGCCCTCCAGTGTGCTCCACTGAGATGGATCACTTCTGAGCAAGGCCCTTCACGGCCCTAGCTTCAATGCACCAACCTCGATGACCCAGCAGTACCACATCAACTTAGTTTAATTGCCAGGCTTTGTAGTAACTATTTCAATGAAGATAAAATTCATGTGAATGTTTATCAGTCAAATTAGATTTAAAGCGATGTCCATGGGAAGGAATTCACAAAACAGACCAAACATGATACCATTCTTCATGTTCCTTTGGATGGAAGAAATCTTCAAGGGCACCGTCCTTCTCTGGCACAAATATATCCTTTTTGTTCATCACATTGGGTACTGTCTATACCATTTTGTTGCAAGAAGGCACACTGACCATGATCTTGGATTTCATGCCTGGAATAAAACAAAAAGATGAGTTCTTTATTTACAAGACCCAGCACAGCCTTATATAGTGAATGAATCTAAACTTCGGCGATCATGGCTCAAATGTGCTCTGTGGAGAGGAATCTACGCAAGCTGTTGCTGTTCTCTTGTCAGCCATCAACACTTAACCTCCAGACACATATAGGGAGGTGCTGTGTGACTCCACTCCTCAGAAAAGCAGCATGGCCTGGGACTCTATGCTCCTAAGAAGGAAGAAAGGAAACAAAACCATTCAAAGAGCGATCAGATTCCTCCATGTATGTCGGTAATGAAAATCAATAAGTCAGTGTATTAAGGAACTTAGAGGTGATGCAGGGGGAGAATGTAACTGGCATTTCAGGGAACATCTTTTTGTGCTTTTCAATACAGGTCTGTCTGTCATAACTTTCACATATCAGTCACTTGGTCACTCTGTATCCAGCTCTAGTGTGAGATAGGTGTTATTTCCTTGGCAGAGTGACAGGCTATATACAAAGTGATATGCAGAATTGCTAGCAAAAATTTTCCAAGTCCCTACTGTAGGTCACATATACAAACATGTAATGCTGAGAATTCAAAACAGGAAAACACACAATAGTGAGTCCTGGTGAAGTTCTGATTATAATGTAATCAAAATGCCTTCGGTACCTTATTTCGGGAGGGGGGGAGGAACATCACCCCTGGTGTACCCTTTGCTGATTTCTAAGAGACCCTCAAAAATTTTAGTCTTATTCTTTCCGAAAATATGTGTGTATAGTCAACTCTTCAGTGTCCTTGAGGAAGTAGTTGAAGGGACCACAAGCCACAGATACTCAGGTCTACATAAAACAAGGCAGTGCTTGCATCATTCCTGTCACCGACTTCAGGTTGTCACTTAAATAATTTATGGAGAATCATGCCCATGTTAGATAAATAGTAGTGATGTTGTATTGTCAGGCCATGATAAAGAGAAAATAAGTCAGACACATTCAATAAAGGCACAATCACTTTACTCTCTAAAAGGCTTTCACCTGGGGTTGGTTGAGTCCACACATGGAACATGTAGATGGAGAGGTGGTGGGCCTCCATGCCGACACATGCCCAGTGTGCCAGTGTTCCCATTAACTGTGACAGGAGTCCCATATGAGGAAGCCCTACTCCTTGACGGTGCCGAAAGTAATCACATTTAAAAATAAAGTTTTAAAAGGACCTACCTAAATAAGATGACTGTTTTTTTTTTTTAACTTTAATGTTTTGAACTTAGATTCCATATCTGACTTAAAATAATGTCTTTTGGGTGAACACTAATCTCATATAATCTGACTGCTTTTCCTTTTCCTTTTGCTGTGTTGGAAGTGACACCAGGGCCCTTTGTATCCCTAGGTAAGTCCCTCACCCCTGGCACCACTGATATCTCTTTTAAGAAGAAACAACTGAGGCACTAGTATGTACACACAGGTTGAGGCATAGGAAGACGAAGTGAGGAACCTACATGGCAAGGAGAGAGGGCAGAGGAAACAGACTATGGACTTCCAGACTCCAGATCTGTTGCTTACGCTGCTTGGTCTATATCATTTATTTTGGTGACCCTAGAAAACTAACACAGCAACTTTCACCAGGTCATAGCTTTACCTTTCTTTCAGTTTTTTTCCCTCTTCTTTTTTCTTTTTTTCTTTCTTTCTTTCTTTTTTTTTTTTTGAAAAGCTGGGAGATATTACACCTTAAGCTGTCAATATTTTCTTTCAAGAGATACCACAGATATTATGTTTTATATTCAAAGTTTATCTTGTGTCATATATTTTCTTATATGTTTTCAAAGTGGAAAACCACAAGTATTGGTTATATTGCTTCTTGCAAGTCATTGTGTGTTTTTTAACCTAAGTTTGATGGAAATACAATAATCATAAAAACTTCTTCCAGTTGAAGAACTTCCTCTGCAGAGGAATGATATATTAATGCCACGGAGGGAGCACCTGCAGTGGAGAAGTTTCTCTTTATATATATATCACTCCATGGTGTTAATAGATCATACCTCTGCAGAAGAAGTTCCTCAACTGAAAGAAGTTTTCATGATTATTGTATTTCCATCAAATTTAGGTTGAAAACACATGACTTGCAAGATATATATGTTGAGATCTTCATTCCTTACCAATAAGAAGTGAAAGGAAATACGTACACACACCCAACTTGCACACAAAGGCAGTCTTACTCAGGCAAGAGCTGAACTACCTAGACTTAGGTCAAGTCTAAAATGAAAGGAAGACAGTGGGCAACATACTTAACTCTTAACACAGAAACAAACACTGGTGTTTGAGGGGATACTGTCCCTAGAGACCACAAGTTTGTCTGAATCTTCTCTTCAGCTTCTGTTGGAGGGACTATTTAAGAAATGTATTTAAAGAAACAGTAGATGTATCTGTTTATAGAGGTAGAATTTTGACCACAATTTACAATTAACACTAAATAAATATGAAGGCTTACCAATTGTTGTATTTACTTCCATTTGCCCAAACCCAGATTCCGAATAAATTTCGTCTGTGCAGGCCAATCCAATATGTTTGCATCTCCTTCTTTTGCTTCATCAAAAATTCCTGTGACAAAATAGAATGCTATTAGGACCTTCACCTGTTGGTCTCATTCTCCGTCTATGAAAAGGTTACTGCCCTTGTTTGACTCCATCATGCTCTTACCACAGCTCCTGCAGGGGGAGCTGAGTACCCAGTTCCATGTCTTTATATTTGCTACAGCAAAGAAAATGATTTTGTAAAAACTCAAGTTAGAGTAGGAGCAGAGGGTATCTCTGACTACATTGCCTGCCTCTGGAACTCTTTCCTTCCTTCTACTGGGCTGCCCTTGTTTAGCCTCAATAGGAGAAGATGCTTCTCATCTTATTGCAACTTGTTATGACAAGGCTGGTTGATACCAATGGGAGGCCTCCCCTTTTCAGAGAAGAAAGGGAGGAAGAGAGGAGGAGGGGAGGGGAGGTAAGAAGGATTGACTAGGAGGAGAGGAGGGAGGGGCAGCTGCAATCAAGATGTAAATAATTCTTGTAAAAAAGACTGAGTTTAGAACATAGCACTTTTGTCCATAATTCTGAAACAGCTCTGTTTTGCCTGAAGCAAAAATCTCAAGTTTCTGTAATGGCTTACCAGACCCTAGTGGTCACACTTTTGCTTACATCTCAGCTTTAGGCAGGGTGATTGGCTATTTTTTTGGTTCCTTGACTATTCCAAGCATTTACTCATCTTGAATCTGTGTTCCAGCTGATTTATTTTCCCAGACTCTTCATCCCTTAGGTGCTCTTTAGACTCCCTGCCATACCTGCTTTATTTCTTTGCTCAAATGTCATATTTCAAGGACATGTGAACTTGTCTCCAATCCACCTTGGAGAAGTGAGAAAATGCTTTGATTTGTAGCTAACATACTGTTTAATTTATGCATTTTTCTATTATGACTTCTAGTTTTCTATCTTCCCCTCTGAGCAACAAGTTCCCCAAAGTCAAAAGATCTGAGTCTTAACTATTCCGCATGCTAAGTAGGAAATCTAACCAATTCAGCTTTGTCGTTGAACACAGCCAGAGTTGCATCATAGAGTTTGCAGTATTCCTTGGAAGTGATCCATGAATTTTTATGTTGGTTATAAGAGAAGCAGTTCCGACCTAGTTTGATCCAGCCACCAATGCACATCTTTACTTCATCGTCGCATGTCTTGTTTCTGGATAGTCTTGTAACTGTAACTAAAATAAACACAGGACGTGAAGACACTGTGAGAGAAAAGAGCCCGACTTTTACTGTGAAAGATTCCTCTGTGTGTCACACTGATACAAATGCATTTCACATTCACATCATGTCTCAGTCACTGGACTTTTAGAAAGATAGACTAGGGAGGTATGTCTGCCTCCACAGTAAGAATTTTTTTGTTTGTTTGTTTGGTTGGTTTGTTTTGGTTTTTTTTTTTTTTTTTGGTTTTTTTGCTAAACAATGGGAAAAGATGATGCAGAGGCCTTGACTGCTCACCAGATAATGAAGATGTACATGTTCCTACACACCAAGTGAAGGATTGAGTAGTATAGGTCATCCGAAGTCCAGGGTGACTAGGTGCAATAGGGAGAGTGCAACTATTCATTGGATATTGCTCTAAGTGAATAAAAAACTATGCAACCTTTCCATCAGATCTGATAGCTCTCCTGAATTGTTAAGAATAAACTCTGTCCATGCATAAAGGTGTCATTAGCCACATGTGACTATTGAACCTTGAAATATGGCCAGTTAAAATCTGATTTACTTTTATTATAAAGACATTATAGAAAAAATGTAAAGATCTCATTAATAGAACTTACGTTTATGCAATATATTGGCAATTGCTTTAAGAGATCAAGGGTAGAAGAGGGACAGCATCAGAGAATAAATGTGATTCAGTCCTGTTAACCAGAGAGAGAATAGAAAGAGTTCTCATCTGCCTGAGGGAAAGACTAGGCACAATTTACTAGTTATATTTGGAAAGTCAAAAAGAGGTAAAAGAAAATAAGCAAGGGTTTTTGACTTTGCAGTTGGAAGACTATACTCATTGTTCCCTGAGATGAAGAAGACATGGATGAAGGATGTGAGAGAAGAGAGACCTTTGAGCAGTTCAGACACCGAGGCTCCAGTTCAGTTAATACACTGTTTGCTATTAAAGTATGAAGACCTTAGCTAAATCTTTAGAACTCGCAGAAAAATTTGGATACCGTGAAACTCTCTTATAATCCCAGCAGTGGAAAGGCAGTTTGCTGCCTGTCAGCTAAACCTGACCTGAGTCACAGGAACCACTGAGGGTTCTTTTTCTAAAAAAAAAAAGTCCTGACTCCAAAGTTGACTTCTGGTTTCTACTGAGATCTCTCTCTCTCTCTCTCTCTCTCTCTCTCTCTCTCTCTCTCTCTCTCTCTCTCTCTCTCTCCCTCCCTCCCTCTCTTTCTGTGTGTGTATGTGTGTGTATGAGAGAGAGAGAGATGTGGGAGGGAGGGAGAGAGGGAGAGAGAGAGAGCTTTTTAAGATATTTATTAGCTAATCAAAGTAGCTAGATTGGTTTAAATATGATTAAATTCAATGAATGTCCAAGATTGGAGATGTATTTATGTGATAAAGGTCCAAGACTAGTTCAGAAGACCAATAGGCCAACAGTGCTTCAAAGACTGCATACATGAAGAGACATGTTCAAGCACTGAGGCCAGTAAGAACAGAGGGTAAAGCAGAAATGAGTAAAGGAAATAAAACTAGCAGTGATGTAGGCAGGAGAGAAACAGTTGGTGAGTACAGGCTTAAAGGCCAAAATGAAATTACTTTTCAGGAGGAGTTATAAAATGATTGAAGATCTGGATCTGCCCAGAGGTGATGTAACCACCTGTTCTATGGAAATCACTAGTTCACAGTTCTCTTCCTTGTGCGTCAGAGTCACATAGTTTCCACTCTTCTGTGATGTTCTTTGAGCCTTGGATGGGGAAGCATAGTGCAGATGACTCATCTAAAGCTGAGTGCCCGTAGTGACTTATACTTGCTAGTTTGGCCAGTGATCTGGGTCTGGATCCACCACTTCCTGCTTCGAAGAGACTTTTCTCAATATCAAACCAGTAAAAATTTCAACATGAATGGGGGAGGCCCTCCCTTGAAAGTGCCATCCTTGCTGAACTGACAGCAGATCCCTGCAGAGGGAGGAAGTGACTCTCCTTCCTAGACATGACTGCAAGTGCTAATTGGAGTTGGAGGGTTAACAACAGCAGAATGAAGGGTGAGAACTTGGAAGGGAATCATTGTGGATGGTAAGAGGGAGATGGAAATGATCTAAATATATTGTGTAATGGTATGAGATTTTTAAAGAGAAAAATATTTTTAAAAAATGAATGCGGATTGTCAAGTAAGTTGAAAGGAATGATGGCAATGCTGGAGATTTTGCTAAACTTGGACTACAGGTTTCATGAGAAAAACTGAAGCAGAATCCTGATCAGAGTGAATTCAATATTAGAGAGGGCAGGCCCTGGGGTGTTGCTCCAAGGTAGACATAGCATAGGCAAGTCCCTGGGTCCAGCTCTAAACATCAATAGTCCTCGTGGAAAACTAAACTAAACCAAATAAAAACCTAGTAGTTTCAGCTGGAGATATAGTCTAATGGAAGGTCACATGCTTATTCTACACGAAAGCCTGAAAAGAGAAAGGATGGAGAGGAAGAAGGCAGGCTGGTAGGGAGGGGAGAGAGAAGATAAACAAACATTTCACAGTGGTTTCTGTATCAAGCAGTAACCGTCAGCACTATGCAAAGGAAGTGTAGAGGCCAATGACCTGATTTAGGACCTACTGTGCTGCTGATGAAGAAGTTGCAGTGGAATGTGAACAGCAATGGCCTATGAGAGAGAAGAGCCTGATGACAGAGGAAGATGATATAGGATCTACTGTAGAACCTGAACACTCCATTGTCTGGAGAGCCCATGTGGTGGTGATGGTCTCTCCACCCATTGTCTCCCACCCATTGCTTCTATTTGAGTAAGCTAGAATCAGGATTCCACTCACCTGTGGCCCTGAGTTAACACACTCTGGAAATGCAGCATAGTATACCCCACTTGCTTTCCCCCCTCCACTACCATTATAGCTGGCACAATTTTGACGCAGTTACGGTGCCTACAAGATCTTACCATTGACCCCCACATACCCAGCTCTTCATAAAGCTTTGCCTGACCACCCTGTTTCAGAACCCTCTTTCCTCCTGCTTCAAATTGAATGAATTTCTGCACAGCAATTCCTCTAGAAACAAATCTCATTTATTTATTTATTTATTTAGGAAACACATCCCAGCGGGCACTCCATTTGAATGTAATACATATTTATCAATAGATTGATTTAGGAGGTAAAGCAGGTGGAGGGGTCAGGCTGAATGGCCAATACTACTATCAGTGTTTTTAGTAGAAACTGAGCACTTACATTTTTTAGGAAAACTGAAAAACCCCCAAAGAAGAACAGCAACAACACCACCTAGCAGGGTCCAAAGGGTCAGCACTTTCTTTGCATCTGCACATAAAGCAAGCAGACAGGTCACTATTTACCAGAGAAAAATAGCAAGCAAACAAAACCTCCATTAAAAAAAAGCCATAATCTCTGTATCCTATACACAACTCAGTCACTGATCTATTAGGAAAAGAGAAAAGGCACTCAGGTGTGACTTTGGCTTCTGTCTGCAGAGTACTTTGGCACTTCCAAGAACTGAGCAAAACATTATCCAGAAAGGTTTGCAGAACAAAAACCGAGTCACCACCTTTTGTGGCTTTTTTTTTTTTTTTTTGGTTTGGTTTGGTTTTAATGAAATATCTTCTGTTGTAGGGAGGGTGGAGCAGATCTGGTGGAGAGGGAGTGTATCATATTCACTTTTCCTTTTAGTTTTGAGCCTTTGTTGATGATGAACGCTTTCCCTTAAACTCCATATTCATACCCTCTGCCTCACAGGCGGAGGCTATCAGTCATCTCCTTAGAGGCTACCCTGTCATCTCCTTACCAAACGTTAACCTGTGATGCCTGCGTACATGGCTTGTCTGAGATAGTCTTAGTGAAGTGTCGGTCAGCATAGAAATGGCGCTCCAGTCACTACAGAGGTTGAGAAAATTCTTAAGAGGAAAGGAGAACTGATAGTTATATCCGTTGTCTTCAAAGCTCTGGACTCGGAGGGCTGAGTTTCTCTGGGATCAAGGCTAGAGCAAGATTGATAGATGGGTGAGATAGTACCACTCCAGCGTGATGGTTCTGCATGGTGGGCCACAAGACATCGCACTGGCCTTGTCCTCGCTCCTCTGAGCGAGCAACGGCAGCTGCAGCAGGAGGCGCTCCAGCGCTCCAACGGTGTCGCGCTTGCTGTCCCGGATTGGCTGGTGGTCTCCATGGGGAAGCCTCATTAGCATCCTCTCTCCCTTCAGCTATCCAGTCAAAGCAGATCACTGCATCCCCTTCCCTGTTCCTTGTATAGTCTCCCCCCTAAACTATCTGATAAAGCAGCGTAACTTCAGGATTGTTTGAACTAATTGTAAACCACCGCACCTATCTTCTCTTGATCTTTGAGTCCTACACCCAGTTTTGTTTTGCTTTTAATCTCTTTCTCTTTATTTCCAACGGTCCTGTGAATTGCATAGTGAAATTTGGCAAAGTAAACTCATGGTAAATTAAGGCTCGTTTCCTACACAGGCAACTATCCTCTTCACAGAAGCTTAGAATGATAGATTCTTGCAGAAGCTGGAATCATGTCTACAGATTTCAGTAAGTGAAGAAGGAGTTATACACTTTTTGTTAACTTTTAATTCCCCCCCCCCCAACACTGAAACTATTCTTCATCTAGTAATGGGGGATTGAAAGATCAGTACACGGAATATTTAAAATCCATTGTAATTCAAACATAAGAAGCATC
The DNA here is from genome assembly GCA_036184795.1 of Tokudaia tokunoshimensis. Classification (NCBI taxonomy): domain Eukaryota; kingdom Metazoa; phylum Chordata; class Mammalia; order Rodentia; family Muridae; genus Tokudaia; species Tokudaia tokunoshimensis. The sequence goes on from BTHU01000002.1 coordinate 149,326,355, forward strand.
AGCATTCCCATTCTCACAACTGTCATTTCATGTTAGAAAATTGAAAATAAAAGCAGAGAATTAAAAAGCATATTTTAGCCTTATAATTAACTTTTAAAAGTAAAATGATATCTTGTAAGGGGTTTTGCTCTTTTATCTAATAAGGAAATGTTCCATGATTACTCTAAACATATATTATTTTAAGTCTTTATATCACGAGTTTCCTGTGCCATAATCCTTTCATCTGCCTTGTGTTTTTCTACAATCAGATTTTGAGATGAATTACTTCAGAATGCATATTTCAATGTTTTTTTTTTTGTTTTTCTTTTTTGTTTTTCGAGACAGGGTTTCTCTGTGTATCCCTGGCTGTCCTGGAACTCACTTTGTAGACCAGGCTGGCCTCGAACTCAGAAATCCTCCTGCCTCTGCCTCCCAAGTGCTGGGATTAAAGGCGTGCATCACCACCACCCGGCTGATATTTCAATGTTTTATGCATCAAGTAGAGAGAGCTTGTTTTTGATAGAGTGTGTGAGATGTAGATTCCAGTTCCCTGGAGGTGAATTAACTACCAGTATGTGATACGCTCCAACCAGGTCTGCAAAGGCTTGTGGCCATATTAGAATTTGGTCTGGAGTAAAGTCTGTTGCCTGGCAACGTCCCCTTAACTGTTCTGACCTCTGAGGCAATTTCACAGTTGGTCATATCCTTTGTTTCCCATCACATCTCTAGGTGTTTTTCGGGAGGTGGGGAGGGGCAGAGATGATTACAGCCGGACCAAGAGTTCTGTTGTATAAAGAATGCACGTGCGTTTGCTTTGCTCTGAGGTTTCTTTTAATAGCAATCATACTTTGCAGAAACATGGTTAGTGAGGTTGTTACTTCATTCAACTCTGTGGTTTAGACCTTGAATGCCTGTGGAAGGTCCGTGTGTTGACACCTCAGGTCCACAGGGTGGCATTCATGGGAGGTAGTGCAGTATATCAGAGGCAGAGGAAGGAGTTGGTGGTGTCCTTGGACTACAGGCTTCCTGTCTTTTCCTCTTCTTCTTGGCCTTTGCAGTGGGTGGCTCTGCTTTACCATAACACTATTGTAAATAAAGCAGTGTCTAATCCTCACATCTGAACTACACTGCCATCCAGCCGTGATGGGAAACCTCCAACGCCCACGCACCCTGTCTCGAGCAAAAAAGAAATGCTTTTCCTCGTGTTCTGAATCAGATGCCTGGGTCTCGTTGTTCACTCAGAATCAAGAGTAGTCAAGAAACAGCTTCTCCTGTGTTGTTCATTCTGGGCTTCTAGGTACCAAAGGTTTGCATGCTGGACTGATGGATTCAGAGGCTTATATAACTCCAAGCCCCGTGAAGATACTCCAGGGCTTAGGACCCAGATGCATGCAGTCTTATTGCTTGGCACTTCTGTTGTCCATAGTTGGGCACTCAACAGCTAGTGAACTCTTTGGCTCTAAGGACCAGTAGGTGATGGCTACAGGCGGCAGCATGTAGCAGCTGCTAGTTTTATAGTTCAGGCAGCAGGTGCTGAGCCCCTCTGTTGCTAGTGTTATAATTTCTGGGCCTAAGGTATCAGGGCCTTTGACCTGTAAGGAGTGGCAGCACTGGCAATGATTGAAGAGAAGTTGGAATGTGAGAGGTCCAGAGGCAAATTATCTTGGAATATGTTAGCCCCTTAAATAACCACTAATTATACATTACTGCATATGTCCTGACATCCCATGACTACCATGTAAAACCTTTGGGAGTGTACTAAATCACTAACTTGTACTGAACCCAAACTAAGAAAGTCTTAGTTTGGCTTAGTTGAGACCTTTAGAGAATTCTCTGCCTTACTGCAACCCATCTACCTAATATTTCCACCACTGTATTTGAAAAGTTTGTTGATTTTTGTTGTTCTGATACTTATAAAAAAACTTCATGAGATCATTGCAGCATTGAAATACAGAATTTGAAAACAAGCAATGAAAATACAGTTTAGGTCCATTCTCAATATTGAAGGCCCCCTCCAACTCTGCTATCTAGTTCTGAAACTAGGAGAAACTGCATGGTAGCTTCATGTTTTAGAAATTTGCCTTTACTGAGGACCTACTTGAGACTGGAGACCAGGTTAAGCTCCAAGTCTACTTCTTTAAGATGTAGATCCACCCCCTTATTCTGCAGAAAGTCAAACCTTTGAAAGCACAGATCTGAGATTATTGATTGCTGGATACCATGAAAGAAAAAAAAAAACAATCAAATCAACAGTCTAACTTACAAGTGGTAGATCTAAACGAACTGGATGTAGGGGAATACCAGGACAGAGAAGCGAGAGTGGGTTGAATGGGGAACAGAGGGAGGGAAGGGGGCTTATGGGACTTTTGGGGAGGGAGGAAACGGGAAAGGGGAAATCATTTGGAATGTAAATAAAAAAACTTAGAAAATAAAAAAAGAAATAAAATTAATAAAATACCAAAAAAAAAGAATTGGTCCTTATGCATGTCTATGTCATGCATAGAGCATGTATGTGCTGTCAGTACTTGGGCTTCTTGTGGTTTGCTTGGCTTGCAGCTGAGTGCTAACATGAACTTAGTTGTTCCATTAGCTGACATTCACTTAGTTCATAGTGAAACTAGAATTTTAAAGGAACAAATGAAGCAGAGGAAGACAAAACAAAATGGCTTAAACAGCCCCAAACAGACAGACTTGGCTACCCATTCAAGAATGAAAGAAATTCAAGTCAAATGAAAGGGTAGATGAGTAGTGGTGAGGGACGAGGGATGGGGTGAGGATTTTCCATCCATATTGATTGGCTGGTGAGTAAATAGAGGCATCTGAGAAGGTTTAGGGAGGTCAGTGTGGATCCTGGAAAAGTTAGGGGCAAGGTGGTGTGTGTGTGTGTGTGTGTGTGTGTGTGTGTGTGTGTGTATGAATAAGATCGAAATATATTGTGCGCATGTATGAAACTCTCAAAGAGTTAATACAAATATTACAATAAAAAGGAACCACAAAGGAAGAAGGCTATATAAAAGTTAGAAATATAAACGTAATTTTGGTAAACAAGACTGGAGGAAAAAGAAATACTTGTAGACGAGAAAGAATTTCATATGATAAATTGAATTTTTTATTCAATGCTAAAGATTGTTTCAACCTCTCACACCTCCTCAAGCTGTAAGTGGGAGAGCTGATCCTGGGGTCATGAGAGAGCGGGAGAGGTGGCCATGCCCATCACCTGCTGCAGCACTTGGGAGAGCAGGATCCTGACTCTTACCTGGGGTAGTACAGTAGAGCTGACCTTGGTTGTCAGGGTTGCAGGTGAGCTGGCCACGAGGGTGTGAGTGGAGGGCAGCTGGTTCTGCCACTTGCCTACTGAGCAGTGGCATGGGTAAGGGAAAGATGCCCCTCCTGCTTTTGCCCCTTATCACCTGCAGCAGGAAGAGCTGGTCCTGCCTCTCATAGGCTGTAGTACTTAGGAGAGAGGGACCTATATCTTACCTGGGCAGCACAATAGACCTGGGCCTGCTGTAATGGGAGTAGGTAAACTGGCCTAGAGGGCATGAGAGCCGGAGACCTGGCTCTGGCCCTTGCAGGCTGCAGCATTGGAAGAGCTAGGCCAGGCAGTGCTGGAGAGCTTGCCCTGGTGGTGTGGGTGCAGCAGAGATGGTAGGCTAATCAAATCAGGTACCACTCAGGCCTTTGAGTTTGCCCATCCCAACACCTAGCAGATTCAAAACTGCAGGACCTCCATGACACAGGGAAACAATGTGATATCAGAGAGGAGTCCTGGTGAGGATCCAGTATTGATAGTGTAGCAGAAGCCAGAGGTCACAAGCCAGAACAATGACTCATTGTAATGAACATATGCAAGCAAAGAAATGTGGACAAAAGGGTACATGTGGGATTCACTGTGACATGCTACAGCTTCCACAAGATATATATTTTTCTTTTTGAGGTTGTAAAGGGTAGCATGTGAATACAAAGGGACTGGGAGATGAATGGGGTTGGGGTGCCTGATGTGAACTTCACAAAGAAGCAATAAAATGTTAAATTAAAAAAGATTGTTTAAAAATATGGACAAAGGGGAACAAAATTAAAAGGTTAAAATATATTGTAAAAGGTTATGAGAATTAAAACTCACAGAAAGATGATATGGATATAACTAAGTTGATCATAATTAGAGATCATTAAAATTACTATGGCCAAAATTCAACATCCTGAAATAAAATAAAATTGGTGCTATCTCTGTTTAAAATGTGGAATTTCTGAAATGTTGCTGTAGTCTTAAAAGTGTTTACCAAAAACTTGGCTTGGAAAAATGAGGGTTTATCTTTTATCCTTTTAATGAACATTGAAGCCTGTGACTAGATTTTATCCAAATGCTAAATTTTTATGTTTTCCCACAGTTTAGAGCCTTTACCTGGACAGCAGGTGCCTTAGTGGTAGGGAAAATTCCATTTAAAAGGGTTATTTCTCTCTGGAATCATCCTAATAAATCACATAATAGTAACAGAACTTATTTTAGTAAATAGGTGCTTAAATCGATCTCTGTATAAATTCTGTCATACGCAAGTTTCATTGTGCCTATGACCTTCAGACTTATAGATTGACAGTTAAATAAACAGTACTAAGTAAATTAACCAAAGGTCTTAGTGTTCTTTGCCTGAGACACGTTAATCCTTCTAAATCTAAATCATTCACTGTCTTCTTATTAGACAAGCAGTTGTCACTCTGCATGAGGCATCTCTACTGAAGAATGATACATATGATTACAGCAGACATAAATATGATAACTTAAAACTTAAAATTCTTTATACTCACCACAGTGAACACTTGAGAAACACAGAATGCCAGTTATTTTGTCGATTAAAAAGAAACATCACAGCCAGAAGACCCTTCGACCTAGGGGTGAGGATCGTGGAGTAATTCTAAACTACTCCTGTGCTGCAAACCTCTAGACACCCTTAGGTTCACCTTAAACTTGTGCCAGTTTGTGAGATCCTGGCAGGTGCTCCTCATCAACTACATCAGCAAGTAAGTACTTCAAGAAGCTCATCATTTCTTAATAGATTTAGATGCTTTAAATATGTCCAAGATACTTGGAATTTTATTTGGTAATTCCCAAATGATAACAAAACAGTACTAATTTTAATTTTAGAAAAGCTACAAATGAGGGTCATTTATCACACCTTGTCATGACTATGTACTTCCTACCTTGCTAGAACTAAAATTTCATGTTTAAAAACGTTCAAATATTTTTCACTATCTTTGTAATTTTCCCCTATAATTTTATGATGATTGAATATAATTTGAATTAAAAGTTTAGTTTTAAAGTTTCCAAAACTTATTGTAAATTTTCAAAAAAAAATTTTTTTAGGGATACTTATGCTTGAAATCTGAACTTGTAGAGTTTAAATCAAACATTTCAATGCTAAGGAAAAGAAAATAATATTAACTGGCTTCAACCAATAAAATTGTTATGTTTATACTGATTTTTTAAAATATTGATCTATAACAAATTAAAAATTCTAAAGTCCCCCATAGCATAGTGAGATCTCTAGTTACCTTAAAGTAATTTTTCATTCCATTTACTCTTGTTAAAAATACTTCAAGGTCTGGGTTAACCCTTCTTATTCAAATTATATGAAAGAAGTTTCTAACAGTAAAAACATTCATGGTGGTTTGAAGACAATGTTTCTTGATTAAATGGATGCTTCAGGATGCAGTTAGCTGGGATTAAGTTTATTAAACAATATTTATATTTTGTTAGTAGGACGGAAAGGATCATATTTTAATGACTTTTATTCAGTCCCATTTTCTCTTTTGAATGTAAAAAAATTTTAAATATTACATCTGGGAAGCTGGAGAGATGGTTCAGTGGTTAATACTATTGGCTGCTCTTCTAGAGGACCAGGGTTCAATCCCCAGCATCCACATGGCAGCTCACAACTGTCTGTAACTCTTGTACCAGAGGATACAACACCCTTACACAGAGATACATTCAGGAAAAGCACAAATGTAAGTAAAATAAATACATCTTTTTTTATTTTTTAGAGTAGAGTGTTTCCTCTTAGAAATTTTAATAGTTTGATTTTTAGCTTTAGCATCTTTTTTTCTTTTTTCTTTTTTTTTATTATTTTCTAAGTTTTTTTATTTACATTCCAAATGATTTCCCCTTTCCCGTTTCCTCCCTCCCCGAAAGTCCCATAAGCCCCCTTCCCTCCCCCTGTTCCCCATTCAACCCCCTCTCGCTTCTCTGTCCTGGTATTCCCCTGCATCCAGTCTTTCCAGGACCAGGGGTCTCTCATTCCATCTTCTTGGACATCTATTGATATGTGAATTGTGTCTTATCCACTGGTTATACCCTCCTTGGTTCCCATTCATTCTGTCCATACCTTATCAATTTCTCACCACGGGATTTTTCTCCAGCCTCTTCCTTTCAAATACTCCCCGTAATGGATCCAAACAAGGTCTTTATTTTTGTATGGTTGCTGTTGTCTCTTAACTCTTAAGTTGTGTGACTCTGGGCATGTGTGCCAAGACCTTCTCAGACACTACCCTCGGATTCACTCACCCGAAGAAAGACCAAAGTCTTTCTTTGCTTTTTTTCCATTGTAACACCCCATACAGCACATGTCTGCAGTACTTGTGTTTAACACTGAGAGAGAATTGTAGCTGTGTTTAAGGTCTCTGAGTATTTGACTGGAATAAAGACAGATAAAGGGTATGAAGGATAAAGCATAAAACAATCCCAGATCTCAGCTGATTCATGTAAAACGTAAATTTTGGCTAGCTTTTTCTCAGAGAGTTTGCTTGGAACTTTAATCATGAAAACCTCAGTTGTATCTTGTGCCACACGTTGATCAGATAAAGCACAGTGTAGACTGTGTTTGTAAGTTTTGGTTTGTTGTCTCTACCAATTGATTGTTCATTTCATTATGATGGCTGATTAGACAAATTTTCACTGAAAGCAAACCATTGGGGCTTCATGTATGCACTTGCTCATTTTCAATACGTATTTAGCCAAGTAGAAGCAAAGAAGTAAACTAGATTTTTATTTTTGCTAGGTCTTAACTATGTTCTTACTTTTCCTTTATAATATGAATATTTATCAGTTAGAGAAAGCAGGAAGGAAGGAATGAATCGAGGTGGGATGTGTGAAGGAGGAGATTCCTTACGCACGAGAATCCTGTAAGGTACAAAACAAAAGTCAAAGTTTTCTACTCGTACCTTTTTCATGACAAAAAAAATGCAATTATTAAAAATTGTTTTCCAAACCTAAAGAGCTTGTCACTGTGTCAATTTTCCTACCTTTATTTTTTAAAAAAACAAAATTAATTTTTGTAACTCCTTTGTAAATTTATAATATTCACCTCATCCTTTATGATTTCTATCATATATATGTATATATGTATATGTATATATATATATATATCAGTGAATTTTATGTCTATTTACATTTTCCAGTTTGCTGTGGGTACTTTCACTGTATTTCATTTTGCTGAAGTCGAGTTTGTTCATCTTTAATGACTTTTATATCTGTCTGGGAAAACTTTCTTTACTTGGAGATGATGAGTCCACACTCATGAATTCTACTGTAAATGCAATGTTTTTATTCTTTCTATAGAAATCTTTGATTCTCTCCAGGAAGAAGGAAAGGGTTAGATTTTCCCATCATGAGAGGACATACACCGGAATCAAGCAGCTGGAATCTTCTCACATCTCAGCTCTCCATCTGCCGTGACATCTACGTGACGTTGACTGAGGAGTTATCCGGTTGTAATTCACGAACAGGCCTATAAATCAATGTGATAATAAGATGCCTACATTGAAGGTTTGTGTACAGGAAACCAGCACTTACAAAGTAGAAGGAAATAAATCATATATATTTAACACTTTTGGTATGTGTATATGTGTGTGCATGCATACATGTATGTAGAGATAATTGTGCACTTTCATATACACACATGCAGGGGTATGTGTAAACATGCAACTGGAATTATCTTGTTTTTGGAGACAGCATCTCTTACTGTGACCTGGGGTTTGGTGAGCACTAGGCTGGCTGGTCATTGAGTCCCAGGGATCCTTTTACCTTTCTCTCCCTAATTTTATGATTACATTTTTGGCTTCTATGCCTTGTTTCTGATGTAGGTGAAGGGGATTGAACTCAGGTTCTCATGCTTACACAACAAACACTTTGTATATGAGCCATCTCCTTGGGTACTGTGTCCTTTAAAATTTGCTTATGGCCTTTTTACGTTTATATTTTCATATAGATTTTGATAGTCCTTTTAGTATTTTTTAAAATTAAAGCTAGTCATTATACATCCTTACGGGGTTCAGTGTGATGCTTCAGTATGGTACCGCAAGGGTAAGCTCAGAACATTAGGCTACTCATGATTGCAAACATATTATTTCTTATGATGATAATATTCAAAATCTTCCCCTGTAATTATTTTGAATTATAGTTTATAATAGTCTTTTTTAAGTGTCAGGAAATTATCCATTACTGTTTTAATTCAACTAATATTTATTGAGACTCTTACAAATGATTTTATACCGTTAATATTACTGTTCAAACATGCCTTTTAAATTTTTTTATTATTATTTATTTACTTTACATCCGCTGCAGCTTCCTGTCCCTCCTCTCCTCCTAGTCCCTTCCTCTCACCTTACCTCCATCCACCCCTCCTTCCTTTCACCTCAGAAAAGAGGAGGCCTCCTCGCCATGGTTATCAAACAGCCTTGACATATCAAGGTGCAGTAAGTCTAGCAGCATCTCCTATTAGGGCTAGACAAGGTAGGCAACTGAGTCAGAGACAGCCCCTGCTTCCACTGTTAGGAGTCTCACCTGAAGACCAAGTTGCACAACTGTTACCGAGGGCCTGGGCCTCTCCCCTGCATGCTCTCTGGTTGGCAATTCAGTCTCTGTGAGCCCCAATAAGCCCAAGTTAGTTGACTCTGTCGGTTTTCTTGTGGTGTCCTTGGCCCCTCTGGCTCCTTCAGTCCTTCCTCCACCTCTTGTTTGTCTTTCTGGATCTGTGTTAAGTCACTCAGAATGAGTGATTGTTTTAGGTTTCATCCATTTGCCTACATCCCTCTCTGTGGCCTTTGGGGTTTTGGGTGCTAATTAGGCAGAGATTCTTCAAGCTCTGCCTAATGTGTGGCTGTGGGTGTCTGCATCAGTTTCCAACAGTTGCTGGGTGAAGCCCCTCAGATGACAGTTATGCTAGGTCCTATCTATAAATGTAGCAGAGTATCATTAATAGTGTCAGAAGTGTGCCTCCTCTCATGGCATGGGTCTCAAGTTCAGTCATTGATTGGCCATTCCCTCAATTTCTGCTCCATCTTTACCCCCACACATCTTATAGGCAGGGAAAAATTTTAGGTTTTATGGCTGAGTTGGTGTCCCAATCCCTCCACTGGAACTTTTCTGGTTACAGGAGATGATGGCTAGTGCGGGCTCTTTGTACCCTCATAGATTCTTAGGAGTTTCCATTGCTCTAGGTTTCTAGCTTGTCCCAGAGATGTCTGCCCCCATTCCAGTTGTCTACTCCAGTACCCTTTCCCTCTGTCCTTCCCCAACCTGATCCCTTCTGTTCCCATTCCCACCCCCATCCTGATCAAGTCTCCTCCTTTCTTCCATCCCCATGTCTAATTTATTTTCCCTTCTCAGTAAGATTCAAGTGTCCTCCCTTGGGCTCCTTGTTACTTAGCTTTTTGGGATTGTAGCATGGTTAGCCTGTACTTTATGGCTAATATCCATTTATAAGTAAGAACGTAACTTGTTTGTCTTTCTGGAACTGTGTTAAGTCATTCAGATGAATGATCTTTGTAGGTTTCATCCATTTGCTTACAAGCCCCTGTGTGGCCTCTGGGGTTTTGGGAGCTAATGTTGCCTCTGGGGTTCCTGTGGCATGGCCTGGAGTCCCTGATGCTTGCATGGACTCTGGGAAAACAGGCAGAGTTGTGAACTGGAAAATGGAGGTCAGGGGATGGGGTGCAATTACAGCCACTGGTTGTACTTTAAGGGGTATGGTCAGGCATAGGGATTAGGGTAGGGTCTCTAGGGCCATCAGACCTCTAAGAAATCAGGCACAGTTGGGGGTCAGAAAATGGAGCCCAGAGCATTGGGTGCAGTTTATAACTCTCTATTTTCTAATCTTCAATTTGCTTTTGTCAATATCTAGTTAATTTGTACTTGTGACTCTTGTTTACTTTTTTAATAGGGGTTGTGGAAAGAGCCTCGTCTACTTTCTGTCTTTTTAAAATTAAAATATAATGACATCAGCCCCTCTCTATCCTTTCTCTCCCTCCATCCTCTCCCATTCTGTCCATTACTTCCTCTCAAATTCATGACCTCTTCTTCTGTTATTATTACTGTTACCCATACATAAACCCAGAAATAAGAACACCCAATTCAGTGAGTCTACTTAGTGTTGCTTGTCTGAACATTATTTTGCCATGTTAAAGTAGTTAATCCTCCGGGATTCAGAAGATGTGGTATATTTACACAATGGAATGCTACTCTGCAATTAAAAACAATGAATTCACGAAATTCTTAGGCAAATGGTCAGAACTGGAAAATATCACCCATGTGAGATAACCCAACCACAAAAGAACACACGTGGTATGCAGTCACTGATAAGGGGATATTAACCCAGAAGCTTGGAATACCCAAGACACAATTCGCATATCAATAGATTTCCAAGAAGATGGAAGGAGAGACCCCTGGTCCTGGAAAGACTGAATGTAGGGGAACGCCAGGACAGAGAAGCGAGAGGGGGTTGAATGGGGAACAGAGGGAGGGAAGGGGGCTTATGGTACTTTCGGGGAGGGAGGAAACGGGAAAGGGGAAATCATTTGGAATGTAAATAAAAAAAACTTAGAAAAAATTTTTAATTTAAATCTTGAAAAAAAAGTAGTTAATCTTTATTGAATTAAAAGCATCCTCTTTCATAGGTTTTTTCTAAGCAATGCCAACCTACTTAGCATTATTTATGTGTCAAAGTATCAATAAGAATTTCAAAGAGATATTACGGGAAGGTATTTAAAAAGCAGCACTGCACACTGAAGAGAGGCCCAAGCTTTAAGTCATAGTCCCCAAACCATGGAAACCCCTAGTTTCCCCAAACAACAAAAAACTGTTTATGAACCTGGTGTACTGAACCACACTGTGGGCAACTTCTGTGAGAACTCCGTTTACAGCTCTGCAGGCCAGGATACCTAAAACCAGCCTTGTCCTTTTAGACAAAGCCTCAATTCACAGGTGATGCTTCAATAAGCGAATGAAAAAGGGAAGGAAGCTAGTACCAGCACCACCCATATTATGTCTTTCCTGTTTGATTCGATTATTTATTTACAAGTTACACATGTGGTAGTGATAATGTCTCATGTGTTATTCATTTACTTACTTACGTATTGGGAGCATGAATTGAGATGGTGACTTCCTATATAGTCGGATCCACTCCCTTCTGCTGGGAGCAAAGCTCCTGCTAATCCAACCAGAACCCTTACAGCAGAGAGAAAGCACGGTCTTTCGTCTCTCACTCTTTGTGTGTCTTCCCTGTGAATGTTCTGTCCTAAGTCAATCTTTCTCCAAGGACCTTGACCATTCTGTGCTCAGGGTATCTGCGGAAGTCCACTGTGGTGCACCGGGGAGCATTGGAGACCTGAATCATTCCGATTATTTCCCTGCTTGAGAGTTTAATCCTATGTTGTATCTGCACTGTGTGGTAGGAGCGAGTTGCACAACTCATGTGACTCTAATATTATCCAAGCAATTTCAACACTTACTTTACATACAGAAAAAGGAAGAAATATGAGGAAGAAAAGTGTTCCTCTTTCAACCTTATCCTTGTCTGAGGGAGGCTACAGACTGACTGTGGCTCACGGGCACGTATTTGAGAGACTGGCATAGTGGTTTTTCAAAAAGATATTCTAGTTTGTGTGGTTAGTTGCAGAGGGTTGAAAGTTTAGGTAGACGTATTTAACCGTCAGCCCTCTCACCATTTTGGAAGGACAATTTCTGGAGCTTTCTTTGAATATTCATCAATGTCTGAAGAAATTGTTTATGCAAATCTCAAAATCCAGGACTCTGATAAGAAAGAAGAAACCCAGAAGTCTGACAAATGTGAGGGAAAAGGTAAGATTTTGAGTCATGAATGTGATATAAGACTGTGGCAGTGGCCACAGCTCCACGCAGTGTGATTTTTTTTAATTTTAATTTTTTAAATTTTAACATTGCAGTATGAATTTTTGATTTGGCCTTTCATTTAAACCCCAAATACCAAAGTGATTAAAAAGATTTTTTTTTTCTTTAAGGCATAAGGCGTTTCTTTAAGCCATTGCAATAAAACATTGTATTTTACATTATTTTTTATATTAAATTCAGGTATGTGGGAAGGGATTGTATTTTCAAATGATGGTATTTTATTGTGAAGGGTTTTTGTTGGTGTGTGTGTGTGTGTGTGTGTGTGTGTGTGTGTTCACATGAATGAATGGAATTAGGACTATACCTTATTCAGGAAAGTCATGGGCTTATATGTTCTTGCTAGATTTTTGAAAGTAAACTGCTTGAAATGTAGGAGAAAGACAATGAAGGGCAGAACACTTTTTTTTAAAATCTGCCTTCTTTCCTCACTGTTCTTGGAGTTTGCTCTAGTCCAGATCTCTGGGGGTTTCCCTGTTTCGTCATAGCATTCAGATCTCTATTCTTTGTCTTAAATTTAGGTTAAATTTAATATCTCTCTCTCTCTCTCTCTCTCTCTCTCTCTCTCTCTCTCTCTCTCTCTCTCTCTCTGTGTGTGTGCATATGTGTACATGTGTGTATGTGTGCACATGCCACAGTGCTTGTGTGGAGACCTGAGGACATCTTTAGAAGACAGTCCTCTTCTTGCACCATGTGCACCACCAGGGATTTAGCTTAGGTTGGAAGGCTTGCACAGAAAGTGCAGTTAGCCCCTGAGCTACCTCTGCCTCATGTCTCTGTCTCTCTGCTGTGCCTCTCTACTGTTTTTATACTGCTGAGCAGTCCTTCAGAGTCAACCTGCACAGTCAGTTAAGCCAGATCCTGTCTCAAAATAAGAAATAAGAAGAGAGTTGGGGATATAGCTGAGTTCTAGAGCACTCAGTTAGCGTGTGTGAGGCTCTACTCTCAATACAACATGACATACTCAGCACAGCACCCACAACTTATGGGAAATTTCTTCACACTGTGCATTCTCTGGGATACACCCTCCTGGTTTTCACTATTCCTGTGGCTAAGATGGTTTTGTTCTTCTGCTTGTCCTGACTTGATTGTGTTCTTTGATGGAGTACTGGAGGGCTCTTTTTAGGTCTCCTGATCTAGTGTCACTCAATATGCGTTTCTAAGTTATCACATACCTTTCAGTTTCAAATTCCTATTCTCTCTCTCTCTCTCTCTCTCTCTCGCTCTCTCTCTCTCTCTCTCTCTCTCTCTCTCTCTCTCTCTCCCTACCTACCTATCATCTATCTCGATCAGCTATCATATGTATGTGTGTGTATATATATATATATATATATATGATCTAAGTATCAATCATTTCTCTATCAATCATTTTGCACTTTGTTTCCTATCACTTTAAAATGCATCTAGATGACAACAAAAACATGCACACCTTACTACTCCGTTTTATTAGCAGCCACAATGGTGTCTAGTACCTAAATGACACAGATCTGTTAACTTTTAAATAATTGAATATATAAATAAATGAGAAAATAATTATAACAAAAGATAAACTATGAGTTTGTATTTCAAACCTCAGATAAGGCCTGGAACATTTATAGTACTTTCACTAACAATAATTTTCCAAAATATTAAGAAAATCAAGTTTTATTTTTTATATGTCACTTTGTGTGACTTTACAATATTGTTATACTATCATCTGTTGATATAAAACACATTTCAAGAGAAGAGTAAGAGTATTAGGTTAGTCTTGAATTACTTTCTTGAAACAGTCCTTTTATATATCCATACATAGGGATAATTTGAATCATGTAATGCCTTAACAATAATTCATAATGTATTTTTTTTAACTTTTTAGGGAAATGATCTAGTGTGTGATTCATTGTCTATAAAATAATAAAAGCATTCTATGAGAATGTTTTTCTTTTTTCTTTTTTTTTCTATTCAAAGGAGGCTTTATTTCAATGGGAGAATGTTTTTCTTTTAAAAAATCATAGCAAATATTGGAAAAGTTGTATTTAGAAATTCGGGTTCAGACTAGGGGAGGCTGATGGGGACAGCATGGCACAGACAGTGACAGCCTGCTTTGCTACACTGCAACCCCATTCTTAGCTTCAGAGGGGACCACACAAACAAGTAGGATCACGTCTTCTGCTAAGCATCACCTCCACATTCCAAATTCCTCAGAAAGCTTCCTTCAGTCTCCAGGAACACACTTTCCACAAACATATCCAAGGGCACACTCTACCTGTACCTCCCATTTTCCTTCTCTCTATTTTATGAGGTTATCTTTACTTTTTCTGTGTCTTTTGTCAATCTAAGGGTTAATGTCTTTGCCTATGAGACTCATTTCAAATTTAAAAGAACTTAGTGAGTCTTTCTTATTTTTTTTTAAAGTTTTTGCCTTATTGGTAAGATTTTTGAGACATTTCGTGAACAAAAGAAATTCAGTGGAGTAAGACATGGCATAGCCAAAGATCTGAAGTTAATCCTGGGGGTCTTAGTTATTGTTTCCTCTCTGATTACTCTTGAAAAAAGTCTGTGAATTTTTAGCAAAATACATAGTTGAAAGAAATGAGGGGAGGATGTATGTATGTATGGATGTGTGGATGGATGGATGGATGGATGGATGGATGAAGTTAAGGTGTGAGCTGCTTCTAAAATGCTGTGCTTTTTTCTTTTCATAGTGTCCTCTGCTGCTTCCCATTCACAGCAAAAAACAGTCTTGATTCTGACTTTTCTGTGCCTTCTGCTGCTCGTTGGAATGGGAGTCTTAGGAGGCATCTGTATGTATCACCCAATTCTTTAAAAAGAAATTTACATCTAATTAAAGTATAGTTGCATCATCCTCCCTTCCTAATAACCCCTCTCATTCCCCTGCCTTCTCCCTCTCAAATTATGTTATTGTTACATGAGTATGTGACTAAATATATGAATACAATGTGGTGAGTCTGTTATGTGTTGCATATACGTACATATTATATATGTATGCATTTATATAGATGTTTTCTAGCTGGTTGGGAGATGTAGAATGCCAGGAGTTGTTGAATCAATGTTGATTCTTTGAATTAAGTTCTTATAATAATCTGCCCCAAAGGTGGCCTTATAATGTTGTCAATAGACATGTGCTTGATCTCACCAATCACTCCTCTAAAGAAGCTTTTTCATACCACTTTAATATGTTAATCCTAAAAAAAATCATCAAATTTCTAAAGGTGATTGGATAACTGAGAATTTGTAAGTCTTAAAATCATCTATTTTCTTCTCTTCTTTTTTTTTTTTTGTCTTTGAAAAAAATATAAAACCCTGGAGTTTACACAACTTTGAAGACAGAAATGATCAAATCAAATCAATTACAAAGTGTCAAAGAAGAACTTCAGGAAAATGTTTCCCTACAGCTGATGCACAATCTTAACAACTCCAAGAAAATCACAAACCTTACTGCCATGCTGCAAAACATAGCCACTCAGCTGTGTCGAGAGTTGAATAACAAAAAAGGAGGTAATCCTGTGTTGTTCTCAAAATTGTTTCCTGGGCAGCAAAAAACTAAACCTTAGAGTCCTGTAAGAATCACTTTATTACAGAGCCAATATTAAATGTGAAATTAAATGAGTTTTGTAAATGAGTCATTGATATTTCCCCAGTTAGAGAAAAACAAGGAAAGTAGTAAAAACTATAAGCTGCCACATGGTTCTGACAGTTATATCATGAAGCGCCAGTCAGAATACAGTTTCTCTAATCTGCATTACCCTTGTCCTGGGCAAAGATCTCAAGAGGAGACAATGAGGGAAGAAAGCCTCTTTATAAATGAACTCATTCCTAAATTTCAGCTAGTGCTGAAGGAGTGAAAGGTCCTGGCAAAGAATGAGATCTAGGTGATGCATGAAAGCAGGAGAATGGGTGTTACCTACAAGTGCTTTTGTAGGTTTTGTGGCTAACCTATGTTGCCCATGCTTCTGAGATGCCTCTCCAGGAGTTGAAGGCCAGAGAGACACCTGGTAGGCATGGCAGTCTGATGTGGCTGTTGCTGTGGGGGCTGGTTTTTACTAGATGGCATATTTTCTGTGATTAATCTTTAGAGTCATAAGTGAGTTCCCTAGAAATGGGCAATATATTTGAATCTGGCTAGGAACTTGAACGTTTTTTGTTTGTCCAAGTTTTGTATCAGGTTTCTAGGATGATATATAGAGATAGAGAGAGGAAACCTAAAGAGAGGGAACACAGTAAATTTGATCAATGCCACCCAGACAGTAAAGGGATAATTGTCAAGAGTGTTGAAACCAACTTGTAAAACTCTGTTCTTCTAGAGCACAAATGTAAACCATGTCCAAAGGGTTCAGAATGGTACAAAGACAGCTGTTATTCTCTCTTCCGTCAATATGCAACATGGCAGCAGAGTGTTGATCATTGCTCTGCTCGGAATGCCAGACTCCTGACGGTTAAGACCAAGGATGTGTTGGTAAGGTTCCATGTCTCTGTTCCCTCCAAAAAGGAATCAGCTTTGCATCATGAAATATGGGTTGCAGAGGTATGCACTGGGAAGACATGGAGTGTCTTGACTCAAGATTGTTTGCTTGCAAGCCCAGGGGACTGGGCCTTGCACTTTTGTCTTAGGGAAATCACAATCAAGCTAAAATTCACAAGGTTTTAGCTTAAGTTGTGGTGACCCTCAACTATAAAATTATTTTTGTTGCTGCTTCATAACTGCAATTTTGCTACTGTTATGAGTTGTACATATCAAATATTTCTGATGGTCTTCGGCAAGACCTGTGCAAAGGTCACTCAACCCCCAGTGGGGTAGCAACCTACAGGTTGAGAACCACTGGACTAAATAATGTCTTTGTATTTCACTCATTAGTCAATAGTTCTGATCTTTCACATAGTAATCCTTCATTTTTTTCCTGGTTTGTTTGTTTATTTATTTCGAGACAAATCTCAGTATCCCCAGCTAACCTCCAACTCACAGCAATCATCCTGCCTCAGTCTTCCAAGGGCTAGAATTACCAGCATGATCTGTTGAACCTAGATTGTAATCATTTTTTGTGGAGTAAAAAAAAAATCACCTTAATGGCTCTCTACCATAAGAAACATGTCATCTTTTATGGGAGAAAGGAATTATCCTATAAAATAGATTATTCTGCCTCGTTGACCTTTCTCAAGTGATCATTCATAATTATTTACTTTAAAAAACAACTGGCTTTAAAACACACACACACACACACACACACACACACACACACACACACGCACACACATTACTATGGCCAAAAATTCTGGGCAGGCTCTGGGCTCTCTAGTTACTGTTTTCCTCTGTTTCTCTTAAGTCTGGTTTGCAATCATTAACCACTTCCTTTGCCCCAGAGTGAATATTCACTAGTCAAATATTTAGGCGAGAAAATTGTTAAGCTTTTCATTGACCCTCTATTAATGTTACTCATTGAATTCGTAGGTTCTTTTGTTGTCAGTGGTGAAGGCTGAAGAGATCTCAGAGACTTCAACCCACTATTGCAAAGTTCTTGGAACCATCAAAGAATTCAGACACAGAATGCAAAAAGTTCAAAGGTTTTATTAGAAAGCAGAAATAGAGCTGGAGAGAAGACTAAGCAGTTAGGAACATTGGCTACTCTTCCAGAGGTCCTGAGTTCAATTCTCAACAACTACATGGTATCTCATGACCATCTGCAATGGGATCTGATTCCTTTTTCTGGTGTGTGTGTGTGAAGACAGAGCACTCATATACATTAAAATAAATAATTTCCTTGTGAGAATTTTACTGAAAGAAGATTCTGGAATGAACTAGGGTTTGACCAGAATCTACCCTTTCTGTTTGTTCTTACACAGGCAGGTTGGATGTGTTATGATATCAGATGTAAGGAAGAGCTGTAGCTTTTGCGAGGCTGATCAGAACATAAAAATGAAATTAAAGACTGTTTGAAATGACCAGGCTCAGTCATGGTTCTGACCAACTCTGTTGGTGGTTTTTTTCCGCTTGAACAGTTGCAGGATATCCTGCTGTAACACAGCTCTGATTGCATCAGCCTCCGGGCACTGTAGCTTCTCTCTTATCCTTTCCTGCCTCTACACAAGAGGCTCTGCTTTCTTACTGCTAGGCAGGGAAATACACTGTGAAACACTGACATCTTTTTATTATTAATTTGTTCTTTTTTATATTACATCCCAACCCCAAATTTCCCTCCTCTCCACCTAGCCCATCCCTATAACCCTCCTCTGTTACCCTTCAGAAAAGGGCATGGCTCACAGAGATATAAACCAAACGAGCCATATGAAGTTGCCATAAAACTAGACCCCTCTCCTCACATTAAGGCTGGATGAGGCAACCCAGTAGGAGGAAAAGAGTCCCCAGAGCAGGCAAAGGAGTAAGAGACAGCCCCACTTCCTGTTAGGAATCCTACAAAAACACCGAACTACACAATTATAACATATGCAGAGGGCCCATGTTAAACCCATTCAGGCTCCTTGATTGTTGGTCCAGTCTCAGTGAGCCCCTGTGAGTCCAGATTTGTGGGTTTGATTCTGTGAGTTTTCTTGTGGTGTCCTTGACCCCTCTGGCTCCTATAATCCTTTCTCCCTTCTTTCACAGGATTCACTGAGTTACACCTAATATTTGACTGTGGCTCTCTGCCTCTGTTTACATCAGTTGCTTGGATAGAGCCTCCCTAATATGATTATGCCAAATGCCAGGCTCCTGTCTATGAATATAGTAGAGCATCATTAGGAATAATTTCACTTTTTTTTTCTGTGCATGTTTGGTTCTATCCTAGGTCTCTGAGTCATCTGTCCTCTGGTTTACGGTCCTACAAGCTGTGTCAGGGGTGGGCATCCTCTCAGGGTATGGGTCTCAAGCTGAACCAGTCATTGGTTGGACACTCCCATAATTTCTGGGCTACCTTTACTCCAACACAATTTGCTGGCAGGATTAATTATAGGTCAAAGGTTTTGTGGCTGAGTTGGTGTCTCAATCCAACCACTGGAAGTCAAGCCTGGTTAAAGAAGACAGCCATTTCAGGCTTTATATCCCTGATTCATAAAAGTCTTAGCTGGAGTCATCCTAATAGATTCCTGGGAGTTTCCATTACACTAGGTTTCTACCTTGCCCCCAAATTGCCTCCCTCTCCCAAGTTCCACTTGTTCTTCTAGTACCGTTTCTCTCTCTCCATCCTCCACCGACCTGATCCCTCCTGTTAAGAGTCCACATCTGCTCCCAGCCCCCACACAATATCTATTCTATTTCCCCTTCTTAAGGAGATTCATGTATTCCCCCCTTAAGTACTCCTTGTTTTATAGCCTCTCTGTGGGTTGTAGAATATTTATCCTTAACTTTATAGTTAATATCTACTTACAAGTGAATACATACTATATTTGTCTTTCTGATTCTGAGTTACCTCACTCAAGATGATTTGGTTTTCCTAGTTTCATCCATTTGCCTGCAATTGCTTTTTTAACAGCTAAGTAATACTCCATTGTATAAATGTACCCCATTTTTCTTATCCATTGTTTGGTTGAGTCACATCTAGGTTGTTTCTAGTTTCTGGTTATTATGAATAAAGCTGCTATGAACATACTTGAGCAAGTATCCTTGTGGTAAGGTGGAACATCCTGTGGGTATTTGTCCAAGAGTGGTATAGCTGGGTCTTTATAAATCTATTCTCAGTTTTCTGAGAAACTACCATATTGATTTCCAAAGTAGCTGTACGAGTTTCCCACCAGCAATGGAGGGGTCTGACTCTGCTTCACATCCTCACCAGCATGAGCTGCCACTAGTGTTTTGTACCTTAACCATTCTGACAGGTATAAAAAGGAATCTCAGAGTCACTTTGATTTGTATTTCCCTGATGGCTAAGGATGTTGAACATTTCTTCAAGTCCTTCTCAGCCATTTGGGATTCATCTGTTGAGAATTCTCTATTTAGATCTGTACCCCATTTTTAATTAGATTATTTGACTCGTTGACATCTAGTTTCTTGAGTTCTTTATATATTTTGGAAATTAGTCCTATGTCAGAAGCAGCATTCCTGAAAATCATTTCCCATTCTGTAGGTTGTCATTTTGTCCTATTGATGGTGTTCTTTGCCTTACAGAAGTTTTCAATTTCACAAGGCCTCTTTTATTAATTGTTGATCTTAGTGTCTGAGCCATTCGTGTTCTGATCACGAAGTTGTCTCCTGGAACACCAACATCTTAAGAAACACTATCTATCTGTCTGTCTATCTGTCTGTCTGTCTATCTATCTATCTATCTATCTATCTATCTATCTATCTATCTATCTATCTATCTATCTACCTCTATCTATCTGTCTGCCTGTCTGTCTGTCTGTCTATCTGTCTGTCTGCCTGTCTGCCTGCCTGCCTGCCTGCCTGCCTGCCTATCTATCTATCTATCTATCTATCTATCTATCTATCTATCTATCTATCTATCTATCTATCTATCTATCTATCTACCTCTATCTATCTGTCTGCCTGTCTATCTGTCTGTCTGTCTGTCTATCTATCTATCTACCTCTATCTATCTGTCTGCCTGTCTATCTATCTATCTATCTATCTATCTATCTATCTATCTATCTATCTATCTGTCATCTATCTGTCTATCTATCTATCTACCTACCTACCTCTATCTGTCTGTCTGTCTATATCTATCTATCTATCTATCTATCTATCTATCTATTATCTATCTAAATATCTATCTAATCTATCATCTATTATCAATCAATCATGATCTACCATCTATCCCATTTTATTTGAATATATATAATTTATATATATATATATATACAAATATATATGCATTATATCCTGACTGCAACTTCCCCTCCCTCCCCTCTCCCCAGTCTCTTCCTCTACATCTCTCCTTTTCCCCAGAGCCACCCCATCTCCACCTTTCGTCAGAAAAGAGCAGGATTCCCAGAGTTATTAACCAAATACGGAATAAGAAGCTACAGTCTATAAAACCAGGCACATATTCTCACATCAAGGCTGGACAGGGCAACCGTTTTAAATGGTATTGAAAAGTGGTAACACTACTCCAAAGCTATCCTGTAGTGTACAGATATAAGAGACAGCTTATTCAAAAGGACATTTCTATTTCTTGTAGGAATTTATAAAGTACAAGAGGCTATCCAATTATTGGCTAGCATTGCCGCCCAGAAAAGAACACACACGGTATGAAACTCTGAGTGAGAAGATGTTCCTCTCTGAAGGGTAAGTCTTTGGTCGTGTTGAATTTTTATGGTTAGACTTGAATGGAGACAATTTCTTCAGGAGCTTAGTAGATTGCCGTTAAAAGCAGCTTCAGTTTCTTGAACACTTCCTTAAAGGCAACTGTCCCATCAGGCTTCAGGAACATCTACATTTGATTATGTAGAGAGTTGCCATGCATATTTTGCCATTATTTTGGCAAATCTCCGACAACCTACAGTAACCAAATTACGGAAACTTTTTTTTAAAAATTACTGCCTATAGTTAAGAATATTGAAACCAAAACCATTCACTAGACACCTTTAAGTATTTAATATTGTGCTATATTCTGGAATTCAAAAGTGAATGAAAGATTGACAGCTTTAAATCAGTCAGCTTTGAGCTATATGTATAAGTTTGTGTTGCATGCATGTGTGTTTGTGTGTGTGTGTAGTGCATGTATGAACGGTGCACTTATGTGTATGATGAATATATATGATGTGGGTATGTATATGTATGTGTGTGTTATGATCTACCTATCTATCATCTATCTTTCTATCTGTCTATCTATCTATCTATCTATGTATCTATGTATCTATCTATCTATCTATCTATCTATCTATCTATCTATCTATCTATCTATCTATCTATCTATCTATCATCTAGTGCTTTAGGTGGAAGTAGTCAGAGGACACATTTTGGTGTTATTTTTTAGGTGTTCTCTACTTTCTGGCTTTTTTTTTTTTGAGACAGAATCCCTCACTGGCCTGGAACTCCCCAACAGTCTAGGTTGCAGGGAGCCCCAGTGATCTTCTTGTCCATGTCTTCCTAGCACTAGGATTATGAGTGTGTGTTACCAGGCTCAGATTTTATTCATGTGTTCTGGGGATTGAACTCAAGTCCTTGTGCTTGCTAGGGAAGGACGTGGCTAATTGAACCATCTCCATGGCCCGGAAGTAGAGACTGTTAGTCTAGTGAGTGAAGACTCACTGGATAAACATTATAGCGTCAAGAATTATATGAACTTACACATAGGCTGCATACATGGCTATATATGATTTTATAAGTATATTTAGGAAGGTATTTATAAATATACGGCTATATATTTGTTCAGCTTTTTTAATGAGAATAAATGAAGGGTTTATTTGCACCAACATGTGAAAATTCCACTTGTATTTATTAGCCTTGAAAATTAGGAAACCAAATCTGAGACTAGAAAAAGAAATTTTAGTCTCAGTCTGCTGGATATTGATTCAGGCCCAACTTTTGTCATGAGGTACAGAAGAGTCTGTGCTCACAGAAGCTGTAACGAGGTGTCTGAGCCCTTGCACAGGAGTTATGGGTAGTTGTAGGCTGGATGCTAGGGACTAAACTTGACTTCTGTGCAAGGGAAGTATGTTCTTTAACCAAGGAGTCATATCCCTAGATTGAATCCAGGATCTTATATTGGCTAGGCAAGAACACTACAATCATGTTGCCCCTCAACCCTTTGGCTACGTGTTTGTTTGTTCTGTTTGACCAGAATGCATCAAATAGGAAGTCACCCAAGGCCACCCTGCTGAAAGTCTACCATGCTGAGGTTAAGCACTGTGACTTCTGCATGCGCACCACCACAGGTCACGCCACAGACACTAGCTTCTGTTTCACATTGTTCTTTCCCTCAGCTAGAAATAAGTGTAGGAGTGTGGGTCAGAAAGACAATGCAATGATAAGAAAGGGGATGATTCCACATTGAGGAGAGATGGATGGAAGTCTTAAAGGTCCCATCTGCGGGGAAGCAGTACAGCCAGCATCAAGGTGTGAATTATGAGGAAAGACTAGGGGAGTCTTAATCTTTATCAAGGAGAATAAACACGCTCTAGAAATTATTACACATGAGAAGATAAGGCATTATGAGCAGTAGATGTTTGACATTGTCAAACAGTCCTTAAATAATAAGTGTAAAATCGTCATTCATTCATGTGGTATGTGTTTTGGGGGGTTGTTTTGCATGGTTATGTGTGTGTGTGCTTGTGTGTGTTTGTGGATTGTTTGGTATGTGTATGTGTGTGTGATGCATGTGGTATGTGGTGTTGTGTGTGTATGTGATGCATGTGGTGTGTGGTGTTTGTGTGTGCATGTATGTGTGTGTGGTATTTTGCACATGTGTATGTTTGTGTATGTGTGTATGGTATGGTGTATAGTGTTTTGTGAGTGTGTGTGTGTAATTTTGTTGCTATTTTCAGTGTTTGGGGGCTTTTTCTGGAGGGGGTGGTGTTTACTTTTTCATCCTGGGAAATGTCATTTTTTTTCAACATTTACCTTACTTTTAATTATGTATCTCTGTGTGTTTCTGTATGAGTATTCACACACGATTTCAGGTACCTATGGAGGCCAGAAGCATTGTATACCCCAGAACTGGAGTTATAAGTGGTTGTGAACCACCTAATGTAAACTGGGAGCTGAACTCAGGTCCTCTGGAATCTCCATCTTAACCACAGATCCATTTCTGCAGAACCCTGGAAATCTC
The DNA here is from genome assembly GCA_036184795.1 of Tokudaia tokunoshimensis. Taxonomy (NCBI): domain Eukaryota; kingdom Metazoa; phylum Chordata; class Mammalia; order Rodentia; family Muridae; genus Tokudaia; species Tokudaia tokunoshimensis. The sequence goes on from BTHU01000002.1 coordinate 149,350,223, forward strand.
ATTTTTGAAAATTTAGCTTGGTACACTCTTGCACAGCCTTAGGGGTGGACCTGACTAGGATCGTAAGAGAATGAAAAAAAAAAAAAAGACAAGAACATGCAAATAGATGAAAGGTCTGGGCTGTCGGATGGAAAAGCCAAAGCACCTCAGAAGTTCACTGTTTATTATATACTGTTGGATGGGGCGATGGGGTGTTGCATGTACATAAATAAGGAGCCAGAGATTATTGCATGCAATGGAACAAGGAGGCAGGTTCACTAAGAGCAACCTCTGAAGGGGAGCAAACTTCAGCCACAAATCTCCAGGGGGAGAACATTATGGTGAACCTCTTCTGTACCTGTCATCAACATCAGCATGGAGACCATAGGAAAGCTTTGTCTGAGGGACTGAGGCCATGGTCCTTAACAAGGCCAGTTCAGGGCAACAACACTCCCACTAAAACCCTCTCACACTCCAGGCTTCTTCTGCTCCTCACACTAACTGATAAACTTATTTGATGACTATTACTAATCAATCTAAGTGTCAATGTTATGTTTATCGAAACCACAATGTGTTCAACTTATAAATATGCATATATCATCACTTACCCCATGTTATAGGCTACTAGTCAGTAGGACTCCCTGAGATATTGCTATCAGGAACTATCACATGAGAGATGGTACAGGTTTTCTACAATTGGGTTTATTCCAGCTTGTTCATTAGATAAGGCACTTGACGATGATAGTGCAAAGTTAAGGTAGAGACTTATGACCTGACATTATTCTAAATCATATCAGCCATGGGAAGAGAGGCTAAGTCTGGAATCAAATGACAGAAATTAGTCCAGAGGTGGGAAATCAGGAAAATAGTGTTTCACATCACATAAAAGTACCCCAGTCATCAACTGAAATTTAACTTAGACAATAGACCATACAACCAATAATGTTATTTTGAAAATTCTCTTCTGAGGGTATAATGAAAATACAACTTGTCAAGTGTACTTATTTTTTTCTCTTATAGGTTTGAAAACAGCACAGATAACATAAGTGAGATGTACTGTGGATATATTGACGACATATATGTTTTTTATGCACACTGCATTGATCTGAAAATGATCATATGTGAAGAGACAGCCAGCAAGGTACAGGTGGAACGTTTGCTGAACGGCCTTCCAGACACTAACAAGTAGCCACTCTGTAGTTGCTTGTCTCTAGCTACTATCCTGCTGTGGTGGTTTGAATGAGAATGGTCCCCAGTTAGCAGAACTATTTCACAAGCACGGGAAGGTGTGGCCTTGTTGGAGGAGGCGTGTCATTGAGGGCGGGGCTTTGAGATTTCAAAAGCCCATGCCATTCCCAGTTAGTGCTGTCTCTGTCTTGTGCTTAAGTATCACAGCTACTGCTCAAGGCCATGTCTGCTGCCTGCTGCCATCCTCCTCACCACAACAGTCATGGACTCTATCCCTCCAGAACCAGAAGCCAAATTAAATGCTTCCCTTTATAAGTAACCTTGGTCAAGGTGTTTTGTCACAGCAATTGAAGAGTTGCTAAGACATCTGTCATTCAGAAGAACTTTGGGCAGTGTGCATCTCCTCTCACATAAACACAGTAACAACAATGTGACTGCAGTCCTGCCTCTGTATAATGTTTATGTCTAGATTTCTTTGTCTCATTTGTTGACTGCCACGATACTAAGTCACAGGTTTTTTTTTTTTTTTTTTTTTTTTTTTTTGGTTTTTCAAGACAGGGTTTCTCTGTGTAGCCCTGGCTGTCTTGGAACTCACTCTGTAGACCAGGCTGGCCTCGAACTCAGAAATCCACCTGCCTCTGCCTCCCAAGTGCTGGGATTAAAGGCATGCACCACCACAGTTTTTCACCATGTGTTTTCAGCACACGGTGTGCTGAACACAAGACCATGTAGCCTATTTCGTCTCTTTTTTCCAAAGATAAACCAGGTAAATTTCAACCTCAGCGAAAATAAAGTCTCAAAAAATATAGATAGCATAGTATGATATGAACAATTTGTATTAAAGATTTATAAACACTTAAAAAAGATGTGAGGAAAAATAAATTTTTCAATTGACATGGTGAAACACTTGATGAATACTTAATACCCTGTCATAATAAAGCTTAGGAAACCAGGAGAAGATTTCCCAAATATAATCAAGGTTTGACATGAAATAAAGAGCAAACAAATGAACAAAACTCTGAAGTTTGAATTAACATCATACTTCTAGTAAGAGACTAAGAATAAGATAAGAATGAACTTCATTAATCATTTCATTCAACATTACTAATATGAAGGGCAGAACACCAATGGATGTTAAAAAATGAAGTTGGGAAAAGATCAGAATCAGGCTGAAGCTGGGAAGATGATAAATGGGAGCATCTATTGTTGACCCACCCTGGTTAGTGAGGCCAAGTGGACAGAAGAAAATACCAGAGATCTGCACGGGGACACCAGGGGATGCCACAAATTTGGGTTCAGGAGTAGAGCAAACAAACAAAGCACTTCTCATTTTTATTATTAAAACAATCAAAGCACAAGGTGACTTTCATCTCCAGTTTGTGAGGGGGATGTGAAGGTTAGAGGTCAGTCTTCTTGGAAGTACCTCATGTTGAGTAAGTTTGCAGTTAGGTCAAGCAAATACAAGCACAGTGGAAGAATAGACTTGGTGTTATGTCTTATCATCTTTGGTCATATGACAAGAGACAAGAATATTCTTCCTAGGCCTTTGCCTTTCCCACAGAAATGATGTGGACGTGCCACCCACCCAGGATGTTCCCTTCATGTCCTTCCTTTCAAGTGCATCCACTTTCCAGTTTGTGCAATTCTTTCCAGAAGGCAACCATATGGAAAAAAAAACATTCTGTACTCTGTACCACCCATAGTTCATAATTCACAGCTTTCTTACACAAACTCTGACAGTCTTTCATCTTTTCTTAATGACCTTCAACATCTTGATCCAAGAAAATTTCTGAGTTCCAAAAGAATTCAGAAGATAATTATTCCCTTATACTAGTAGATAAGACTCTCTGCTTGAGGAGATGGAACAGGTATTTTTTTTCACTAACATATAACATAATATGTTATATGTTATGTTAACATATATGTCCCACCTCCCAAATATTCACTAAACCAGCTTCCAGACCACAAGTCAAGTAACTAGATCATCTGACTATGATTTCTCAGTCTCCTAACAGAAGGAAAAGATTACAGGCCTAGCTAATGCTTCCCACAAAGAATAGAGAAAAATCCACTTGGAATCAGTCCCTCAGAGATCAAAGTAGGAAAAATAAATTAGCTAAGGGAGTGCTTGTTGGTTTAGGTGCACTCTCTTGGGTTTTAATCCTCTAGTGAGACTTCTGAGAAATGATGCAAGCACACCAAATACATGCACTACACTGGTTATGTGCCTTGGGGCAGCAAACTGTCTGACAACCAATTTTAGGGAGAAAGCACTTATCTTTGTTTACATCTTGAGCATGCAATCCTTGTGATAGGGAAGTTAGGGCACCCTGTTTCTATTCTACCACATTCCATCACATCCTGAAGACAAGAGAAGCGTGCAACTCCACACTGAACTGGTTTTGAACTTTGTGAACTTTTAGGGATGTGAAACAAGGCAAAGTTCCTGCAGGGAGGCCCCTGAGATGTCACTGCATGAATCTTTGAAGAAAAATGCAAGTTTCACTGGAGACCTGGGATGTCACTAGCATATGCAAATGAGTTACTAGGCTGCCAAGTGCATGATTAGAAGAGCGGTATATGCATAGCCCACACACAAAAAAATAGTTTCATGTTGCTGAACTATTCTTTATGCTAGCTTTCTTCAACTTCCCATCCACCAAGAGACTTTTGTCTCCAATTTGTCAGTGAGACTTGAAGGTTAGAGGTCAGTCTTCTTGGAAGTACCTTGTATTGATTAGGGTGTAGATTTGACAAAATAGTCTTTTCTATTCTGTCCTTAACATTGTTATATCTCCTGGATCCCCATTGGAGAGCATCCATTAGATTTCTTAGCCTACCAGTCCCCAAGTATCTTCCTTGGTCATGGTCACATGACAGGGAAGTTATGGTGGCAGTACCTGAAGTATCTGGTCACGCTGCATCCATAGAAACAGAAAGCAGTAAGTGTTGGTATTTAGCTTACGTTCTCTTCTTCATTTGCTTCAGGACCCCATCCCATGGAACTCTGTCTCCCACAGTTGAAATATGTTTCCCCACATCAAGTCACCTAGAGTATTCTTCACAGGCATTCCTAGGGACATGTCTCCTAGGTGATTCTAGATCATATCAAACTGACAATACTGTAACAGATATTGATTGTTATTAAGATGTACAAAATCCACAAGAGAGGCATGCTTCCATACTAAGTTAAACAAAACAAAACATATTTGCTATCAGAAGAAAGTTATGGGGATATTACAGAAAAGGACCAATGTTCTGGAGACTCTGGGTCTTCAGCTCCACACAAGTCTTATAGAAGTCCCACTCAGTCTTATTCTTGGTTAGTAGTCACTTGGAGAACTCTCTGGAGGTTGTAAAATTGTCCTAAAGTATAAATTAAAAGCCTGGGCATCTCAATGTTAGAGTCTTTCTGGAGTCTAGCGCTCTGGCCAGAGAACACAGGAGTTACTTTAACAGTGCACAGAGACTTTTATGTTCTTACATGAACATTGGGAAAAAAATCAAAGGTTTGAGTTGTTTATTAATGTCTATAATTTTGCAAATTTTAGTAGAAACCAACAAATGACAAATTATTTTCTTTATTTGCATGCTAATGGTCTACTACTGTAACATCTTTTTTTGTCTTCTGAAATCTATGAGACGATTGACACTTGGTTCCAGGTGAAAATAATTTATAAACATTTGTCATTATGTATAGTGTTCTATTAATGCAGTGAAATTGAATCTTAGCACTTTAGACTTTCGAGTCCCGAAGTTTGGGATTTTATTCTTAGATTTGTTTCCTAAAACAATTTTTAGTGCTATCTGCTGCACAATTGTGACAAGAATAAATAGTTTGGTAGAAGATCTGTAGTGGAATAGACTCTGGACACCCAGAACACTGACCAGGAAAAGCGTTAGGAGGCTGAGAGGAACCAGTTTTCTCCCTGGAGGGATACTGCCCTCTAGCGGTCGTACGGAAGAACTTTCCCCTGGTGTCTTAACTAAAGGGAGCCTTTAGTTGGAATAAAACCATCATAGGTCTGACTCTGCTGGAAATATACCTGGTTTCCACGGGCAGAGCCCCTGCACTGCGTCCATCCAATCCTATTTACTGTGGAAGGCATTGAAAGATAACAAAGCGGGGTAGCGCACAACTGTAATCTCAGAACTCAGGAGGAGGCTGAGTGCAGAGGGACAGCTGAGTTCTGGGCTAGCCTCAGCTACACAATGATTTACTGTCACATCCCAGTTGGTTTCACGGACATCTATTCCACTACAAATCTTCTACCAAACTATTTATTCCTGCCACAATTGTGCAGCAGATAGCACTAAAAATTGTTTTAGGAAACAAATCTAAGAATAAAACCCAAAACTTCAGGATTCGAAAGTCTAAAGTGCTAAGATTCAGTTTCACTGCATTAATAGAACACAGTGACAAATCACAGTTTTTCCTGTTGCATTTAGTAACTTTGGAGAGATTTCCAGCCCACACAGTTTTTGGAAGCTATAATTAATTTAGTTGTATGGATCTGACTTCTTTAAATTAAACTCCCTTTGGGTATGCACAGAGAAAATATATTTTCAGCCCAGCAGCATCATATTCCCAGCGCATAGTGTTTATCACAGCAACAGAGAGTAGACTTTGTTAGCCTGTGATCCAAGAATTATGGAAGTGGAGGCATGAGGATCAGATTTCAAGGTGATCCTTGGCTATACAGTGTCTGTAGCACATGAGATCAGGCCTGTCTCAAAAAACAAACAAACAAACAAAAAAAAGCAAACCAAAAAGAAAAGTGTAGAACTCCACTATTCAAATGGCCTTCCACTCAAATAAAAGTATCAATATGCTTTGTGTTCTTTGAATATCATAAATGGTAAAAAACAGAAGCTTCAAATGAATACAATCCAATGAACCCCGTGTCTATTTAAAGGCTAAGGGCATCTCTGAGGCAGAATCAGGATTTAATAAGAGAAAATCCCAAAGATTCTCAGAATATTAAATATGGAGATAGGGAATTACAAAGTGAAATATCAAAGCCCTCTTCATTTTTCTCTCTTTAAATTGTGTGTATGTGTTCATGAGGAGACCAGAAGGCATCTGAGTTACATGCACTTTCAGCACGCATGTGCAGGAGATCTACCTTGATAATTGGGTGCTGGAATCTCACTGTGGTCCTCAAGATTCTACAGGAAGCTCTCTTAACCTTTAGTCATTTTTCCGTCCCTGTCTTTGATCTCATTAATGAAGTTTTAATGGCAGAAACTTATGTATGAGGATTTAATAAACTAATAGAAATATTTAATTTACTAAATTAAAATCCTGATGTTGCCTCATCCAAACCTCACTGAAACCAAGGAAAGCAACCTAAGTTTTCTAGCTTATGTTCAATAATCAGCTAGTTGATCTTCAAGTAAAATCCAAAATAAAATAAAATCAGATCCAAAACTTTTTTAATAACATATATCATGAAGAAGAGCTACATTCCTAATATCCTTTAACTGAGTATCTTATGACTGGGAAAGCAATATGGCAATATTGTACTGGCAATATGTTAGAGGGCCTGTCACCCTGGAATTTTCTGAAATGCAAATTATATATTTTTTTGCATTGAAAAAAAATGGAACTTCACAGATTCCAGTAATGATGGAAATGTATACTGGATGCATCAATGAAAGAAAAAGTTGAAAGGCCATTCAGAGACTTCTCTACCTGGGGCTCTACCCCATATGCAGGCACCAAACCCAGACACTATTGCTGATGCCAAGAAGTGCTTGCTGACAGGAGCCTGATATTGCTGTCTCCTGAGAGACTTTTTCAGAGTCTGATAAATACAGAAGCGGATGCTTGAAGCCAGCCATTGAACTGAGTGCAGGAGGAGTTAGAGAAAGGACTGAAGGAGCTGAAGGGGGTTTCAACCCCATAGGAAGAACAATATCAACCAACCAGACCCCCCCCAGAGCTCCCAGGGACTAAACCACTAACCAAAGAATACACATGGAGGGACCCATGACTCCAGCTGCATATGTAGCACAGGATTGCCTGATCTGGCATCAATGGGAGGGAAGGCCCTTGGTCCTGTGAGGGCTTGATGCCCTAATGTAGGTGAGGTGGGAATGGGTGGGTGGGTGATGAAGCACCCTCATAGAAGCAGGGTAAGGGGGAATGGGATAGGGGATTTGCAGAGGGGAAACCTGGAAGTGGGATAACATCTGAAATGTAAATAAATAAAATAACCAATAAAAATTTAAAATTAAAAAAAGAAAAAGTTGATCATAGTAAGAGAAAGGAGTTGAGTGTTGGTATTAAGACTAAGAGCCCGGCTTGGAGAGATGGCTCAGCGATTAAGAGCACCGACTGCTCTTCCGAAGGTCATGAGTTCAAATCCCAGCAACCACATGGTGGCTCACAACCATCTGTAATGAGATCTGATGCCCTCTTCTGGTGTGTCTGAAAAACAGCTACAGTATACTTACATATAATAAATAAATAAATAAATAAATAAAGACTAAGAGCCCTACTGCTTAGGAAAGCAATGAAGTAAATTCTATACCCGTGAAAGAAAGTAGCTGCTATTCACTATGGAAATTTCTTTTTATTGTCTACCATCTGCTAATTTTAGTTGATACCCACCCCACAGTGGACAGGGACTGCGCCATTTCCAGAGAACACCACATCCAATGAGATTGACTAGGGTCGATTTAGTTGTCTTCTAAAACTCCTTTCTGGAAGAAATGAGACACAAGTTGCTTTTTTCCAGTGTGATCTAAATTTATTTCTGCCACACACCATTGTTTTTGTCTTAAGAACCCAGTTCATACCACAGTGAGGCTGGTTGTGTCTTTAAAAACCTTCACAGGAAGGGAGGGATCTGGGTGAGAGAGGGGAGGGGAGGGGAAGGGAGGGGAGGGGAGGGGAGGGGAAGGGAGGGGAGGAAAAAAGGGGGCAGGATCAGATAAGGGGGCAGGAGAGAAGCTCAGAGTGCCAGGAAAATGAATGAAAATACGTGGCTGCCAGCGATGGAGGAACCTTTAGAAAGTCCCAGAGACTTGGGATGTAAGAGACTCCCAGGACTCGTCAGAGGTGGTCTTAGTTGAAGTCCCTGACAGTGGGGAACTGGAACTTGAAGAGATCATCTCTAGTAGTTAGATGGTCCTTAGTGATCAGATGGGAATGCCAACCAACCTTCCAAATTTTTGACCCAGAATTGTTCCTGTCTAAAAGAGATGTGGGAACAAAAATGGAGCAGAGACTGAAGGAAAGGCCATCCAGTCACTGGCCCAACTTGGGATCCATCCCATGGGTAGGCACCAAACCTTGACACTACTACTGATGCCATGTTATGATTGCACACAGGAAGCAAACATGACTGTCCTCTGTGAGTCTCTACTAGCAGCTGACAGAGGCAGATGCAGATACTTATAGCCAACCATCCGACTGAGGTCGGAGACTGCTACGAGAGAGTTAGGGGAAGGATTGAAGGAGCTGAAGGGGATGGCATCCCCACAGGAAGGCTGACAATGTCAACTAAATAATGTCACTGGCTGGTATGCTCTCTGAGGCCCCTGACATATATGTAGCAGAGGACTGCCTTGTCTGGACTGGATGCAGAATGGGGGAAGCACCCTTTCAGAGGCAAAGAGGAGGGGGGACCGGGAAGAGGACAATATTTGGGATGTAAATTAATTAATTAATTAAAAACAACCTTCACACTGTGTCTGACTTTTTTCTTGTATGATATTATGATATATCCTAGTAAAATCTGTTGTTTAGTTTGTTTGTTTTGAGACAGGATTTTGCCACATAATCCAGGTGAGATTCACACTTGTTCCCAACTGGCTTGAACTCATGGTCCTCCTGTGTTTTTTGAAGCCTAAAATAAAACTTTTTCTGAAGACAAGTTATCATCAAATTGTTACAGCAAAGCCATGCCTAAGAACAGGAGAAAAAGACAGGATGCAGAGACACAGAGTGATTTTCTGAACTCTCTCTCTCTCTCTCTCTCTCTCTCTGTCTCTCTCTCTCTTTGTCTCTCTCTCTCTCTGTCTCTCTCTCTCTCTGTCTCTGTCTCTCTCTCTGTCTCTGTCTCTCTGTCTCTCTCTCTCTGTGTCTCCCTGTCTCTCTGTCTCTCTCTCTCTGTCTCTCTGTCTCTCTCTCTCTCTGTGTCTGTCTCTGTCTCTCTCTGTCTCTCTGTCTCTCTCTCTCTGTCTCTCTCTCTCTCTGTCTGTCTGTCTCTGTCTCTGTCTCTCTCTCTCTCTCCCCACCCACTGCTTTTAGAAATAAATAAGCAGACAGAAGTGTTACATCAAACCTAAGAGGTAGAGGATTCGCACAGGAGTTTACTCATGGGGTAATGTTCTCAGAAACACAGTTGCTTTTTAATTGGCAATAACAGCCTTTTTATCAGTTCCTCCCCAGTTTGTTTTTGTTTCTGCAGAGTTTTCAATTCCAACTGATAAAGAATGAGAAACATGAACAGGCGCGGATGCTATCTTTGTCCACCTCATTTCTGGGCAACATCTCACGGTGGGTACAGGAAATACAGAAATAATCTAAGTACAGCAGCCCCAGATCTAGGAATTCCCTGAGCTGACCTCCACCTGCTCGGCCCCTTAGCCTGCTCCGCCCCTTAGCCTGCTCCGCCCTTTAGCCTGCTCCGCCCCTTAGCCTGCTCCCTCATCCTGCGTGGCTGGTGCTTGGGTGCGTGAAAAATGTCTTTTCCCACACTCTGATGATTTTCCTAGAACAAGCAGGAGATGGAGAAGTAAAGATTTGTCCCAATTTATTTTCTATTTTTAGAATAAAGACACCGTGACGAAAAGGTCATGGTTTGTTTCCCTTATAGATTACAAAACCCAAAACAGGAACTTGAAAGTAGGAGCTGAAGCAGAGCCGTGGAGAGTGCATCTTACTTCATTTCATCCCTGGGCTCCCTTAGCTTGTTTTTAACACAACCCAGGACCATCTGCCCAGGCGTGGCACCTCCCTACCCCCCACCATGAGACGGTCCCTCCACATCAACATTACACAAGAAAATTCCTCACAGACTTTCCTACACAGACCAATCTTTTTTTATTATTATTGGATATTTTACTTACTTACATTTCAAATGTTATCCCCTTTCCCAGTTTCCCCTCCACAATCCCTCTATTCCCTCCCCCTTCCCCCGCTTCTATGAGGGTGCTCCATCACCCACCCACCAACTCCCACCTCACCACCCTGGCATTCCCCTACACTGGGACACTGAGTCTTCAGAGGACCAAGGCCTTCTCCTCCCACTGATGCCATAAAAGGTCATCCCCTGCTTCATATGCGGCAGAACAATCTTATGAAGGCATTTTCTCATCTAAAGTTTTCTTCCCAGATGACCCAGGCTTGTGCCAAGGTGACAAATAAAAACAAACAAAACCTAACCAAACCAAACCTAACCAAACAAAACCAGTACAATGTTGAGCATCTCCATGCAAAAAGAGCATCACGGAGGACAGGGCATAGACTAGAAGGACTGGGGGAATGTGTCGTTCAAGGACACACAGGGAATGGTGCTAGAAATACCAGCTCCTTTGAATATATCTCATTTGTTTCTTACAAACTCACACACACACTATCAGTCTTTGTGAGTTCAGATGAGCATTGCTCGACTGACTTAGAGGACCTTGTTCTGGTGTCCTTCACCCTATCTGGCACCCACACTCCTTCGGCCTCCTCTTGCACAGAGTTCCCTGAGTAAGAGGTATTTTTGCTACTACTGTAGAGAGAGACATCTACTCTGACACTCGCACCAGTATTTTTGTCTGTGTTGGGGTTTAGATGAGACTCTTCCCCATCAACTTAGTCATTTGAACATTCATGGCATTCCTTGGAGAAGTTTATGAGGTATAGAAATGCTGGAGAAAGTATGATGGTGGGGGATGGACTTTGCAAACACGGAGCCTCACTGTACGTCCAGTTCTGCCCTGTGGAACTTGCGGTTAATGATACGATTCCTCAGCTTTCTGCTCTGGCACTATGCCTTCTGTCGCTGCCATGCCTGCCCCTGTTGCTCTGGAGTCACAATCCCAAACGGACCCTTCCTTCTACAAGTTGCCTTGATCATGGAGTTTTAATCCTAACAACAGTCAAGTAACTTACACTACCTGCCTGCTGGGGTCATTTATTCAGGCTGAGAGCCAATAAAACACTACAAAGCTTATCAAATTTAAAATTTTCCAGTCCTGCCTTCCCAAGATCCCGTAGATCTGAGATATGGTCTCCAAAGATATATCATTCATTCACCCATCTATCATACATCTCTTTCTATCATCTGTCAGGGGCAGAGAGAAGAAAAATTCCTGGGAGTGATTCCCATCTCGAAGCCAGCTATCAGAATGCAATAAAGGGTAATGGTGTGCTATGATACCCCAAAGGTGGTGGGTCTCCAGGATGAGTCTGGATGTCCTCATTGCTGCCGAGGCTAGTAAGGACAGTCTGGTGATGGCCAGATGCACGCAGGATGGGACAGAAGATCTGACCTTACCAAAATCCAGAGCCTCTGGGAAACTAAACAAAGTTTCTTTCTAAACAAGTGTAAAAGTCAGAGTGACCGTGAGCTAAGCAGGAGAAGATACGAGATGCCAGGCAAAAACTATAAGCTCATTATGGGGACAAAATAACGAGCAAAGATGATTAGCTTCTACAAAGCAGGTTCTTTGGTCAGAGATAGAGGGAAATCAGGAGCGATCAGCTTTCCCAAGGGAAAAAAGAGAAACCCAAAGCTGCGGGAGTCAAGGGCAGACTTTTGACGTTTAATGAGTAATTCCACTCTGTGAGAGACAGCAGCAGGAACCTACAGATGAGAGATGAAGGAATAAAGCTGCAGTTTAGATCCAAGCAGATTTCACTTGTGATTGAGCCCTAGTGAGGACTGGCAGATGCTGTGCACTTACACTGTGTTGAAAGTAATGACCTATATTTTAAAATGTTTTTAAGTCTTATTAAATATAAACTCTGAACCTTACTCCTTACTTCTAGAATTTCCTTGGATATGTCTATATATCCCTGTATATAATATATATATATATATATATATATATATATATAGTATAAAAACACTTTTAAATCAAAATATATTATATATGCACATGTAATACATACATACATTATATAATATATAGTAATACATAGAGTATATGTATATATAATATAACATATAATCAATTATAATAAATAATATGTATGTGTATATACTATACTATTATAAAATGGATGTATTATAATGAGTTCATAATTTTAACATTTTAAAGATAATAAGATATTGAGTAGTATTGTGAAGTTGTTTCAAAGAACTGTTACAGTGTTCAGAATGCAGTCCATTTTTCAGTGAAATTTGGGCCACTGTTCAAAATTGGTACCACAAGTTAATTTAACATCCTTTTTAGATGATAGCTATGCAATTAGTTTATAATTAAATAATGAAAATATCAAATCCGTTTCATTCATGAATATCCTGAAATCAGTGTTTTGTCTCAGAAAGATTTCTGAAGCCTGGATTTACAGAATTTAGCTCCTACAGGGATCTGTTTCAGGAAACAGACACTATTTCAGGAAAGTTAAAAAAAAATTGTTCTGATAACATGTCTTCAAATAATATTTTAGTATTTCTCAGAAGAAAATAAAATACATAGGGTTGGAGAGCTGTCTCAGCAGTTCTCAGCATGTGCCAAGCAAACATTTGGATGGGAGTTCAGATGTCAGCTCTGCTCTAAAAGCCAGGTGTGACCAGGCACCTGCCTGTAACTCCATAGCCAGTGAGCAGAAACAGAAGGATACCTGGCGATTGTTGTCTTCCGGCCTAAGTGAAGAAAAAAATTCATATGATCCTCTTTGGGGGAGAGAACCTGCATCAAAGAAATACGGTGGGGAGTGTTGGAGGAGGGTACCCAATGCTCCTCTCTGACCCCTACATGTATGCACAGGTACAGGTATCCACACAAGCACACATACACACATATAAGTACATGATGCTCGCATGTATATGCAAAATTATATAACATAGTAATAGTAATAGAATAAAAATCTTTATTATTCTGATAATACCCAGATTGCCAAATCAATAACCTGGATATTATTAATTTAAATAAATGATAAAAATATGAAGACACAGTGTTCATTCTATTTTTCTGTAGGCTATAAGTTATAAGAATTTATAGTACATAGTTTCATTGGTAGATAGAGCAAAGTTACTTTATACATGGAGACTGATACTTAGGGGTTTAGATAGATGATCTCTAAAATATTAAAATATTTCCAATTCAGCAATATAGCACTGTTGTCCCAGGTCCTTTACCATGGGTTCCCTCAGACCTATACATGATTGAGCAGTTTTTATAACAGGGGTCTCCTGGAACTTGCTCCCAAATTGGGGCTTGTGTTGGTATGGTGATTAGTATTTAAATATCACCCAATCTCTATGTAAACATGTAAGAATAAAGCAAGAAACAATGTTTATTTGACTGAGAAGACATGAACTTTCCTCGGTACTTGACATAATTTTAAGATCTAAGTAATCACTACACAGTCAGAAAGAAACAGATGTGAAGAAAGGAATGTTTTGTGAAGCAGGTTTGTCTACGGGATAATTTAATTTTCAGTTGACTCAAATATTGTAGCTTCCAGCTCTCTTGCATGGGTTTGCAATAGCCCTTTACTTCTGGATAAATTTAGAAGAGTCAGATTAATCCAAATCTTCAATCTTCACCAAGGAGGGCATCTTCTCACAAATCCAAGAAATTTCAGCACTACAGCGAGAAATGTAAATATTCCCTCTTTCAAAATAAGCACACTCTCTGGATCCATTGAAACTGGCAAGCTCCTTATCACTAAACCTGAAAAATAATTGATTTGAAATTAATTAAAACTATTATATATGAAATTTAATTAGAATCTGGTGCTCTCAGTCACCTTTAAAGGGAAAAATCCGGCTATTATGCAGCCTCCACAAAGCATCAGGATCTGCAATGCTAGCACATTTGTGTTCTTTGTTTCAGGTTACTGATCCTGGGTAAAACATTCCCTTAATGGAATACTACTCTGCAATTAAAAACAATGAATTCACGAAATTCCTAGGCAAATGGTCAGAACTTGAAAATATCATCCTTAGTGAGGTAACCCAATCACAAAAGATCACACATGGTATGCAGTCACTGATAAGGGGATATTGACCCAGAATCTCAGAATACCCTAGACACAATCAGCATATCAATAGATTTCTAAAAAGATGGAAGGAGAGACCCCTGGTCCTGGAAAGACTGGATGTAGGGGAACGCCAGGACAGAGTAATGAGAGGGGGTTGAACGGAGAAAAGAGGGAGGGAAGGGGGCTTATGGGACTTTCGGGGAGGGAGGAAACGGGAAAGGGGAAGTGATCTGGAATGTAAATTAAAAAAATAAAATAAAATAAAAAAAAGAAGAATATATTTAGCTTTGCATGACATGTTGGAACAATAGTGGCAGAAAAGTTGTGGGAGTAACCAACTGCTGTTTGATTAGATTTAAGGCTGACTCCATGAAAGGGAACCTATGCCTGACACTGCTCACACTTCTTGTTGGCCTGTTTGCTTTCTAAAGAAGGGATGGGAATTGAATGGATTGGGGGATCAGGTAGGAGAGGAGGGAGGGGAAGCCAAATCCAATTAAATAAAAGGAAGAGTATTTAAGTTATGGCTCGGGAATTATTATTTCCACCAGTAATATAGAATTCCACTAACAGAATTTACCCAGTGAAGATACATTAGAACTTATAGATTATTTTTATATTTCACATTTTATGTCAAGATTCTTTTTTTTTAATTTACATTCCAAATCACTTCCCCTTTCCCGTTTCCTCCCTCCCTGAAAGTCTCATAAGCCCCCTTCCCTCCCTCTTTTCTCCATTCAACCCCCTCTCGTTTCTCTGTCCTGGCGTTCCCCTACATCAAGCTAGGAAAATAAAATCAAGCTATATAAAAAGTTGTGGCATTTTACTATGTAAAAATGTAGTTGTATATGCTTTCATATATACTTGTGAAAACAAGGTAAGAGTTGAGAGAGGAAATGAATGATTTATTGATGTGATCAGGTAGTTGGGAAATTGTGTCCTAATTTTTGACTCAAGTTCAATGATAATTCTTAAATGATGTCCTTGAAAATCATGCATGCTCAGTTTAAATCTTTGTTACAAGTACTGCTTTTTTCAAATGATTACACGGTGATACCATGTTCCTTTATTCATCAGAAATAAGCCTATTAAACATCACTATTTGAACATATCTTGGAAATAGAGACCTTATTTAGGACCCAAGGAAGTGGCTTCATAGGCTTGAAGTAGTCTGTCTAAGCTGAGTATAGAGAACTGGGTTATCTGACAGCTGCGTGATGACCTAGGGTCATTGTCCACAGGCTCTGCATCCCAACTATGGGCCATTTCCTCCACATGTTCACTGGATCCAGTAGATGAGTCAAGAATGACCAGTATTCATACAGGAAAGGAGAAATGTATATTCTAACCCAAGAACTGTGCTGCATTTACATGGCGCTGTGGTCCCACACCTGGAAGGTCTGTCTAATGGCCCCGTCTCCTCGGGTCAACTGTGAGCACTACCCAGCCAGTTATCCTGCTTTTAAAAGGAACAACTCTCCTTTATGTCTGTATTGTTTTGAGTGAGGCTTCTGCCATCATTACTAGTGTGAAAATAAACTAACCAAATATGGCTAGCAATGGTGATAAGAGCCTGGAAGATATTTAGTTAAACAGATAAATAGCAGAAAAATGTCTGGGAAATGGATCTTTAGGGAGAAAAGAATAGACACAAAGCTGAATTCCAGCAGCTTTAAGCAAACATGAAGTGATTATAGTTCAATTTAGAACAGGCTGGCAGCTAATATCAAAGAGTAAAACAGATGGATGGCTTGAACACTTGGAGGAGGAAGGAAGAGGAGGAGGAACAGGAGAAGGAGGAGGAGGAAGAGAAGGAGGAGGAGGAAAGATACTAGTGGTGCAAATTCTCATTTAATTTAAATGTTTTAGATTTAAAAAATACAAATACATTTATTCCGTTTCACTAAAGTTCTGGTGTGGAATGTTTATTTTAAAGTCTTTCAAAGAATTTTTGAACTATGTGTTCTTTTAAACTTTTATTTTTTAAAAGGATTAACTTTATTTTTTTATTTATGTGTATGTCTGTATGTCTATGCGTACATGTACACCTGTGTCCACAGAGGTCAGCAGAGCAGGCTAAATCTCCTGGACCTGGAGCTATAGGTGGTTGTAAGTCACTTGTGGGTGTCAGGATTTGAGCTGAAGACCTCTTGTAAAGGTAGCCAGTGCTCTTAACCACTTAGCAATCTTTCCAGTATTTAGTTTTAAAATTAAAAAAAAAATGGTTTTGAGATGACTCAGTGGACAAGGACATTTGCCCTTGAACTTGAGTTCAGTTCCCTGAAACCCTCATGCTGGAAGTAGAGAGCTTATTCCTGCGGATTGTTCTCCGACCTCTGCATGTGTGCTTTGGCACCATACAACCCTGACTGCCCCAATAAATAAACAGATACAAAAATAATTTTTAAACATGACAGTTAAAACAAATCTTGTTCTTGAGAAAATAAGGACTTAGACCATGGGATCATCTTGTAGATGAAATAAACACTAGTATTGACTCCCAACCCACACCACATACCCACTGGCTTCCTCTTTGAGCCCAGTCTGACTCCACAAGGCACTGGGGCTTCTAGATCCCAGTAAGTCTGGACTTCTTTTCTAGGGAGTCTTTTGAAAAGCGCAGGAGATGGGATCGGGGAAGGTTTCAAAAGATGCATTTTTTTGGTTGATTCCTATTTTGTTATAACTTTAAATAGTTGCAAAGCTTTGACTTCCCAAATCATACAGATTTGACATGTACTTTCAACATTGTTATTGAGACTCTGCATCAGTAGATTTTGCTTAGGGCATTTGCTATGTAATATTATTGGTGGGTCTGCATCATGCCTAATCTGTAAGCTGATCAGGCATCTCAGACTTCCATTATGTGAGAAAATGTCAGCAATTACTTAATATGAGTAAATATGTCAACATCTGAATGTATGTTCTTATGACATACACCACCCTTGAAGGTTGTAAAGGCTGGAAAATGAACTGGCCAAGTGGCTAAATAGGTGAACTAAAGTGTTCAGTCTTGATTTGATTACATTTGAGCAGGACAATCTTAGGCAAGTCACTGAAGATCTCTGATAATATTTTAATTATGTAGTGGGGGTATAAAAGTACATCCTTCAAGGGTTTGTATTTACGAGGTTCTTTGAACATAGCATGACATGTACATGCTTAATAAGGGAGAAACACAAGAGACATATGAAGTTAGTGCATTGCTCTGTGTTTGACAAAATAGGCGGAGTTACTTACCAGCCCTCAATGTATTCCCTATGGAAGCTCTCTCTTTTGCTACACAATGTGGTTCTTTTTTCATATCTAGGTTTATAGCTATTTCAATTTACAATCTTCCCAGAGTTCTATGGGAATCCTGATCTTCTACCCCCAACACTTAGATACTCACAGGGTTGGAGGGGGAAAGGAGCCATCCTCCCACAGCCATTGTCTGCCTGATGCGTTCCAGGACAATCCCAGCCAAAAGAAAGAAAATGTGAGGGACAGCTGTGACTGAAGGAGATCCTGGGGAAGGGAGAGAGCACAAGTGAGAGACCCATCTGCCATTTTGCAGTGGTAAGATTGACTCATTAAGTTCATTTGATGGCTGGCGATATAGCTCAGTGGTAGAACACTTTCTTAACATTGGCTGGGTCCTGGGTTCCATGCTCAGTGCCTCAAATCATTTATTAGTTCTCACTCAAAATCCACTAATATCCTATTACAAACAAGACCATCTCACACTTGTTTCTCATTGTATGGATAATTTGTATAGCTGGAGGAGGAGAGTCAACCATACCCTTTCTTCAATGCTGTCAATCTTTACCAGGGTGGCATTCTTGTCTGTACAGTCCTTTCTGCTATCACGCCAGGATTTCTCTTCATTGATTGAGAAATAGTAGCAACTGCTTCCATGCCATTGCCATGTCTTGGGACAAGGATTGCATTTATGGTCTGAAAAGGACATTATACTCAAAAGTACAAGCTCTGTGGGGTGATTGCAAAAGCTCTTGGAAACTAAGTCATAGACACACATGAACAACAGATCTGAGAATAAGCCCCCTGAAACATACCATGTCAGGATCCTCTGGAAACAGAGTAACCTCAGTTGGGAGTTGGACAATTTGGAGGATACTTTTTGCAGGGGCAGCTTTTGAATGTTATGATAACCAGAGCACTGAGAAGTAACTGATAAGTTGAAGTTATCCAGGCTAGTAGCATTTGGAAATGACTATAAAATTTTCCAAAATACTAAAGGAATACCTATAATTCTTTGTCCATTATACATTTAGTACAATGGTCAAGGAATTGTTGAAGGGCATAACTCCTGGGTGCTTCATATGGGGACTTTGATCAGGGTGATGGGTTTGATCTGGTCTTTTTTGCAAATCTAAGTCAAATTACCAGAAGTGTGGATAAGAAATTCCTTGCAGAGTTTGGTAGCCATCTGCTCCTGCCTCTCCAGGAGGGCAGAAATCTGGGACTGGAGAGATTCCTCTGTGAGACTCTTTCTGGAGGTGTTCAATGGTTCAGACAAATTGTCCTGCTGTGGATGGATGATTTTCTGAAGTTGACTCAACTCCTCTGAATCAGAGTTAATGTCGTTAGACACTTGCAAAACTGCAAGACACAATGAGACAAGTATATGGGAGCTGCTACTCTCACAAGACTGCCAGGCCCTGACCACCAGGGATTTCCCCCTCCTCTTCTTCTTCGCATCCACGTCCTCCTCCTCCTCCTCCTCCTCTTCCTCCTCATCCTCATCATCCCTCCTCCTTTTCCTTCTCTACCTCCTCTTTTTTCTTCTCCTTTCTCTTCTCTCACTCCTTCCTTTCCTTTTTCTCTTTCCTTTCTTTTCTCTCCTCTTTCTTTTTTCTTTTTATCATTCTTCCTTCTGCCCTCCCTTTCTCTTTCCCTCCTTCTCTTCTCTCCCTCTCTTGTTGACGGCATGTTGCTTTCCTGCTCACACTCTGCCTCATTTCTTTCATCCTTGACAATAATCCCAGACTGGTCTTGGACCATTCTAACCATTCCTATTTCTGGATCCATTTGAAAACATCTTTAATTTTTTATTAAGCTTTCCAGTGATTCATTAGCACTCTGCATATAGCAACTACTGCATCAAAAGCATTGTACTTTACAAAAAAAGATAAAGCATTTCATAATAAGTCAACATCCTTTCGCTTTAATTTGCTTTGGAGCATGCATCTTTTAGAAGATATGCAACTTATTATTTTTATTATCATATATTGAATATCTTTTATCTCAACAGGAATATCAGATTTCTTTCCCAAAGAAGAAGAAAAATCATTTGTATGTATATGTCCAAATCATAACTATCAATGAGTACTTTTATATAAGAAATAAATGAATAGAGCAGAGGAGACATTAGTGTCTGTGATGATTGATCATGTTGATGTGACAGGTATAGCTCACCTAGCAGACAAATCTCTGGATGTGCCTGTGTGGGCATATCTAGAGAGGTTTCTCTGAAATATGAAGACCCACCCTGAGTGTGGGCAGCACCATCCCCTAGGCCATGAACCTAGGCTGAGTATAAAAGAGGAAGCAAGCAGAACATGGCATTCACTTCCCTTTGCTCTCTGACTTCTGATGCAATATGATCAACTACTCTACATGTCTGTCTTCATGACTTCCCGTTCTGAGGGACTGCACTCCTTAATTAAACCATGGACCTACTTTTATCTGCATTTTGGTTTTTTTGTTTTGATTTTTTTCTTTTTTGTTGTTTGTTGTTTGTTTGGTTTGGTTTGGTCACATCAACAAGAAACACTGATTCATATAGTGTCTTCTAATATTATAATAATTTTTTATTATAAGTCTTCCAAGAGTGAGTGCTGATCAAATCAATATTCTTTATTTTACTTAACATTTTATAACTTACATATCCTTAGGATGACTTTCCACTACCATAATATAAAATGCCTTGTCCAGAATGAAGAGAATATTCTCTTAGGGTCTACTAGGGAGTGACTTCCACTGTAAAACACATGAATAATTCCATTCGGTCAGCCAGGTATGGCATAACTCCCACCCCTTCTCTTCCTTATCTGTGTGATTTTCCTCATTCACAAAAGTCAGGTTATTGCTGCCACTCAAATATTTTCTTTACCCTCCGAAGGTCATCGGTGAACAGACTGAGTTAATCTTTTACTAAGTTTCAAGGTAAACAAATTGCCATGCTCCTCTGCAAATCCATCCCCTTGCTCTCATATTTTTCGCTAAGAATAACAAATGTGTATGCCTGGTCAGAAGAGAGTTTGTTCATTCTAACCAATAACTAAGACAAGAAAAATTCTCCTCACAGTATGATCAGGTTCATCAAAAAACAAAAATGGCTGTGGGGCAGAATTCACGTAGCAGTGAAATAGGCCCATGGTTAGTTTGCTTTTAAGAAGTGCTGGAGAATGATCTGAAGTAACAGAAGTGATTTGAGGATTCTGTATGCTGGTACCTTATCCTTTCTGAATCAGCACACTGTATAAGTGTTTTCTTAATGAATTTCTTCTGTCTAATGCACATACACTTACACAAAGTCGCCAAGGTCACCAGTCCTGTTACCAGCACCAAGCAGAGGGTCATCAAGCTCAAGGCAGCTCCTCGCCAAAGTGGGGATTGAGCTGGGCGTCCTGGAAACCAACAGGGCAGAAACACAGCATGCTATTATTTTGGGGGGTTGTTTCTCCCACCCAGAAAGCTTCTAGCTATTAAACTTTCCGCTTGCTTCGTTAATGTTTGAATATTTCTAATATAAAGTGTGATAATGTCCCTCTCTCAGCTGTCCATTTCCCCACCTTATTTTTAAGAATGAATGTCCCTTGATTTGGTTTTTGTTTGTTTGTTTTACATTTGTCCCCATCTTTGTTTTTCTTCAAGTCCACTGATGTCTTGAACGATATGTGGAGATAAGTTCTCTGGAATGATGTTGAGAACAGAAGAGATCTGAGCTTTAAGGCCCAAATCTCCAAAAGGAAGTGGTTCTTCCTTACTTATAAAGATGGATTATACTTTTAAAATTATTGTTAACCAGATGTAATAATGTTATGCCATTTTTGTCCAGTTTTCTATGTCATAAAGAATAAATTAATCCTGGATGAAAATGTGTACTCTTACCTGCAGAATAGCCCACAGATCCAACAGGCAACTCTTGACCATGGTTGTCATAAAAATATGGTCAGCTTAATTTTCCCTAATTTTCACAATGCTTTTTTAATTTTTTATTACATATATTCTTTATTTACATTTCAAATGTTGTCCTCTTTCCTGGTTTCCTCCCAGAAAATCCTCTAAGCTATCCCCCCTTTGCCTGCTCACCAATCCACCTACTCCTGCTTCCCTCTCCTGGCATTTCCCTATACTGGGACATATAACCTTCTCAGGACCAACGGCCTCTCCTCCCTTTGATGTCCAACAAGGCCATCCTCTGCTGCATATGCATCTGGAGCCATGGTTCCCTCCATGTGTACTCTTTGGTTGGTAGTTTAGTCCCTGGGAGCTCTGGGGGTACTGGTTGTTTCATATTGTTGTTCCTCCTATGACACTGCAAACCCCTTCAGCTCTTTGGGTCCTTTCTCTAGCTCCTCCACTGGGGAGTATAATAGCACTCATACAAAAGCCACATGACCCCTTTGCTCAAAGGTTAGGCTCTAATGAGAATTATAAGACAGAAGAGGTACACATAATCATCTCACCTTTAGTAAACACTGCAAACTATGCTCATTGTTGTGTTGTGTATCTTTCCCCTAACACACACACACACACACACACACATTAAAGCAAATCCACGGAGCAGAAGAAAGTAATGGATATGATTCAGGATAACAATTTGTACTGTAACACAACCTTTGGAATGAAGGAGAGAATCTTATACATGGAACTGATGTCCGGCCTTAGAGACTTGACATTTCTGCCACGTGGGCATAAAAGAATGAGCTGACATTGGAACAATAGCTCCACCACACACTTGCATAAAACTGGAGAAACTACCTAGCTTCTTTGAGACTCAGTGTTCTCATCCATAACTGCAAAATTAGTGATAGTATTTACTTTACAAGTATACTTCAATAAAGATGTGTATACATGGATTTTATTATTATTAGATACTCTGAATTATTCTTAGGGTTCTGGCACAGCCATATCTAATGGGAACAGCAAAGGTCATAAAGCCAGCACAGCTGCTTGACAAAGATCCAGCAAAGCTGAGTCACGTGATGCGTTTGCTGTTCTTCTGTCTTCCACTTACGGTCTTGATCTCCAGGTGTTGCATGCTTGCGGGTATTGGATTGATGGGAAATTTCTTATGAATCATTTATGCCTTCTCCCAGCTGTACTGCTGCTAAGCTTCCCCAGGAAATTCCTGTGCATATGACCCCTCATGCTTTTAGGGATATATCTTTATCTGGCCTTACTTGAAGGTTTACATTGTGCCCTGAAGGATATGACTCAAATAAAAGATGCCAGAGATCTCCTTATTAAGCTCCAGCTCCAATTAACTCCTGGAACATCTGCCCCTGTACTTACTCAGGAAAAAAAAAAATCAGAACAAAGTAAACTTGATAACTTAAACAAGATTCAGTAGGCTAGAGAAGTTGTCAGAAGAACAGATTAAAAGAATCTTCTTACTATATATACTCAGGCAATTACATGGCACATAAAATTGGGGGCCACATATGGTATGCCCTTTCAGAAAAAGATATAGCAGCAAAGTTAGATAGGCTGCAGTTATCTTTGCCCTACACAAGGACTTATAGACAAAGAATGGTGTGGGAAAAATGATAAAAGAATGAAGGATTAAGATCCCCCTTTCTTAGAAAGTTGGCTGATGGAAGGCCACTGCAGTGTGGTATGACCAAGGAACAAAAGAATTCCAAGATTAGACATATAAATAAAATTTCACAAGTATATAAAATATAAACACTGTATTATGCCAGAAATTGAATAATAACTGCAGCAGCTTTGGTCTCAAAATTCTTTGGGGGGCTAATGACAATTAACACGCTGACTATTGAAAGCTGATAATACACTGCTTGGGACGTGGCAATCTGCCCAGGATGACTTGGAGATTTTCTTTCTGTCTAGTACCCTTGAAACTGCAAGAGCTACCAGCCTGAGAACAGACAATTGTGCTTTGGTAAAATATGCCTCTAGATTCTTTAAACTTGAGTTATGGGGGTGATGATGGAAAATGATTGTAACAATTAACTCTGTTCTGTCACAGTTTATCAGTGATGACTAAACTTATGACCAAGAGGCAGTTAAAACACATGTCCAGGGATGAAAATAATATGATCGATGTTTTGGAAAAACAGGAATCTATCCTTGCCTATTGAGTTCTGTATGAATAAAAAAGTACCCTGACTGCTAGTCAGTCAGACTAAAAGATTGACCCAAGGCCTGTCCCTTACTCACTTCTTCACCACTTTTTATCTCCTCAGTGGGACCTGGCCATTGCTGGCCCCTGGCAGGGTTCTAGCTACAGTAAGTTAAAAAACAGCATGAGAGCAAAAGCTAGTTCATGATCATTTCTGATTTAACTATACTCAGCTCCTTCCCTTCAGTTAGTTATGCCATACACCAGCAAGGTTTCCTCTACATAGTTTAGAATCTTTTTTGGCTTCTAGAAGAACATCTCCCTGGCATTGCTAAAAGGCATAAGAATCTGATGATAGTTATAAATAGAAATCATCACTGCCAGACCCAAACTCTGACATACCCATTAACTTCCACTACAGTGATTTCATACAATTCACACTGTCTTGAAAGCCCCATCGATTCTCTGAAGGAGACTCATTCTGCTGATGGTTTGCTCTATTTTGGGGACTATGTCACACAGTCCTCCCTCTAGTGTAAAAGCCTGCATCTCCAAGCACTCAACACCTGCCATTTCCAAGGTCAGGGTATGCTTTCTCTAAGCTCTTACCTTCTTTTCTTAGGTTATTTCCATCCTGATTCCCTCTCACTCTTGCAGAGTCCTGAAGCATCAGTGTCGCATAGGTCACTTCATCAGACATCCTAGGAGAAAGTGATTCTGTAAATTAATGTTGCAATATCTTCAGGCCCAGTTCAGGCCATTCCTTTTCAAGGACAGGCACTTTTACACAGACACAAGACACTCCCTATTGTTCCTTTGTAAGGACAGAATGAAAGTCAATTTCTCTCTAGTGAAAGTAAGAGAAAGCAGAAACTCTCCTCAGAAATTAGAATGTTGACAACTTCCAACTGTACTGTACTGTTCTTTGCTCTGTTTGCAGTCAAGCAAATGTTAAGGCTTCATGTTGGAATCCCCATGATCCTTACAGAACTCTGAATGATTGAAGAATGAACAAAAAATCCAGTTTTCTTCTCTGCTGGTGTATAAAGCTACTTAATCCTATATTGGATCTATTTTGTCCTCAGTCATACCAGATACCAAGCAGAGTCAGGATAGGAAGGGCTGTGTTACATGTGCATGGGTAGTGTGATAAGAAAGGTGAGTGTGTGCGTGCGTGTGTGTGTGTGTGTGTGTGTGTGTGTGATGGAAAGAGACACACAGAGACAGAGAAAGACATAGAACTGGCAATGGGGAGTTGTTAAGGAATGGGAAAGAAGTTACCGGGTGCTTAAATTGGGTAAGGGAAGAAGTCTCCTCCCTGTTGGTGTGGCTGAGTAAAAATCTGCACAAACTTTTCAAACAATGCCTTGCTGTATTGAGAGAGTGATAAAAAACAGGCAGAATGAGACAAAGACACACTGATATCTTTAATTCATTTGTGTGTGGGTTTGTTTTTTTTTGTTTTTTTTTTTTTTTTTTTTTTGAGATTGAGGGCAGCTCACAGCCATTGTCTCACAGGACAGCCAGAACTCTTGCAGAAAATGCACTATCTTTTTGGTATGAAAAAATCAGAGAGTGAAGTCTGGGTTGTCTACAACCATAAACAGTACAGAAATATACAGAAATAATCAGGTGTTTGTGTGGACGCTGGTTACAAGGATGTCTAAATAGTCACAGAAGATTAAGTGAAGATACGATTCACTTATATTTCTTTTAAAAAGCTTGATAACATAACTTATCTACTTTCCCTAACTTAGACATTTAATATCTGGGTTTTATTTCCAACAAAATCGGCGTAGGGTTACCGTATGTTTAAATTGCAGCACTAATTATTTTGACAATGGAGCATGGGCAATAGTCAGCAGTAGTAGAGGGCATTTTAGCGATTATGTAGAATTAAAAAATCTAACACACACACACACAAGAGTCATTTATTTACAAGAGCCATCATTGTAATCTACTTTCTATTTCTATAATAAAACACTGCAACTAAAAGGAGCTTGGGGAGGAAATGGTTATTTCAACTGAAGGCTCGCTGTCTAGCATGATGCCATGAAGGGAAGTGAGGTTAGGAACCTCTGATTCAAGTCAGAAACCAGGAATTAGGAACTGAAGCAGAGGTCATGGAGGAGTGTGGCTCACTGACTTGCTCCCCATAACTTGCTTAGTCTGCTTTCTTATATACATGTCAGGACCAGCAGCCCAGGAATGGGACTTTCCATAGGGTCCTGGGCACTCCTACATCAACACTGATCAAGGAAATGCCTCACACACTCCCCTACAGGCACTCTGATGGAGGCATTATCTCAAATGAGGTTCCTTCTTTCCAGATGAACTAAGTAGCTTAGCCATAGAAATCACAGGGTTCTTAAAGGCTGTGTCCATTTCTAATTATTCCATACTTTTAAAAATATAAAACGCACTACACTATATAAGAAAATAAATTGTTAGGAATTTGTAGTTGGTAGAATATCATGTAAGGATATCCTTCTGAATATGACATTTTAGAAGGAAAGCAGAGGAAGTTATGTTGGTTACCTAAGTCTATTTAATGAAATCACAAATACTTAAACATTTCCAACACTTAAGAACTTCTAGTTGATGATCAGTGAGTCTTATGACTATTAAATAAGGCAAAAGAAGAGGACAATCAGAACCCAATGAGCATGTGTTAGAAGGAAGGTACAGAAGCAGATTTTCGAAACTCAGAGATAGTCAAAAGAAGTACACTCCTATCAATCTCCAACTTCCTAGAAATTCCTCCCAGAAAGACAATGGATATGCTCTATTTTCATGATCTCATAAGGCCATATAATTTGTAATTACTTTGTCATTTTATTAATTTAGAAATTACATACTTTTTTAATCCCACAAATTTCCAGCATCCGTGTTGTTAACTGTAGAAGTTACATTTTTAAAACAGGTGCAGTCATTTACCAAGTGCTAGGATAATCTTCCTTACTCCTTTGTTAACTAATGTGATTATTTATTTTGAGGTTTTGTAGCCCAGGGCCTTGAGCATTTTAGGGGAGCAACTATTCCACTGAGTTATACCAGGTGCCTCCCCACCTCCCCTTATTACCTTATAAGTAAGCCTCTATTGTTCTCCTGACAGTCATTTCAATATATTCAGAGTTGATAATTCAACACCCTGGGTCTTATCTCCAGTAATGTCAACCATAATCACAAATCAGCTGCCCACTAGAAAGTTATCCTTTATATCTATGTGGGCCAATGTTGTCTGACCCCAACCCCTGTCTCTCCAGCCCACCCCAGTAGCAGTTTTATAGCAATAGAATTTGATGTCTGTTGGGTTATGAAGTTCACGTTCCCACTACATTTTTATTGTTGTCAGAATTTATTCTCACTTTCTACTAAGCTTTGCTTAGACCATGTACCAGGATTGATGACAGTAACCATTTTCTCAGCCACAGCTTTCTTGCTTATTTCCTCCATCATCAGCACCCAGACATGTGACATGGCTTTCACGCCCTATCTCTGTGCTCCTCTTGCATAATGGTGACTGAATGTGACCACACTAACTGCTAACTTTAGAATTATAATTAGCCAGTGTTATAATTGCTAGGAAGATCGATCGCCACTTCTGTTTCTCAATTATCAAACCTGCTTTCTTACCCCTTAAATTTCGCTGATAATCTACTTCAATGTTATCTTAGAAATACAAAAAACGTGCTTTCTCTGTTGTGTCAAATGCACCAAAACACTACACCTAAGAATAAGCTGGACTCCTTCCAGCAGTGGTTAAATCATACCAGCTCTCATCTATGCCTACTTTCTATCTGCATTTTAAATTCTATCTCATCTACAAAGCTACTCAAGGATTTTGAATGTATGAGTTTTTTCTCTAAGTTGTCATTAATAATTTGAAGTTTTATTTTAATTCATATCTACTTGTTCATGCACCCTATTCTATACACATGACATACCTTTCATCTCCAAAACAACAACAAATCTCATCCATACCTTCCATGTACGAACACATCATTTCTCTAATGCTGTTAACCACAGAAGGGTTCAAGAAGCTGTCTCTGCCTTCCTTCTCTTCTCAGGGATCTTGAATTTCTTATATTCTATAAATCAAAAACTCTGACATGGATATGTTTTCTTTAACCTTCACATAAGTATGTTCAGAGAGTATTTCCTTGGACAAATCTTATTGATCACATAGGTAACACGTGGAATAATTATTTTCTTTATTTAAAGTCTTCTTCAAATGTATTATTGCCAAGACACCATTCTCTTGATTTTCTTCTTATGTCACCCACTCCCAGCACTCCCCGCATTGGTTTAACCAGTTCTTCCTATTGCAGTTTCAAAGTAAAATGTCCTCCACAGGCTCATTTATCTGTGCATTTAGTTCCCAACTAATGGCAATGTTTGGAAGGGTTATGGAAATATTTTTTCAATTAATTAATATCCCAAATGCTGCCCCCTCCCGCTCCCTCCTCATAGAGTCCCTCAGCCAACCCCCTCCCCTTCCTCTATGGCCTATCAAGTCTCTGCAGGAGTCCTCTTCTCCCACTGAGGCAGGACAAGGCAGCCCTCTGCTACATATGTGCTAGGGTCCTTGGTCTAGCCCCTGTATGCTCTTTGGTTGGTGGCTTAGTCTTGGAAAGCTCCCAGGGATCCAGGTTAGTTGACACTGTTAGTCTTCCTGTGTGGTTCCTATCCTCTTCAGGGCCTTCAATCTTTCCCCCAACTCTTCCATAAGGGTCCCAGACTTCTGGTCAATGTTTGGCTGTGGTGTCTGTGTCTGTTTCAGTCAACTGCTGGGTAGAGACTCTGAGAGGACAATTATTCTAGGCTCCTGCCTGTAAGCATAGTGAAGTATCATTAATTGGTTCTTGTCCATGGGATGGGTCTCAAGTTGGGCCGATTATTGTTTGGCCATTCCTTCAGTCTATGCTCCATCTTTGTCCCTACGTTTCTTTTAGACTGGACAAATTTTAAGTCAAAAGTTTTGTGGGTGGACTGCTGTTCTTATCCCTCCATTGGGGGTCCTACTTGACTACAGGAGGTGGACTTTTCAGTTTCATGTCCCCACTATTAGACATCTCCATTAAGGACACCCACATTGACTCGTAGGAGCCTCCTCTATGCCAGGTCTCAGGGATTGCTTAGAGATTGCTCCACCCCTAATCTTGGACCAATGATCATTCTCCTTGTTCACTTAAGCTCTCTCCTCTCTCTTCCCACACCTGATCCTGCCCCACTACTCCCTTCCCACACCTCTCCTTCCCTCTGCCTCTCATGATTATTTTGTTCCCCTTTCTAAGTGGTATTCAAGCATCCTGACTTGGGTCTTCCTTCTTATTTAACTTCTTTGGGTCTGTGAGGTATATCATATGTATTCTGTACTTTATGGCTAATATCCACTTATCATTGAGTACATACCATGCATGTCCTTTTGGGTCTAAGTTACCTCACTCAGGATGATATTTTCTAGTTCTATCCATTTGCCTGCAACATGCATGATGTCCTTGTTTTTAATAGCTGAATAGTATTCCGTTTTGTAAATGAACCACATTTTCTGCATTCAGTCTTCAGTTGAGGTGACATCTGGGTTGTTTCCAGCTTTGGGCTATTATGAATAAGACTGCTATGAACATAGTGGATCATGTGTCCTTGTGGCATGGTGGGACATCTTTTGGATATATGCCCAAGAGCAGTACCACTGGGTCTTCAGGTAGAACTCTGTCTAACTTTCTGAGAAAACAACAGATTGATTTCCAGAGTGGTTGTACAAGTTTGCAATCCTACCAGCAATGATGAGTATTCCCCTTTCTCCACGTCTAATGCTGGAAGTTTTAAAAGGTGGAGTTTTTCTGGAGGAAGCATTTTACTGCTGGAAAGTTTTGAGCTGTAAGGTCACCCCCACTTCCTGTTTATTCTCTGCTTCCTTTGCACAAATGAAATATGCCCAGCCTGATTCTTCTTCCTCTTGGATCTTCTTTGAATTTCCTATGCCTTCCCCACCATAAAGAATTCTTACCTTCTGGAATTGTAAGCAAAAATAAAGCTTTTATGATCTAAGATTGTTTTTCTCAGATTATTTTACCACAGGAACAGGAAATGAAACTAAGAGGCAACCTTGGTGTGGTTTGTTATGTGCCAGCATTCAGCTCTTGACCCTCTTTGTCTGTTACACTCAGCCTTAGATGAACTACATCTTCCAAACCAAGGGTTAGGGATGGAACATTCAGTCATTGACCATATCTTTGTTCCTATCTCCATCCAACAAGCCATTGACCATATCTTGATGCCTATCTACAAGTTGGTTAGATAAGAGCTCACACTTAATGTCTCAAAAATGAATGAGGCTCCCCAGTGTTTTTCTTCATCTCATTAAACAAGGACTCTGTGCCTACAAATCCTCAGTCAAAATGACCATGGTCATATGCTGGCCCTGGTTAAATTAAGTGGGTCATAGAGTGAAACAAAGAGACATGACTTTGGGAAGGAGATCTATAAGGAGAATTTTGAAGTTTACAGGGATGAGGTGGAGATATTAAAATGTGAGAGTTTGGGTGATTAGAATATATTATATATGTGTAATAAAGGGCAGGGCAGTGGTGGCACACAACTTCAATCCCTGTACTCAGGAGGCAGAGGCAGGCAGGTCTCTGTGAGTTTGAGGGCCAGCCAGGTTTACAGAGCAGGTTACAGAAGAGCCAGGACTACACAAAGAAACCTTGTCTCAAAGTAAACATATACATATACATATACATATAGTTAGTCAAAGAACAAATTGAATTTAAAATAATTATGCCTCGGGACCAGAAAGATTGCTCAGTGCTTAAGAGCACTTGCTGCTCTTTCAGAGGACATGAGTTTGGTTCCCCAAACTCATATTGTGTGGCTTACAACTACCACAGTTTCAGTCCAAGGAGATCTGACACCCTCTTAAAGGCTCCATAGACAGACACTTGAACACATGTGCACACAAAGAGAAACAGACTAAAACTTTGCCACAAGCCCACAAACAAACAACTTGGAATCACCTTAGACTTGTTTTGCTTCTTTTGTATAAATGTAATCAATCATAAAGTGCTACTCAATGCATAAAGCAGCATAACTTGGATGTAACTGTAGAAGTTGACTTGCATTAAAAAATAAATTCTGTGCATATGTAATAGGAAATGAACCCCTCTCTGCCCCCCACAGACTAAGTTTACAGCAGGGAACACTGCTGGGCAACAGACTAGACTAGCTAGTACCCAACCCGTGTGCACAACAATTCTGAATTATATAAGAAAACCTAAAGATCAGAGACATAGGTGCCAAAACCCAAAGGAAACAGACAAAATAAAATCAGAAAGAAGTGAAAATGGCCACAAGGGGGAGACAGAGGATAAATAGAGGATGGAATTTAGTTAGAAACCTGATTCTGTCTTTTTTTAGATAAAGAAGTATCAAGGTATGCTAATGAATCCTGACTCAAAGCTACTAATGTTGTTATCTTTTATGTGCAAGTTAACCTTTCAACTCTGTCCATGTTTCATTTTGTTTTAAACAAGATCTCAATGTGAAGTACAGAAGCTCTCAAACTCCTCCTCCTGTCTTAATCTCTACAGCAATGAAATCACAGGCATTTACTACCTAGCCTGCCTAATTTTCTCTTTTAGTAAAAATTGCATACATAGAATATGTACATTAAAGATAATTGATAAAAACCATAAAAGTCGCCACCACTACACACACACACACACACACACACACACACACCACTCTCCCCACCCCCCCCACCCCACAGCTAAGGTACAATTGGTTTAATGTAGGTGATTCTTAAAATGGAAGAAGTTGCTATATTCAGTTGCTGAAATGCTGTGAGATCTGAAAAAAACCAACCCAAGGATTTCAACTAGTTACATTCTATTGCAGTGATTTATTTTCCTTCAAGGTACTATGTGTGTGGTTTTATGCATGGTACATGGGTATGTTCCTATGAGTGTGTATACATGTATGAGGACTTGTATGTGCATACAGGTGAAAGCCTGTGATTGCCATCCAACATCTTCCTCACTAGCTCCCCATTTACTTTTATAGCTCTTATTTGAGATAATAGCTATAATAGATCCTATAGGTCACCAATTATGACCAACAGGCTAGCTAGCCAATAAGCTCTAGGGATATGGCATGTCTGGCCTCTTCACAGTTATCCCAAGACCCACCACAGTCCCCGGTTTTTAAGAAGGTTCGGGAGATCAAACTCAGATCTGCGTGCTTTGGCAGCAGACACATTACCCACTGAGCCACCTCCCCAGCCCCCTTCACAGCGTGATGGTGAGATGGAAATGTTCTCTGCTTCCTCTGCTTGTTTATTAGTGTGTTCACTGCCCTCCACACACAACCTTTGTGTTCTATTTGATCCCAGAAAACAGGACAGTGCCTGGGATATTCACAGGGATGCGTAAACACAGGTTTGGATCATGCACTGGGTAATCATCTCTGCAATGCACCTTTCACTGTGACTTATCACTTTGGATCTCAATTCAAGCTGGCATGAAGCACTATTCAAAATATGCTTGACCACAGACTTTTACTGGATTATACCATATTTATTCAACCTTTGGCATCTTTATCTAGATGTTTTCCTTGCCTGGTAACCACTCCCTGTTCTTTTCTATACTTTGTGATTTTTGACTGTCTTTGGAATTTTTATCTGACACATTTGTCAATTAACATTTCACTTAGCATTTTTCAGGCACGGTCCAGGTAACCTTAGTGTGATGGTTGCAGGTCACTGTGTTTTCTTCTTCACATCTCTTATATAACCGAGTGATCTGTTTCAGTTGCCTGATAGCATAAATTCAGCAACTTTTAAATAAAACTCATTTCTTAAAAATCCACATGTTTATGATTCCTGAAAATGAAGGAATGAATGTTAATTATGCTTTGTTTCCCACAAGGAAATCCTGTCATTTTCCAAAGATAATCAACATTTCATGTGTGTGCACACAAAGTTAAAAAGCCAAAAGTGAACCTACAATTTTGTGCTAGAGGTTGAGAGATAAGGATAAGGGATCAGGGCTGGGGTAAGAAGATAGGGGCAGAGCTTGGTGAGGGACAATGGGTGCGGTGGGACTGGGGGTGATGTGAGGGACAAGGGAAGGGGTGGAAGTGGGGGTGGGGTGAAGGGTATGGGTGAGACTGGGGTGGTGATGGTGATGGTGGTGATGGTAGTGTGAGGGGTAAGGGTGAGGGATGGGGTGAGAGGTAGAGAGGGGGTAGGGGTGGAGATGGAGTGAGTGAGGGGTAGGGGTGGGGGGCAGAGAGCGGGGTGATGGTGGAGGTGGAGAACTGGAACATACTGGTGAAAGGACATTGACTGTGCAGGGGAAATACTGATCACCAGCTACAAAACATTTTAATTTCATTTGGAGACAATGCAGCAATGTCCACAGTGGCCAATGCCTCCTAATGCATTGTCTTTCTCTTTCCCACAGTGTCATGGTGCTACTGTATCTTGGTGAGTCCTATCCACAAGGTTACTGGACAACCTTCCTTTCTGGTCCTTATCACTCAGATCCCAGGATCTATTACCCATTCTTCTTCCAGAAATACAGATGATGCTTCTGGAAGACACTGAAACTTGAAAGACACTTTAATGAGCTGCAAGAAATTGAAACCTGCAGAAATGTTGCTACTTTCTAAATGAAATGTGGCATAGAAAATCCTCAAAGACTTAAAAAAGCTTTCCAGGTGTACAGTTATCTATTTAGTCAACAAATATTGACTGAGTGGTAACTGTATGTCAATCACTAGAACACATCATTCTGGGGATACACAACAATGATTTAAATCTGTAATCAGGACGGGTGGAACGGTGGTTAGAGTGCTGCTCTGGTACTAACAAGGCTCTGGGGTTGGATCTCCAACACTAAAACAGGGGAAATGAAATTAAATGAAAAATACATAACTATGTGTGAACAAGGTACAAGAGTGTGAACTATTGTGTAGTGGGTTTGGGGACAACATTATCAATGTCAAAAATCAAGATTATCAAGTCAAATTGCAAGTCTGTGCTCCCAAAGTCCAGTGCCACATTGTTTCTATAAACGCTTAGTTCCAATGTCAGTGCTTCGTAGACAATCAGTATGTGACTGAAAAGAAACATAATTTACATGACAGTGTTTCTTAAATTCTCAAAATAGGTTTTCATCGGGAAATAGTGAAGGAAGAATTTTGACTTTTGTTTTTGTTACCTTTTTTTTGTTGTTGTTTTTATTTTTGAATGAAGAAAAGAGGAGATAGATATTTAAGTGGAGATAAGAAATGTCAATGGGGGTTTTGTTTTGGATAAGAAATATCTAACCAGACTCTGAACTTTGTAAAAGAAAGAAGAAAAGTATGGCTTCTCTTTTTTCCCCTTACATTTCTTGTTTTTTTTTTCTTTTCTTATATAACTTAGCTAACGTTCACAGGATATGTAATAGAGTGAATGCTATTGGAGGTTTTTGACCCTGCAGTTCTCCTGTATTTGCGTTCTGTGATCATAACACCAAATGCTATGCTTGGAGAATAGGATGCACATAAAGGCAAATACATATTTAGTGGACTATAGATCCAGGGAGAAAAGGATTGTGGCTAGAGTAACTGTGGAACCAAACAGTAGTGAGAAATTACAATGAAAAAGAAGAACCAACAGAAATGCCTTAACCCTAGTTGTAGGAAGGGGTATCATCCTATGCTCTGAGGTTCTAGCTTACACATTTCAGATGTGTCTTCTTATGCTAAATGTACAGTTCCATGAACTAATAGACTTGAAAGAAAAGTAAGCCTGGTCTCCTTGTGGTTTACAAGAATAAACAGGACTCTTTAATAATTAACCCCATTGTGCATGAATCAGAAAATCTGGAAACTTAAAGCAAAGTAATTATCATGTTTAACTACTTCTTACCATTTACATTAAGTAATAAGAAAACATGTACCACAATTCCCTACGCTCTTGGAGCTCAGAATTACATATTTAATTTAATTCACTGATTACATTTTTAATGGGATTAATTTCATTTCTAAGAGAATGGAGTGAAACTTTACTGGAAATGGTGTCTTTAGAATTATAAGTTCTGTACCCCCTTTTCCCTTCATTAAGCTGAAGTTACTCATTCAATTTCATTGAGTTATTTCTATATATCATTAAGTAATGACAATGAACTAATACAGTAGGGGAAGAAAGTGTGCTTAAACTCAGTTTGTGAATAGATATGGGTAAAGGAAGGAAGAGGTCATCCCTGATCTTGCTGGAAGGCTGTTAGCATATCCCCCTCTGCCAGGAAGATTGAGACCCTTTGACTGAAGTGGAAGCTATGCAATCAGCAACAGTCATTGGTGAATATTCTGCTGGCTTCGTGAAATCATTTGAGGTGTGAGCGAAAGGCATTTCAAAACCCAGAATCCTAGTAGGGAATTGGTAAAAACCTGAGAGTGGAGTAGAGAGCAAGGGGGAAAAGATATAAAGTCAACATGTAGAAGACACCAAAAAGAGCAGGGACAAGCAAAAGCCCTGGCAACAGGTCCTGAATGGTCTCAATGGTGAAATGTGGAAACTGGATTCTCTTACCAAGGCAGAAGGGCAGTGCCAGCAGCTTTGAAAGATGGTGTTTCACCAGCCATGGAGACTTAGCAGAATTACCTGCTACAAAATTAAGTAAATGCTAAGCTAATGACAAGACAGGCAGCATCCACACCAATATTCCTGCAATAACCATCGTGCTCACTCTGTATGGCACTCCTGTAGCTGCTGTCAGTGTAAACCAAGGTAATTATTTAAAGCCCATTTCTATAGAGCTAAATGATGGAGTACTTATTGCATTGTGATTAAAAGGAAACCAACATCCCCATTCCTGCAAATAGTTCTGTTGCTAGGCAAAACCACACTCACACTTAAAAAGTGTCATTGAAATCTAGATTTATTTTTAATCCAAGAAATTCATTTCAAAGTACAAATATTATCTAAAGAAAAAAAAGAAAGTATATTGTCATGAATTTTGTATTTACTTGATTCTTTCTTCCTTCAGTGTCTAGGACTAAGCAATCTGAGGTCTGCCTCATATGCAACCCTCAAAAGTTTTTTTTTTAAATAAAGTGACTTATATTGGATACAAGATTTTGAATGAATTTTAGGTTATAAAAAGGTGGGTTAGTGAGCAGGGGGAGGGGAGATGGGATAGGGGTTTTTCAGAGGGGAAAAGTGGAAAGGGGATAACATTTGAAATGTAAATAAAGAAAATATCTAATTAAAAAAAAGGAGAGATGCATTCTAATGTAGGATTGCAAGTGTCTAATTTCACCCCAGGTCTAATCAAATGATATTAGATTTGAAGTCACACTACATACTGTCTATCTACTGGTATTTTTACCCATGAGTTTTTATAAGGAATCAGTTAGCTTCAGAGGTATATTTTGAGCTTTCCTTGGGTTAAGATGAAGCGTAAACTTTGTAGTTTGACAGGATACTCCCTCATGACGGAACATCCCTTCACTAGGACTTGAAGATAAGAGAGCAGGAAATGAGCCCCGCATCTACTCTTTCACCACAAGTTATTATTATTTTTGTTTTTAGGTTCAAGTCCACGTATCTCTGAACATCCATGAAAGGGCTTCCTGGAAAACAAGACAAAGCAAAACAAAACCCATGTGTCCTGATACACATGGCTCCCCACCCCCAGGGAGAGAAGGATCCCTCACTGGCAGGCACTGAAATTTTAAGAGTGGACACTGGGTGAGTTCTGCAAAAGTCACTGAGCTCTGAGCTCATTGCAGTTCAAGGGGAGCCATGCAGGATGAAGATGGGTATATCACCTTAAACATCAAGCCCCGTAAACAAGCTCTCAGCTCAGGTAAGAAGGGTCATTCAGTAATTTGAACATTAATGAAATAGGTCACTCCTACTCTGTCTCTCTCCTAGTGCTTAAACGTAGTGTTTTCCTGAATGATATTCTTTCTCTGAAGCATGCACGTAGAGACTACAGAAGCTGCTGCAGACATGGTGAGAATACAGGCAGTAATCATAGAAGGTTATTAGAATGCAATATTCAGGGCTTAGAAGCTGGTGGGACAAAGGGAAGGACAGCTTGAAACCTCAAATGTCTTACAAATGTCTTCACATTTTAAGGGAACACATTTGTTGCTTGACTTACTTAGATTCAAAAATGGGGTTCTTTTTTATTGCTCTAGAGGGAAGTGTTTTATAATCTGAAGTCTTTCTTTTCTGTTTAAAATGATATGAAGTTATTGAGTGTTGTTCAATATGTAAACATTTCATAAGTAAACATTTATGTAAATAATTTTTTTATCCTTTTAAAAAAAATCATCAAATTTCTGAACACCAGAAGACACAGTTCTCCACTAGTTGCCTATGAAAGTAATTGTAGAGGAGAACAGGGATGGTGAGGGCCATGTAGGAGGAATGACAAATGGCTTTTAGAAGTCGTGGAATGTGGCCCACTGGTTAGCACAGCCACAATGGGTATGATCCAGAGAGGACTGCGTGTCCTGAGGACTTTGTGCTGTTATGGAGTTCTGCTCTGCTTGCTGCCCCCGCGTCCCTCTTGATCTAAGAAGTATGAAAACTCTAAGAGGGCTTTAAGCCCCTCACTGGGAAGTATCTCTGGGCATTTACAAAACAATGCTCTCTTTCAGGTGTTTCTGCTCCCTCAAATTAATGATTTAATCACTATCCTAGAAAAGAACTTAGAGATATAGATTGTCAGCAATGACCACTACCCTTAGAAAACATTGGGAAAAATAACATTGTTAGTGAAGAAAGGTTAAGATGCTTTTGCTACTGCTTCTGATGTAAGAAACCTTAGGGAACAATTTGAAGTTTAGAAAGGCACACTGTTATTAGCTAAGCGAGGGAACTTTTATGGTCAGGGAACAAGAACAATGGCAGCACTGGCTGACACGATTCTCACTGAGGCTGGAGGGTGATGGTTGGTTTCTTATACCCATTAAGCCCTTAGCTTCCTGATATGATTTTATTAAATAGATATGTATTCTGAGGGTTTAAAGTAGATATGACTGATTCTTATATAAAAGTTTAGATATGTGATTCTTTTAAGATTCTTATAAGATTACTTGTAAAGATAAATAATAAAATAATCTTATTTTTGTAACCTCAAATTGCTGCCTGATAGTGAGAGAAACTGGCTGAGAAAACTACCTTGATTGCTTACACTTTGTTAAGCTATAACAAGTTGGTTAGTTACAAATGTACATGAGTTCTTGGAAATAATTTGTTTTCTTTACCTGTACTATGCAATGTTATTTCTTGTAAAGGTATAGGAGAACATACTTTTTTTTTCAATAGTCATTCTCCTGAAGAAAGCTAGAGTGTAATCATGTTGTAATTTTATACTGCTTGAAAGATTTTGCTGGGATATATAAGCCATGGAAGAAAGAATAAAGTTTTTGGGACAATTGTTCCTTCCATCCATCAACTATGTGTATGTATGTATATGTGTAAAGTTTGTGTAAAGATATGTTGGAACTTTGTTCCATCCGTCAACTCTGTATGTATGTATATATGTAAAGCTTATGTGGGTGTGTGTTGGAGCTTGCTGCATCCACCAATTATGTATATATATTTATGTATCTGTATATTTGAAATGCTTGGAGCCTGCTTGTTGGAGATTTGCTCCATTCATTCTATGTGTGAATATGTATATGTCTGTCTGTCTGTCTGTCTGCATGTATGTATGTATTTGTATTATGAAGTTACTGAAGTCTCTCTTTTGCTTCATCTGCTCAGTGTGCATGTATATGTATATGTGTATATGATTTTTTTTTCTTTTCCTTTCTTTCTCGCTGGCCCCAATCTTTAAAAGAGTTTAGAGTTCTTTTGCTAGCTATAGGGAGCACCAACCCCTTCTCTCTGTTCCCTCAGAGAGAAGTCTGCTGAGCGATTTCTCAAATCACTGACTGCCTTAGGTAGAAGTCTCTGTCAATATCTGAACTGACCCCTATCAGCAGCTTTAAGCACTCGTCCCCATCAGCTACCTGCCTCAGTTTACTCACCCCATAGAAGCCAACACTACGAATTGGCACAGGGATGCAAAAACAAAAACAAAATAAAAAAAACAAACCAAAGCAAAAACAACAACAAAACCAAATACACGTGGCTTTGGCAGCCTGTTATATTAAGAATCGACAGAGAGTAAGCCATGGAGAATGGAGATGGATGGGTGATGTAAATTAGGTCATTCTCATTGAGGATAGTCACTAATGGAATGTAGGTAAGACCAGAGGAGGTTCTTTCCTTCCTCCCTGTATTCTAGGACTCAAACCCGGGTTGTCAGTCTTATGTAGTTAGCAGTTTATCTGCTAAGCCATCTTACTAGCCCAAGATTTGTTGGACTTTGAGACAGGATCTCATATAGCCTAGACTGGCACTGAATTTGCTATGTAGCTAAGGCTGACTTTGAACCCCTGATCCTCCTGCCTCTGCGTGCCAAGGATGGATACCTTTGCTCTCTCACACATAGTTTGCCATGCTGTTTATGATATAATTAGACAATCCCGAGAAGCCCAGGATAGCCTGACAGTCTTTTGTTTGCATCTTTTCTGTGCTCCCACAGCTGAACCTGCCTCTTCTTGGTGGCGTGTGACGGCTTTAATTCTGCTGATCTCATTCATGGGGCTGGTGGCTGGACTTGTGGCTCTGGGGATCATGTGTAAGTACTGGCTCCTTGCCAGGGTTTTGATCTG
This sequence comes from Tokudaia tokunoshimensis, assembly GCA_036184795.1. Lineage (NCBI taxonomy): Eukaryota > Metazoa > Chordata > Mammalia > Rodentia > Muridae > Tokudaia > Tokudaia tokunoshimensis. The sequence goes on from BTHU01000002.1 coordinate 149,389,591, forward strand.
AGGAAAGCAATAGCCACGGGTTCCTGGCGTATTATACTAAGCTTCCTAACAGTCTTTGCTCCTCTGTTTGTCACCTACTCTGATTGTCCTGAATACTGCTGAGGATATAACCTCATCGGAGGAAAACTCAGAAGGGAGAGGGGACCCCCCCCAATTCGAATCACTTTTAATTTTTTCTTTAGTTAAAATTACTTTCAGAATGTATTGCTGGCGTTTAAGCCCCTCCTCACTATGGGTCCAAGCTATCTTTCTTCCTCTCTGCCTTGTTTAATCTGAGGCCTGAGCAATCAAGAACTTTCCTAATTCCAAAACTAAAGTCTGTGTCTTCCTATGTGAAATCTTGCTTGTTCTAGTCTCTATACAATGGAATACTACTCTGCAATTAAAAACAATGAATTCACGAAATTATTAGGCAAATGGTCAGAACTGGAAAATATCAACCTTAGTGAGGTAACCCAATCACAAAAGAACACACATGGTATGCAGTCACTGATAAGGGGATATTAACCCAGAATCTCTCGGAATACCCTAGACACAATTCACATATCAATAGATTTCCAAGAAGATGGAAGGAGAGACCCCTGGTCCTGGAAAGACTGGATGTAGGGGAATGCCAGGACAGAGAAGCAAGAGGGGGTTGAATGGGGAACAGAGGGAGGGAAGAGGGCTTATGGGACTTTCGGGGAGGGAGGAAACAGGAAAGGGGAAATCATTCAGAATGTAAATAAAAAAATATAGAAAATAATAAATTAAAAAAAATCTACTCCATCTCATTTTATTTACTGACACATCTATATTCTGTTCATGGTCATTTAATCATAAGACTTTATAAAGTCATGTCATAATTCAAGTGTTGCCAATTTGTTTACTTTCCTGTTTTTAATATGTTTTAGAATCCCTTATTCCTTATATTGTTTACATAGATGTAAAAGCATTTTAAACATTGTAAAATATAATATGCATTTTTTCATGTTTTAGTTAATACATTATTATTCTTAATTTAAAATGTTTCAAAAAGAACTTGCAAATAAGAAACCATGCAGCAAAATTAACCAGACTGAAAAGTCTGTGTATTTCCCCGAATTTCTGCACAAGTGGTTCTCAGCCTTCCTAATGCTGTGACCCTTTAACACATCCTTCATGTTATGGTAACCCCCAACCATAAAATTATGTTTATTGCTACTTCCTAACTGTAATTTTGTTGCTACTGTTATGAACGATAATGTAAGTATTTGATATGAAGGATATCTGATATACAACCTTTGTGAAAGGGATGTTTGACCAGACGGGTTACAGCCTACAGGTTAAGAACCACTATTCTGTACAGTTAGAACAGCCATCTGAACATACATTTTTAGATGGATTAATTCAGTATTATATGTAGAACAGAATACAAAAACCAAGACTTCTCATCTCTGTAAAGCCCGCTTAGAAACCTGTCCAGGAAATATTGGAACAGCTGCCTTAGTCACGTGTTTTCACCTCGGGACTCTTCCAGCCAGTTGATTCACACACTCTTTTACGCAGCTCAGTATATTTACCTTTTCAGTGTTCATTGGGTTTTGTGTATCTTGTGAACTCTTTAGCTACTGGCAGGTTTATGGAAATGAAAGTTCACTCAAGAATCCTGCCATCATCTTTCTGACCTCGAGACCCAGATGTAATTTATCTCATTTCTGCATCTAGCAGTCACACAGCAAAAATATCTACTGGCCGAAAAGGAAAATCTCTCAGCCACTCTGCAACAATTGGCCAAGAAATTCTGCCAAGATTTGATTAGACAATCAGAAATTAAGACAAAGAGCACTTTTGGTGAGTCTGGCTTAGAAACCTCATCTCTCCAAACAATGCACATCTGTCACGGTAACTGGGGTGAGACCCACTCGAGCAGGAGCGCTGCGGGTAGGAAAAGCATTGGTTACATTTTGTCACCCCACACTCGGTCTCACTTTCAGAGCACAAGTGCAGCCCCTGCGCCACGAAGTGGAGATACCATGGAGACAGTTGCTATGGGTTCTTCAGGCGTAACCTAACATGGGAAGAGAGCAAGCAGTATTGCACTGAGCAGAATGCAACGCTTGTGAAGACTGCCAGCCAGAGCACCCTGGTAAGGAGGGTCCCATGTCAAGCGTTTGGGAACGCTAAGGGGAAAGATCGCAAAGGAAACATTGAACTGCTTTTTTTCCCCCATGTGTTTCTTAATGGTTTGTACCATGTGCTCCTCTGAGAAGTTTAGGAAGCTTGGTGAGAATTACAGAGCTTAAATATTCAATCCAGTCCGATTACAGAACATCCTCGCTAAAGTGTGTCAATAAGATTGGATTGCTCTGGACCACTCTAATAGTGAAAGTGGACACTGGGTCAGACAGGATGAGTCTGCCCGGGATGCTCCCATCACACTTATTCCGGTTTGCATAACTTTCTGCCCCATGCTGTAAGCCCAGGCTCACAGAGTTTAAAAATTAAATTAACCAAATAAATTGACTCAGTCCAAATAGGGAGTGCATCAACTCTATTATGAAGAGATCAACCGAAGATGTGAAGCATGCCCTGCCTCTCATTAGTCCAGGCTACACCCCTTGAAAATCTGTAATATAATGAAGACGTAATACCATTTTTTGGGAAGAGATTAAAGTTAAGAAGTAGTATCTTTTTGAGAAGACTTTAAAGTTAAATATCAGTTGGATCTTTCTATCAAGTGCCACAGAGAGGCATCTTGAGCAGTGTACATATGTGTCTGTGTGACTATGTTTTAAAGAAATGGTCAGCAATTGATGGACTAGTGGAAAGGTGGTGGGTGGCTCACACTTTAGGGATGTGGCATTCACACAGTAGCTCCAGTGGCATGATATTCTGATTGTCACATGTCTGTCCACTAGTTCAAACCAATTATCGTCATTGTTGTTGCTTTCCAAAAGTAGATTCTTACCTGCTATTCTGGGATGTATAAAGGCATAGTGAGCCAGTGACCTCCCTTTGCCTTTCTTCCTAAGAGATTGATTGTCCATCCATCTAATAGTCAATCTATATGTACCAGAACCACTCCAGGACCTGAATATATGTACTCTATAAAACTGAAATTCCCTAATAAAACAAACAAACAAACAGTAAATTATAACTAAGCAGGAAAAAGTAAATCAGAGCTAGATGTGGTGGTGTATGTTTATGCAGTTATAGCTGAGGCTAGGATCACATGTTTGAGGTCATCCTAGGCTACACAGTGAGAATCTATTTAAAAGTCGAAAGCGTAGAAAAATGTAAATCAAGTAGATACATGCTATTTACTAATTCTTCTGAGAAAGACATCTATAGTTCTTTTGCTCCATCCAACTGAAACAAATTAACATTTGTGTGTATAAGGTAAACAATACAATCCAAGAACTTAATTTCAGGAATCGCAAAGCTCATCGACAACATAATCCTTGCCATCTGTAGTTGATGCATTTTCCCCCACTTGAATCATATTTAGAAGCCTCCCTGGGACTCAAATCTTCAATAGTTAGGGAATATAAACACAGATTATAAACACCCTAGGAAGACTAACATATTACCTGTTTAATACCATTTCTCATGTGCTCCATACATGTTTTAATATCTCAAAACAACTCAAATTAGCAAACTCCTAGATGTGAGACACAATCCATTATACCAACACAGATGCATAATTCTATTTGTTTGTCAAAGGCTTTATCATGAAATTGTGTTCTGACATCGTACAGTGTTCTGGAGGGACTTACCATATTATGGATTTATGCTTGCAACAGGAATACATTGCAGACAGGATCACTTCGGTCCGTTGGATTGGATTATCACGCCAGAACTCTAGGAAAAACTGGATGTGGGAAGATAACTCAGTTCTTCACAAAAATGTGTAAGTTCCTGGAAACTCAGCTTGAAGACATTATTCAAACCTTTTGACACCCAGAGTTTCTTGTTGACAGTTGCCTGTAAGTAGAGATGCCTCTACCCTACTGTGGGTTGTAGCTGCTGGTCATGTGTACCCTACTCCTAGCCAGAGAGCCCTGATGGGCAGTTTTACTCTCTCCTCCTTCTCCTCCTCTTATGTAAGCAGTGATTTGATTCATTTTTATATCTTTACCATTCATTTTTACTAATCTCTCTCCCTCCCTCTCTCTTTCTCTCTCTCTCTTCTCTCTCCACACTCGTGTGTGTGTGTGTGTGTGTGTGTGTGTGTGTGTGTGTGTGTGTGTAACTTGATCTGATTCTTTTGTGTTTTGAGAATAAACTTATCCCCTTAGGCTCCTTTCAGCACATACCCACTCTGTTTTCTCTTCACTGTTTTATTTCTTCACAGTTCTTACTACTTTCTGTCACTTTCCTGTCTACTTATTTGCGAGTGTATTACCAATTTTTCCTCCCGGGAATTTGATTTTAAAACAGAATAGACCTCAATCATTTGATAACTAGTTGGCATCTATAGGTATCTGCCAAGTAGATTTATCATATTTCCTTATCTGTCATTGTAAGCAGTGATTCGGAGAATAGAGGCAAACTCTCCAGGACAATTACTATCCAATAGTCTAGTGTAAATCTATTACCTGGTGCTGTTACACCCCAGCTCTGTAGTATTTAGCCACCTTACATTTCCTTGAGATTTTCCCTATGTTGTACCTCTAGCTGCTGACTCTATAGGAACTTCCCATTTCCTCTCTGATTATTTTAAAACTTACTCTTCTTCCAATACTGGTCCAAGGTGAATTGTAGATAAAGACCAGCTTGGCATGGTAGATTATGATGCGCCTCCTCCTCTGGACCTCAGGTACTTAGTACTGACTTTCTCCTTGACTTATACTGTATTAAATTGTCACTGGGATTTTTATGTGTTGTACTGTATACTCAGAAGCTGACAGAATTTCTCAAAGATGAGGATGCTTTTTCTTTACCCCAAGCCTCTAGTTTGATCAACAAAACATGCCTGTCCTTTGTTTACTTATCTATGTGTATTTCTAAAAATCCTGCACTCTGCCTCTATTTTTTTAGGATTAATCTTTCTGGGAATACAGAAGAAAACATGAATTGTGCTTATCTTCAGAATGGAAAAATTCATTCAGCTTCCTGTAAAGAGAGACATTACTTAATATGTGAGAGAAATGCTGGCATGACAAGAGTGGACCAACTGCTTTGATTGCAGAAGGATGGGCAGGATGTCAGATAAGTGCTTGATCATGCAATAAAAGATCTAGACCTAAGAATTCCACATTCACAAAACTGCTTATTTTGTTTTATTATTTATATCATTCTTATACCACAAGTCTGATCCTTTCTTTGTATATTAAAAAACCTCATGCAAGCAGATCTCTAGCTTTTGCAATAACTTTCTTCTTATTATCCATTCCCAATTTTCTTAGCATGTTGTAATCCATTATATCTTCAAATATACACACATATAATTAAAATTAAATTAGGGCACAAGTGAGTTAACAGTGTGTAAAATATCTAAGTTAGGAAAGACACCATGGGATAGCAGAAATAATACAGATTGGAATTTGTTCAATAGTTTAAATGCTATGACTCCTTAACAGAAAGTCAACCATGAACCAATTCTTTCTTTCTTTCTATTTATCTATCTATCTATCTATCTATCTATCTATCTATCTATCTATCTATCTATCTATCTATCTATCTATCTATCTTTATATCTATTTTTGAGAGAGGAGCCCTATCTGTCCTGGAACTCATTACGTATACAAGGTATTTTATTCTGTATTCCAAATGCTGGGATTAAAGGCATGTGCCTAGCTAATGAGACAATTTTCTACTTTGTTTAATTTTCTCATACATAAAATAGGATGATTTGAGGCTGGAGGATAAAGGAAAGTGTGTGTGTATTCATATATATATACATATATATATGAATATGAAAATACTAAGTAAATGTTAAATATAAGAATAAATATGAAAATACATGAAATATATTTTCTATAATTATATGAAAATACTAAAATAAAATAAAATGGATGATATTGCCTATCTTATATTCTTCAGCAAAATAAACTTATGAGTTTTATGATACATCTACAATCACCATGCAATTTAAATTTTTTGCATAACATATGCTTACAAGAAAACTTGTGAGTACTAACTGTAGCAGAAATGTCATGGAAACAGTCCCTAAATTCCTTGTTCATCATCTGTGACCAGCACCAAGCAGGTCCCTGACTCATGAGAAACTGTGTGCTTTTCATCCTGACTTGCCCCAGTTCACTCTCTTCACACTCAACAGTCATCACCCTCCATACAACACAAGGAAACTGAACTGGAAAGAGACCTCACAGGGATGGCAAAACCATAAAGTATTTCTTGACGAAGCAGAGTATCCAGAAGGCAGAAGAAGAAGCAGAATTTTTTTTTATCTGGTTCTTTTCCTGATGGGTCTATGTTTGGTGTTTGCTGAATAACCCAGAAGTTATTTATAGGGCTTATGGGAAGGCACCTCTAACAGGATAAGAGGCAAAAGTCATACTTTCTCCCCAAGGCATCCTCCACAACTTCCTTTGTTTAACTAGTGAGAAAACAGGGTCATGAATACAGTTTATCACAGCTGAGGACTTTGTGGAAACTGGACATGTTCAAGCATGAAGATAGATGGAACCCAGAAGGCTGAGGAGATATGGAAATCTGTCTTTTTAGCACACACTCCCTGTGACCCTGCTGTAAGCAGTCCATTCTTAAGACCTTTCAATAACATTGATTTAGCACATACTCCCTATGTGGTTTGGGGCAAATGGTTTAGTCATTAACACCATTTCCTTGCCTGTGCAGTGAACTGGTTACTGTATCTAGAAGAGAATTGTGATGATCTTTGATGCAATTATATAAAATATTGTTCAGAGTATTAACTGTGTGATACTAAAACCGTTAGTTTTGCAGCTCTGTGCATGGATGTGCACATCTGCACTTCGGTTTATTTTGGACTGTTCATAAGGGAATAAAGTTCTGAGCTACAGAAAAATAACACAATTTATTTGGCTGTTTTATTTTAAATAACAAGCTATTGGCTTTGCAAGATGGGAAGTCTTGGCTCCACCACCCCTTTGGAGATGGGAATTCAATGCTGAACTTCTGGTATGAAACTGTCTATTTGTACAAAACAAGTAGGGACTAATAATTCAGAAACTATCCAAACATCAACCCTATGTCTGGATGTTAGTGTTTTTCAACTCTTCAGCATATTTATATATTACTACAACACACAGCTTTAGAGGAAACATATTTAATGCCCAGTTAAACATACACAGGTGAGACCAACCTGTACCTACAACAACCTAACTGTACCTATAATGTGTCTTTTTTCCTTGTACTCGTGCCTGAAGCACACGGTGAAGTGAAAACAATCCAGATTCTATGACCAGAGTGCTCCACTTCGAACACTCAGCATGGAACTTGCTAAATGGACTTCTCTGTGCCCTGAGTTAGAGCCAACTTACCCTCCTGCTTCACAGAACTGTAGTATGGAAGTAATATCTGTGATCTGGCTTCAAGAGAGTTGTTAAGAACTCAATGAATAATAGAAAGTAAATATTTAAAACAAACAAGAATAGAACACTACATCTAGCATGTGGATCTTTTATTGGGAGAAACCAATGGCTCCCTTGTAGAAATTTCCCAGAGAGTGGATTGTCCTGAGAAAACACTGGATCTATTCAAGCTTTGGTTTCAGAGCTGATAAAATGAGAAGAGAAACTGGAAAATGAGTAGCAGTTGATGAAGTCTGACTCCTGAGGTTAGTTACAGTATTATTTGGTGGTGTGGTTTCTTCCTCTTTTCTCCTCCTGGTAGACCTTAGCCTATGCAGAGGGTTATCTGGAGTTCAGTCACTCTGTTTTCAGGCCAGGAACACCACAGGAAATGTTGGCAGAATGTGCTGGTCGTTTCTCATTTGTCCTTAATGACCCCACCAGCTACTCCTTGTGTCTCAGGAAGCTAAACACAAATGAATACATTTTCTGGACAAACTCAGCCTCTGAGACACATGGAGTATGGTCAGGAGTACAATTCAGATCCCCTGTGTGTCTTGGTTTGATAAAACTTGATGTTTTGTGTCCAGCCCTTCGCTCTAGTGAGGCAGACCATCAAGTCCTAGTGAACATTCTCCTTACTTCTCTAGGCCATAGGATGACATCAGCCCTGGTGTACATATGTCATCACTGATCCCCTTCTTCCTTTCCTTTTAACCGTTCCCAAAATTGTAGTCCTATTAGTGAGTTCCCTTACATCACCTCTTGAGTGTGCCATTTGTGATGAAGAACAATTGATCCAGTGAGACTCTAAAAAAAAAAAATAAAGAAAGAACATGCAGTTTTGCAAGTTGTATTGACTATACACTATTGAGAAATGATCTTAACATCTTGGATCTTAATGTCTTGGATCTTAAGGACATATCTTGGACATAAGGGCACGTGGCCTAGAGATAAATGATGTCTAAGAGTTCAAATTTCTTAGTACCAATGCTGTAGTCACAGGATTTGATGAAAGTGGTCATCCATCCATTAAATAATTGATTCCTCCTCCAAAAGCAGTTTTCTCTGGATAGTGCTTCCCTGGGAAAACCCAGCCTTCATGTCCAGTATTGAAATGCAATGCATAGAGATGGCTGTGATTACCAGCACTCCCAGATTATAGCTTTCAAGAAGCAAGTGTGAGTTTCTCACCTTCTCTCTCTGTTTTCCATCATGGCTCCAATATTCCAGAAGATGAAAGAAATCCCAGCCCCTTTTGGGAGAAAGCTCTCCACTAACTAGTATCTCTGGGAACAAACTATAAGGGAAATCTAAATGTTGCCAGTGTTGACAGGTAATTTGAAGTTTACCTATATTAACAGTCAGTATTACCCTAATCAACAGACTGATTGGAAATGAATTTAGGGATGAAAACTCTCTAAAGCTTTCTTGTTTGGAAACCCAAAAGTTATATACAAGTTGGTTTGCCTAGATTTAATGGCCTTTATCTTTATTCCTCGCATCATCTTTGTGCTTCATATTTTACACCAAACTGAAGGTCATATGCTGTACCTCATCTTCAGCATCTGCTACCCTGTGGAAATGAGAGCAACAGTATAATTTGAGCATAGCTATTTTGAGTTCAGTAATTCTCATTTCTTCATTTATGGAGTTATGTTTCAGTTTAAGCTTCAAAAGTTCCACTTTCTGGATGATGATGTACCTTAATCCCCGTTGCATTTTACCACTGTGAAAAAGTAGCCAGTTCCATTTCTTGTACCAACCCACTCCTAATGACAATCAAAGTTCTTTGTGTCAGGCTCCTATGTAGACTGCTTTATCTCTCCAAGCACCTGCAGTATGCATGAGGAAGAAATATATACCTCTCTTCAGTGGGACATTCCTACCTCAGAGACTTCTCAGAAGTGTCCATCCCCTAGCAAATGTTCAGGTAATAAATTGAAAATGCTTAGTAGAAAACTATACTTTTTTTTGTTTGTATACTGTGATAAAACCAAGTGTTTCTCCTAATCTGAGATAACCTCTTTAGAGTAGTTTTTAGTGTGCCTGATACATTCATCAGCATGGAGGAGTAAGTGAAGGGCCCTGGACTCAGGAAATGTGATACATTATCTCAATTTGCAAAAAAGTAAAAGAAATTATACCGTTTAAATTATTTTAGTTTTTATGTAAAGTAGGCAGCAAATTATCTGAAAAATAGTAAGAAATGTTGAAAAACTAAGAAAAAATGTCTTCATGACGATGCAGTTTGTGTTTTTTGTATTTGATAATTGTTTCTACATCTTATGCTACTTTATATTTTTACAACTATACAGCACAAAAAATATTTTTAAATAGACAAGTTTTGTATATTTTTATTGTCATTTCTTTAATTCCTCAACTAGGTGTCATACATAATACCATACAACAAATAATTGGATAGGCTTAAAAAGCATTTTAATATATTTTCCCAAGTAATTTCACAGATTAGTCTTTAGTCCTGACTTGTTACAAATTAACTAATTGAAGCTAACTTTCCTATATCAGATCTCTAATATAGTATTAGTGTAAGAATATTTTTTGTCACATAAAGCACCATTTCAGGGTTCCAGGGTTGACCCAGAGTCATCTCAGGCAAAACATTATCTGGCCTATCACAATATGTAAGGACAACGTTTTTATTAGTATGAATAAATGTAATAAGCCACAACACTCACTTTTCTTCCTGGAAGAGTTGTAGAATTAGCTGGAAATGTTTGTTCGTTTTCTAAATTACTCATTAAAATTAAAAATACTTCAGTGAATCATGTTCAAGAGATGCTGAAAACAGGTAAGAGAGTCTTCATGTTAAGAATTCAAGGTTTTCTGGTTGGCATTAGTAAGACTATTGAAAAAGACTAGATAGGTAAACAGACAGATGGAATTTATTTTAAAAATCATAATAGTGTACATTAATATCAGAGAGAGGTGTTACTAAATCTATTGAATTTGGTATTTTCCAAGTCAGTTATATCCCATGCTATAAGGTTCATCTGAGAGAATTTAATCAAAGATTTTCTTAGAGTTTCAAATCTTTGTATTTCTCCAGTAGCAAGGACCAATCCTTCTTCTACTCATCCTGAGAACATCTATACCTTGCAACTACTTTCTCTAACTCATATCATTGTCTGATTCCACATTTAGGAACATGGTGTGTTGTGACAATAATTTCCTGTGTGATCTGTATGGGCTTGTTAGCAACATCCATTTTCTTGGGCATCAAGTGTAAGTACAAAAGCATATCTTCCGTGTTACCTCTTAACATAAATGGCTTATGAGTGGTACGTATAGTTATATTATTATTTTAAAAGTTTGCATGTATGAATAAACAAATTAAGAACTAGTTAAGTACACATAAATACTATAAAGGTAGTTAGACTTATATTAAGAAGGAGTTCACATAGTGAGATAAAAGAATCTGGTAAAATTAATCACCTAAAAGAATGCAATTAATTTCCCTAGAATCACTGTATCATTGTAGAGATGCACTTATGTAATGTCTACCATGAAAGCAGGTTAACAATCCATTTATAGAATGTAAACAATTTATAGTTTTTGAAAGATAATCTACAAATTATATTCATATATGTACAGCACTCTGCACATGTGTACACAAGGATTTCAACAAGTACAAGCTAGATGTTAGGCAGCATGGCTTGAGTAGTCATTTCCAAAGTGCGTGCAGACTTGTCTCTTCCCATCATCCTCTTGTGTTTCTGGGTTTTCTTTAACGCCATATGCCAGTTAAGTATTAATTTGAAAACATTATACTACAAAGAGATAATACAAATATTTCCACAGAGATAAGTTTTCTTCGTGCTCTTTTGGTATATTTTCATTTTTTCATTTTTAGCCACAGTGTGTAGCATCATATACCCAGTAATTTCGTTTGGGAGATTTAGAAGTATTTGGTTCCAATTTCCAAGGAAACTGTTGTTCAGTCATTATTCCTAACTCATTGAAAATTAATTACAATTCAAAGACCAATAAAGGTCAAGCGTTTGCTTTTTATGTAGAGTAAAACTCCAAGCAGAAGTCTCCCGTTCTCCTGTCTATTATCATAAAACACACTTAATGCCATGTTCTTTGTCTATTACCATCTACTGAATCCTATGCCATATTATCATCTGATGCACCCCATGCTATGTTCTATGTCTATTATCATCTGATGCACTTGATTTCATCCAGAGTATAATAAGCAAAGCAGATATGACTTGAAATAGAGCTCATCCAGTAAAGTTCATCAGAATATGAAAAGTATATCTCAAGTTTCTAAAAAGATTGTTATATTTAAATCACTATCTGTACCAGCTTATTAATATTATAAAGTAAAGAATGTTAGCTTTCTACTGCTACCTCTAGGTAGTGTCCAAACCAAAGTAGAAACAACAACAACAAAAAATGAAAGAAATTCATTCTCCAAGTATATACAGAGTTCTTAGATCTAAGATTTAACAAGTTATTAATAAAAGTAAAAGCTGATGAGATACACTTACTTCAACATAAAAATGGCTGAACATACAAGACCAGAGAAGCAAGTACTTGCAAACCACATACCCAATGATATACTTGAGCCTAAAGTTGATAATACTGTTTAAGAACTCAATAAGCAACCAAGCCATTCAGTTGTCAGATGGAAAAAAAATAACATGACAGCACATTTCTCCAAAGAATTTAAAGAAGTGTCAAGCAAGCATGAAAATAAGGTTTAATATCTTTAGCCATTAGGAAAAAAGGCTAAATCCACAGTGAAGCACATTATATATACACTAGAGAGCTGATAGTTCAAACCAGTGACAATAGCTATGTGTTTTATGGGTCTGGGAAGCTGAATCCCTGGTAGGATTGAACAGTGATACAGTCCCAGGAAGAACAGGGCAGTGATTTCATTATAACTCAACCTTTTGCCACCCAACAATTGCACCTTCAAATACTCATCTCAGAAAAACAGAAGCTTTTGTTCACTAAGATCTGAACACACTTGTGTATAGCACCTCAATTTGTAAGACCTAAACAACAAAACAACCAAGATATCCTTTGGTGAATGGTTAAACAAATGTGGTAATTAAGGTCAAAGAAATATTTTCAATAATAAAAATGCAATTAGCTATAATTTTATCCAACCATCGAGGTAAATTTTGAGGAGAGCATTTCCAGTGGGGAAATAGATCTTAAAAATGTTTCTTGTTTCTATAATATCATTGTAATGAGAAAACCACTGAATTAGAGCATGTAAAAACAAAGAAGGGAAATATGCTGGATCTACATGGTGATGGAAAAATACCATACTGCAGTGTTTTCAATGTTGATATCTTAGTTGTGACACTGAATTTCAGTTTTAAAGATAGTTCCATGTGGTGGAAATTGGACTAAGAGCTGATGGAATCTATTATTTCTTATAGCTACATATAAAACCTCAACTGCCTTAGAATAAAATTCTAGTTAAAAAAATGAAGACAGGAAGCTTCTGTGGTGGATATAACCATTATCTCAATTGTAAAGATGCTTACCACATGAATGTATGCATGAAGATGCATCTGGTTCTATTATTCAAATCATACGGATGTGTGGCCCCTATTCTTGTGTGTATGTTTTTGACAACGTGCAACAGCAATCATCTAGCCTCCCCACTCTGAAGAGTTTAATATATCAACCTACCTGAGAAATAGGTGAAGACTTGCGGCATTAGCTTAGTGGTAGAGCTCTTTCCTAGTGAACACAGAGTTCTGGGTTTTGTATCTAGCAATGAAAACCACTAACAAAAAAAGTCCAATGAACTGGAAGATAAAGTAGAAGAAACACATATTTTTTAAAAAAAAAAATGTGAAAAAGAATACAGCAAAATACAGAAACACAAGTAAAAGACAGCCATACAAAGAAGACTAGGCTACGTGCTGTGATGTTTAATCTTGTCCACTTGGTTAGACTGATACCAGTGTAGTGCTTCTGAATAGATTAACTATGTGGGAGCTCTTTATATGGGAAGTAACATCACCTAGGATGAAGCCTGGACAGAGAAGGAGAGAGCCATCTAGTGTCAGCACTCTGTCCTCCTTCCTGACTGCTGAGTTGTAATCCATTCTGTCCCTCTATATCCATCTTTGTCAGTTCATTAGAAGTTCACTGTGACTTTTAGAAGTTTACTGTGCTACTTTTAAGTGGCAACTAAGAGAGTATGGTAGAAGCTACTCATTACATGACAACAGAACATTGCACAAACATCTGGGAAAACATTGACGTAATTCCTCATAGTTACAATGGCAATAATTCCAAATAAGTCAAAGTAAAAAATGTATCACTATAGAGATGAGATTATAGTTTCACATGCGAAACTAACATTGCCAGCAGTCTTAGCATAAAGATACTTATTTATAATTTTTAAATTGATAGTGCTGGCTAATACTAGACCCACACTAATATCGTTGCCAACAGCTCCAATGATTCTTCCCCCCTAACTCCTGCACCACAGCAGCATATATTCTTTCTAGTCTTTTATGTAGAATATGCAACCTAAAATTAAAATGACAGTGTCCCAAGAAAAGACAAATAATTTTCAACTGTGTAAATAAATCACCATAAGTCAAGCCAAATGTCCAATGAAATGCACATAGTAGCTTACAGCTCTATCAAAATCAATCTCTGAAGCAGGCAATATGTCAACAAATATCTCTAGGCACGGTGCTGGTTGCTATCAGAGACACATAGGACCTAAACAGCAGGCCTCGGCATGTTAGCATATCAAAATTTAATGAGTTTAGTTTATTACACAATAAGAATGCAACTTAACAGCACTGAATAAGGATACTGCCAGCAAAGCCTCTCATCAGAAGGATCCAGGAAGGAGCCAGGAGTAGTAATAACCCAGACCTGTGTTCCCAGAAATGGGAGGAGGAAGCAGGAGAATCAGGAGTGTAAGGTCATCCTTGGCTATGTGGTGAGTTTGAGGCCAGCCTGAGAAACATGAGATGCTGTCTCAAGTTAATAGGGGAAAATGAGAGGGGGCGGGGATCTGAATGGATAAGGCAGGTACCTTTTCCTGCCTGTTTCCACTATGACACTGTTTTCTGTTGGTTCAGGAATCGCTGATGTTTGCACAGGATACTGTGGTATTAAGAAGCCCCAGAGTCTTGCTTGAAGATTTTATGTTTTGCTGATCATAAAGACAAAATTTTGCTGAGACTAGGCAAACTGCCTCAGCAAAAGGCATCTCTCAGGGTCTCATTAAAACAAAGGGCAAATCATTCAGCATGCCATCAGTAAACAATGCTGACAAGTTAGTCACATTCTGATCCCCAAATATTCAGACCCACAGATACAAGCTACACCATTAACTAGGTTATATCATGCCTTGTGTGAACTTCAGATACACTACTCAGTTTGACTCTGACACAAGGGAACAAAGGAAAGTACTAGAAAGTCAATGGAGAGTGTGGTGTTTACAAAGACTATAATCACACATTTCACAGACAAGAAAATACATCCAACCTATTTATATCTATGAAGAGATCTCAGAGAGAGAGAAAGAGAGAGAGAGAGAGAGGTAAATGCAGATAACCTTGAAGCACTGTGTAAGGTGGCACACATAGAGGGTATCTTAGAGATCCTGAATGAAATTTAAATAATATAGCCACTCATCTTGAAAGTAGCTTTCAAATGTGTAAAATTAGGTAAGATGACCTCATTTGCTTCCCTGTTATAATGAGTCAATGAGTGAGAATTTTTTGTGTACTTACAAGAATGAAGGCTAAAATATACTTAAGTAATAAAATCAAATGTTCACTATCATATATACAGGCTCCTACCCTTTGCATATAAAGGCTGAATGTAAGTTTTATATTGATTGATTTTTTTTTAAGTTAAAATATCTCTGGGGAAAAATCTGTTAAAAGAACTTGATAAATTTCTCTGTTCTTGGGGAGTGAGACTAGTTGAGTAATGGGAAGGGATGGCCACGACCACTTTTTATGTTTTCTTTTGTTTTTTGCTATGTGGAATTTGTAGTACTTGATTCTTGAATAATGTAAATCTTAAATAAAAAAACCAAAGCCAAGTAAATTATGCCCTCCTCCTCATTGATGTTTTTTCTTTTATCTGAGCTGGGGGATTGCTTTTATTACATATTTGATAAAGAATGATTGCCCTTCTTATAGTCTTCCAGGTGTCCTCTCTTGTCATGGAGCAGCAGGAAAGACTCATCCAACAGGACACAGCATTACTGAACCTCACACAGCTGCAGAGGAGCCACACTCTGCAACTGAAAAATTGCCAAGCCCTACTACAGAGATCTTGCCATTCAGGTAACTGGCAGATGGTTGGTTTGCATTGCTTATTATATAGCCTAGGCTGGCCAGAACTCACCATGGCTGCTTTCTAATGTGTGACTCTCTTGCCTCAGCATCCTGGGATGACAGTCATGAGACATCATGCTCAGCTAAGAATATGTGACCTTAGTAGAGATGCAGATGTGTACAGCAGCTGTTCAAAAGAAACAATTCCATGTATTCTGTCCTCTATGGATTATTAAGGTTTAGAGTGGGTACCAAGACAAGTCTGGAAGACAGACAATAATGAGATAAAAAGGGAAAAGAGGTCCTTATCCAGGGATCAGGTAATAAGTTCTCATTCGACCTCAGGAAAGAAGGATTATAGGACCATTAACTACTGCTGTTCTACCTTCAGTTGTAAGCCTGAAATTTTCTAGGAACCTGACCAGAAATCTTTTTCACAGGGAAAGGACTTGTACTGAACCCTGTGTGCAACCCTAGTGGCTCCTGGTTTGACTTTCTCAGATTGTAATTCCACGCGAGCCATCTCCAGCGCCACTGGATAGTCTCACTTATCAAAATGCAAAGATTTCTTAAAAATGTTATGGGCTGTAGTTCTAGAGAGCCATCAGAATGGCATACAGGGCCAGCTCAAGGACAATTGCTTATGGTTCTCTTTGAGAAGCCTGTACCCATACTTGATATGTCTTATTTCATCAGCTCAGCCTGAGGGGAGCTGACAACCCTGCTTTCAGGTGATTCTTCTCTTAGTTCCTCTCTTACTTCTAGCTCTCATGCTTATTAAAATCTATATTAAAGATTCTTTTATAATCTCCTGCTCTGTTTCAATTTGTCTTAAAATCGTTTTCTGTGACAAGACTAAAAATACATAAATAGATAGATAGATAGATAGATAGATAGATAGATAGATAGATAGATAGATAGATAGATAGATAGATCCCAATTTGGTGAGAGTTCAGGTCCCTAAAAGATTAGCTGAATGCTTCATGTTGCTGAGGGCTATTCCCTAGATTCTCCAATCTTCTCTCACAAGCACAGACACTTCTACTGGATCTGTTCCTTCTGATCTATCCACAGACGGTTCCACCACCCTGGACAGCAAGGAAACAGCCAACTCTCCTAAGACTGGACCAACATCCCCATACCTATTTTCTTAAGTTCCCCAGAGATACATCACCCCAAAGTCAGCAGAAGTAGCTGAAGATCATGACGACCCTATTCCTGCTCCAGCATCATCTCTTTCTAATTTTTTCCTTTTTGTAATTAAACCAAAATGGGGTGAATGATAGCGTTTTGTCTAGGCTCCGACCCACAGTTACATGGCAACAGCCAAGTATGTCTGATGATTCACTATAAAAGGGACTCCTTGGCCCCATCTCCACTCTCTCTTGCTCTCTTGCCTTCTTGCTCCTGCTCTGTCCTCTTGTCCCCTTCTCCCTGTCTTCCCAGTCTCCTCTCCTCTCTTTACATAGGCTCATGGTTGGCCTCTACTTCCCTTCGCTTCGCTTCCCTTCCCCTCCCCTCCCCTCCCCTCCCCTCTCCTCTCCTCTCTTCTCCTCCCCTCCCCTCCTCTCCTCCTTCTCTCTCTCTCCTCCCTCTCTCTCTCTCTCTCTCTCTCTCTCTCTCTCTCTCTCTCTCTCTCTCTCTCTCTCTCCCCATCTCTCCCTCTCTCCCTCTTTCTCTGTCTCTACTATTCTCTCAACTCCCCTTTCCATGCCCTGAATAAACTCTATTCTATACTATACTGTTGTGTGTCTTGTGGCTGGTACCTCAGGGGGAAGGGATGCCTCAGCATGGGCCTGGTGAGACACCTTCTTCCCCATACCTGACTGCACATCCACCAAACATATTCCTTCTCTCTTTACTTTTATATAACACAACAGCTATAGCACTGAGCTCTCTCTGTCTCTTCACAGCTGATAAACGTGACAAACTAGTTACTCTGTACTTCAGTGTCTACACTCAAATGTCTTGTACATTTTCCTGGGAAATGTTGAAACAACTGACATTCCTCATATGTTCAGCTAAGCCAAGCATACTTCATCTGGTCACACAAACTTAGGTCTATTTTCAGTTCTAGCACCAAACTGTGCAATTCATTTAATTTGGCTCTTGCTTTAGACTCTTTCTGTAGATAATTAAGCATAGAAACAGTTCTTGGAAATAAGACTATCATAACATGCAAACATTCTTTCTCACTTTCTTCTATCAAGCTTATAGAGTTAATTCAGTTTTACCTTTTACAAATAGTTTTTAAGGCTAAATTGTATTATTACCTGTTTTGCAGTTTGTCAAATATTCAATGGTGACTTAATACTTATTTTGAATGTTAAACTTTCACTAGAAGACCCCATTTGAGTTTTGAGCTATGTAAAAAGAAAGAAATCTACCTTTTATTAAAACAATAAGGTTTATTTTTTAAGAGTATGCATGTGTGAGAGGGTATCTATGTGGACGTATGGACACGTGAATGCAAGTGCCAGATGAGGCCAAAGACATCAGATCCCCCTGTAGCTGGCTGTATGCTACCCAACATAGGCGCTAGGACCAAATGTTGGATGTATCCTTTGCAAGAGCAATATGAGCATTTAGTTTCTGAGTCATCACTATAGTCCACATAGTTCATTCTAATTGAACATTTAAGTAAAAACAACACCAAAATGTTTGTGGAGTCACTGTCAACATTGTTCTCATTCATAACAAGTTGTTATAAGCATGAGTCAGGCCCTCCTCTGAGCCATCAGCACTGGATACAGCTGATGACCTGCTTCAGATGTCTGCTAATCCATTCCTGTTCTCTAACCTTCCAAACATCATTTCAGCATTAACCCTGCTGTGACTTTCACAGTACTCAATATGCTGATTAGCACTGATTCCAAACACAGACTACTGAAAAGTCTTAAAGGACTCTCTCAGTATTTATCCCGGAAAGCCACTTATGAAGTGTTTCCCACCCCACATGGAATATTGCTTTTTAGTAACCAATGTTCTATGAGTTTCTCTGTTTTCTTCCTTAAGACTATGCTAGAAACCCTCAGTCAAACCTGTGTTGTTTTGAATATATTCTTTCTTAAGACATGTTCCTTAAAACACATTAATACTAAGGCCTGATTCTTAGTTATTGTAGTTTTTGTGAAGTACTGAAATGCTCCTTCTTTGTATGCCCAACTCACACCTCCTTGTTTTCAAGCCATTCTTTTTGTGCATTAACTTTATACATGAAATATTTACTTACTTAAGCCTCAGAATTAAAACTTCAAGGCTTACTTCTCAGCCCATTCTGTGCCCTAGCAGAAGAAAAAAAAAAAAGATTAATTTTGATATAGAAGGAAAGATTTGGGTAAAGCCATCTCCACATTGACTTTAACTGAAACTAATTATTAGGGAGCTATTTTGGGTAGAAATTATATAATCTTTTTGCATCCAATGATGTTATTTCTCCACAGGAGAATTCAAGCCCAATCAAAAATATTAATGCAGGTTTATTGAAAAGCTGCTCTCTGGCGAGTTCGCTGGCCTCAAGGGCTGAGGCCAGGAAAGTCAACACTGGGAGGAAGAGAGGGGAGAAGGAGAGAAAGTATGTGATCAGAGAGGAGGAGGAGGGGGAAGGAGAAGAAGGAGGAGGAGGAAGAGGAGGAGGACGAAGAGGAGGAGGACAAGAGAGAGAAAATGAGAGAGGCAGAGACAAATACAGAGACAGACAGAGATAGAGATCCTACAGGGGAAGGGCAGCCCAGCCCCTGGGCTGGAAAGTTCAGGGTTGGGGACTGGGTTTGCCAAGTAGGGACAGAGGGATGCTGGGAGAATCTGAAAGTCATGCCTGCTTTGGTATGTAAAATGTTTACTTCAGGGTCTTGTCCTGGGTCTGGAACCCAACACTCAGCCTCAGAAAAGCTGGACGGATAGGTTCTGCTTCATGAGTACCACTTGGTAATTTTGAAGGAGTTAGGATGTCAATTTTGTACATCAATGACAATTAAGAAAATGTTTATATTTTGAAGGTAGTGGCTGCAGCCCTTGTCCACACAACTGGATTCAGAATGGAAAAAGTTGTTACTATGTCTTTAAACTCTGGGGAACATGGAACAACAGTAAGAAGAATTGTTTAAAAGAGGGCGATAGTCTCCTTCAAATAGACAGCAAAGAAGAAATGGTAAAGAATTATGTTATGTGAATTCATGTCATTTTGAAAATACCATGTTACTCATTGAAATGAAGTACAGATTCTCATATGATAGAATTCCTTCATTTACCATAGAAGCGGTAGATTTTTTAGTATAAAAATTATAAACAGACAAAGTAGAGGTTCACATTTTTTTTTCCCATTTAATTGGAGAAGTGAAAATGAGGTTGGTTTTCCAGAAAGTGAAGAGCATAGATTGTTTATGCCTTAGTTAACCCAGAAGGGGGAAGCACAGATTGTTTGTGCCTTAGTTAACCCAGAAGGATCCTGATTAAATAAACAGTATGATGTCTCTTGAAGGCATTTTATCCTTAAACAGAACCTCCGAAATGGAATTCATAATTAGCTGTTTCACACTCTAACAAAATGATCACTAACTGAACTTTAGTTTTATAAGAACAATGGGAAATATTAAGAATATTCAGTAAACCAAGAAGCTTTAAACTACATTATTAGAATTATTTAAAAACTTAATTTTTGCAAAAATTGCATGACAAAATAAAATATGTTATCAGACAAAATGTCCTCACAGTGAGTTATGGCTGCAATCTCCAAAACTTCATCTATTAAAGTATCATGGTGGGGAGAG